>CM062808.1:826058063-826723896 GCA_031772625.1 Pinus tabuliformis
TTATGTTAGGAAATCATCCATGATGATACAATATGATTCAAACGTCATATAATTCATAAAATATATAGACACAATTGTACCATAGGATATCCCATAAATATATATGTTAGTATCTGTATCACTAAATTCATCCGATTATGTTTTCAATGAAAAATATTCTACTCGAAAAGAAAAATAACTCATAGTAATCAAGGCAAAACATAATGATTCACAACCATACTAGAGCACAATTTAAATTTTATTATAACAAAACCCTAAACAAAATTGATAGGAACGATCTCTTTAAGATATTTCCAAACATAATCATCCATGTAACAAAATCAAGTAGCCAATTTGCATAACCATTTTTAAAGTCCATCCAAGGCATTCCCCAAAATTTAACTATATGGAAATATTTGTTCAAGAAAAATCCCATTATTCATGCTTTATATACTACATACCCATCATCAAGTAGCTATATTGTAAACAAATACTTTAAAGAGATGTAAATTCTTCCATACATCATTATACCATGGTTGGTCAAACATAATTATTTAGATTAGCTAGATACAAAGTAAAAACTACACTTCATCTTATAGTATAGTAGAAGGATACATAACCCTTATATCCTAGTTGATGTTGATCTAACCAAACTTTCCCATAAAAAAAATGGAAGGTTAAAACATTGTGCAACTTCCCCACAACAGAAGTCTCCTACAATACCTCCAACATAAAAATAAATAACTACCGTCACAATACTTTTGTATGAACATACACCTCCTATACCATACTATGAGAGAAGTTAGTTAGTCTAAACCCAAAAATCATCTCTGATTTTGTGATACAGAGGTATCTACTCCAAATTTAATAGAATTAGAACAATATCGGACAACAAAAAAGGTGGACTAGGATTTCTCGGGAGCAATGGGTAAGAATGAATGTACCTTCTCTTTAGAAGGTGACACCAGAGAATATTTCATGTATTCAATGTTATTTAACCATTGGTCGACATCAATCAGATCCATTATGATAGATCTCAATTGTTTCACATATAACTTAGAATACATAAGCTACTTCGAGGTGGACTGTTGGAATATGATGGACCAACACATTTTTTTGAATCAAAAATAAGAGAGGCAAAGCCACTACTAGAGGGATTTCAAAATTTTGTGTCATCCACACCATCAAAAGAAGATACAGATTGGAACACTTTCAACATATTTAGAAACTCATTCAATGTTTCCTCTGATGCTTTCACCCCTAAAGGGACAAATCGAAATATTAGTGATCCTTCCTTTGAAAGAACACCTGGGTCTGAGCCTAGAGGATTTGTTGATGTGATTAAATAATCTATCATTTTAGTGAGGTTGATATCCTCCCAGTCTATGTGTCTGCATATTTTTCTTTTTTACTCTCCTCCCTAAATACCTTCACAATTGGTTTTGATTCCCAGCTAGATATGTTTGGCTTGAGGCTAGACAACCTAAATTATACGTTATTTACAATAACTCAGTCGCTTAAATGACTAGTTTTTTTTCTAACCTAGCTCTTTTTGTCAGTATCACTCCATATAAAATTACTTATTGTTTCCCCACCTTTCAATTATGTGACCTTCTCTATGACAAGATCATTGCTATGTTGACCACATCTCCCTTCCACTTTAGTATGAGCAATACCTCACATTGTAAGCTTTGGATCACGAAAATCATGCTTTGTTGAAACTAACTGTTGTAAACAAGAGCCAAAACTCTAGCCTAATCAATTAGTAGAAGTATAAGAAGAAAAATGGTAGTGACCATAGAAGATATGAAAATAATCTCCAAACAAGTCTTCGTTTATATCGTACTTTGGAGGTGTGATATGCATCCGCTTCATGAAATATATATTCTTTGAGTCTACACTAGATTAGTAGCTAATAGAATCTCATACCTTGTGACGCAGGAAAACCCCACGATACCCACAATATGCATATAAAATACATAATATTATCTGTCCCAAGAATTTCAATTGACTTGCCTGGTCAAACCTTCATAACATTAAGGTTTAAGGGCCCTTAACTAATCTAATGTGAAATGAGTTAATAAATAACTCCAATCTAACCCTTTGGTAATCCTTTGTTGCGGAACCTTATATCTCAACCCTTCATCCTTTATAATAATTGTGGTCAATTCTTTAACCGCGCATATTAACCAAATCCAACTCTATTAGCCAACTCCTCATATATCGCAATCACAGATTTTCATCGGACTCAATAGATTATGTATTCAGAACTCCTGACTTGTGATATGTGATGACCCTTTTCCATCATTGATTTAATCCACCTGATCAATGGCTCTCAGAATATCACATCACACCAACATGTGACTTCATCACCTCTCGCATTTGACATGCGATAACACAACCGGGCTTCAAATAGAATGAAACTGTGTCTATAACATTTTCGGGTCCGCTCTGCCAAGCCTTATCGCTCAATCTCCATCGTCGATCTTACCTTTAATTTGATGGCTGATGTCTTCCCTCAATCAAAAAACTAACCCGACGCTTTATAACCATTGATCAAGATTCGCTTGATCCAACGGTCCATAGCGATATCAGGTGGATCACTTACGCAACATTTAACCGCCCTCACAGAACCGATGATAATTTTTAGTCCTCGATCTATAAAATTTTGGGTCCAGGTTTAAGACTATCATCTGATCAACTTCAAACCCGATATCTGTTGGATAATGGAATCTATCAAATCCTACAGTCTGCAGCCCTTCAACTAGCACACAGATTATCAAGATCTCAACTCCTTCACTTTCATTTGTTGATCTGATTGATCTAATGACTCCTCTTCTCCCCTACTACATTCATTTGTTTCTTACTATGTAATGCCCATTAAACCTTCTTCATGTGTATTTGATTCCGCCTTATGGTTTTCACTTGTTCTGATTCCGATATTCAACTCCGTTATTTCACTCCTTCACACCTTCACTAGAATATTGAAGGATCTCTCCAATACTGATTGTGTGTACACCCAATACACTCTTCTCTAGTACCCCTTCTCTAATTTTGTATACCTTCAACATAAGTTACGTAGAATTACTCTAGTCACACACAGAATATAATTTAGCTACACATTACACATTATACAAACTCTGAATCGAGTAATCTGTATTAACAAACAAACATTTACACATGAATTTATTCCTTGGCCTAATCTTCTATATCAATGGCCATTTTCTTCTTTGTCTGTAGGCTTAACTGACTCTTTGACTCACTAACTACTCCTCTAACTATTGACTCTCTATGCCTCTTTGGCTTACATTTATACAAAAGGTTTTGTTGAACTAATTCTAGTTCAGATCCTTAATCTACTAAACTAACTCCTGAATATCCTCTAAGTACACTTTTAACTCCAGTTAATCCCTGAGAATCCTCTCTAGTTCTTCAAATCATGAAACCACTTTCTAGTCTAAGGCTTACAATTGATTTCTAACTCTCTCATCATCATTAATAACCCATGTTCTCCTACATACGAGAGAATTTACAAATATCCTCACAATATCTAATTAATTCCTATTCTAATCACTCAAAACATTAATGATTACATACATAGGAATCCAACTTCCTTGAAAACACAAGACCCCCTAAGTCAACAAAAACATAATTAAATTGCTTAGCTATATGCTCCTGCATCAAACTCCCAAATAATCATGATCTCCTGATCATGTGCTTTTTTCCTTTATCTCCTTGGATCCCATACTTTGTTCTGTAATTTTCCTTTGGTTGTTGATGTTGTTTGTTGTTCTTCTCTAGGTTTCCACACTTTATGCTACATTTCCCCACTAGCTACATGCTTTCATAGTATACCATTGTATTTCCCTTTCTATTGCTCCTTGGTCCTCTTATTGTTGTTTTCTTCTGAGGCACCTTCATCATCAATCTTATTATTCTTTCAATCTCTATTTTCAATTTATCCTTTAACTAATAATTACTTTGCCAATTGTTGTTGTACTCTGTCCACTCATCTTCAAACTGTTGTTTACTGTCTTCTCTTTGAAGTTGTTGGATCCATACTACTGCCCTTTCATCCTTACCCTCTTATTGTTGTCCAAACAACCTCTGTTCAATATCTGTAAATTTACTTTCAAAAAGTAAATTGTCCTCCAATTTCCTTTGTACTTGATTAGCCTCAAATACATCACTATGTTGTTCATCAGTTCCAACATATTTTCCTTCTTCTTCCTTGAAAATCCTCAGCAATTATCCTTCACTTTCTTGAATGATTCTAACAATCAATTTAACTTCTTCAGACATAGTATCTTCATGCTTTTCTTTTTCTTCATCAGCATGTCTGTCTTGGAAACTTCCAATCTTCTTCAATTCTAAAACTGACTCCTCAATTTGAAACATTTCTGTCTCATTTTCAACAAATCCTGTAATCATAAAACAATTATCAAAATTAAAAATATAAGGCCTCTTTACCTTTTCCTTCTCCGACAACATCTCAGTATGCTGCTCTAGGTTTTCCTTCAATTCCTTTGTCAACACATCAGTATGTTGATTGAAAATCTCCTTTGTATCATTTGTTTCAATGATATCTCTCTTCTCTGGTTCACAATAATGAACTCCTCCTTCTTTAATGTCAATTTGCTAAACTTTCATTACCATCTCCTTTTCCTTATGATTGTCATTCATGATAATTTCTTTGTCTTCCTTTTTCAGCAATCTATCCTGAGTATATCTCCTCTACTTTTCCAACTCCCTTCTTTGAAAGTCTAATTTTCCACATAACTCAATAATTTCAATTGGAATAGAATTTTGAAATTCACACAATTTTCCATACCTTCCTTTGTCATTGAAAAATAATCAGGTGTCCTTTCTCCCTTCGGTAAATATTTTGCATATACTTCTTCTTTCTTAACATCTTTCAGTAGATGTTCTTCTTCCTTGATACATTTTTCCTTGTGGTCTCTTTGCAACCCTTCTTCCAGAGATATCCTTGTCTCATCATCTTCATTAATATTCTCCTGGATTTGTTCGTCATCAATAACATTAATCAAATTCATTAGATTACCTCTCTGAGACAATATTTCTTCATTCTTCATCAGAATAAGATCTCGGTCTTCCATCTCTATGACAACTTTAAATGACTATCTTCTCTCATTGAGTAACTCATCCATAGACCCTTCCTACTGTATCCAATCAAATTCTTCCCCTTCTGAGAAATTTTATTTGTCACCTTTTACTTCTAGATCTTCATCTATTCTAAAGACATCTTCAAAAGGTTGTTTTTCTCCTGTAGTACCTACAATCATACACAAACTATTAGTTTTAAAAACATAAGACCTTGTGGTCTCACTTGATGCTTCAGTCATCATATCTCCTTGTTGTTCTGAATCCTTCATATGATTCATAAGATCTTCCATAGATCTCCAGTCTTCATCTTCACCCAGAACTTCACCCTGTCCTGTTTCACGAATGGGAACTTCCATTCTCAACTTAGCTTCTCTGATTTCTTCCACCAGCCACTTCACTTGCCTCTGTTGTAGCCTTTTCTGTAACATATGCCACTTCACTAGCTTTTTCTTGAATACCCAACCTAGTCTTTGGCTTTCCTCAAGTATCATCCTTAATACATTGAGTTTTTCTTTCATCTCAACAATTTCTTTGCCAATTTCCTCTTGACTCATCCTCTTTCCATTTACCTTGGCATTCTACTTCTTTACTTTTCTTCTATTGTGGTCTTCCTCAGAACCTTTGTTATTTCTGTTATGATTATCAGTAGTCATCTTCTTCTCTATCTTCATGAGTTCCTCACTCACTTACTATAAGTTGCTTTAAAGCCTCTACAATAGCAAGTCCTCCCTGCTGCCACTTACCTCACCAAGCTTTCCTCTATACTTGGTCTTTTGGCAAGCACTTGGTTTTCTATTCTCTGGAACCTCTTTTAAGCACTTCTCTCTGCTCCTTCTAGGATTCAACTCATGTACAGCTTTTAAGAAAACAATTTTCCTCTTGTACTTCAATTAATAATGAAATACTAAGTTCTGACCACCTCTTCTTTCTCTCAAAAACTCGTACCAGCTTTCTTCATCCCTTAGCAATTCTACCCACATCTTTTATGGAATTGCCTTTGTGAGCTGCAACAATACAGTAACAAGTCTCCTTCTTGCTACATATGCCTCACTAAGCTTCTCTCCTTTGAGCTCAGTCTATTAGCATTTATCTAGTTCTTTCCTCTAGAACCAATTGAGCACTCCTTGCTCTAGGTTGCAGCAATACTCTCACCTTCCTTTGTTGTCACCTATGTATCAATGTTATTCAAACCAAAGATCATTCCCAAGATTTCAAAAGCTTGCTTCTCAGCTTCCTTCTGAGAACACTCTTATCCTCTCTGTCCATCCTTCAGTTGGATTCTTCAGGTTCACTGCCACTTGTTTATCTAGTCTTTCATTCACTTTATTCTTTAGAACATATCATCTTTCCTTGTCTATCTGCTTCTATCAATATTTACACTGTCTTTAACCTGAAAATCTCAAACCAAAGTTAGATAAACAATACCTGCATGATTTCACAAGCAATCTCCATCCACTGTTCACATCTGAGTGAATCTCCATTTTCCTCAAGAAAACAAACATCATTGTGCTTTCCTTATGCTTCTACAATGTCTTCTTAATAGTATCACTTACTCTCATCTTATCTCATGTCTTCTACTTATCAGATTCAAATAACCCGATCTCCTCTTTCTTTTTCAATCACACTTGTATTCTGCACAATTCTGCTTTAATTAAAAAGAACTTTAACTAGCTTTGATACCACTCTGATGCAAGAAAACCCCGCGATAACCACAGTATGCATATAAAATGCATAATATTATCTATCCCGGGAATTTCAATTGATCTTCCTGGTCAAACCTTCATAACATTAAGGTTTAAGGCCCCTTAAATAATCTCATGCAGAATGAGTTAATAACTAACTCTAATCTAACCCTTTGGTAATCCTTTGTGGCGGAACCTTATATCTCAACCCTTCATCCTTTATAACAACTGTGGTTAATTCTTTATCCGTGCACATTAACCAAATCCCACTCTATAATCCAACTCCTCATATATCGCAATCGCAGAGATTCATTGGACTCAATAGAATATGTATTCATAACTCCCAACTTGCGATATGTGATAACCCTTTTCCATCGTTGATTTCGTCCACCATATCAATGGTTGTTGCAATATTGCGTCACACCAACATGTGACATCATTGCCTCTCGCATGCGATATGTGATAACACAAACGGACTTCAAATAGAATGAAACAATGTTTATAACCTTTTCGGGTCCACTCTACCATGCATTATCGCTCAATCTTGATCGTCGATCTTACCTTTAATCCGATGGCTGATGTCTTCCACCAATCAACAAACTAACCCAACACTTGATAACCATTGGTTAAGATCCACTTGATTCGATGGTCCACAATGATATCGGGTGGAACCGATGAGAATTATCAGTCCTCAATCTATAAATGCTTGGGTCCCAGTTTAAGACTATTGTCTGGTCAACTTAAAACCAGATATCCGTTGGATAACAGAATCCATCAAATCCTACAGTCTAAAGCCCTTCAACTAGCACGTGGATTATCAAGCTCTCAACTCCTTCACTTTCATTCGTTGATCTGATTGATCTAACGACTCATGTGCTCCCCTACTACATTCATTTGTTTCTTACCGTGTAATGCCCATTCAACCTTCTCCATGTGTATTCGCTTCTGCCTTATGGTTTTCACTTGTTCTGATTCCGATCTTCAACTCCGTTATTTCACTCCTTCGCACCTTCGCTGGAATATTGAAGGATCTCTCCAATACTGACTGTGTGCAAAACTCGATACACTCTTCTATGTTACCCATTCTCTGATTCTATATACCTGCAACATAAGTTTTGCAGAATTACTCTAGTCACACATAGATTATAATTCAGTTACACAGTACACATTATACAAACTCTGAACCAAGTAATCTGTATTAACAAACAAACATTTACACATGAATTTCCTCCTTGGCCTGATCTTCTATCTCAATGGCCTTGTTCTTCTCTACCCATAGGCTTAACTAACTCTTTGACTCACTAACTACTCCTCTAACTACTGACTCTCTATGCCTTTTTGGCTTACATTTATACAAAAGGTTATGTTGAACTAATTCTGGTTCAAATCCTTAATCTACTGAACTAACTCCTGAATATCCTATAAGTTCACTTTTAACTCCAGTTAATCCTAGAGAATCCTCTCTAGTTCCTCGAATCATGAAACCACTTTCTACTCCAAGACTTACAATTGATTTCTAACTCTCTCATCATCATTAATCACCCATGTTCTCCTACATTCAAGAGCATTTACAAATATCCTCACAATATCTAATTAATTCCTATTCTAATCACTCAAAACATTAATCATTACATACATAGGAATCCAACTTCCTTGAAAACACAAGACCCCCTAAGTCAACCAAAACATAATGAAATTGCTTAGCTATATGCTCCTGCATCACCTTGTAACACTTTTCAGGAGTAACTACATTAGAAACAACATAATTTTACAAGGACAGTGGATCTATTTTCCTTCTAGCAATATCAAGGTTTTTCCCCAAAATTATATGGGTGTGTACAATGTTGTTCTCTGGTCATAGAGAATTAACATGATGATAAGTTTTCTTAGTTGAATTCATATTCTTTTTTGGTTTATAAGAACGAAAAAATAATCCTAGGTAGGTAAAATGGTAGTTTCCATGGTTTCACACAATATCCCACTATGAAGCAAAATAAACCACCCAATATTCCAGCTAAAACGCTAATTTTTTCTCCAAACCAAACCCCTTAATCTAGCAAAATAGAGGATACGACAATCTAAAGTCAGCAAAGGGAATGAACAAAAAAAAATGTCATCCCTCCATACCCAGTGGCATAAGTGGACAAGGATGAAAGTTAAAACATAATATATTAAAAAAAAATGAATATTTTGTAAATGTAAAAAATTTCCCCCACAATTCCTCAGATAGGTGGATCTAGCTATATTTCTTATTACTCCACCAAGCGAGATAATAAAAAAGACAACAATAAAAAAATCGAATATCCTTGAAGTAAATTCTTGTAAAGTATCTAATGTTTGGGAAAATTGACATACGTTCGCGACCTCCATACTTTGTCATTAAGAAAAGAGAGAAACCTCCCTCTGTAGGAACAATTTCCTTTCTTGACGTTTTAATTTGGCATCAATGTGGCATCTTCTATGTACTTGACTTCCTTATACAATTTTGCAACCACTGAAAATGGTATTACTTCCAATGCAATATTAAACTCCAATGTTCTCCACTTTAAATTAAAGAATTTGCAGAACATTTCATTCAAATTTAAGATCATGGATTCATCAATAGTATTATTGTTTGGGAACATGTAACTGATCCCATGGATTCATTCAGAAACATCAACTTGTTGTCTAAGAATGCATTCTAATGGAAGAAATGAATCATTCATTCTTCTAAAAGAATGTTCCACTTCTATTTAAATTGATTATGATAAGTTCTTTCAATGCGAATTTTGATTTATATCATATATGCCCACAAATTAAATACCATATACCATAGATGTTATGGTTGTTTATTATATGGATAATGATGATGCTTTGCATTTAGTATTCAAAACATGTATTTTTGCATTTCTTTTTTATTTATTTTATAATATTTTAATGATAACAAATACTGAGGGCTTGAATCTTCTTCTGATTTGTCATCCCCAATATTCCTCTAAACTTAAAAACTTAATGTAAGGGTTTTTGCAACTATTTCTTGATAAAAGAAAACAATCATTTTACCTTGAACTCCTACATGTGTAATCCAAGTTGGAAAACTCTAATATAGTGAAAGTTGAAATAAACAACTCCATTAGCTATGTACTCGTAAAATGATTCATTGGTGAGTTACTCTAATTCTTGGGAAGCTATGTTGGGAATAATACTAAGAGGGGGGGTGAATCAGTGTTTATCAAATCAATAAATTTTCATTTCATACTCAGATTTATATACGATACATCAATGAAGGGAACTCGCATGTGCACGTAACTGTCTTTAAGGAAACCAACATATATCCAGTGAACTTATGATTCAGTTAATTCATTATATGTTGATATTTAATCAATACTTTATTAACCATTTAAATAGTATCCACGTGAAACAATAACATAATAAACCATCACACATAAGAAACACACATGAACACCAAGATTTAAGGTGGAAACCCAATGCGGGAAAAAAACCAACTGATAATGTCGTTTTTGTCTTGTTTTAATATAAGAAAAACCTGTTTACAATCTTGTACTAGCATAGAATCATACCATTACACAAGCACCCACCACAAAATTTTACAACATTCTCTCATTCTCCATCTTCTACTGGAAGGGAGCTACAACCCCTTAGATGTTGTAATAACCAATATGTTTACTAGTACGTAGGCGCCGGCCTATAGAAGGCTCCAACCTTCACTCATTCTCCAACTACTACTGGAAGGGAGCTACAACCCCCTAGCTCTTACACTGTCCGATATGTTTACCTGTATGTAGGCGCCATCCTACATAAGGCTACAACTTTCTCTCTTCCTCCAAGTACCATGTTTCATAATTTTTCAGAATGGATACACCTGGTAAACACCAACATAATATGAAGGCGACCTTTCATCTAGTTTTCATAATGGAACCATCAGCAACATTGAAGCTCAAAATCAATAGCCATATCAATACAACCAATCACTAAAAACCCATCACCACTGAAGCAAATCACAATCAATCAGTGTAAACATTCATAACACCATCACCAGAACGCAGTCACCAAAACACATAGCAGAACCCAAAACTCTGCATCAACAACCAGAACCAACTGCAAATTCAAACATCATATCTCATAATGTATACACTACTTTTAAGTACCAAACCAGCGTGTATACGCACCTTGATCAATGTGAACCAGCATATACATTTGCAAATAATAACCAAAAAAAAACTCATAGTTATTCCAGACTTGAGTCATACCTAGATCATGACATTTACAGAATAAAACATGTGTTAGCATCTAGATCTAGGTTATCCATGATTATACCACATAATGATAATACATTTCAGGTCTTACGATCCCGATCCATCATCAAATCTCGTCCATCATCAACTGCTTAAGTTCATCTTTAGTTCAGATCAAGCCAACCACTAGGAACCCATAAGATGCATATTTTCTCTTCATAAGATATCCATTACTTGCACACCTAGCCTTTTTATCTTCTCCTTCTTATATACTTAGATCCTTTCTCAATACCTCAGACCAATAACGTCGGACCAATACCTCGGACCAAAATCTTGGACCAATGCCTCAGACCAAAACGTCAGACTAATACCTCAAACCAAAACCTTGATTTTCCATCCCATATGCACTTTTCCTTCTGTGAAAGTGTATGCATATGCATACGCTCCTTTTGTTACGTTAACCCACATGTGTACGCTGCTTGGACAAAAGTGAACCAATGTATACTTCTTAAACCATTCTCTTTCTTCAATCTCTGGAGTCTGATCTGTAATCCTTTGTTGTTAACCTGTTGCACTGTGAACTTCTATCATTCATCATATATGTGAGTTTCCATCGAGGACAACACTTGTATCATAATGCCAACAATATCCCCCTTTGGACTTGATGGAAACCATATTAATGTTTATTACGCAAGTTGTAGAACCTAATAGATATATAAAACAACACAAAGATAGTCTCCCCCTTTGACATCAAGGGCAAAGGGCGAACCAAGATATTCTCCCCCTTTGAGTTACATTATGTTGTCTGTGCTCCCCCTGAGTACATGTAGAGTCTGCAAAGATATGTTTCAAAAGAATAACATGACTCTATAACTCAACTAAGTGAGTATGACCTCCCTAAGAGCAATGACTCATACAAACATCAATCACCCAAACAAGTGGGGATACACCAAATTTGACTCATCGACCTAACCAAGTGGGGATATACCAAATGTTTATACATGACTAAAATAGAAATTATTACATCATCCTTCCCATGCATAGTGTGGTTACAAATTAGTATTCACATGATCTTTACATCAAATGATATACATGGAATTTATAACAAGGACCAATGATCTAAACAAGACCATGATAGTCATCAGAAACTATCATACACCATATATGATCTGTACCATAAGCATCTGTCAGTAGCATCAAGATCAAAAACCTGTATATGTCCATCATCAAAAGAGTCGCCTGAATCAAAGAAACTATGTGAATCAAGAAGTCTAAGTATCATCATGTATAATGCCAACAATGCATTATTAGAAGCATATGCTCCCCTTGAACCTGTGCCATATGTTCACTGTCAAATCTGATCATTGCATTTGTCAGTAAGAATCATCAAGGCATCATCATCAACCAGTTATTCATCAAGTTATTAAAAACTGATGAGGGACAAAAGAACATCTACATATCATCAGTAGACTGTAATCATCATCAATGAGAACAAAAAAAATAATTGATAATTGAATGAACCATATTAGACCCCTTTTCCCGAGACTGTCCCATTTCTTCTTCCTCAAAACACCATATACGCGATTGTGCATCTTTTAACTCGTGTATGTACCTGACTTGTATCTATGATAACTGTGTATGAGAATTGGAATACTGAAGTTTCACACTTTCAACTCCCCCTGAGTCTGTTATGTCGTATATTGAGCTATGCCACATCCTTTTGACTATACTTCCTTCTTCTTCCATACCTTCGAGTGTGATGATATTTTCTCCTTTTTGATATGTTAGCTGAAAATTTCTCCTATGTTCTTTTGCTATATGCCCAAACTTGTTACAATCATAACATCTTATATGTTTCATATTCTTTCTATAGAAGTCAATGGCTTTGTGACCAAACATATTGCAAGAAAAAAATCTCCCTTAAAGTACCTAGAAGCTAATGATATTTCTGTGTGATGGTTATTAGCTTGAACCATTAATCTACTTCCGCATCTTGCTATAACATGTCCAAAATTATGACATATAAAACATTCAACATTATTGATCAAAGGAAATAATCGATTATCACTTCCATGGTTAGGAGTAAATGAATTTCTTTGAAGACTTTGTTTCCTTGATTGTTGATGGGGTCCACCTCTTATCTCCTTATTGAGCATTTTAGATTTTGCATAAGATTTCCATGCTTTAGTTTGTGAGCTAGATTCACCTTTAGCAGATTCTGAAAACCAAGACCAGATTTGATGGCAGCATACCTTTGACTACTAAGAATGTCATTATTACTATCTTGAAATCGTAAAAGTTTATCATTTTCTTCTAATTTACCTTCTAGGATATTTACCTCAACCTGATATTTCTCTTCCTTCTCAAGATATTGCTTCTTCATGATTTCTTCAGCCTTTCTTCCTTCTTCCACTTGTTGCCTTAATTTGAGAATCTCATTTTCTTGTTCTTCGTCTGCTTGAGGTAGTTCTTCATTCTGCTTATTTGAATTTTCATTATCTTCTTTTAGAGAGGCGATCTCAGCTTCAGGACTTTGATAATAACTAGATCTATCTTTAAGTCTCTTTATTGTTGAACTCTTTTCATTTACTTCATTTCTTAATGATGTCACTTCATCCTGCAGCTTTTGACATTGATCTTCATTTTCCTTGTAATGCTTCCTTACTTTGTTTCCTTCCTCCATCTAAGCTTTTAATCTGGTAACTTCTTCTTTGAAAGCACACTCCCTTTTGTTAAATAGATCTTGTTGATCTCTAATTTTATTTTTGAGTCTTTTAACTTCTGCCTCTATATTTCTTTCATTATCACTTTCAATATCTTCAACATTGCATGAACAGAGAAACGTATTACTAGAAGACCAAAAATTTGTACCTGATACTTCTTTTTCTTATTCATCTTCAATATGAGGTGATTCTGAATGTAAATAATTGCTTCCACCTGATGGCCACTTTTCTCTCCTATTGCCACTATTCCTTTGAGATCTCTTCTTCTTCTAAGGCGATTTCCTCTTTAGCTTCTTTCCCATTATTTCTAAGAATCTCCTTCAAGTGATCAAGCTTCTGCCAAAGGACCTGCTCTGATACTAATTGTTGGGAATACTACTGAGAGGGGGAGGATTGAATCAGTATCTATCAAATTAATAACTTTTTCATTTCATACTCAAATTTATAGACGCTACTTCAATGAAGGGAACTCGCGTGTGCACACAATTGTTTTTAAGGAAACCAGCATATATCCAGTGACCTTATGATTCTGTTAACTCATCATATGTTAATATTTGATAAATACTTTATTAACCATTTAAAAAATGACCATGTGCAGTAATAACAGAATAAACCATCACGAATAAGCAACACACATGAACACCAAGATTTAAGGTGGAAACCCAATGCGCGAGAAAAACCACCGCCTCATGTCGTCTCTGTGTTCTTTTAATATAAGAAAAACTTGTTTACAATCTTATACTGGTGCAGACTCATACCGGTACATAGGTGTTGGTAAGGTAAATCCCCTCTGCGGACAGAGGCGATCCCACTAGCCTATCACAGAACTAGCCACAAACAAACCACGCTGCTACGCAAGTTCCTAGTTATGCATCAAAGGTGAATCAGGAAGACTAACCTGGACTCCAATGCTATGATTGAAGCAGAGTTGATATCCTCGCTCCCTTGCTCCAACAGATCATAACGAATACCTGCACATGCAAAGGAAGAGGCAGATACCAACATAAAAACTACCAAGGCACAACTATATTTCAGTCAGAAAGGAAATAAATCAACATATCACCATGATAGATAATGAGATTGGAACTATAATAGCAGTTGCTCATCAATTAATAAACAGGAAAAGTTACAACCATTGTTCTGACGTCGACCCTTCTCCTGGCTGGGCGAGTAACTATATGTGTCTTGACATGCATCTCCTCTCCGACAGCATAACCTCTCTAGCACTCACTAGCATTCCTCCAAGAACTCAACATCTAACACTCCATGACCAATAATCATCACTACTATCACTCAATCACCAAATCACTAGCATAACACTAACACCAACACTCTAGCTTGTCCAATGCATAATGACAAGCTTATATAGATGGAGAAGGGAGGAGGATGCAATGAACTTGGACACCTTTTGCGGATTAGCAAAAGCCATAAAGATGGATAAAGCTCGACAAAAGACTGATTTTTTATCTTCAGAAAAGCTCCATGTAATGAAGGAAACAACAGCCGGACGTGCATTAAGGCAAAAAGCACGACTAAATTTGGTTGGCACGACTGTTGCTCTAAGACAGAGCGCCAATGGTCACGCCCTCTTTTGAGGATCTCCATCATTGGCGCGGGTAGAATACTGTGGACTTGTGCCAATGGAAAAATAGCACTTTTTAGGGATGATCTGCAGAAGGTGTCTTTAGGGAACATGGAGTACATACTCAGGGGAACATAATGCAAGTGTTTTTAGACTTTGTCACTTCTTATAACTCCCGGGATGGGTCCTCCAAGGTACGACAAGAGGAGTAATAGGGATGGTGACAAATTACTGTGTAACAGATGCCCCCTAAAGCATGAAGCCCGAGAGGTGGAGAGGGGTGAAATGCTTTACAAGAACACACATATAAGAGCACACAAGAGCACATATAGTTACTGCCGCCGAGGAGCTGTATTAAGAGACATGACTGATAGTTCAATTACAAGATGTACGTGGTATGGTCGCAGCCATCCATAAGAGAGTACATAAATAATCTGGATCCATAGTATGGACGCAGCCATATGGTTAGGATCAATGATTTGACTCAGGTATGGTCACAGCCATCCAGTGAATGAGTCAAGTATCAAGAATCACGCCTGGATTACAACAGACACAATCCAGGGTCTTGCGCTCCATCTCGACCCGAACAAGAGTACAAGTCCAAGCATGTGAATATATGAGCTGAATTCGAACATGCATGAACATCGCCTGATTACTAGTCAATAATGGAAACTGTTAACAGACGCAAGAGGTACCACCAATAATGGCCCTCAAGGTACTATAGGTACAATCTACGGCGTGTGAATCAATGATCTGAAGTCGAACACCCGTAGAATCATTCGATCGGAGGCCAATGATGAAAACCTCACGTCGAACACGAAGAACCTGCCATTGAGGCATGCAGGCTCCAAGGCACCGGAAAGGAGTCTCTAGATCAATTCCCTGGATAATGAGTTGAAGTCGACAGGGAGTGACCTTGATCGAAGGTGGGCCATAATTTTTCCCACATCATCGACACGAGACAGAGAGATGAATTTTATGAATCAAGATTGTGCGAACTATCAGAAGGGGGTTGTTTTTTCAGAGGTCAACTTCTCTTGAACATATCGGCAGCACATTAATGGAATTGGCAGTATTTGACATCAATGTATCAAAGATCATTATGACGAGGCAATGACTGAATGAGAGGTCAAATAGGGTACCCAAATCCATGGAAGCAAGTGAAAGATATGAGATGAAATATCCCCACCCCGGACACGAAAACAAAAAGTGCCATGTTCAAGAGCGACATACTGCCTTTACGGTAATAACTATGGTTCAAAATTTTCTTTTCCCCCCACCATTTCTGGCGAGTACCCCAGTTATTTTTAACAAGCTTGATGGGGATAGCATATGCTTGTATTGTGATAAAATTCGATGTCATTAAGTTTTAACGAGTCTGAAAAAGGAAGAACTCGGTGTCTTTTCATGTTTAGAGAGTTTGAAAAGACAGCAGAAAAGGAAACTCCAGGGATGTCCTTTTTCGTAAAGTTGTGTCTCTCGGGCCCGAAAAAGTATAAAATAATACCTGAAAGAACCGCCCGATCATTACGATCGAGGAGTACTTTTCATGATTAGTGACTTCGACCTGAAAAGGTAAAAAAGTGGTCAAAACCACGTCGCTTCGTAACCATTAACGAGTTTGAAACGACAAAAACCCGGTAATCTTTTTATGTTTTAACGGTCGACAAAAGAACTTAAAACGACCGCCCCTTATTACCGTTTAACGAGTCAAGAGGAGCGACTCGGCAATCTTTTCCTCTTTAAATGGTCAGAAAAGAGCTGAAAGCGGACCTCCATTTTTATTCTCTTTAACGAGTCAAAAAGGAAAAATACTCGGCAATCTTTTCATATTTTACGAGTCAGAAAAGAGCGTAAAGGTGACTCGTCCTGAAGGAACGAGTGGTATAAAGGGTAGCAACTGGTTCCGGTAATGGTGGAACTTGCTCGAAACATGTAATGGTCAAGAGGCTGGCTAATAAAACCACTCATCGCTGCGGTTCCTCAGGAAAGGATAAACAACCAGGTGAAAGCATATGATCGGCCAAAGAGATGGTGGCGATGGAATGAAACAACCAAGGCTCATCTAGCAGAATTTAGCAGATAAAAGGTAATCATGGGATGTAAATCAGGTATGGGTTCATTTTTACACAAGCTTGAACCATGGAGAACTTTGCTTGGATTCAGTTTCATGTTTACACAAGCTTGAAACGAAAAACTATGCTTGTTATAAATTCGCATGCCCCCAGCATAATAACGCAAATCGAGTTACATGCCCCCCAAGCTTCATTGCATTCAACGAGGTGGATGGAATGAAGGTTCACTCTCGAGATCTGTGAAAGACTCGACTTGGATTTTACGAGATCTTAATCAAGAGACTCGATTTGGAAAGGGAGTTGTTTCATTTTTTAATGAGGTTGACAGAGTAAAAGAACTATCCTCATAACCCTTGTTTCATTTTTTAACGAGCTTGACACAAGACAAGGAACTATGCTCCGACCAAACTTCATCATAATGAACAGGAAGTTGGGGCTTCCAAGAGTGCCTCTCCCGGTGGGAGGTTAACATCTCGGAAGTCAGGACCCAATGCCCCCAGGACACTATGCACGACGGCGGCATCGCTGGATATAGGCATGGGATAGGTGGCCACGTAGTTGACCTGCGGTGGGGCAGATGCAACCGGTGGATGACAACCAGGAGGGGATGACGACTACGTAGGAGGGACCCGTGGACGAACGAACGATAATTGATCGATAGTCACAATTCTTCCATCGTGTGGAAAGAAAACCACACGGAAAAGTGAAGAGACAATGGCCCCCATGGCATAAACATAGTCATGGCCAAGGAGAATATTGACGTCTAAAGCACCTTGGGTAACCCATACGTCTAGATAGATGGTCTTGCCTCCTAAAGTAATAGGGAACTTTGGAAGGAGCCCTAATGGTTGGCTAGTTCTTCCATTAAAAGCAGTCAGATTCGATGCTACGGGCACAAGATGTGGGGAACCCAAAGCTTGCCAAATAGTGGCAGACAGAAGACTAACAGATGCGCCCTCATCCAAGACAGTGCCAGGTATTGCCTTGTCATAGGCATGTACCGTGACCCAAAAAGGCACATGAGATGGGAGGCGGAAGGTAGTCAAACGTCTCCAGTCGAAGGAAGCGACTGAATTACTTGGTGGGGGAATCGTATGATTGCCCCCCTGCTCGGGAGAGAGCGCAGTAGGACTCTCAGATGTAGGAGAATCTGAGGAGACGAGAAGAACAGGAGAATGATGCTCTTCCGAAATAGAGTGGTCGGCGGGTGATGAACTCGAGTCGACACTCTTTCCGACCAATGGTTGGTCTGGAACAGGCTTGGCAGAACCAGATTCAGGAAGAGGAGGCTGGACAAGAGAGGAATCTTGGTTGATTTCTTTGTCAGCAGGGGAACGTTCTGCAGTTGCAGAAAGACGTTGATAACCAGTAGGAAGTTGGGTTGAGGGAGCTGTAAGACTTTCCAATACAATAGTGGCTCTATCCATGAATGGACAAAGGTGAAGGGGATGATTGCCTTCACAAAGTTTACAAGGGATTCGAATCTTCTCTTTTCCCTTACCGTTTCCAGGTGATAAGGTAACATCGCCATGATCGACAGAGGACGATGCAGGGCAGTCCGGATCATGAGACCATACTTCTAAAACCCTGGGAATACCAGGACAATCGCGGAGAAGATGGTTTTCCTTGCATAACTTACAAGGAAATTTGACCTTCCGCGGAGGAGCACAAGGTGGCTCGACTTGGGTTATACCTTTAACCTCTGGTTTAGGGGTCTTCTTCTTCTTTTTCTTCTTAGCCACCTGGTTACTTGAATCCAGAGGTTCACCAGGCGAAGTAGAAGATGAGGACGCAGCAGTAGGCGAAGAAGGGGAAGGGTCCACCTTGGAATCAGCAAGACGTTGTTCAGGTGGAGGAGGTGGTGGTGGACCCGAACTGAACGGAGGAGCACTAGAGGGTATCTCAGGCTCCTTCCCGGTAGATGGCGGGTAATCTTTTGTTCGAGTACTGATATTGATGGGTATCGTTCCAGCCATAAACACTTGAGAACCAAAGGAAGAGGGAGGCTGAGTAGGGTCAGCCACCATTTGAGTTTTTTGAGTGTGTTGGGTGGGAAAGGGCTCTTTGAGCACCGCAGGAGTCCCAGGGGTGCCTTTTAACAAACGACTAACTTCGGACCACCTCGGGCAATCCTTGGTATAGTGATCCTCATCGCAGATAAAACAAGGATACTTGGGTTTGCGTTTAGTGCCGTCCTCGGGTTGAGGTTTTGGGGCTTCCTGTTTGGGTTGTTCTGGTTTATTTTTCGCTTTCCTTTTCTTCTTTGCTTTCGAGGCTTTGTTTGCCGTATTGGATTGGATGGCATTGACCTCGGAAGTAACATTCGAAGTGGGTATTACCTGGGAGGTGGGTTCATTCGGAGCAGAAGTTATCACACTCGAGACCACCGAGTTTGAAAACAACCATACGGGTAAACCAATGGTCAACCCAGGCAAAGACAATGTTGCGATATACTGAACACCGACATTTCCAACAGAAGGAAATGGACGAGGGTTCCCATCAGGAGGAACACCTTGGCCGGTGGGCGCCGGGAAGGCTGCCATTGAACGAGAAATAATCCTACTCAAGCTAACGCAAACAAAATCTAATTGGGTAGATGTTATCGTGGCCAATAAATTTTAAGACAATGAACTTAACCTTTTCATTTTTTAAGAGTCAAGAAAAGGGTAAAAGATGACTCTAGTCTCCTTCGAATATTTAATGAGCACGAAGTGACAAGACACTCACAGGCACCTTTTCGTTTAGGGAGTCCGAAAAGGATCAAAAGTGACTGCTCTGGAATTCTAGGTAGAGGGTGTGCCAAACTTTTCGCAAAACCACAGAATACTTTTTAGGGTACGGGTGGTCGATCTTCGTGAATGCTGTGTTCACTGCATTGCGAATCGTAGGGCGGCTGACACGGCTTCCTGTGGATAAAGGCTTTATTCCTATAGGGGTCTCCAAATATATACTTGACGGTACATGGGAGCACAGTCCGTATTGGCAGCTACCGTTTCACCGTGGAGGAATCACCCAACCACTCGACGATAAACTACCAGGTTTAACGACGCCGGAACACGTCTCTAACCTAGACCTCTAGAGTGTTTGCGTTATGTTCCAATGCGTTGTTATGTTCATTTGGTTCATTTTAAAGTTTATCTTTGATTATGTTTCAGTTTTTTGGTCCTACCGTATGTGATATCTCGAAAACTTCTTACATGCAAACTATATGCCGAAATTAAATCATTTGATTCGATGAATTCTATCTATAGGAGGGTTGAGATCTTTTTCACGAACGAAATGATCACTTCAACAAACAACAAAGATCCTAATGCAGCTAATAACAAGAAACGAAATTTTGTCTTTTTCTTTTTAATAGCAACAAATAACAATAAATGCTAACTACTATGATGCAAGAGATTTTTTGTTTTTCTTTCCTTTAAGATGGCATGATGCATGTAAACAAATTCTAAGAGATATGCACAATCCAAGTTCAGTCAATGAAATAGAACCAATCCTAAAACACAAAATGAACCATGCAAGCAAGGAAAAACACAAAGACTAGTGAAATCCAAAGAAGCTAGAAGTGAAGTATTCAGAGTATAGAAGATCAAGCTTTAACAAATCACCGGATAAGTGTAGAACAATCAACAAGTTGACTGGATGATCAAGAGACCGAAACTTCCCACAGAAGGCTAGACATGCAAAGTCACTGGAAATAAGCAAACAACTGAGGGATACAGGCTAAGACCAGTCAAGCAGAGGTTCAACACAGTTCCAGAGGCTGAAAGAGATATATAAAGAGACTGAATGAGCTTTCCACCCACACACAGGCAAAATTTACAGAGCTGGCGCGACTGTCAGCCTACAACTTTCGCTACCACAGAATTGGCGCGAGTTGCTTTTGAGCAACGTGCGCCAACTGGCGCGACTGTCAGAGAAATAACCGCGCCAATTAAGCTTGCCAACTAAAAAGATAAAAGATACGACCTCAGGTCGGGTTGACAGTGCTCAGATGGGTCAAACAGTAAAGAATCAACTCAAAACTGACTCAGGAAGCTCATGCACTCAAGCAAGCAGAAGAAAATTAACATGCAAGACAGAAATCAAAGAGTTACTCCCCAGCGGAGTCGCCAATTTGTTGGTAAGGTAAATACCCTCTGCGGACAGAGGCGATCCCACTAGCCTATTACAGAACTAGCCACAAACAAACCACGCTGCTACGCAAGTTCCTAGTTATGCATCAAAGGTGAATCAGGAAGACTAACCTGGAGTCCAACGCTATGATTGAAGCAGAGTTGATATCCTCGCTCCCTTGCTCCAACAGATCATAACGAATACCTGCACATGCAAAGGAAGAGACAGATACCAACATAAAAACTACCAAGGCACAACTATATTTCAGTCAAAAAGGAAATAAATCAACATATCACCATGATAGATAATGAGATTGGAACTATAATAGTAGTCGCTCATCAATTAATAAACAGGAAAAGTTACAACCATTGTTCTGACGTCGACCCTTCTCCTGGCTGGGCGAGTAACTATATGTGTCTTGACATGCATCTCCTCTCCGGCAGCATAACCTCTCTAGCACTCACTAGCATTCCTCCAAGAACTCAACATCTAACACTCCATGACCATTAATCATCACTACTATCACTCAATCACCAAATCACTAGCATAACACTAACACCAACACTCTAGCTTGTCCAATGCATAATGACAAGCTTATATAGATGGAGAAGGGAGGAGGATGAAATGAACTTGGACACCTTTCACGGATTAGCAAAAGCCATAAAGATGGATAAAGCTCGACAAAAGACTGATTTTTTATCTTCAGAAAATCTCCATGTAATGAAGGAAACAACAGCCGGACGTGCATTAAGGCAAAAAGCACGACTAAATTTGGTTGGCGCGACTGTTGCTCTAAGACAGAGCGCCAATGGTCGCGCCCTCTTTTGAGGATCTCCATCATTGGCGCGGGTAGAATACTGTGGACTTGCGCCAATGGAAAAATAGCACTTTTTAGGGATGATCTGCAGAAGGTGTCTTTAGGGAACATGAAGTACATACTCAGGGGAACATAATGCAAGTGTTTTTAGACTTTGTCACTTCTTATAACTCCCGGGATGGGTCCTCCAAGGTACGACAAGAGGAGTAACAGGGATGGTGACAAATTACTGTGTAACAATAGGTACCCACTTGCAGAAGGCTACAACCTTCTCTCATTCTCTATCTTCTATTAGAAGGGAGCTATAATCCCCTAGAGCTTGTACTAGCCAATATGTTTATTAGTACATAGGCGTTGGCTTACAGAAGGCTCCAACCTTCCCTCATTCTCCAACTACTACTAGAAGCGAGCTACAAACCCCTAATTCTTGTATTGGCCGATATGTTTACAAGTATGTAGGCACCGGCTACAAAAGGCTACGACCTTCTCTCTTCCTCCAAGGACCAAGTTTCATAAATTTTGAGACTAGATACTCTTGGTACACAACAACACAATATCAAGGTCATGTTTCATCCAATTTTCATACTGGACCCATCAGCAACATTGAAGCTCAAAATCAATCACCACTGCAGTACAAGCAATCACTCAAAACCCATCACCACTGAAGCAAATCACAATCAATCAATATGAACATTCATAACATTGTCACCAAAACACAGAGAAAAACCCAAAACTCTGCATCAACAACCAGAACCAACTGCAACTTCAAACATCATATCTCATAATGTATATGCTAATTTTAAGTATCGAACCAACGTTTATACGCACCTTGACCGACGCGAACCAGCGAATACATCTACAAATACTAACTAAAAAAAAACTTCACAGCTATTCCAGACTTCAGTCATACCCGGATCATAACATTTACAGAATAAAACATGTATTAGCAACCAGATCTAGATTATACATGATCAGACCACATAATGATAATACATTTTAGGTTTTATGATCCTGATCCATCATCAAATCTCATCCATCATCAACCGCTCAGGCTCATCCTTAGTTGAGATAAAGAAAAGCACCAAAAACCCTTAACATGCATATTTTCTCTTCATAAGATATCATTACTTGCACACCTAGCCTTTTGATCTTCTCCTTCTTATATACTTAGATCCTTTGTCAATAACTTGTACCAAAACCTGGGACCAAAACCTCGGACCAAAACCTTGATTTTCCATTCCATATGCGCTTTTCGTTCTGTGAAAGTGCGTGCATAGGTATACGCTCATTTTTTATGTTAACCCGCGTGTGTACGCTGCTTGGACAAAAGTGAACCATCGTATACTTCTTAAACCATTCTCTTTCTTCAATCTCTAGAATCTAATCTGTAATATTTTTTGCTTAACTTGTTGCACTGTGAGCTACTATCATTCATCATATATGTGAGTTTCCATCAAGGACAACACATGTATCATAATTCCAAGAAGCTAAAGAACTACCTAGAAGATACAAAATAAATGGTAATAACAAAATATTTGAGAAATCTTATAATCAATACTTTTACTTTGGAATATTATAAAATGAACTATTTAACATCTTAGAATGTGTTCTATACCTATTCCATCTCCATTAAGGTGAAAACTAAAATGTATTACGTCAGCTAAAAATTATGTTTTGGATATTTGTTACTCACTGAGTTACAATCATCTCTTAAAAATTTTCACTTTCTAATGCGATATAAAGTACATCGAAAATATGTTCATCTAACTGTAGTGTCATCAAGTTATTAGTAAATATCAAGATACATGTTTGTAGTCTATACTATGCAGGAAAAAAATTTGAAGCATAGGATTCAACAGTTAAAAATACAACAAGGTAAAAGTGTTAATTCATATAGGAAAAAGACAAATGGACATCTAGACACTCATAAATGAATTTGAATGTTGACAATTATCAAAAGGTTACATGAAATGCATATTTTTTGGCACTGAAAATTACTTATGATAAGAAGTTCACACAATAAACCTTACTTCCACATATTCAAACCCCTTGAGACATGTACCATGTGTAGGAAGCAAAAAAATACCAAAAAAGGAACAGAAAGAGAAACAAAAAAAAGAGGACCCTCAAGAGAAAAAATGACATGAATGAAAAGCGACATAGAGAGAACATATAAGTGAAATAAAGGGAAATACCAAGTAGAAATAACATATAAGTGAAGAAATGGAAAGAAAAAGAAGAAAAACACTGATAGTGATAAAGTATATCTTGGAACAATAAAAAGGAAAGGGGAAAACATAACTAATCTAGAAAGAGGAACAAAGAAACAAATGAGAATAAGATATAAGCCAAATCAGTTCTACGAAGAAAACAAAAGTAGTTGGGAAACAAAAAACACATCCATTGCTCGATGATAGGAATCATCAACATACAAAAAAACTTCAAACTTTTGGACTCACACCATTCACAAAATGCACCATGTGTAGCTTTGTCACCTTAAAGTAGTCATGCTACGCAAACAAAGAAACCTATGTTTCAACCATCTTGACTTTCTCTCCAATTTAGGTTTGCTCCAATCCTTGATGATTCAAAACCTGAAAGGATTAATGATAAGCACATTCTACAAAGAGTGTTTATAAAGTAGCCTCAAATAGCCTACCTTACGAGGTGTATTTGTACATTTTCCCTTTATTATTCAAAACATGAAGGGAATAATGATAGGCACATTCTACAAATAGTGTTTCTAAAGTGAACTCAAATATTTTGGTAGAGTTCTCTTCAAAATCTATTTGAAGCTTTAATCTTAAACAATGTAATTAATAATTGTTTTTCAAAGAAAAGTAGACAAAATCCATATTCCATAAAGACATCATTTGAGACTACTAGGGTTATTTGTATGTTATTTAGTGAGAATCAGAGACAGCAAGGCCTAACTATCTATTAGAATGTTTTCCCACAACTCTATTATGAAAAAATAGAACCGTTAAATATATATAACATTCTTAGTTTCATAGTTTTACATGTCGAGTTTTGGAAATTAAAGTTTGTAGCTTTAAACATTACCAAAAACCCCTTCCTTGCCAAAAGGTGATTTGAATAGAAGATCCACCAATGCCCTTATGTAACCTTCTAAAATAGAACCTTGGGTGAAAGAAAACAAACATTAGCTTCATCTTATTTGGAAAGGAGGAAGGTAAATAAAATGAAGTTGTAGTAAGTCAAATATCCCAATTTTTCCCATCAATAATGACAACTGTAATTTCCATTGCACTTTCAGTGCATACAATGTGCATGAAACACCATTAACATGTGGAAAGAAGATAGTGTGTTTTCTAAAATAGAAAATTAGGCTTCAAATTTTCTTTTTTAGTTTTTAGATTAAAAATTAAACAAAAAGAAAACAGTTAACACCTTGTTCTCTTCTCTTACCAATAGCTTCCATAGCCCCCCTTTAGCCTCCTCAGAAAGCCATATGTTAGGTGACATGGTAAGGGTTGACAAAATTATAGTGCCCCCTTCCATAGAAACTTCTTTGGAAACATCTACATTCACTGATAAATTTGCTATGGCCTGCGGAAGAAAAAATAAATTTCATTTTTAGACAGCCTAATCGAGCCTTTTAACAAGAAATTGGAGAAATGCTCAAGAAAACTGACTCTCCAACTTCTCACAACTAAGAAGTGTAGTTAATAGCCATGAATAGTTTCAAAGAATTATCCATGGACAAGTAATTTGAGGGAAATATGTTTTCATAGAATCACTCATGAACAAGTAAAATTGAGAATGTCGTGCAAAGTACCTTTGTTTCTTCTGAATGTACCCCGCTCGACGTGACTTTGTGAGATCCAATAGAAACCCAATCATGTCGCCATGCATTACAACTTTTTCCCTAGCATGATTATTGAATCCAATGGTTATAGTCTCATCATCAATCACCACAAACATCATAATTGTAGTGGTCACTCTTTCTTCGACATCATCCTGTGAGCTTCCCAAAAGTCTTAGCAAAATTTGAGTGCCCTATTTAAGCTAGAAGCTATGTAAGCGAGGCATACTGTTATTCGTAATGTGTAACAATGCATGAGAAATAACCCATTCCAACTACTCTTGAGACAATTTAGCTATTTGTTCACGATGCAGTGAAGTAGGTAGGAAGCACCTTGGTATTGGAATTATATGCAACAAAGACACCAACATCAAGGCTACCACGGTTCAATGCACGCATAACCTTTAAGATCTCTGAAAATATAAACCTAGAAGTTGCATCAGGGATTATATCCATGCACAATACATCAAGAGAAACCAAATTAGGCAGATTTACCTAGAGCTGTGAAGCTGCCATCCACTTGATATTCCGAGAACTTGCCATGAACAAAAACCTAAAAGATGTCGCATTTCCTAGTGCCATCTTGTCAACATTCATCCAATCAAAGAAGCCAAGCCCCAATAGATCATGATAATGCGAGAAAAGTGCCCTGATTGTAACCTCATTGATCTCCCTCAGTCCTGACAGCTGGAGCCGCTTAACTGTTGGGCAGCACAAGTCCATGAATCTTATCGCATTACTGATTATTTTCTTGCAATATTTGGGCCCTAGCTTGTTGGAGGTACTACACACCTAGGACCTTCATTATTGGCACATGCGGACACTTAGTTAGAGCATTCACTGAAATGCAAGGCTTCAACATTGGAATCTTCACCAAATTGGTGCCTTTGACTATCCATGCATGCATGGGACTACATGAAAGATCCTTTCTGCATGATTTACTCCATGATTTGCTCCTCCTTCCACTCTGCAACTGGCTAGCTCTCTCTGGAACTTGATGTAGTTGTCGAGTCCTCTCATTGATCACCACTATGGCGCATTACCTAGGATCTTCACCCAGTGATGTGTATTAGTTGACTGTCATGTAGTATATCTTGAGCAGTGTAACCTATTTTCTGTTAATCAATAATTCTTTTCGTTCTTTTGATTTTTTTAGTGCTTTTTTCTCTCCAAAGCTGTGTGTTCAACCTTTACTAGCCAGATTCATCCGTGCAGGTT
Organism: Pinus tabuliformis; assembly: GCA_031772625.1. Lineage (NCBI taxonomy): Eukaryota > Viridiplantae > Streptophyta > Pinopsida > Pinales > Pinaceae > Pinus > Pinus tabuliformis. The sequence goes on from CM062808.1 coordinate 826,085,441, forward strand.
TTCTAACACATTTACATGGTATCAGAGCCCACAGGTTGCTATATAAAAGGTGCACTAGTAGTTTATTTTGCAGGTATTATAGCTTGGAGATCGAAGATCGACAAAAAAATGGAGTTTCCCAAAGCATCAATCCTAACATCATACAACTATCATGAATGGAAGGACCAAATGGCTTGATACCTTCATCAGAAATGGTTGTATAGGATTACGATGCCTGCAGAAGTGGAACCCACTTTAGCCATAGTGAAATCCAAGTACCTCAACCATATGGATGACGCCCATGGATCCATATGCATGTTCATCTCCCTAGAGTTGTAGTTTCATCTATCTGCCTACAGTACTCCCAGTGAGATTTTGAAAAAGGTTGAAGAACTCTATGGGAAACAGGATGAGATGAAAGGACATCTGCTCGAAGTGGAGCTACTCTCATTGGATCCATAGAACTATGACATAATTGAAGACTTCTTCACCAAATATAATGATCTATTGCTGCAACTCAAGGGTTGTGGAATTGACAAATCCAAGGAGGAGAGTCGCCAAGTTCTCTCTATTATGTCAAAGCTCGGACCAGAATACTCTGTCTTTATGTCTAGATTTCATTTAGTAAGGCGCACAATAGCTAAATCCTACATTATTCCTTCTCTCAAAGAGTACATGGAGTCCCTCACTTTTGACCAAGGCAAACTCATCGGCATGGGGACAATCAAACCTCCAAAAGCACATGCACTTGCTATGCATGATGGTAGTCATAATAAAAATCATAGATCTGTTGGGCTCAAAGCCCAAGTTTTGACTATTATTGTTGTAAAAACTCCGTGAATTGCAGGCGCGGAGTGCAAAGTGTATGTTAGAGTCATAGGGTTGTCCACCCTAAGTTTTGAATGTAATGTTGACCTACCCATGGTCCGCAGACCATGGGATTGTATAAATAGAGCAAAGCTCTAAGTGAAAAAGGGGAAAAAAGGAAGTAGAAAGAGCGTAGTATGAGATAGAAGTATAGAGAAAAGGTTTAAGGGCTTTGGGTCGTAGTAGTAGGAAGAGGCTCTGCAGCTGAGTGTGCAAAGGCTCAATTGAGTCCATAGCTGAGTGTGCGGACCCTTGCAATTGAGTGCGCGGGGCGGAGTCAATTCTGTAACCAAGAAAAGAAGAATAATAAAGAGAAGTTTGATTCCAAATCTTATGTATTTGTTCTGATCTATTTCCTGTTTAGTTATATTGGTTTCCTTATTGCGCGCTTTTATATGAGTAATGAACATTGCTAAATATATCTAGACACATACTAATAAGCTAAGTGATCGACTAATATTGGGTTAATAATAAGGAATTGCGTAACAACACTGTTCAGCCCCCGAGTAGGGTTGCGCGAAGGCAGCATCCCAGGCTGCGAGGTACAGGTAAGTGTGCGTAGTGACATGTGCACAGGGTCGAACCGCAGACCACCTGAAACCATCAAGCATCTCTAGGGTGCGGAAACCTGGTTCTAGCACCCTCCCATACTTCTTCGAGTGAGACCTCAGTCCACGCTTGGTAGACTATTACCGAAAGGGCCAACAGTACCGGGATTTGTTTCGCGAAATCACCTCTGAACCTGGGTCAAGCCCCTACAAGCCAACAAATGGTTCCATTGTTGGGACCGGGATCTGTATGAGGGATGTCTGATGTCGTGTCGCTGGAATCTGATGAAGAAAGAAATTGAAGGGTGGCTGGATAGAAATATTCACAAGTTCGCGACGCAGGGAAAAAATAAATTGCGAGTATCAAAGGAACAGGTGTTGGAGCGCTACTTATATATCGAAATCCATGAAAATTTCTTTGCATCCTTCTCCTCTGAATTGTACTAGTGGATCACGAAGCTAGCAGACAGTCACGGAAGGTACAGGCTTGATAAACCAATCGTGTGGAGTTCGGAATTAGTGCGCAGAATAAAAGCATCGGAAGATAAGATTGCGCACGCTGTAGACCACTAGCTCGATCAAATTATAGGGGGGTTTATCGCTAAGTTCACGGTGGATACGACCGTAAGCTACAACGAGGTGGAACGACACTTTCTCAAGGCACTGTGAGGTAGGTATATTAAATATTTGAATACTTGGATTAAGATGCTATTGTGTGAAAAGTGGGTTATGTGAATAAATTAATGTTTGGGACTACACGAAGTGGGAAGATATACACAAACGGAAGTAGTGAAGAATTAGGAACTAGTCCCTTAATTTCACCCTCGCAGGAAAGTGAGGAAGAACTTGCGAAAGCTTCTCCAAGAAGCATGGTCAGTCTGATAAGGCAATTAATTCCACGCTTACCACCTCCACCTACACCACCTGTTGGCTTGTGTGGGCCTGACCCAGGTTCAGAGATGATTTAGCCAAACAAATCCTGATACTACTGGCCCTTTGGGCAACAGTCCATTGAGCGCAGACTAATGTCTCACTCGAAGCAGCATGGGAGGGTGCTAGAACTAGGTTTCCACACCCTAGAGATGTCTGATGATTTTTAGTGGTCCACAGATTAACCTTGTGTGCACGTCGATAAGCGCACCTGTCAGTACCTTGCAGCCTGCAATGTTGCCTTTGCACAGTCCTGTTTGAGGCGCGATCCATGTTATTACCCAAGTTCTTACAATTAACCCAATACTACCCGATTACTTAACTTAGCTGTGTGAGCCCAATTATACATAACATTGTTTAGTATTATAAGTGTGCGTGATAAACAAAACAATATAAATGCATAGAAAGTAATACAACAACATATACACAATATTTGGAATCAAAATTCTCTTTATTATTCCTCTTCTTGGGTTACAGACTCAACTTCGCCCTACGCACTCAGCTACAGGGGTCCGCGCACTCAGCTACGGACTCTACTTAGGCCTCCGCTGTTATGAAACCAGCTCAAGAAAAGATAGAAAAGAAAGATCAATGCCTTAGAAATCAGCCTCTTCGAGGGGGCAACCTCCTTTACATTACATAAATGAACAATTCTTCGATGATACAAATGAAAAAACCTCCTTTCTATATATAGGAGTCTAAAGAGTCACAATATAATCCAGCCGACCTAACAATAATAATATAAAGCCACAAAAATAACAATAGAGGGATTCTATGGGGCACAGAAATAACAATATGGGGGTAATAGGGGCACAACAATATAAATAAGGGGTATAACTACAATAGTAATGGGGTAATCACTAGTATTATAGGGACCCAACATGCCCCTCTCCTTCAAAAAAGTGTTGTCCTCAACGCTTGAGCAGTTCTGGATACTTCTGCATAAAATTCTGATCCTCCCATGTGGAATCTTCAGCGGATAAGTTCTTCCACTTGATAAGATACTCTGAAATTGATCGATTTAATAGCTGTCGAGTTCTTGTTTCTGTGACTGCTTCCGGTTCCAATATAATTTTTCCTTCCTCGTCAAGTTCTGGCAATATTGCTTGAACTGGGAGCTTGTCGCCTATAACCTTCTTTAAACATGAAACATGGAAAACTTGGTGCAATCGAGAAGCTGCAGGAAGCTCCAATTTGTATGCCATAGTACCAATCTTTTCCAACACCTTGTACGGACCATAATACTTTGGTGATAATTTATTATCCTTCTTAGCTTGCTTTAGGGACATTTGCTTGTATGGTTGTAGCCGTAGGAATACCCAATCACCTACATCAAAACTTCTTTCACTGCGATGTTGATCTGCCTGTTGTTTCATTCTATTTTGTGCAAACACGAGGTTATCCTTTAAGAGTTGGAGGACTTGTTGTTGATGTTCGATGTGATGTTCCACTGCCTGAACCTTAGAATTTTCTCTTAAATATGATGTGATTGATGGTGGTTGGTACCCATAAAGTGCCATAAATGGGGTCATTTTTGTTGCTGTATGGAAGGAAGTGTTATACCACCATTCAGCCAGAGGCAACCATTTGACCCATTGTGTCTGTTTATCAGATACAAAGCAACAAAGATATCCTTCCAAACATTTGTTTACTATCTCAGTTTGCCCATCAGATTGAGGATGATAAGATGAGCTATGAGCTAACTGAGTACCAAGACAAGAAAATAATTCTGTCCAAAAATTTCCAGTGAAAATGGGATCTCTATCACTTACAATAATCTTTTGGTTTCCATGTAGCTTTTGAACTGTTTCCATAAATGCAGTAGAAACTATACTGGCTTTAAATGGATGTGATAATGCACAAAAGTGTGCATACTTGGTAAGTCTGTCAACTACCACCATGATCACACTCTTTCCCTCAGACTTGGGTAAACCTGTGATAAAATCCATTGAAACCTCCTCCCAACGTTGGCTTGGAATGGATAAAGGTTGTAATAGACCCGGTGTATTAATTGTTTCAACTTTATTTTGTTGGAAAACCAAACATTCCGCCACAAACTTTTGAATATCTGATTTAAGGCCATCCCAAAAAAATTCCTTCTTAACCCTGTGGTAAGTTTTTAAAAATACTGAGTGCCCTCCTAAGGGAGAAGTGTGCAATTCCATAAGAATCTTTTGTTTTAGCTGGGAATTCTTACAGAGGTATAAGCGATCTTTGTACCATAACGAATCATTTTGCCAGCTAAATGTATCAGAAGTACTGGAATCTTGTTGTAGCTTTCGAATAAGTGCCCACACTTATTCGTCATTCTTCCATTCCTCCTTTGCTTCGTTTATCCAATCTGGTTGGATAATAGAAATGGCACACAACAATGCTTCCATATCCTCATCCTCTCTTGAGAGTGCATCTGCCACCACATTTTGCTTCCCTTTTTTGTAGATGATTTCAAAGTCATAACCCAACATCTTTGTGACCCACTTTTGTTGCTCTTCAGAGGATAATCTTTGTTCTAAAAAGTATTTAAGGCTATCATGATCCGTTTTTACCTTGAAGTGTCTTCCCATTAGGTAGGGTCGCCATTTCTTAAGTGCATGGAGTATTGCCAACATTTCCTTCTCATAAATAGCTTTGCTTAAAAACTTTCCCTTGATTGGACGACTTTCAAAAGCAATGGGTTTTTCATCTTGCATTAGAACAGCACCAATTCCATTTCTTGAAGCATCACATTCCACAATAAAGGTTTTTGTGAAGTTTGGTGTAGCTAAGACCGGTGCTTGGCACATTGCCTCTTTAAGATGTTTAAAGGCCTTTGTTGCTTTCGGAGTCCATGAAAATGAATCTTTCTTCAATAATGTTGTTAGAGGTGCTGCTATTCTCCCATAATTCTTAACGAACTTGCGATAATACCCTGTCAACCCAAGAAATCCACGCAGATGCTTTATGGATGTGGGGATTTTCCATTCCTTAATGGCTTTAATTTTGCTAGGGTCTACCTTAACTCCTTCATGAGATACAATATGACCCAAATATTCCACCTCCTGGACTCCAAAGAAACATTTGGATCTTTTTGCATATAATTGTTTCTCCTCCAATAGTTGTAGCACCTTGTCAACATGTTCAACATGATCCTTCCAAGACTTGTTGTAGATTAGTATATCATCAAAAAATACCAACACAAATTTTCTAAGGAATTGTTTGAAAATTGAATTCATCAAACCTTGAAACGTTGAAGGTGCATTGGTAAGGCCAAAAGGCATGACCAAAAATTCATAATGACCCTCATGAGTTCTAAATGCCGTTTTCAGAATGTCTTCAATCTTCATTCTGATTTGATGATATCCCGAACGAAGATCAAACTTGGTGAAGTAAATTGATCCATGCAATTCATCCAGTAATTCATCAATGACAGGAATGGGGAACTTATCTTTAATAGTCAGCTTGTTGAGCTCCCTATAATCTGGACACATGCGCCATGATCCATCCTTCTTGTGCACCAATACTACTGGAGCTGAGAAAGAACTTTGACTCAGTTGAATTATACCAGCCTCTAGCATTTCTGCAACCATACGTTAAATTTCACTTTTTTGGACATATGGATATCTGTACGACCTGATGTTTGGAGGAACACTTCCTGGAATCAGATGAATAGCATGATCATGATCACGCAGAGGTGGGAGACCTTTGGGAGTCTCAAATACTTTGGAATGATTGTCCAGGACTTTTTGGAGATCTGGAGAAATAGATGATTCCAATGTGGAAACATCTAGCTAACATAATTGTGCAATTACACCTCTTTGCTCCTTTTTTAGAAGTTTTTTCATGCCATTAGAGCTAATTATCTTTCCTGGCTTCCCTGCAATACCCCTTAATTCAACTTCCTTTCCTTCCACAGAAAATTTCATGAAAAGTTCTTGAAAATTAAAAGCTATTGTACCCAAGGATTGTAGCTATTAGACTCCTAGTACAACATCAACACCTCCCATTGGAATGGAAAGCATTGGGCTAGTCAATACATATTCTCCCATGGATAGCTTGATATTATGGCACTTTCCAAAATAATTTATTGTTCCTCCATTTGCAATCATCACTTGACACTCTGGTGCTGGATATAGGAAGCAATTCAATTCTTTTGCTACCCTACAATGAATAAAATTGTGGGTGCTTCCTGAATCAATCAACACTATTACCTTTTTCTTCTTGATTTGTCCTTCTATCTTGATGGTTTGAGGAGTGGTAATTCCCACCAATGCATTACAAGATATGGTCGGATTTATTTGTTCTTCATCTAGGCTTTGTTCCTGGAATATATCCTCTTGTTTTGACCTTTCTTGCTCCTTTTCTTCTTCTTCTTCACAATCTATGTAGAATAATTTCTTCTCAGCACACTTATGACCTTTTGTGTATTTGCTATCACAATTGTAACAAAGCCCTTTTGCTCTTTTTTCTTCCAATTGTTGTGGTGTCAACCTTGTAGGTTGTGGAAGACTATGGGCAACAACACTTCCGTCTTTATAGTTGTGAATGGTATGCTTCCTAGTTGCCATAATTTTGCTTTCCATTTTTCTTGCTAACCTGAATGCCTTCTCTAATGAATCAGGTTCCCAAAGGCACACATCATGTTGGATATTATCCTTTAAAGACCCTATGAACACATCAATCCTATGCTCCTCTGGAATATCTTTTACCCTTATGTTCAATTTTTGGAACTCCTCAATGTGCTCCATTATTGAACCCTTTTGTTTGAGACTTATCAATTGGCTAAAAAAAGTGTTGCTTTTTGTATCCTCATAATGTGCTATCAATTCTTCCGTAAAAATTGCCCAAGTGATAAATTGTTTACGAGAACAAAGCCATTGATACCATACAAACTGATTTGGTTCCAAATATAAAGCTGCCATACGTACCTTTTGTGTGTTTTGCACATTATTGAGATCGAAGAATTGCTCCATTTGTAATATCCATGTGGCAGGATCCTTGCCGTCAAACTTCGATTTTTGGAACATGGTGAGTCTTTGATCCAACATTAGAGTCTATGGAATCATGATTAACATTTCTTTTGTTCTCATCATGAGTTTCCTTTAGTACTCTTTCACCCTTAGTGACCATTTCTTGTAGCAACTTATTCATATTTATCTTCAATTCTTCCATCTTATCATCCATGCCATCAATTTTAGCGTCCATTCCATTCACCTTTGCTTCCATGCCATCCATCTTAGCTTCTACGCCTTTCTTTAAACAGTCCATCTTAGCTTCTACACCTTTATTTAGACCATCCATCTTAGCTTCTACATCTTTCTTTAAACCATCCATCTTAGATTCTGTTCCTTTTTGTGCAAGGGACAGTTGTTGCACTTGGTCTTGTAATTTTGATATATCATGTTGCATTTCTTCCTCTTCTTCATGAGTCATGCTAGAGCTTTCAGGTTCCTTACTAGGTGTTTGCATTTTCTTTCCTCGGGGCATCAGTTACCGATAATAATGCTCTACTATGCCCTTTGAATTCCTTCAAAATAAATTTTCAAACCAAGCTTAAGCAAAAATTTAAAAAAATCTACACACCTTTTTTCACTTTGTAGGAGCTTGATATTGCCTCTGATGTATCTCTGTACTTTCCAATCATCTAGTTCTAAAATTGTGACCTGTAGTAGCTCCCTGTGTCCTCTTTCCAATGCCACCAGTCTGATCCAAATTGGATTCTCCAAGAAAGAGTTATGCACAATCTCCCAATATGACCTGATTATAGACCTTTCCAGAAGAGTGAACTTGTATGAAGTGCCACGTGTACAATTTTCGACCTTTGGTTCTGAAAAGGATATAAAAAAGCTACATTCCGTCCTCTTTCTATACCTTCTTACGAAATTTAGATCTGATCCCCAGAGAGAAAGTTATGACGATTTTCCCTAGGTCACCTGTTTTGAATGTAATTCAGGAGTCTGCATAAAGACCAACTTCCTCAGAGCTTATCTCCGCAAATATTGCGCGAAAAGATCTGAAATTCGGACCCAAGGTTCAGCGCGATTTCTTCTAAAATGGGTTTTTTTTGCGACTTCTGAAACATCACAGAAAAAAAAAAGTAATAGCGAAAATGCCACGATGACCTGTTTGGAGCAGCGAAACCCTAGAATCCAAAGCTCTGATACCAAATGTTATGAAACCAGCTCAAGAAAAGATAGAAAAGAAGGATCAACGCCTTAGAAATCAGCCTCTTCGAGGGGGAAACCTCATTTACATTACATAAATGAACAATTCTTCGATGATACAAATGACAAAACCTCCTTTCTATATATAGGAATCTAAAGAGTCACAATATAATCCAACCGACCTAACAATAATAATATAAAGCCACAAAAATAACAATAGAGGGATTCTATGGGGCACAGAAATAACAATATGGGGGTAATAGGGGCACAACAATATAAATAAGGGGTACAACTACAATAGTAATGGGTTAATCACTAGTATTATAGGGACCCAACATCCGCGCACTCAGCTGCAGAGCCTCTTTCTACTATTATGACCCAAGACACTTAGACTTATTCTCTATCTTCTACTAGATCATTCTTATTAATCCATCTCCAAAAACTTATTGTCTTTACAACTTAGAGCCTCACTCTATTTATACAATCCCATGGTCCATGGACCATGGGTAGGATGACATGGCATTACATTACATTACAACACTTAGGGCGGAAAACCCTATGACCCAATATACATTTTGCGCTTCGTACTCACAATTCATGGAGTCTTACAACATTTTTTATCAAAGCTTGGGCTTTGAGCCTCGAAACATGCTGTGGGGGGATTCCAAGCCTAGCAAGCCCCCAACACAAACATCGTGACTCGCCCTTGAGTCACTCTCTCAGTGCGGCAATCTTGGCGCAGAATCCCTCCAGCTAGCCCTATGTTGCTCGGAGGTCCGCAAAGCATTGCTGTGTGGTTTGTGGGACCTGCTTCATGTGCTCTTCTGAAGCCTCTTTATCAGGATCAAATCCCTGCCTTAACACATACATCCCCTACATCTGGACAAGCTTTCCTTTGATATCTGATATGATGGTGAAGGCCTTCTCAATCCATGGCTAGATGCGCACTTTGAGAACTACCCCTTTCTGTCGTGCCACATTCACCTGCTTCTTCAGTGCCTTAGCTTGCTGCATCTTCACAAGCCATTGAGTGAGGACTACTGTTTGCACAATCACTCAGAAAGATCATCAAGACCATCACTCAGAAAGATCATCATGTTCCAAATACTTTAAGGGATATTGTTTTTCTTGCAATATGTTTGGCCACAAAGCCATTGACTGTTTTAGGAGGAATATGAAACATGTAAGATGTTATGCATGCAACAAGTCTGGACATATAGAAAAAGAATGAAAGAGAAGATTTTGGACACCATACCAAAAGGAGAAAACATCATCACAATTGAAGATATGGAAGAAAAAGGAAGCTCAACCAGAAAGATGTGGCATAGCAGAGTACACAGACATGATAGACTCAGAGGAAGCTGAAAGTGTGGAACATCAGTGTTCTAAAACTCATACGCATGTTTCATGAAAACAAGTCGCGTATATATGCGAGTTAGATGCTACACAGTCGCGTATATGATGTTCTGAAGAAAAGCAGCAGTACAGAAGTCTGATATGGTTCAGTCACTAGTATATGATGGTTGGCACAGGCTCAGGGGGAGCATATGCTTCGAATAATGCATTGTTGGCATTATGGTTAGAAGTCCTTGGTGATGATGCTTATTGACATATCTTGCTACTGATTGTTGATTAACCAAGAGAATGGATTCCAAGTTAAGATGCTTATAGTGCAGATCATACAGTATATGATAGCTGCTGATAACTGTCATGGTCCTGTTTGGGTCCTTGGTCTTTGTGAGTCATATGATGTATCTTGTTACCCCACTATGCATGGGATGGATGATGTAATGGTTCTTGTGCTTCAGTCATAATTGGTGTAATCCCCACTTGGTTGGGAGATTGACGTATGTATGAGTCTTTAGGAAGGTCATTGGCTATGTATGTATAGAGTCATGTTATGTTTTTGTAGACCTTATGTGTGCTCAGGGGGAGCATGGACGGATTGGTACATCTTGGCATGAACAAAGGGGGAGATCAATCAGAGATTTCAGTAAGTACTCAGGGGGAGTTTGAACAGTAGAATGTATATCAAGGAAGAGAATATATTGGTTTGCCCTTTTCCCTTGATGTCAAAGGGGGAGAGTGACTTGGTGTGGTGGTTGCCATCAAGTCCAAAGGGGGAGATTGTTGGCATTATGATACAAGTGGTTTCCTTGATGGCAACTCACTCAGAGGTATGATACAGGTGATGGCAACTCAATCAGAGGACAGATCTTAGTATAGCAGGTCAAGGGAGAGATATACGCAGGTTAACCTTGATGAAAGCGTGTATACACGTGGGTGAGAAGAACAAAAGGTGCGTATGTGTACACACGTAGGTTCACAAAGGAAAGGCGCGTACATTGGTCCGTGGTATTTGGTTCATGGTATTTCGGTATTGGTCCATGGTATTTGGTCCGAAGTGTTGACCTCAAGTATTGGGTCCAAGGTATTATTTCTACATGGTTTTGGACCATGGTATTTAGAGAAGCCTAAACCTATATAAAGAGAAGATCATTAGGCCAAGGATAGGTGTGCAAGTGATGGATATCTGATGAAGTATTAGATCTAGGATGCTGGTTATGGGTTTGTGATGTTGTGCTTGATCTGAATCAAGGATGCACCTATGTTGTTGATGATGGATGATGGATCAGGATCATAAGGCTTGGAATATCATGGATAGACTAGATCTGAATTATTGACGCATGTTTTATTTTATGAATGATATGATCTGGGTATGACTGATGTCTAGAACCGCTGCAAAGTTATGAGTAAGTATTTGCAGATCTATACATGGGTTGGATTTGGTAAAAGCACATATGTACGGTGGTTTGATTCTTCATAGTAGCATATACATCATGAGATATGATATTTGAAGTTGCAGTTGGATCTAGTTATTGTTGGAGAGTTCTGTTGTTTATTCTATGTTCTGGTTTCAGTGGTTCAGTATTGGGTGATTCAGAGATTGATGATGCAGGTTTAAGTTGATGATTATATTGTAGTGGTGATTGTTTTGTATTTATGGATCCAGTATGAAAATGTATGAAACGTGGTCCTTGGAAGATCGTAGAGTTCAGTAGGCCAGCACCTACGTACTGGTAAACAAATCAGCTAGTACAAGAGCCAGAGGGTTGTAGCTCCCTTCTAGGAGCAACTGGAAAACGAGTGAAGGTTGGAGCCTTTAGTAGGCTGGTGCCTACGTACTAGTAAATTGATCGGCTAGTACAAGAGCTAAGAAGGTTGTAGCCTTCTGCAGGTAGAAGCCTGCGTACTGGTATAAGACTGCACCAGTACTAATGTAAAAAGAAGTTTCTTATTAAAGGAAGATAGAGACAAATTGCAGCAGGTGGTTTTCACCCACATTGGATTTCCACCTTATATCATGGTGTTCATGTGTGCTCCTTATGTGTGATGATCTGTTATATTTTACTGCACCTGTTTACTATTATTATGGTTAATAATGTTTGATGCACTCATTGAAGATCAATATGTTTACTGGATATACACTAGTTGCATTAAACACAGTTGCGTATATAGGCGGGTATCCTCAATTGAAGTAGCGTATATGGATCTTAATATGGAAATGAAAAAGTTTTAATGATTTAATAATACTGATTCACCCCCCCTCTCAGTATTATTTCCAACACAGGATACCTTCCTGAGAGGGCTTTACCTTTAGTTCCTGGAGTTGCACCCTTAGGGCCCACAACACAGTCTACTACTCTGTCATAACTTCTTGGAGCACTTCCTTGGTGACATCGCGAACCATCTCATCAATGTCGTAAAGGTCTCCTTTAGTTAATGTAATTAGCTCAATGGCCACCTTCAAGGCCTTAACCTTTTTCCATGGGCCCGATCCTTCTCAGACACGTGATCGTTTGAGTTTGGTTGAAGTGGTTCCTAGGTCTGCACCCTCTTCTGCAAGGTCTGTGTCCTCTGCCTCCTATCCTGCAGACACTTCTTGGCCCTCCTTTTCCTACACTATTGCGGCCTCTGCTGTTGTTGCTACCTCGACGGTCTTCTTTTGCTTCACGACTGCCTGTGCTGCTTTGCGGGCTACCCTGACCTTGGTTGCTACATTTTCATTGCACCTTTTCTCGGCCAGTTGACGCACTATTATCTTCTCCAACTCCGCAAATTCCGGGGTGTGCCACTCAGAAGGCCACGTCTCTAATACTGTAAAGATCGCGTCATCAGTGGCTATGAATGGGAGCTTTTTCCACTACTGCATTAGATCCTCTCGCGCCTTGATGTAAATATTGTCCATGTCCACCTTGAAGTCTGCAAAGCTCTACAGACTGTTGTACACTGTGGGGGATAGGTGCGGCATCCGATTAATCCACATACAGATGCTCACTTCCATGAGCACCCATAAGATCTTTGTATCATGAATCCACTTTGCGTCCTTGATAACCTAGAGCGACACATACTTCGCGGCCTCTAGTAAGTCACACTTAATGCTTGGGAACTAACTGTCCTTCGGCAGTTCCCCCACTATGAGCAAAATGGACAAGAGCAACCACGCATAGTGGAAGGTATTACCCTGCTCCTGGTCTTCCTTGCAGTTGATCAAGAATTCCTCGCAGAGGAACTCAACCCAATTAAATTGGACCTCCTCTGCGCATTTTTTGGCCAACGCAACTACCAACACTGGTACTTCATCACTGTGGAATTTTCTCATTACCTTCCCGGCCAGGAGTTGGGTGGCTATACACCACCCATTATCCTTGATACTACTGATGGTGTAACCCCTCTTTTTCTTTTTGATCTCATATTTTTTCTTCATGGCTTCTACGAGAGCCAAATTGACGCTTTTTCTTGCTATCATCACGAGGTCCTTTCCCTTACAGGGAAGCCAAGAAATTTTGTGGATGAGATCTGCTGTGATGGGAATAGGCTTCTATAGCCATAAGTGCCCATCATGCACCAGAAAAAGCAGTTGCCTGATGACGAAAATGATGATGGGCATGCGGTGAAAGTGTGGTATGAATAGTAGATGAAGCAACCCGTCCTTCTCCACACCGCGCAACCATTTTTGTTGCTGTAATGTGATCACCGGCCCCTCCGTAGTCTATTTCATTAGGTTCTGAATCTCTAAGTGTGGAAACTTCTCGCTATCTTCAAGGTCCCAGTCTTCAAATTTTAGGGTAGGCACACGTCCTAGGAGTGGACCCTCAAAGGTGATTCCATTGGGGAGGAGCAGGGTATGGATCGTACTCTTCGTTGCATCCAGATTCTTTGGTACCTTAGCTTTCCCCTTTCACAGAGGGACATACTCAGGTAATTTTTCTACGAAGCGCATTGGTTTGACATCCACCTTCACGTCTTCTTCTTCCTCTACCTCGAAAATCAGAGCCTGTAAGTCCTCCTCCTCTTCATCTGTCACAATAGTGATAGCCTTGCCCTTTTCCTCCATTGATAGCTTATTGAACTGTTGATTCCTTAGGGACATGTGGACTGGTCCCATTGCCTGCTTATCTTTTTTTGGTCTCAGCATCCGAGGTGATTTCTGGATTTTTGGCTCGATCCCAGTATCTTCAGGAATATCGTGTATTGTATGGGTGGGTGCGGCCTCGCTGACTGTTCCTTCTTCAAAGCCCAAACCTCTCCTGGTATTTGTCATCTTGTCTGTAGTGTATGTAGTCTTTCACGAACTTAGGGGCTTCAATATCACTCGACACTCAACACTCTGTGCTCTATTAAACCGCTCAAGTCTCAAGTGAAGAAGTGTTGTCTCGTGGCTGGCCCCTGGAGTTTAATAGCTCCTTTTGAATTTAAATTCAATTGTTCCCCCCAATTCCAGGCCATCAATGCTTTCTTGGTAGCAGATTTTCCAAAATCTTGCCCATAAATGTTGTCTTAAATGTCTGTTGCCCACTCCATTTGGCCTCAAATTGGACATCCCGTCTTGAACAATGACACCAACGATCACTTCCCAGCCTACTCGTGCGGCAGCACAGCCCCCTGTGTGTGGGCGCGAACCTTGTGACATGTTGATTCTGCGCACACCTCCCATATCATGCTGCTCCCAAACAGACTCTTTTATAGTCCCATGCTCTGTTTCAACTGCCTGGAGTACTAAGATTGTGCTTCCTGCGGCTAGTCAAGTGGTCACACCACTTGTGTGAGGCTTCAGCTCACCTTCCAGTATAGTCCACAGAAAATCCTCAATTGCCCTCGCGACAGCCGGCACGGTGCATTCTATCATATGTAGTGTGCTCCCCTAGTTACTGCGTTTGGTGAGATGTGGTCATAGCCATAGTAGCAGAGTCATAAATTCTTGGCAGTAGTCTTCTAATTCAGTGGTATGATCATCCACACCTTGCCTTGCCATCATTAGTCTATCGACGAGACATGCTTGCCTGATCTTGTTTTCCAGCCTCTTGACCTCTGCGTCCATCAGAATGCTTTTCTTCCTTAGTTATACCTGGTCTTTTTCGAGTTCATGAAGTCTAAGGTTCCCTCACTGAATGGCTTCCTAAAGCCTTATGTGTTCGACCTCGTGTAGTTGTGTGATTTCTTCATCCTGGGCTTCTCGCACTATCATATCTACGGGCACTATTACATGTGGATTCTTCTTTGCATTCTCTTCAGAAATTACGGTCCCGACTCTATTTCGCACCTTTGGAATTGTTTTCGTGGTCATTGTTTGGCAGACGCTCCTGTAGGCCCATCAAACTGCTGGTACACATACATCCCAATCAATGCATCTCGCCTAGTGAAATCTCTTCAGTACTTCACACACCCTATCACATTCTTCTCCATGGATAATTGGTAGCACGTGTTTCCTTTCCTACTGCTATGTTTTGTTTCGATTCTCTATTCTGGGAGTGGTGAGTGCTTTTGCGGGCTGTACGACATATGTCTGTACCCATCGGGAAAGGTGAGCGCGCAAGTTTTTTCGCCCCTCATGACTGGCTCTCATCTTGAGCTAGGGTTTTCCAAAGTGTAGGTGCATCATACTTCTGCATCCGTGCCAGTCTTCAAAACTTCCTTGATGCATACCCCACCAACATGCATCCATTGCACGCAGTGCCCACTTCAGAGAATTGAACCACTACTGTTCTGGTACTCCGCTTTCAAATTCGTTTAGGAATTCATCCACCATTGTCAACCCATCATATGTCGCCAGATCCCTTGCCTCTATTGTCATGCAGCGCAGTGATCTAACCATCATGTTGCAATTAAGCATTGTTACATCGTGTGGTTGATTCTGCCATCACTCCACATCTTCATCTGAATCCGAAGTGTAGGAGCTTTCACACTCCCACGAAATTCTTCCATCTGCAGATGGATTCACCCAATCCTATTCTCATGTATTTATCTTGTAGATGCAATCAAGATCATCATCACTATCATCGTCACGCATCGGTTCAGTGTATCGTGCTCCTTTGGTTGGATCTAGTGGTACTACTATGTGTAGTGATTTTTTCTCGAAAATCATTTTGTGCTTGTTCAGGTTTATGACTCCGATCATAACGGTGGCCCAGTCTATTCCTAGTAGCGTGGAATAGGGATTGATTTCGTCGAAAATCTCTATTACTTCAAAATCCGCCTGCGTGCTCGCACCTTCAATATCCACCGTGACCCCTTACAATCTTCCCATGGGCATGATCTTATGTTGGTTTGCCATTCGAAACTAAATAGGAGACCATTGTAGCGTGGGACTACCCATGCATTCCCATGTTTTATTTTGCAGTACATTCACATCTGATCCGAGGTCCAGGATTACCTGATCCATTTCATATTCATTAATTTGCGTAGTCAACCTCATTTCCCTTCCTGTGTGCAGTGCATGCTTTCCAAGTTTTCGGACCACGCGTAGCTCTCCTGACCCCATGCACCAAGTGATAAGTCCCTGTAGTCCTTTTACTAGCTTACTGTCCTGTAGCACTTTCATGCCTATCTCCAGAAAGGTAGTGAGCATTGAAGGATCCATCCCTGGTTCTAGTTGATCCGTACTACCTGAAGTGGAGGCCTCCGTGAAGCTCTTCTTAGCTTCCATGAATGTCTCCTTCATGTGTTCTAAATCAAATTCGGGTTCCTTTGTAGGATCCTTGCAAACCCACGCACTTTCTTCTGACTCCTTACCTTTATCATTTCCAGTGGTCATACTGCTCATGAGCATCATGTTTACATTTGGGTCTCCTTCGCGCAGTTCAGACCTCATCATCTACAAATTCTAAATCGGAGGGGGCTGGAGTACCCCTTTTTCGCGCATCCTCGCTATCAACAAAGGGTAGTCTTCTACCTCATGATCAAACTGAGTACAATACAAACATGATGTCCTTGTCGGGTTTGTACAATCACAGGCATAGTGCCCTGGCCCTCCGCAATTGTAACAGATTAGTTGTCCGCGACCCCTTCCTGGTTCCATTCCACCTCGACCTCGACCACGCCCCCAAAATCCAGCGTGCGCCATCCCTGCATTTGGGTCAAGGGCTCACGTTTTAGTCTGCACCCTGCAGGAAGGAGTCCAATCCATCATTAGTTCGTAGCTTTTGCAGGTGCGTTCATGATGGCCTACCGACCTGTAGAAATTACAAAAACAATTGTTGGGACGTTTGCATATACTTCTGCTATAGATGACAATTATCCGTAGTGTGTTTTCCTCCTATCTGACAGATCACGCACCATAGTGTAGGTGTCATGTTGGGTCCTGCTTGCACCTCAGGTCTTAACGGAATCGGCCCTCCTCCCGCCAAGTAATTCACGAACACTTGACAGTGGTCCTTGTCATGGCCCTAACCTCTACATTTTATGCACCATACCTCCTCGCACACCTCTGGCCAAGGTGTCCTATCATGTTTCAAACTTTGCATCTCTAGACACAGATTTTGCAATTGTGAGTGGTTTTGTTGGATTCCCAAACCAGGATCTTGTATAGGGGTCTCATGCGATCACATTGCCATCTCCAAAGCTTCGGCCTAGGTGGAAAATTTTTGTTGTGACAACATCATCCTTAGATGCGGTTTTAGTGATGTTACAAACCATGTATGGTGCTTTCCATCCGTCAATGTCATGTTGGCTTTGCGAATCATACCCTTCAGCCTTTGGTCTAGATCCTAGGGGGTCTTGCTTAGGAGCATCGCAATCTCCTTAAACCCGATGATTGATTGTGTTTCCAACTTTAGCCTGCTAAATTCCCTGTTTAGTGCGGTCTGGATTTCTGTGATTCCTGCGTTTGGATGGTCATTATAATTCTTGATGTACCATGTTAATGCGTGATCCTGAGACGCACTTACCAGCGTAGCCCTTTTGATATTGTCATCCACGACTCCTTGTGCTTCCCATACTACTCTTACCACAAACCAAAATTGGTTCGGATCTTCATTCCCTACTCCTATGAATACCGATAGTTTGATCGCACTCGTCATACTGGACTATGGTGGTGGCAGAGGTGGGGTGGGTGGAGATGGAGGTGAGGAGGGTGAGACGAGTGGCGGTGTAGGTGGATGTGGTAAGCATGGAATTTGTTGTCTTATCAAACTGATCGCGCTTCTCGGAGAAACTTTCACAAGCTCTTCCTCTCTTTCCCGCGAGGGGAAAATTAAGGGACTGGTTTCTAATTCTTTACTACTTCTACTTCTGTAGGTCTTCCCATTTCGCATAGTCCCAAAAATTAATTTATTCGCATAACCCGCTTTTCACAAAATAACATATTAATCCAAGTGTTCAAAGATTTAATATACTTACCTCACTGTCCCTTGAGAAAATGTCACTCTGCCTCACTGTAGCTGACGATCATATCTACCGCAAACTCAGTGATAAATCTTCCTATGATTTAGTTAAGCCAATGGTCCACAGCTCGCGTGATCTTATTTCCTGATGCTTCTAGTCTACGCACTAATTTCGGAGCCCACACGATTGGTTTGTCAAGCCTACACCTTCCATGATTTTCTACTAGCTTCGCGATCCACTCATATAGCTTAGAAGGAAACAATGCAAAGAAAATTTCGTGGATTTCCATATATAAGTAGCACTCCAACCACTGTTCCTGAGATATTCGCAGATTTCTGTTTTCTTGTGCCACGAACTCATGAATCTTCTTGTCCAACCACCATTCAATTTCTTTCTTTGTTGGATTCTAGTGGCACGACATTAGACATCCCTTATGCAGATCCCGGTCTTCGCAACGAAACCATTTTTTGGCTTGTGTGAGCCTAACCTAGGTTCAGAGATGATTTAGCCAAACAAATCCTGGTATTACTATCCCTTTCGTCAATAGTCCACGGAGCGCAGATTGAGGTCTCACCCAAATTAGTATGGGAGGGTGCTAGAACCAGGTTTCCACACCCTAGAGATGTCTGATGATTTTTAGTGGTCCACAGATTGACCTTGCGCGCACGTCACTACACGCACCTATCAATACCTCGCAGCCTGCAATGCTGCCTTGGGGTAGTCCTGTTCAAGGTGCAATTCATGTTATTACCCAAGTCCTTACAGTTAACCTAATATTACCTGATTACTTAACTTAGCTATGTGAGCCCAATTATACTTAACAATGTTTAGTATTATAAGTGCGCACGATAAACAAAACAATATAAATGCATAGAAAGTAATACAACAATAGATACACAGTATTTGGAATCAAACTTCTCTTTATTATTCCTCTTCTTGGGTTACAGACTCAACTTCACCCTATGCACTCAGTTGCAGGGGTCTGTGCACTCAGCTGCGAACTCTACTTAGGCCTTTGCGCACTCGGCTGCGGAGCCTCTTCCTACTACTATGACCCAAGACACTTAGACTTCTTCTCTATCCACTACTAGATCATTCTTATTAATCTATCTCCAAAAAATTATTGTCTTTACAACTTAGAGTCTTTATACAATCCCATGGTCTGCGGACCATGGGTAGGCCGACATGACATTGCATTACATTACAACACTTAGGACAGACAACCCTATGACTCAATATACATTTCATACTTCACACTCGCAATTCACGGAGTCTTACAACATTTTTTACCAAGTCTTGGGCTTTGAGCCCCAAAAAATGATGTGGGGGGATTCCATTCCTAACACCGCCACCCGTTTCACCACCGTCACCTCCATATCTACCCACACCACCTCCGCCACCACCACAGTTAAGTATGGCAAGTGTGATCAAACTACCGACATTCAGAGGAGTAGGGAATGAAGATCCAGATCAATTCTGGTTCGTGGTAAGAGCAGTATGGGAAGCACAAGGGGTCATGGATGGCAACACAAGAAATGCTACATTGGTGAGCGTGTTCCAGGATCGTGCACTAACGTGGTATCTTAAGCATTCTAATGACCATCCAAAAGGAGGAATTGCAGAAATCTAGGCCGCGCAGAAGAGGGAATTTAGCAAGCCAAAGTCAGAGAGACAATCAATTATTGAGTTTAACAAGATCGTGATGCTCCTAAGCGATACCCCCTGGGATCTGGACCAGAGACTGAAGAGTATGATTCGTGAAGCCAACATGACTTTAACGGATGGACAACACCACGCATGGTTTGTCACATCATTAACACCGCATTTAAGGATGGCGTTGTCACAACAAAGGCTTTCCACCCAAGTAGAAGCCTTGGAGATTGCAATTAGATTGCGTGAGACTCGTAGCCTAGGATCCTAGCCTAGGATACCAACAAATCCACGTGCAACTGCAAAATTTGTGTCTGGAAATGCAGAGCTTGAAACAGGACAGGACACCTCAACCAAAGGTGCACGAGGAGGTATGGTGCATAAAATGCAAAGGCCAGGGGCATGACAAGGACTACTATCCAGTATTCGCGAATTACTTGGCAAGAGGAGGGTTGATGCCATTAAGACCTGAGGCAAAAGCAGGACCAAGCATGGTGCCTGAATTATGGTGCGTGATTTTTCAGATACGGGGAAAACATACTATGGATAATTGTCATCTATTGAAGAAGTATACACAAATGTCCCAACAATTATTTTGTAATTTCTGTAGGTCGATAGCCCATGATGAATGCACCTGTAGAAGCTACGAACTAATCATGGATCAAACTCCTACCTACAGGGTACATACCGAGGCGTGAACCCTTCACCCAAATGTAAGAATGGCGCGGATGAGGACGAGGTGGAATGGGACCAGGAAGGGGTCATGGACAACTAATTTGCTACAATTGCAGAGGGCCCGGACACTATGCACGCGATTGTACAAATCCAACAAGAAAATCATGTTTGTACTATACTAGTTTGATCATGAGGTAGAACACTGCCCTACCTTGATAGTGAGGATGCATGAAAAAGGGGTACTCTAGCCTCCCCCGACTCGGAATTTGCAAATGATGAGGCCTGACCCATGCGAAGAAGACCCGAATGTAAACATAGTGCTCAGAAGCAGTATCACAACCGGAGATGATAAAGGTAAGCAGCCATAAGAAAGTTTCTAGGTTCACAAAGCTTCTACAGAGGAACTGGAATTTGATTTGGAGCGTGTGAAGGAGACATTCATGGAAGCTAAAAATAGCTTCACGGAGGCCTCCATTTAGGTAGTAAGGACCAATTAGAACCAAGGATGGATCCTTCAATGCTCACTACCTTTATGGAGACATGTATGAAACTACTGCATGATAGCAAAGCTATGAAAGGGCTACAGGAACTTATCACCAGGTGCACGGGGTCAGGCAAGCTGTGCATGGTCTGAAAACTTGGAAAGCATGCATTGTGCATAGGAAGGGAAATGAGATTGACTGTGCAAATCGGTGAGTATGAAATGGATCAAGTAATTATCGATCTAGGATCGAACGTGAATGTGCTACCAAATTAGACATGGGAGCATATGGGTAGGCCCACGTTACAATGGTCCCCTATCCAATTATGAATGGCGAACCAGCAGAAGATCCTACCCATGGGGAGACTGCAAGGGGTAATGGTGGATATTGAAGGTGTGAGTGCGTTGGAGGACTTCGAAGTGATAGAGATTGTCGATGACAACAATCCCTATCCTGTGCAACTCGGCATAGACTGGGTCACTGATATGAATAGAGTCATAAATCTAAAGAAGCTCAAAATGATCTTTGAGAAAATGTCACGCATAGTAGTACCGATAGACCTGATTGAGGGAGCGTGATACACTAAACTGGTTCACGATGATGATAGTGATGATGATCTCAATTTCATTTACAAGATAACTGTATGTGCATAGGATTGGGTGAATCTGACTGCAGATGGTAGGATTTTGTGGGAGCGCGAAAGCTCCTACACTTTAGATTCAAACAAAGAAATAGAGTGATGGCATAATCGGCTGCACGAGGTAACCACACTCAATTGCAACATGATGGTAAGATCATTGTGTTGAGTGACAACTGAGGCAAGAAATCTACCTTTGTATGATGGGTTGTCCATGGTGGATGACTTTCTAAACAAATTTGAAAGAGAAGTACCAAATAGCAGCATTTTGACGCTCTGAAATGGGCAATGCGTGATATGTCTCCAAGGTGGTGGGGTACGCGTCAGTAGAGTTTCGGAGACTAGTGCATATGCTGACAAATGATGCACTTATGATTTGGGAAGCTTCAGGGAAGGATGGAATTTAGGCAAGATGGATGAAATAGCCTGCATGCCGACCTTTCCAAATGGGTACAGGCGTCTGGTACAGAACCTGCGCGAACTCACACCGCTCTCGCGATTTAAGATAGGAACAATAAGAAAAAGTAGGCAAGACAAGTGCGTGAATGACGAAGCATGATACAACCCAGTGCGTCAAACATCATACACGGGGAAGACCTTGACAAGGTGTGCGAATTGTTGAACAGGGTCCACCATGTGAAATGCACCAACTGGGACTTGTGTGTACCAGCGGTTCGATGGGCCTATAGGACCATGTGCAACACCCTGACTATGATAACAGTTCCAATATGGTAGAATGAAATAATGGTGGTAATCTTTGAGGAGCATGCAAATATGGATCCACATGTAATAGCACCCGCAGGTGTAATAGTGCGCGAAGCCTAGGACGAAGAAATCACAGAGCAATGCGAGGTAGAGCACCTAAAGCTTCAGGAAGCCATTCGGTAAGGGAACCTTAGACTTTGTAAACTTGAAAAGGACCAAGTACAGCTAAGAAAGAAAGGCATTTTGATGGATGCAGAGGTTAAGAGGCTAGAAACCGAGATCAAGCAAGCACATCTCGTCGATAAACCAAGGATGGCAAGGTGAGGTGCGGATGATCATAATAATGAATTAGAAGACTATCGCTGAGAATTAATTAGTTTGCTGCCATGGCTAGGACCGTATCTCACCAAACGAAGTAATCAGGGGAGCGCACTAAATATAGTAGAGCATGTGGCGCCGACTACCACGAGGACAAATGAGGAGTTTCCACGGACTATACAGGGGGGCGACTTAGAGCCTAGCATAGGTGGTGTGACCACCTAAATAGCAGTAGGAAGAACAGCCTTAGCACTCCAGGCAGCTGAAAGGGAGTGCGGGACTGTAAATTATCCTACTTGGAAACTGCACGCTCTGATGGGTACGTGCAGGAATAGCCTGTCACAAGGTTCATGTCTTCACAGGGCGGGATTCGCTGCCGCACAAATAGGTTTGGGAGTGACCATTGGTGTCACTGTTCATGACAAGATGTATAATTTGAGGCCAAATGAGTGGGCGACGGGCATTTAAGGTGAAATTTATGGGCAAGATTTGGGAAAATATGTCGCCAAGAAAGCATTAATGGCCTCAAATTGGGGGGAACGGTTGAATTTGAATTCAAAAGGAACTATAAAACTCCAAGAGCTAGAGAGCAGACAACACCTGGTCAATTAAGATTTGAGTGGTTAAACAGAGCGCAAAGTGTTGAGAGCTGAGAAATAACAAAGCCTATAAGTTCGCGAAAGACTGCATATAGTGCAGAAAGGATGCGACCACTATGGATGGATTGGGCATTGAGGAAGGAACCATCGGTGAGGCTGTGCAGACCCCCATTGTCTATGATGTTCCCAATGGCACTAAGGCGATGACAGAAATCCCTAAATCACCCCGGACGCTGAGACCAAAGAAAGATAAGCAGGCAATGGGACCAGTACGCATGTCCCCAAGGAATCCACGGCACAACTTATCCATGTAAGAAAAAGGTAAGGCAGTCACCATTGAAATGGATGAAGAGGAAAAGGACTTGCAGGCTATGATGGCCGCAGTGGAGGAAGAAGAAGAAGTGGAGGAAGACATCCAACCATTGCGTTCTACAATGAAATTGCCCAAGTATGTCCCTCAATGAAAAGGGAAAGCCAAAATACCAAAGTATTTGGATGCAACAAAAAGTGCACTCCAGACCCCACTCCTCCCTAATGGAATAACCCTTGAGGGTCCACACCTAGGACGCGTGCCCACCCTGAAATTTGAAGACTGGGACCTTGCAGACAACGAGAAGTTCCCGCACTTAGAAATGGCGAACCTGATGAAACAAAATACAAAGGGGCCGGTCATAACATTAGAGCCGAAAAAATGGTTGCGTGGTGTGGAGAAGGCTAGGTTGCTTCATCTCTTATGGATACCACATTTCCACAACGTGCCCATCACCATTTTCGTCATCAGGCAGCTACTGTTGTTGGTGCATGATGGGTATCTATGGTTGGAAGAGCCTATTCCCATCACGATAGACCTCATTCACGAGGTTATTCAGCTTCCCTGTAAAGGAACGGAACCCGTGACAATACTCGGAAAAAGCAATCACCTGGCCCTCGCAGAGGCCATAAAGGCCAAGTATAAGTTAGAGAAAAAGAAGAGGGGCTATGTCATATCTAGCATCAAGGATGAGGGGGTGCGCGTAGCCACCCAACTCCTCGCTAGCAAAGTAATGTGAAAATACCACGCTCATGAGGTACGAGCGTCGGTGGTCGCGTTGGCTGAGCAGTGTGCCGAGGTGGTTCAATTCAACTGGGCTGAATTAATTTTTGCTCAACTGCAAGGAGGCCCAAGAAGAAGGTAAGACCTTCCACTACGTGTGGATGTTGTTATCCATCTAGCTGGTAGCAAGAGAACTGGCAGAGGATAGCCAGTTCCCAAGCATCCACCGAGACTTACTAAAGGCCGCAAAGTACGCTTCGCTCTGGGCCACCAAGGACGTGAAAAGGATTCGCGACATCAAAATTTTTTGGGTGCTCATGGAGGCGAGCATCTGAATGTGGATTAATAGGAGACCGCACCTGTCCCCCACGGTGCACAACCGTCTACAAAGTTTTGAAGACTTCAAGGTGGACATGCACAACATCTACATCAAGGTGCAAAAAGATCTAGCGCACTAGTGGACAAAGCTCCCATTCATAGCCACTAACGACATGATCTTTGCAGTGTTAGAGATATGGCCTCCAGAGTGGTGAGTCCTAGATTTGGCGGAGCTGGAGAAGACAACAACGCAAAAAACGAGCGATGATGCCAAGTTGTGCGTCACCCAACTGGTCGAGAAAAGGTGAAACGAACAAGCAGCAACCGAGGTCAGGGTAGTCCATGAAGTGAAACAGGCATCCATGAAGCAGAAGAAGGCTGCTGAAGCAGCAGCAACAACGCAGACATCAGAGGCCACAACAGTGCAGGAAAAAGAGGGCCAAGCAGGGTCTGCAGGACAGGAGGCAGAGGATACGGAACTTGCAGAGGATAGCGCAAACCCAAGGACCACCTTTACATAGCTCAAACGACCGCGCATTAAAAAAAGATCGAGTCCCAGAAATAAGGTCAAGGCCTCAAAGCTGGCCATCGAACCAATCACATTAGTTGAAGGTGATCTCCACGACATCAGCGAGATGGTTCATGATGTGACTAGTGAAGCGATCCAAGATTTTATGATGGAGCAGTAGATTGTGTTGGGGGCCCTAAGGGCGCAACTGTAGGAGTTACAGGTGCATCCCCTACAGGAGGGTACATTGTCTACCCACATCTCAGCAAGCACGTCAACAGTAGAACAGATGATCTGCACGAAGATGGCCAATACGATAACCTTGCCAGAAGGAGCACCAGTCTCGGAGAGCACAATGGATTGGATGATGCTGAATACGATGAAAGGCATTGGCCTTAACATGGTTTCCCTTCCTCGCCACACACTTTATTAGCTACAGGATGGGATAACAGCAAAACTCCATGCCAGAGAGAGCCGTGCGATCTAGGTTCTAAGCAAGCAAAAGATTAATATAGAACAACTTATTTTGTAGCGCGATGAGTTGGTGTCGCAGAATAGACATTTGGTACAGAGAATTGATGACGCTTGCCGACACATACCAGAGTTGTCCATTGTAGCGGACCTACCAACAGAAGTGTGCATCCATTGTTTGGAAAGTGAGTATGAAATGCACGTGAGGAAACAAAAAGAGTACAACTAGAGCTGAATCTCCAGATTGGCGAGTTGTGGTTGAAAGCATAGCCTTCCACTTGCCCAAAGGTCAGAGAGCAATGTGGTAGTGCTATTGGAGCAGGGATGGAAGAGATTGGAGGTGCAGCCCACGACTGCACCAACATGTTAGAGTAGGTGTTGGAAGTCCTCACTATGATGTAGGAGGACCCTAACACTCAGTGGATAGATACTGAGGCATGCGAACTCCAGCAACAATATGCAACATTAGAGGGACTACGCAAATAGTAGTCCTTACTCTGCGGCTTGGAAGGATGCAATAGGCCAAGGCTTTAAAAGAGCAGGTGGATGTGGTGCACCACAAAGAAGCAGTTCTAAAAGCATGTGTCTAGCCATGGATTGATGATGCTTTCACAATTACAGCAGATATTGAAGGAAATCTTGCATAGATTCAAGGGATGCATGCATAGATTCATCACAAGACGCTGAAAACCGAGGGTTTAGAAGAAAGAATGCAGCAGGTTCAGCAAGCAGTAGCTCAGTATGCTGTTGACATTCAGGCCATTCAGGACCAGCTGGAGGGACTCCACACCAAGATCGTCGCGCCGACCGAGTGACTCTAGGTAGAGTCACAATGTTTGTGCTGGGGGTCTATTGGATATGGAATCGCCCCACAACATGTTTTAGGGA
Organism: Pinus tabuliformis; assembly: GCA_031772625.1. Lineage (NCBI taxonomy): Eukaryota > Viridiplantae > Streptophyta > Pinopsida > Pinales > Pinaceae > Pinus > Pinus tabuliformis. Next base: position 826,111,852 of record CM062808.1, read on the forward strand.
TCAAAGAACAAGTATTGAGTATTATTGTTGTAAAAACTCTATGAATTGTGGGAATGGAGCATGAAGTGTATGTTAGAGTCGTAGGGTTGTTCGCCCTAAGCTTTGAATGTAATGTCAGCCTACCCATGGTCGACAAACCATGGGATTGTATAAATAGAAAAATGCTCTAAGTGAAAAAGGGAAAAAAAGGAAGTAGAAAGAGCATAGTATGAGATAGAAGTATAGAGAAAAGGTTTAAGGGCTTTGGGTCATAGTAGTAGGAAGAAGCTCTGCAGTTGAGTACACAGGGAAGAGTTGAGTTTGTAACCAAAGAAAGAAGAATAATAAAGAGAAGTTTGATTCCAAATCTTGTTTATCTGTTCTGATGCTATTTCCTATTTAGTTATATTGTTTTCTTTATCGCGCACTTTTATATGAGTACTGAACATTGCTAAATATATCTAGACACATACTGATAAGCTAAATGATCGACTAATATTAGGTTAATAATAAGGAATTGGGTAACAACACTGTTTGACCCCCGAGTAGGGCTGTGCAAAGGAAACATCCCAAGATGCAAGGTACAGGTGAGTGTGCGTAGCAACGTGCACACAGGGTCGAACCGCGAACCACTTGAAACCATCAGACATCTCTAGGGTGCAGAAAAATGGTTCTAGCACCCTCCCATACTACTTCAGGTGAGACCTCAGTCCGTGCTCCACGGACTGTTGCCGAAAGGGCTAGTAGTACCGAGATTTTTTTGGATAAATCACCTCCGAACCTGGGTCAAGCCCCTACAAGCCAACAAGATATGATTAAAATTATAAAAACCAACACCAAAAAGACAAGCGAAGAGTGCATTCCCATCCAAAGAAGGAAGGGTACACCAAGCCGTTCCATGACTCCTCCAGCTCCAGAAATGAGAAAGGGAAGAAAGGATACAAATGCACCTACTGTCACCAAGGATTCCATTCGGAATTCTCTTGCATGAAGAAACAAATTGAATAAATGCCAGAAATCCTTCAGAAGCACAACCTTGGTGACCACATCCCTCAAGGTGCCAAGAAGAAAACTGAGGATCCGCCACACGGGAAAGGTAACAATTTTCATGCTTTAGTTGCAATTAACTCTTCCCTTGATGAATGTATTATAGATTCTGGTGCATCACATCATATGGCTGCTGCAAAGGAAGTCTTTTCCTCTTTGGATGCATGCAAAGGACCTCCCATCCTCATGGGAGATTGATCTAGGTGGTGTTTGTGGCCACCCACCTATCCCATTTGGACCCCAACGACATTTTTTGGGAAATCTACCATCAACGATTTTCTGTCTAAAATCATCTTCTCCATCATAGCCCTCGAAGAGATCTTTCCAACGGGTTATCATGCGCATCAAACGGAGATAATATGACCAAGTCACGACCCCAGGAAGTTGGTTGTCCAACTCACCCCAGGGTTTTCATTTTTTAGGGTTTTCTCTTATTGTTCAATAATAAAAATGCCCTTGAGCCTCATTGTATCGTAGTTCAGAGGCATGTAGCCACCACATCTCTTCTCAGAGATAAGCTACCATCGCCCTAGCTGGTTTATTTCCATTTATGTTTATAAGCATATTTCAGTATTTCACATTAATGAAATGAAGTATTATTTCCGTTGCATATTTGTGTTTATGGTTATCTTTGTAATTTTTTTGTTCCTGTTTAAATCCAGATCAAAGATGACTCACCTATTGAGGTCACCGGAAAAGGTAGAGTGGAACTTTTACACGGAAGCTTTGAAGATGTGCTTCATCTTCCAAAACTTTCGGTAAACCTACTTTTAGTTTATCAGATCACTCATTATGGCACTGGAAAGCGAGTGGAATTAAATCTAGATGCAGTGAACATATATGACCTACATAGCAGCTCTAAAATTGCAACCAGTGAGGTAAACAATGGAGCTAGATTGTATACATTTTTTGAATTTATTGAATCTAAATCCTCCTTATTGCTTACACATGCTGATGATAGTAGTAGGCCTTAGTACGAGAAGTTTGGTCACTTAAATTACAGGTATATGTAGCAACTGATCAAGCATGAGATGGTGGAAGGCTTGCCAAATATCAGTTTCTCCAGAGGAGTTTGTGAAGGGTGTGTCCTTGGCAAACATCCTAGAGAAAAGTTTGACACTGATAAGACTCACAGAGCATCCTCTCCTCTAGATCTGATCCATAGTGATCTGATGGGGCCATTTCCTCATCCTTCCATCAACAAAGCAAGGTATGTGCTTACATTTATTGATGATTTCTCACGGTATACTTGGGTGTATCTTCTCAGGGCCAAATCTGAAGTTTTTGTGCACTTTGAAGATTTCAAAGCACTAGTTGAAACACAGTTAGAGAGAAATATCAAAGACCTCCGTACAGAAAATGTAGGGGAATATGTTAACACAGCACTTTAGAACCTTTTCCTTGAGTCAAGCATACAGTTGCAGCACACAATTCCATACACTCCGCAACAGAACGGAGTTGCTGAGAAAAAGAATCGATCTCTCAAAGAGATGGCTTCCTACATGTTGCATGCTAAGTCACTACCTCATAAGCTATGGGCTAAAGCACTTAATTGTGCTAACCACATCTAGAATAGATCTCCTCATAGATCTGACAAGGATCAAACCCACTTTGAGGCTTGGAGAAGCACTAAACAGGAGGTCACCCACTTCCGTGTTTTCAGCTCTTGAGCATGGGCCAGGATCCCCTCTGAAAAGAGGAAAGCTCTTGATCCACAGAGCATTGACTGCATATTTGTTAGATACCCTGATGGTGTCAAGGGATACTGACTCCTGATTTCCTCTACGGACAAGCTCATCATTCAATGAAGTGTCATATTTAAGGAAAGACTCTCGCATGCACCTCAATTGCCACATGCAGACACCTTTTATCTACCTCATGACCAAGCTGATGACTCAGTACACTGAGATGTCGATACAGAGCATGCAGATGCTGAGGTAGAGCATGTAGATGTAGAGAGAGAGTCTTCAGATACAAATTGAGTGCATGTATATTATGATCCAAATCCAAGCCGAGATGGGGCTCCCAGCAGTGAATCAACTTCCCCTATCATAAATCAGAGAACATGGAGCTTAAGTGAGATATATGCACAAGACCACCCAGCTGCTAGAAATGGTTTTGTGGGTGATAATTCTGATCCACGAAGGACTAGCTCAGAGTTTATTGAGCCTCCTCTTTCCTTAACTGCCACTGAACCAACGTCATCCTGGCATTGTCATTTGGTTCAGTCTTCTGATCCACAGTCTTATGCTGAGGCTGTTGGGCATCCCTCTTGGGAGTCCACCATGGAGGAGGAGTACAACTCCCTCCTCGAGAACTAGACCTGGGATCTGGTTCCCCTTCCTTTAGGAAGGAAAACTTGTCCAATGCAAATGGGTCTATTGGACCAAGAGTGTTGGAGTGGGAAAATCACCAGATAGAAAGCTAGGCTAGTAGCCAAAGGCTTCCTACAAGTGCATGGCATTGATTATGATGAGACCTTTGCTCCAGTAGCAAAGATTGATTCCATATGCCTTTCACTTGCCATTGCGGCTACCTAGGGGTGGGAAGTACATCAGATGGATGTGAAGAATGCTTTTCTTCACGAAGACCTATATGAGGAGATCTACATGGAGCAGGCACATGGTTTCATTCACGATTCATCTTTGTTCTACAAATTGAAGAAGTCTCTCTACAACCTTAAGTAGGCCCCGAGAGCTTGGTATGCGAAGATGGATTATTTTCGCTTATCACAAAACTTTGAAAGATGTAAGTCTGATCCGAATGCTTACATGCTCAGGGAACATGACTCTCTTCTTATCTTAGTTTTGTATGTGGATGATCTCCCAATCACTGGCAGCTCGGCTTCAGACATTGCTGCAGTCAAGAGGACCTTTCATGATAGGTTCTTGATAATGGAGATGGGTCCATTACACTTCTTTCTTGGTCTTGGGATCAGCCAGGATGCCATAGGCATCAAACTCTCTCAGGCTAATTATGAAAGGGATCTCCTCGAGAGATTTCACATGACTGACTGCAAGCCAACACCAACTCCTTTTCTGTCCGAGGTCTGCCTTGAGGATGGAGGTGACACTCCATTAGTTGACAGTACTCTCTACCGATAGCTAGTGGGGAGCTTACTGTACCTCACCCAATCCACATCAGATCTCTCATATGCAGTAGGGCCAATTTCCAGATACATGCAACAGTCGTTTGAGCTACATTGGAAAACTTCCAAGCACATCGTTTGATATGTGCAGGGCACCATCACCTTCAGGATTCACTATGAAGTAGGCACTACATTGAATCCCCTTAGCTTCACAGATTCTGATTGGGTGAGCGACAACATTGATTGCAAGTCCACCTCTGGATATTCAGCCAGTCTAGGGTCTGGTCCTATCTGTTGGTCGAGCAAGAAGCAAGCCGCTATTGCTCTCTCTTCAGCTGAGGCCAAGTACAAAGGAGTAGTATACCTCACCATTCAGGCTCTGTGGCTACAACACTTCCTCATTAAGTTGGATGTCCAGTTCCACCAGCCCACTGTCATCTGGTGTGACAACAAGAGCACTCTCAAATTTTGCAGGGATCCAGTACATCGGCAGCAGACGAAGCACATAGAGATCCATATGCACTCCATAAGAGACTTAGTACATGATCGGGTCATTGATTTGTAGTTATGTCCGCTAGCAGAAAAAATTGCAGACATCTTCACCAAGACATTCACTAAGCAGAAGTTTCACTCTTTGCATGATCGTCTTGGAGTGAAGGAAAAAGTTGCTTAGCAATTGTCTTTTCTTCCTCTTTTCTTTTGATTACATTATATTTTGAGGGGGGATTTTCCCACGAGGTTTTCCCTCTTTCCTCAATTTTTAGTACAAGTTCCACTGTATTTTGGGTGACCTTTGGCCTTAGTTTCCAAGGCCCATTTTCTATTTTTCACCATAGTGGTGTTCAAGGGGGGTGTTGGAGGTACTACACACCTAGGACCTTCATTACTGGCACATGCAGACACTTAGTTAGAGCATTCACTGAAATGCAAGGCTTCAACATTGGAATCTTCACTAGATTGGCGCCTTTGATTGTCCATGCATGCATGGGACTACATGAAAGATCCTTTTTGCATGATTTACTCCGTAATTTGCTCCTCCTTTCACTTCGCAACTGGCTAGTTCTCTCCAGAACTTGTTGTAGGTGTCAAGTCTTCTCATTGATCACCACTATGGCGCATTACCTTGGGATCTTCACCTAGTGATGTGTATTAGTTGACTCTCATGTAATATATCATGAGCATTGTAACCTATTTTATGTTAATCAATAATTCTTTTTGTTATTTCAATTTTTTTTAATGTTTTTTCTCTGCAAAGCTGTGTGTTCAACCTCTACTAGCTAGATTCATCTGTGCAGGTTTTCTAACACATTTATATAGCTGTAGTCTCTCCAACCACAAGGAAAGCGATGGTAAATTCCATATTGTGCGCTAATCCATAGGCATGAAAGAGAGCCTAACAACCTATATGTCCCACAAAGAGAGGCAAGGTTGGACCTATCCTTGAGGAAACCTTGAGGAAAACATTGCAACCAATGTCATCAAGAGACTCGACTAGTCAATCTCCTGCTCTACTTTTGCCAATCAAAAAATTGCTTTTGCGTTTTGCTAACAACCTCTGTGATATTTCCATGATCCTTCCCCTAACCCTCTGATTCATTGCATCTTGTTTCTGTTTCTCACTTTAATTGTGCTCTTTTATAATTTTTCTTTCATTTTCTTACTGTTTAACCGCCTAACCTCAATCGTCTCGTTCTTGCTAATTTCACTGCCCTAGCCTTTCACCAACCACTTGAAGCACTTTACCGCAATCTTTAATTTTAAACTTTAATATGAAACACAAAAGAAGACAATTGAAATAAGCCATTAAAACGAAAGACAAATGAAAAGTATGACAAAATACTTAAGACGAAATTCTTAAGACAAATGAAACGTAAGACGAAATATTTAAGACAATTGAAATAAACCTTTAAAACGAAAGACAAATGAAAAGTATGACAAAATACTTAAGACGAAATTCTTAAGACAAATGAAACGTAAGACGAAATATTTAAGACAATTGAAATGTTTAAGACGAAATATTTAAGACAATTGAAATGTTTAAGACGAAACATCACTTTTTGTCTTAAGAAAAGGTACTTTATTCTATAGTAGTGAACAAACACTCCATCTCATGGAGATATCAAGTACTACAACTTTACAAGGATTAATACTTCAAATCAAACTATAGACTTGTTAAAATATGTGAATCATATTATAATGGTAATGAGTTTGTGTTTTATACACTCACATAAATTTACCTTTGTTTTCCATCATTAGTCAACCCCTATGGCCCCCACAATCAACACTCTTTGTTGCATTTAGTATCTCTATGTCCTCCTTGTTGCAAATTCATCATTCTTTTCAAATAATCCATCTTGCACCAACTTTCATTTCTCAAGAGAGAACTATGCAACTCGGGTTGCAATTGCATGACACGGCCATGTTGATAACCCTGAAAAAGATTCTATGTACGGCTATGCCGAGCTTCTTTAGTACTGAAAAAAACGAGTACGGTATCTTGGTGATTGTGCTTACAAGCGCGCCAACTTGCATCTGATCGTTGTTTCATGTGCTCAGGTTGCTTATCACCAAAATAGTTTTGAGTTCCAGTTGCTGCAGGCCCAGCGACATGTTTTTGGCATCCTGCATATTGATGTCCTATGAAATAGGCCGAAAAGAATTACTCCATCCACAGAGCCTAGGATTGTCGGCCGGTTCACCTGTTCTAAAAACCAAAAATACACCAACCAAATTGGTATCAATCGATTTTTGTCTTTTCACTGATGTTGCATGTTTCGCTGATGTTGCATCTTTGTCTTATACGATAGATAGCTACTCTCTCTTTCCGTCCCTTCAGCATCCGTTGTTATCTTACAACAGCTCCTCTGGAACACTTATGCAACAGCAGCTTCAAATATTTTCTTTCGCTGATGGCTCAACTGATGCCTTCGATGGCATTTTCTTTTCTCCGCTGTTGTGCCATTTGCGTCTCTGCCTCTTCCTGGTTCTCCACTGATGCCTTCGATGGCACTTTCTCTGCTGCAGTGACATTTGCGTCTCTGCAGAACACCAATTAATATGGTGAAAATGAGAAATTTGATCGTCAGCAGTGAAAACCTCATCATTCTGTAACCTTCACAGGTGGAATTCTGGATTACCAAAGTGGGTTGCCAGGTTGCATAGCTCACGATGGTGACATCTATTGAAGAAGGAAACATCTATTTCTAGGCAATTTATATGAGAAAGTCACACCTAAAATAATGTATTTAGATTTTTCCTATTTGACAACTCACAATAAGGGTTCTAAATTAATTATTTGTAATCTGTTTAAAAAGCCATTAAGTATCATGATAATATGAGTGATTAATAATCTTTTATCTTATTTTGTGTGATTGTATTTGGTTCATTAGTTTTGAGCAGAGTTTTCTGAAAATGCAGCTTAGAGGTGAGACTCTTTCAGATCAATTGGTATGAGAGTAATTTGCTCCTTGAGGTCTGACCTAATTTTCTTTTTTCACGATTTAAATTTTTGCTATTAGCATCCTCCTTATTTTCTAGTTGGTACAGATCCACGCTTCTCCTCATGCCATCCATCTACTCATATTTTTAGTGTGAGTTCCTCTACCACATCACAACATTTGGAGCACACATGGCCACATTTGTTAGAAGTTTGCAATATGTTTGTGGTTCAGGTATATCTTTGGTGTGGCCTAGTTCTGTATACCACCAAAAATCCATGAGTTTTTATATGAGGAGAAACATTTGAAGGGAGTTCCGTTTGGAGATGTGCTCTTCCACCTCTCTTTAGTAGGCCCTTGCTTCACATTCATCACATTCAACATATAAGCATCTGGTGGGTTCCTCTCGAGACATGCCCTTCCACCCCAAGCTATGTAGGCACATGCTACTTCATTAATAGTTAGCACAGTAGAATTCAACTTGGGTTCATTTGAAGATGTGCCCTCCCACCTTAGCCTATGTAAGCACCTGCTACTTCATCAACAATGAACATTACATCACATCAACTCTAGTAGCATCAAAAAATCATTTCAACCATGGCTTCACACTTAAACCAGGAGGCAAAAAACAAGAGACACTTTCCATATGAACCGGGAGGAATTGGGGAGCCGGAGGACATTGCTAGTAATGGTAACATCTATTGAACTAGGAAACATCTTGCTGTAGAAAACTTATATCAAGAAAGACAATATCTAAAATAATGTATTTAGCTTTTTCCTATTTGACTAAGTCACAAGAGACAAGGTAATTTCTAAAATATGTATTTGTAATCTCTTTAAAAGGCCATAAAACCTCATGATAATATTAGTGAATATTATCTTTTATTATTGTGTTTGATTTATTAGTTTTGAGCAGAGTTTTTGGAAAATCTAGCTAAAAAGTAAGACTTTCTAAACTTCAATTCTGATCAATTGCAGAAAATAAAGCAAAAAATATTTCACAAGAAGCCATCAAATTCTTGCATTCCCTCATCTCCGCAAAAGCTCTCTCTGCTTGTTCTTGAGCTTTGGCATGGCCTATCCTTTTCCTTAGTGTGAGTAGGATGAGGTGTAGCTCAAGTTTTATGACTTCTCCTTGAATTGACTTGTCCAATACTGTTATTATCCTCTCTTATAACATCCAACAAGACCTTTTCTTTTCTCTTCATTTGCTTCTATGAGAAGCGCCAACATTGTCTTTTCCTTCAGCCACTCATTAGTATTCCATTGCCCATCAGAACAGAGGACAAACAAATAGTCATAGATGAATGACCTACTTAAGGGAAAACTCCACAGTTAAGCACGCTTGAGCCAGAGGCAAACTGGGATGGGTGACCTCCCAGAAAGTCCTGGTTACTAGGCGCAAGCCTTGGAAGTGATGATTGATGCTATGTGATTTATTTCACTAGTTTCAATCCCACTTCTTCACTTCTTAAATCCAAGGGATTATTATAATTATAAATCCAATGGATTATTAATATTATAAATACAAGGGATGAATTAACACAATGCATTATTAATATTATAAACCCAAGGAATTAATATTATAAAAATAAATGATTAATAAACCTAATAAATCAATAAAATCAAGGAATAAATAAACCTAACAAACTAATATTAAAAGCCTAAACTACTAACAAATCCTAGTAATTAATATTTTAAAGTGAAGGGAGTAATAAACCCAAGGGATAAAATGGTAAACAAAACGAATTATTAATATTATAAACTCAAAGAATAAATAAACCCTAGTGTTTAATATTGTAAACCCAAGAGAAAAGTATTATAAACCTAAGGGATAAAAAAATGCAAGGGATCAATATTAAATATGAAAATGATTGATAAACCCAAGTTGTTTAAACCCCAAGATAAATATTATAAATCGAAAAATAAGTATCAATGACCATGCTTAACCATCGTTGATTTTCATATTGAGACATTCTATGATAAAATGCAAGGTTGGACCAAGGTTATAACCCAAAGTAATTAATAAATCCAAGGCATTAATAATATTATCAACCAAAAGTATTTAAAAACCTACGATTAATATTATAAATCATACAATTAAAAACCTTAAGATTATAAAAACTAATACCAATATTATGAACCAAAATAAACCCAAAACCCTAAACCAAATATTATAAAACAAAATACTAAACTATAATTAATTCAATGTTGTAGTGCGACATTGAATAAATTGCAATATGATGTATCATTATGAGAACTATTCTCACACTACCCTAATATTAAACCAAATATCATAAACACTAACTTTATTGAGCCCAACATTATAAATACTAAGAAAAATATTGTAATACTTAAATTTAATATAATAAAACCTAAAGATTTTAATGGATTGCTACTTTTTTTTTTTTTTTTTTGTAAACTGAGGCAGTATTCTATTAATAAAAGTAGAAGAAATTACATATTGCAGCAAGTCTCAACCCGCCCAAAAGGGAAACCGGGTGACCATCGAAGGTTTTTAACAGCCATCCAAAAAAAGTAGATAACCAGTCTCTCTAACCAAGCAAAAATCCCATCTATTCTTACTACTAACAAACTGATTTTTCCTTGTAACATTAACATCTAATATAACAGAGTCCAAAAAGAAATTGATAAACACCTCTTTGCAACATTTCCATATCCTACTGGTTCATTGTCTTTGGCTGGGGCTCGCTCTCTGCCTTGACCTCCATTCCACATGCTTTAAACAGCTGCAGAATTTTGTCCAACTTCCTGTCTTGCATCATAAGAGTAATCTGTATATTCTTCAACTCCCTTTTGAGGGTGGGGATCCCTTGAGCCAATTCGATCATAAGAGTAATGGATTGCTACTTAATCCACACTTAATCCTGGGTTTTTATTACTATAGTTGACCAAGTCAACAATAGCTAATCATAGTCAACATGTGTTAGTGTATATATTTATTTAAAGTTAAAACATTATGAATGGTCTAGATTAATGATTAATGTGTTAACTTATAAACTAATGTATTAATATATAGTTATTAATATATTATTATGAATTTGTTAAGATTTAAATAATATTATTAACATATTAATATTATTAATCAAATTATTAAATTTTAATATTGATATTAGCCTTATTTTTATGAACAATAATGTTATTAAACTTTAATATGAATTACTACATTTTTAATATTTACCATTATTATTATTATTATTATTATTGAGCTTAAGGAGTTTAATACTATTATTAATATGAAATAATGTGGTTAGTCATGGTTTGACTATACCATCTACTATAGGCTTTTATGCTCGACCATGGCCAATCACAATGCCTCAATATAGTTAATTATGCTTCATTATAGATCTCCTTTAGTAACTATGACTCATGAGAAGCGTAATGTTGACTATTGTTTACTATGAAGACCGTGTTAGCTATAATTAATAATGTCAACAATATTCAAGCATACTTAAATGACTTAATATATAATTTTATTTATAGTTAAGACGTTATAAATGTGTATATTAATATATTATTAATGTATCATTAATGTTATATTAAACTCTAATTAATATTATTTAAATATTATAGTAATGTTATTCATGTAATAATAGTATTATATATATATCTCTTAGTATTATTTTAATGTCATAACTAAATATAAATAATATATTAAATATGCAATAATTTATATTAATTAACTCATATTAATAATTAATTAATATTATCTTTTATATTTAATTAATAATTAGTTTATCAATACCATACTTCTTTAATGGTTAATTAATATATTTTTATTTCATATTTAGTACAAAATAATTATATATTAATTAATCACTAAATTAATATGGTATTAACAAACTAATTATTAAAAAATATCAAAGCTAATATTAATTAATTATAATAAATATTAATATTAATAAATCTATTAAATATTGGGTGTTTTTTGCAATGCATTATATTAGACATTTTTTGGGATTCAACTGTGTTAAGTCATTCATCCATGACTATTTCCATGAGAGGTAGTCGTAACTCACTAATTTTTCATGATTTTTGAATAGTCCACTTAGCACTCATTGCATTGAGACTATCCAAAAATATTGGTTAATTATTAATATGGCTAATAAAAATTTTTAATCACCTAACCTTACTTTATTAATAAACAAATTATTAATACAATCTAAGATTGATTAATTATTGATATGACTTATAATTTATAATAATATTAATATTGTTAGATCTTAGACTTTTGTGATCCATGATGTAGATAAATGTCTTTTGGATTAATCACATTTTCAAAATTAGATCGACATTTTGAACCAACTAATATAGTTTATCCCAAAAACAACTTATTATTAATTATCAAGGATATTATTAATTATAAAACCTTTGAATAATATTATTAATTATTAATAGACATAATATTAACTAATTATTAATATAAATAATTAAAATTTTTAATCACCTCATAGTACTATATTAATAAACAATTATTAATACAAACTAATATTATTCATTAATTATTGATATAAATTATAATATCTATTAATAATAATATTAATATTAAACATAAAATTTATTAATTATTAAATATTAAGAATAATAAAGACAATAATTAATAAAATTTAATATCAATTAATTATTAATATAGCTGATTAATAACTTAATAAAAATTATTCATCGTATTACTAATATTTACTGTGACACACATTTCAATTTTTGAATTGAGGGAGTCTATTTGGAGTATTTTTTTGTTTGAAGACTGGAGGATAATGTGGAATTTACAGGGTAAGTTCATCAGACAGAACACCAAAGGACACCGCTCATAAATAGATCGCAGATCAATACACCAGTATTTTTGACGTGGTTAAAACCCTCAAAGAGGGAAACAGTGCACGGCCACTTTAGGCAATATATTAATAAAAAGAATGAAAATTTACATAAGCTTCTCTCATGAACGGTTACCCTACAAATGACCCTCCATGCTCTTTAAATAGAGATCATGGACGAATCGAGTGTTAAGCCACGGATCAAGTGTCGGTAATACATAGGACAGAATGAACCGTCGGATCACTACATATCGTGACCGTCAAATTGTAAGTTACAAAATGTACATAGTAAAGAAGCACATTTTACCTAAGTCTATAATAGACCAGGTTATAATTAACTACTTCCTATGTGTTGGAATATCCTAACATTTCATCATTGAATACCACCATATGGATTCCAAGGGTTTGTCCTTTCATCGAATGAGGCCACGGTGGAAAATTTTATATTATAAACTGAAGTATAAACGATCAATTTTATTGCGATAATGCAATGGACATGTGTTCATGTTTCATAATTTAATGTAGTTTTTAACAAAGATGACAGTTTCAAAATAAGTTAGGAATGATTTTTTTTTTTTTTGTTAAGGAATGAATTTAATTTTTGTTAATCATGATATTTGTTTGACATAGTAAATTTTTAATTATAGCTGGGCAAAAAAATAATTTAAACACGGTTTAAATACTTGATTTAAATATGTAAGGAAGTTATCAATTTCAATTTCATTCATTGATGGAGTGGCGATGACGAGAATATAACACTTGATTTAAATATGCAAGGAAGTTATCAGTTTCAATTTCATTCATTGATGGAGTGGCCACGAGGAGAACGTACTGACATTTTTCAATTTAGACCATGCATCAAAAAAATTAATTAGCAAAATGATTAAAATGACCAATTCCAATACGAGGGATGCCTATGGGCTTAATAAATATAAATACAAAAAATTTAGACTTAAAACAATATAACTATCTTAGGTATTGGTTAAGACATCATCTCAACAACACCTTTATCATTTAAGTATTGGGGGTTTTCGCAGTGCATTTTATTAGATATCAATTTTTGGGATTCAACTATGCTAAGTAATTCATTCATGTATGACCATTTCCATAGCTAAGTGAGCTTGAGCCAGAGGCGATCTGGGATGGGTGACCTCTCGGGAAGTCATGGTTACCGGGTGCAAACACTCGAAGTGATGATTGACGCTATGTGATTTATTTCACGGTTACAATCCCACTTCTTCACCCCTATGAGGATCACCCAATGCAATGAGTGCTAAATGGACTATTCAAAAATCATGAGAAATTAGTGAGTTATGACTACCTCTCATGGATATTGTCATGGATGAATGACTTACTTAAAGCAATTGAATCCAAAAAAATGATATCTAATATAATGCACTGTGAAAACCCCAATACTTAATTCAAAAGATTGAAAGGAACTCTACTTGAATGGCTCATGTGACACAATACTTGTTAAGCTTTTGCAAATGGAGTAGCAAGCTAAGTGGATTTGATTGTGGGTAAAACTCCACAGTTAAGCACGCTTGAGTGAGAAGCGATCTCGAGAAATCCTGTTACCGAGTATTTCAACCATACATTATTTACTAATTTCAAAAATATTGAGACGACATTTCAACCCTACATTATTTATCAATTTCAAAACTATCTTGTGATCATGGTCATTTCGCTAGTTCCAACATTTCCATTACAAATAAAAATAAACCAATTTAATAGACTATTTAGAAAAGTAACTATACAATATAATAACCAATAATCTAAACAATTAACTACAGGATCACATTTAATGTTAAATACTCCAACACTATAAAAACATAACTAGTTTTAAAAAATTCCGAAATATGATAATCAAAAGTATTAGTTATAAACCATAACTCACAATGAATGTTAAAAGACGTTAGTAAAAAACTTGATGGTTTTATGATTGTTTTTTAAGAGTTAAAATATTTTTTTAAGAATATAATTTTAAAGAAGTTATTTTCATAAAAGGCAATGATTTACACATATTGTACTATAACGTTGAATATGAAATTCAAGAAAGAGTAAGACAATCAAGATCGTTAAAATTTTGTAGGTTTTTTAATGAAATGTTTGATAGAAATTGACATTGTTTCGTGTCTCTCAATCAATTTTTAAAATAAGATTTCTTTTATTTTTATTATTTAAATTTATATTAATATAAAAATAAATAAATAAATATTTAGTTATTTAATTATATATTTAAAAATATTAAAATAGAAATTAATTTATTATGTCAAAAATTGTTCTTTAACTTATTATAGAAGATAGGTTGCCTTATTTTTTATGTAAATAATTTGATTTAATCAAATTATATAAAAGTAAACATTAAAAAAATAAAATAAAATGAATAATTATAATTATTAATTAAAATATTTTTACTTTATACAAAATAAAAAGAAAAATTATAATTAATAATTAAGCTAGTCTAGTTTCATCTTAATTCCATATCTACTAAGTGGAGGGAGAGATCAAATCTCTTCATGCACAAATCTCTTTTAAACCAAGAAGAGATTTGATCCTTTAGAACATGTCATAAATCCGAAACTGAGATAAATATCAGTTGATTTATATATGATTTTAGCACATTTTTTAAATATAGTAACAATCATATTTAAATTATTTGATTTACAAATGTGAGCTTTGAAGAACAAAGATATTAGATGTCATGATCAAAAGGCAACATTAAGACCCCATTGTTAATGACAAGTGGGCATTTTACCCAAGAACTAGATAGGCTCTATAACCCTCTCCTTCCAACAGTTGATGCGTCTAGTAGTCGGGTGATGTGCATCCTTTTTATATCCTTGTCGGGATTTTCTATCAATCAATAAGCACGTGTAGGTCATGAAAGTACTCATACCCCGGGTGTCACTATGCCAGAGCCACGCTAGTCTTTCAACCGCTCTTGGTGAGGTGCGGCACCACCGAACACTTTCTTTTCACCAATACTTATGTTCATGGACTACGCCTAACCACTTATCCTACTTAGTTTGTGTTTCGCAACCAAGTATTATTAATGTTTCCTTTATACCAATGAACACCCATACACATTCATTATCATCAGCAATTATAAACGAAGAACACAATTGCACAGTATAAAGGGAGGGGCAACTCCCTGAACAATGAGTTTGCCTAAATAATATATTATACAGTCTTTAAATATTACAAAGCTTTACAAGTATACTTGGAAATGCCAAGTTTCATACTTAGCCAATTTTACAACTTCATCACACCTCCGTGTGATAACGAAGATTTCCTTGTCCAAGCCAGGCGGGTGCGTGCCCTCACACGAGCTGCCTTATGCACTTCACAACCGAATCTTGTTTTAGTGCAGGACGGGCGGGTGACTCCACCAAGTCACCAAGACACCCTCTTCCTACGCACAACCGGCTTCACCAATGTTCCATCGTTCACCTGGCTTCACCAACGTTCCACCGTTTTATGTTTACACGACGGGCGGGTGCTCACCCGAGCCACCCAAGAGCCTGTGTGAACCTTCACCCGAGTGGCGGGCGACCTCTACCCGCGCCCTCACCCAAAACTGAGACAATGCGTTCTTCTTCATGTAGCCTCGCCCAAGGTTGGGCGCATCACTGTTCTGCATCTTGCCTTTTATTGTTGTGGCTACCCTTTGTTCTACGCACTTCTCCCTTGTTGGATGATCAACAAAGTTCGAATGAATGAATCCGCTCCACCATCGCATATAACATATACAATTCTTGGATGGTCGCGCCACCCCTTGGCCGACCTCTTTTTCATGTTAAACCAACAACATTCCATCACTATTTTGCTTGTTCGGCCCATCAACCAATGCCTGGACAACAATCTTTCCAACGTCGTCTTGTCTTGATGAACGCCCTCATCCATGCTTAAAAATATATGTAACCGCTCCTTACTTGTACGGGCGGTCCAAGTGTTGTTCGGTTGTCTTCGTTAGCTCGCGCGCTCGGTTGTTGGACCAACTCGTCGCCAAGCCTTCGCACTTCCATCGGCGGTGAGTTCTTGGACCGCAGGTACTTACATCCTCCTCTACCTGAAGTCGTTGTCATCCTCGACAACATACCATCCTGGTAGCCATCCACCAAGATCAAGATTTCCATATCCGAACAGTCTTATCCATGATATCAACTCCTCCACATACTGCAAACATCCCTGCAACATATGTAGAACCATTGTCTCCATCATGTCTCGTCCTCATCCTGTAGTCTTTCATCAGATGCCAACACACTTCCGTCATGTGCCAACATTGCCTCATCTTGATGCCAACACACCTCTACACATTGGTACCCCAAATGACTCGAACTAGTTGGGTAGCTAATCCAACCATACGCCCAAACCACAAGAATGCACATCCTTATGCCACCATCAGTCTTTCCTTGACTTCTACTACATCTCGGACTCATCAAGAATCTACCCAATTCCCATGCTCAGGTCCATGGAAACTCCATCCCATTTGCAACATGTTCAACTCATGGCCTTGTTGCACAAGAGTGTACAACCTCTCCACTGGCTCATACATCTCCATGTCACAACAGCATCTACACAACATCGTTTGCTTCGACATTCCCCATAAATGTCCATGAAACCTCTATACATGCTCCTGCATAATGTTCCTGCATAACTGTCATGCTCCATATCTCCAACCTGATGTCCATGACTCTAGTTTCCCATGATGCCCAACCAAGTGGCTTCATCCCAACAACTGGCCATCTACATCCAAGTCTGCAATCTCTCATAAAGAAGCCTCCTCCCAAGGCCCCTTGCTAAGGTGGTGCAGCCCCTTCCAATCAAGGTCCTTGCACCAACCCATCTCTAAGGTTGTCAATAGAGAAAGGAGGGCCAGGAGGTTTCCTCCATGACTCTCATCCACCCATGTCTCAGATTGATGTTGTGTCCTTAGGTATCTGTGCACAGCCTCAATCTCCTCACATGTACACCCATAGCATACCTGCAAAAGTCCACTATACCAGACGGATCTCTACCTTCATAATCCTCTCCAACCACTACCTCTGAAGTAATACTCGGACTCCCTTCTTTTATAACTCCATTGTGAAGATCATCAGTAGAAGATGTCTCTATCAAGTGCCTCAAGGTTCGTGAGATTGATCTCCCACTTACTTCCTTCTTCCCCGCTCTTGCAATGAAGTCAATCACCTTTCCTTTCTTCGTTGTTTGAGTCATACTCACAAGTCCTCTTTGCTCCACATCCTCATGCTTCACATTCAGATCTTTGGGATAAAAAGTCATAGAATTCATCCTCGGTCTATACCCCAAGCAACTCCTTCTATTCATCAGTACCATCATGGTTCTTTCCTCAGCTATGATCAAGAGAATGTCTCGGTCCACCATTGGTATGGCTTGTGCAAGCCTCATGAAATCTTTCCCTAGCATCATAGAATGATCATCCATGTCCACAATCCTCAAGTCCAACTTTCCAAACCACGATCCCACTCTCACCTGAGTGTTTTCCAGCACACCATTAGTAGCTTTCATGGTAGAGTTGACTGCTTTGAAAGCACTCCATTCCCTCTCCATCTTTGCTTTCTTCCCAAAAGACTTTGTTGATTTCCTACTTAAGAAGCTATGAGTAGCCCTTGTATCCACCAAAGCTGCAAATCTCTTGCCTTTCATGGTCACCTACACAAAACTGAACTTCGAGTCATCACCTCCTTCTATCGACTTTATCTTGTGCCTCACATCAGCAACCTTCTTCAAAAGCTCGGCCTCAGAAGTGTTCATTGGCTTGTGCTCCAATTTGACATTCCTCCTAAGGTACTTCACTTCCTTGCTTGGCTCTTATAAGCAACTCGATCCTGGCTCGGCTTCACTTCCTTCAAGCTTGTCCTCCATTGCATTCTCCTTAAGTGCACCAACCAAGTGCCCATTGACTACCTCCATAGAACTAAGCTTCCGAACATCCTCTGGATTAGTACGGTAGTGAGTTCCCAACCTGTCAATGTAGTTAAGCTCATCCTGCTCAACTACAACCTTCTTCTTACCAAGAAGCTTCTTCTTCATCTCGTCCTCAAGTTGCTTGATTTCGGTCTCCACCATGGCACTTTCCTTCCTCAATCGAGCTCTTTCATCCAAGAGCTCTAGAAGATCAAGTCCATTCTATCGGATCTCCTTGTCAAGTTCCCTGAGATCACCTTCCATCGTACTTCCACATTGAAACTTGAGTTCTTCAAGTTCCTTCCTCAACTTCGAACAAATTTCCTGAATTTTCATATTCTCAGCCTTCATCGAAACTCAGTCAGAACTCCATTTCCTCATCTGCTCCAACACTTCGTACCGGAAGACTTCACTTGCATTATGGCTAGATTTACCTATCGTAGGTTCATCCACCATTTTTGCCTTTCAGCCTTCTCCAAGTTCCCTGCAAAACATGAACCAACTCTTGTTCCACTTGTATGTGAAACCAACTTCCTTCACCTGCAAGTACCTGTCACAAACAACCCTACTCAATCACCCACTGTCAAGCTTCCTCAACCCCGAATCAGCTTCAATACCATCTGTCACTTCTTCACGAGCAACCTTGCTCTGATACCAACTGTCACGACGTCGGAGCCACGTTAGTCTTTCAACCGCTCTTGGCGAGGTGCGACACCACCGAACACTTCCTTTCACCAATACTTATGTTCGTGGACTACGCCTAACCACTTATCCTACTTAGTTTGTGTTTCGCAACCAAGTATTATTAATGTTTCCTTTATACCAATGAACACCCATACACATTCATTATCATTAGCAATTATAAAGGAAGAACACAATTGCACAGTATAAAGGGAGGGGAAACTCCCTGAACAATGAGTCTGCCCGAAGAATATATTATACAGTCTTTCAATATTACAAAGCTTCACAAGTATACTTGGAAACACCAAGTTTCATACTTAGCCAATTTTACAACTTCATCACACCTGCGTGTGATAACCAAGATTTCCTTGGCCAAGTCAGGTGGGCGCGCCCTCACATGAGCCGCCTTCCGCACTTCACAACCGAATCTTGTTTTCGTGCACGATGGGTGGGTGACTCCACCAAGTCACCAAGACACCCTCTTCCTACGCACAATCTGCTTCACCAATGTTACAGCATTCACCTGGCTTCACCAATGTTCTACTGTTCACCTGGCTTCACCAACGTTCCACCGTTTTATGTTTACATGATGGGTGGGCACTCACTCGAGCCACCCAAGAACCCATGTCAACCTTCACCCGAGCGGCGGGAAACCTCTACCCGTGCCCTCACCCAAAACCGAGACAATGCGTTCTTCTTTGTGTAGCCTCACACAAGGTTGGGTGCATCATTGTTCTGCGTCTTCCCTTTTATTGCTGCCGCTACCCTTTGTTCTGCGCACTTCTCCCTTATTGGATGATCAACGAAGTTCGAATGAATGAATCCGCTCCACCATCGCATATGCTATATACGATCCTTAGATGGTCACGCCACCCCTTCGCTGACCTCTATTTCATGTTAAACCAACGCCTTCCCATCGCTATTTTGCTTGTTCAGCCCATCAACCAATGCCCAAACAACAATCTTTCCAACATCAGCTTGTCTTGATGAATGCCCTCGTCCATGCTTAAAAATATATGCAACTGCTCCTTACTTGTACGCGCGCTCCAAGTGTTGTTCGGTCGTCTTCGTTAGCTCGCGGGCTCGGTTGTTGGACCAACTCGTCGCCAAGCCTTCACACTTCCATCAGTGGTGAGTTCTTGTACCGTAGGTCCTTACACGGGGTTTCGAGTGGTGGGGCATAAAAACCCTAATATCCGGGAGTTCTAGAATATTGGCTATGACCCTAGTTTATATTGCGCAGGGTGGGGTTGGGTTGGGTTGGGGTGGGTTTCCAGTCGTGAACACTTCCATGGCTTTTACTTTGAGTTTGGAATTGGTTTGAGATTTTTAGAAGATAGTTGAGAGATATTCAGAAATCCTATCCCTAAAGATAGAAGAAGATAAAAGTGTAAATGTGTTAGAAAACCTGCACAGATGAATCTAGCTAGTAAAGGTTGAACACACAACTTTGCAGAGAAAAAACACTAAAAGGAAATCGAAAGAAGAAAAGAATGATACATTCGAAAATATGTTACAATGCTCATGATATAACATCACTGGGTGAAGATCCCAAGGTAATTCACTATAGTGGTGATCAATGAGAAGACTCAACACCTACAAAAAGTTCCGGAGATAACTAGTGAGTTGCGGAGTTAAAGAAGGAGCAAATCAAGGAGTAAATCATGCAAAAGGAATCTTGCATGCAATCCCATGCTCTAACTAAGAGTCCGCATGTAGGTGTGTAGTAGTTCCAACATGAAAAAGGAATCTTGCATGCAGTCCCATGCTCTAACTAAGAGTCTGCATGTAGGTGTGTAGTAGTTCCAACACCCCCCCTGAACACCACTATGGGGAAAAATAGAAAATGGGCCCTGGAAACTAAGGCCAAAGGTCACCCAAAATACAATGCAACTTGTACTAAAATTGAGGAAGGAGGGAAAACCTCATGGGAAACCCCCCCCCTCAAAATACAATGTAATCAAAAGAAAAGAGGAAGAAAAATACAGTTGCTAAGCAATCGTGTCCTTCACTCCAAGACGATCGCGCAAAGAGCGAAACTTCTGCTCAGTGAATGTGTTGGTGAAGATGTCTGCAGTCTGTTCTGCTGAAGGATAGAACTGCAAATCAATGACACGATCATGTACTAAGTCTCTGATGTAGTGAATATGGATCTCTATGTGCTTCGTCCGCTGCCGCTGTACTTGATCCTTGCAAAATTTCAGAGTGCTCTGGTTGTCACACCAGATGACAATGGGCTGGTGGAACTGGACGCCCAACTCAGTGAGGAAGTGTTGTAGCCACAGAGCCTGAATGGTGATGTTGGCTACTCCTCGATACTCAGCCTCAACTGAAGAGAGAGAAATAGCAGCCTGCTTCTTGCTCGACCAACAGATAGGGCCAGATCCTAGACTGAGTGAATATCCGGAGGTGGACTTGCGATCAATGTTGTCTCTCGCCCAATCAGAATCTGTGAAGCCAAGGAGATTCAATGCAGTGCCTACTGCATAGTGAATCCCGAAGGTGATGGTGCCCTGCACATATCGGAGGATGCGCTTGGCAGCATTCTAGTGTAGCTCATGCGGCTCCTGCATGTATCTGGAAACTACCCCTACTGCATATGAGAGATCTGGTCTAGAGTGGGTGAGGTACAATAAGCTCCCCACTAGCTATCGATAGAGAGTACTGTCAACTAATGTAGTGTCACCTCCATCCTCAAGGCGGACCCCAGATAGAAAAGGAGTCGGTGCTGGCTTGCAGTCAGTCATGCGAAATCTCTCGAGGAGATCCCGTGCATACTTAGCCTGAGAGAGTTTGATGCCTGTGGCATTTTGGCTGATCTCAAGACCAAGAAAGAAGTGAAATGGACCCATGTCCATCATCAAGAACCTATCATGCAAGGCCCTCTTGACTGTAGCAATGGCTGAAGCCGAGCTCCCACTGATTAGGAGATCATCTACATACAAAACTAAGATAATAAGAGAATCATGTGTCCTAAGCATGTAAATATTCGGATCAGACTTACATCTTTCAAAGTTTTGTGATAAGATAAAAGAATCCATCTTCGCGTGCCAAGCTCTCAGGGCCTGCTTAAGGCCGTAGAGAGATTTCTTCAGTCTGCAGACCAAAGATGAATTATGAATGAAACCATGTGGCTGCTCCATGTAGATCTCCTCAGATAGGTCTCCGTGAAGAAAGGCATTCTTCACATCCATCTGATGTACTTCCCACCGCTGGGCAGCCCCAATGGCAAGTGTAAGGCGTATGGAATCCATCATTGCTACTGGAGCAAAGGTCTCGTCATAATCAATGCCATGCACTTGTTGGAAGCCTTTGGCTACTAGCCTTGCTTTCTGTCTGGTGATTTGCCCATCTGCAGCACTCTTGGTCCTGTAGACCGATTTGCATCGGACAAGTTTCCCTCCTGAAGGAAGGGGGACCAGATCCCAAGTCTGGTTCTCGAGGAGGGAGTTATACTCCTCCTCCATGGCGAACTCCCAAGATGGATGCCCAGCAGCCTCAGCATAAGACTGTGGATCAGAAGACTGAACCAAATGACAATGCCAGGAGGGCGATGGTTCAGTGGCAGTGAGGACAAGAGGAGGCTCAATAAACTCTGAGCTAGTCCTCTACAGATCAGAATTATCCCCCACAAAACCATTTCTACAAGTTGGTTGGTCTTGTGCATATATCTCACGTAAGCTCCTTGTTCTCTGATTTATGATAGGGGAATATGATTCATTGCTGGAAACCCGATCTGGGCATGGATGTGGATCATCATTTGCATGCACTAGATTTGTATCTGAAGACTCTGTCTTTGCATCTGCATTCTCTTCCTCGGCATCTGCATGATCTGTATCTGCATCTGAGTGCACTGAGTCATCATCTCGGACATGAGGTAGATAAAAAGTGTTTGCATGCGGCGCTTGAGGTGCATGCAAGAGACTTTCCTCAAATTTGACACTTCGCTCAATGATGAACTTGTCCGTAGAGGGAATCAGGAGTCGATATCTCTTCACACCATCAGGGTATCCAACAAAGATGCACTCAATGCTCTGTGGATCAAGAGCTTTCCTCTTTTCAGATGGGATCCAGGCCCATGCTCGAGAGCCAAAAACACGGAGGTGAGTGACCTCTGGTTTAGTGCCACTCCAAGCCTCAAAGGGGGCCTGATCCTTGACAAACCTATGAGGAGATCTGTTCTGGATGTAGTTAGCACAATTAAGTGCTTCGGCCCAGAGCTTATGAGCCAGTGACTTGGCATGCAACATGCAGGAAGCCATCTCTTTGAGAGATCGGTTCTATCTCTCAGCAACTCCGTTCTGCTACAGAGTGTATGGAACTGTGTACTGCAACTATATGCCGGACTAAAGGCAAAGGTTCCAAAGTGCTGTGTTAACATATTGCCCCCCATTGTCTGTACGGAGGGCTTTGATCTTTCTCTCTGACTGTGTCTCAACTAGTGCTTTGAAATCTTCAAAGTGCTCAAAAACTTCAGATTTGTTCCTGAGAAGATACACCCAAGTATACCGTGAGAAATCATCAATAAATGTAAGCACATACCTTGCTTTGTTGATGGAATGATGAGGAAAAGGCCCCATGAGATCACTATGGATCAGATCTAGAGGAGAGGATGCTCTGTGAGTCTTGCTGGTGTCAAACTTTTCTCTTGGATGTTTGCCAAGAACACACCCTTCACAAACTCCTTTGGAGAAACTGATATTTGGCAAGCCTTGCAGCATCTCATTCTTGCTTAGTTGCTACATATACTTGTAATTTAAGTGACCAAATCTCTCGTGCCAAAGCCTACTACTATCATCAGCATGTGTAAGCAATAACGAGGATTCAGATTCAATAAATTCGGAAAATGTATACAGTCTGGCTCCATTGTTTACCTCACCAGTTGCAATTTTGGCGCTGCTATGTAAATCATATATGTTCACTACATCTGGAGTGAATTCCACTCTCTTTCCGGTGCCGGAATGAGTGATCTAATAAACTGAAAGCAGGTTTACCGAATGTTTTCGAACATGAAGCACATCTTCAAAGCTTCCGTGTAAAAGTTCCACTCTACCCTTTCCGGTGACCTCAATAGGTGAGTCATCTCCCATGAGGATGGGAGGTCCTTTGCATGCATCCAAAGAGGAATAGACTTCCTTTGCAGTAGCCATATGATGTGATGCACCAGAATCTATAATCCATGCATCAAGAGAAGAATTAATTGCAACTAAAGCATGAAAATTGTTACCTTTCCCGTGTGGCGGATCCTCAGTTTTCTTCTTGGCGCCCTGAGGGATGTGGTCCCCAAGGTTGTGCTTCTGAAGGATTTCTGCCATTTGGTCAATTTGTTTCTTCATGCAAGAGGATTCTAGATGGAATCCTCTTTGACAGTAGGTGCATCTGTTTCCTTTCTTCCCTTTCTCATTTCTCGAGCCGGAGGAGTCATTGAAGGGCTTGGTGTACCCTTCCTTCTTTGGATGAGAATGTGCTTTTCCTTTGTCTTTTTACTGCTGATTTTTCTGATTTGAATCAAATCAGTGATTTTTATTGTGGCTTCCATCATGCACAACAAGTGTATGTGCTTTTGGAGGTTTGATTTTCCCCATGCCAATGAGTTTATCTTGCTCAAAAACAAGGGACTTAGACACAAAGACGGAGTATTCCGGTTCGAGCTTTGACATAATAGAGAGAACTTGGCAACTCTCCTCCTTGGATTTGTCAATTCCACAACCCTTGAGTTGCAGCAGTAGATCATTATATTTGGTGAAGAAGCCTTGAATTCTGTCATAGTTCCGTGGATCCAACGATAGTAGCTCCACTTCGAGCAGATGTCCTTTCATCTCATCCTGCTTCTCGTAGAGATCTTCAACCGTTTTCCAAATCTCATTAGGAGTATTGCAGGCAGATAGATGAAACTGCAACTCTAGAGAGATGCACATGCATACGGATCCATGGGCCTCATCCATACGGTTGAGGTACTTGGATTTCTCTATGGCTGAAGTGGGTTCCACTTCTGTAGCCATGGTAATCCTGTACAACCCTTTATGAGGAACGTATCGAGCCATTTGGTCCTTCCATTCATGATAGTTGTACGGTGTTAGGATCGATGCTTTGGGAAACTCCATTTTTCTGTCAATCTTCGATCTCCCAGCTGTAATACTTGCAAAATAAAGTACTGGTGCGCCTTTTATCTAGAAACTTGTGGGCTCTTATACCATGTAAATGTGTTAGAAAACCCGCACAGATGAATCTAGCTAGTAAAGGTTGAACAAAGCTTTGCAGAGCAAAAACACTAAAAGAAAATTGAAAGAAGAAAAGAATGATACATTCGAAAATATGTTACAATGCTCATGATATAGCATCAATGGGTGAGGATCCCAAGGTAATGCACCATAGTGGTGATCAATGAGAAGACTCAACACCTACAACAAGTTGCACAGATAACTAGTGAGTTGCGGAGTTAAAGAAGGAGCAAATCAAGGAGTAAATCATGCAAAAAGAATCTTGCATGCAATCCCATGCTCTAACTAAGAGTCCGCATGTAGGTGTGTAGTAGTTCCAACATGCAAAAGAAATCTTGCATGCAGTCCCATGCTCTAACTAAAAGTCTGCATGTAGGTGTGTAGTAGTTTCAACAAAAGGTAGTTAAAACTAAGCTCAAATAAATAAATATATATATATATATATATATATATTAATTAAATAAAATATATAATAGAAAATATAATTTTGTGATATTTCTAAATACAATGTCTCCAATTTCAAGTTCTAATTTGGTATCAGATCCCAAATGGTTCTAACTCCCTCAAGAAGGGTCCAACAAGGTGGGATCCTTTGTACATAAGTTTGTAGTAGGGTGTGAAGTAATGATTTACTATGTGTTTTATGCGGAGTGTAAATGTACATGAGGCTAATTTTATCACAAGTTCTGATGAACGTATTGTCGTCGCCAGTGTTGCCTAGGTCGAATGAGGGCCATCGATTTATGCGTTGCATGAGAGTCTTGGGTTAAGAGTTTGATTCGCGTAAAGGTCTGATAGGTCCGTACACGTAAACAGTTGTCCATGTCTCCAAACCCAGTATTCATTCAGAGGGCAATGATTTGCCAAAGTCCGTTGACTGGAGAAAAGATGGAACCATGATTGTCATTAAGGACCAACGTTCCTGCGGAAGTTATTGGGCATCCTTGACTGTGGAAGCGATTGAAGGCATGAATCAAATCATGACCGGAAACCAAGGATGTAACGACGGTCTCATGGACTATGTTTTCCAGTTTATCATAGACAACGGTGGGCTCGAAAATGAGAATTGTTATTTTTCCATATGATCAATCAATTGAAGTTCTTTGTTTTTCTTTTTAAATCATCTCGTGGATGCCACTACAGAGGTTACAGTTGTTCCTGTTTTTGTTCTTGTGCCGATCAAAGCTCCTGCAAATGTTCCTAACGAAGCTCCTGCAAAGAAGGTTAGGAAGGTTCAGGGCGAGGCGGTGGAAACTATAAAGACCCTCTCTATACTTGGTTTTTTTTTTTAATAGAAGTAATAATAATACTCTGTTTCTTAAATATTCCAGTGCATAGTTTATTATCTTTCATTGATTTAACGACAAAAGATTACGAACATATTTATGAAATTATTTTGGCAACAAAATTTCATCTACATCAACATATACATTTAGATCTGTAATCGTAAGTCCCAAAGTTTGACCTTGATTATTCCTTAGTCCTTAATTCATATTTAATTTAATTTATTCATATTTAATTTAATTTACCAATCTTTATATGATTTGACCTTCACAGCTATCATGTCATGTGCTTACAAATCCCATATAAAATAATCTGGAACCTTGTCAAATCGGGGTATTGAAAATATGTATCTGTAATCGTAAGTCCCAAAGTTTGACCTTGATTATTCCTTAGTCCTTAATTCATATTTAGTTTAATTTACCAATCTTTATATGATTTGACCTTCACAGCTATCATGTCATGTGCTTACAAATCCCATATAAAATAATGTGGAACCTTGTCAAATCGGGGTATTGAATATATATATAGATATATCTCGGGGTATTGAATATATAGATATAGATATAGATATAATATATAAATATATATATATAATGCTTATTTGTTGAAAGGTCTGACTCGCCCACTTTATTTTAAAGTGGGCACACTTTATTTTGAACAACCAAACATTCAGAGTTCTTTTATAGTTTGTCTGCTTTATATTTATATTTATATTTATATTTATATTTATATATATATATATAACTTCATTCATATGGTTACTGTATCATCCTCAATATGACACAGTGTGTTAACTGGTTGTACAAATGGCTTTTGATTGTAACTACATATTCAATGTGGTTTTATTAAATGCTTGTTTTCAGGATATTTATGATATCAATATGCTTTTGGAGTATTCTATATAGAGGTAGGAAATACATCGCTATTGACATGTATGCTGTGTATACTGTGGTTTAGAGATTCAATCCAACCATTCAGATGCCTTGTTACTAGATCAACGATAAAAATTATGTTAGGGTTTGGTACATGGTTTAATGTCCTTGCTCAGTTTTCGGCTCCACCTTTTCATTTCTCATTTTCATTTTTAACTATGTCACTTTGTGGCTACGGTTTTACCCTTACTGTCAATGGTTCTTCGCCATTTCTGTCGGCTTAATGCTATAGGTTGAAGCTTTGTCTCCTTTCCAGTCGTAAACTACTTCCATTTGTCACTCAAAGGCCACTGACTTTACGTTTTTTCTTGAGTTCCTGGTATTTTTAATTCCAATGTGTCAACGATGTTGTTGAAGGTAGCTAGGGTATCTGTAAGTTCCAATTTGAAATTCAATTTGCAGTCACTATACATCAGAATGCAATCCTAATTCTTCGACATGATTGTTCTTGCAGATCTACAAGGGTTTTCCGCACCAAGAGTTTGTTGTAATGGATGAAGTTTCTTTGAAAAGATCAAGAGTCTATTTCTCCCAGCGCATCCCTATCAGGAAAATAATTTTTTTATAAATTTCAAATCCTAGTGTTTTCTTACTTCCAAGAGTTATAATTTATTTGTTGACCTTCAGCTACATTTTGTTACGATGTTGCAGGTCTTGATACTATGTTCTTTGTATAGAATCCTAGTCTCTTTTCTCTAGGGTTTGTTTTACTTAGTTGTAAGAGTAACAGTTTATTATATGTATGTCAATTTGGACATAATGTCCACTTTTATTCTCGGTTTGTATATTCGAAATAATGTCAATTTCGTCCATATTTACGATTTATTTGTTATATATAACTAACTGCTCTTCATTTATTTCATTGCAGAGGAGAGCTCAACAAAGTAACAGTCACTTCAGGTAATTGCCCTAAAAAAAATTCCAGATTATATTCCTTTTTATTTTACAAATCTTCTTACCCTAGAGTCACAATATATCATTATGTTCTTCTTGTTCAAGGTACTCATCGTGCGGCCAGCTTCCAAAAGCAGCTCGACAACTAAGAATTTTTAGGATTTTTAATTTAGCATTCAAGTTTTACTTTTCTCCACGTTGGAAATGCTCCTTTGAACTTCCTTGTTTCTTATTAAATAAAGGCAGAATTTCTTATGATTGTGAAGACCGAGTTTATGCACGAAGTGCTCGCAATAATTTTTCCTAATTTTTATTTTAAAATGAATATATAAGGAAAACAAGATGCTTTGCTCTGTAAAAGTTCTTTTTATTTTATTTTTTTAGTAATAGGGCTTTTGTCCCCTCTAAATTGTATGCTTTAAAAAGTAACTACATTTATATTTATGTTTTGAAGAAAAGATGCAAATATTAAAATGGAATGACTATTGTTTCGACCTCTCCTTAATATATATATATATATATATATACTTCTTTTTATAATATTTATTTATTTATTTATTTATTGCATTTAAATTGGTAACAACTATATTGATGTTGGTAAAATATTCCTTTCCTTATAGGAGAGTTATTACATTATCCAACAAAGTCGGAGTTTAGTATTTTATTGATGCTATTGTTGTTCTCTAGACTTATACAATGTTTTAATCTATTATAACTTTGCATATACTTTATAGATCATTGTTTACCTGTACGATTCCTACCTGTGATTTAATTAAGAACTTTAATATTCCCTATACAGTGTTTCTAGCTGAAAGTCCCCATAATCATTATTTTAGTTTTTGTTCTCATTCTTTTATAAATAGATACCTGGAATCGTTAGATTTTTGAGTCAGCTCTTTTAATTATGTCATAAAGGTTCCATAACTACACCATGTTTATCTTTATTTTCTTTAGAATTTGTTCCTTCCTCTTAGAAGTGATATTGTTACTATTATTCACCTTTACTTTTCACTAATAGTCCCTTACAAAGGAATTAATATATAGTGTAATCGCTTTGATCTAGAGGCCATATAATCCAAAAACCTACAACATAATGTGCCAAATTAGCGGGGTATTTGTTCTTAATAATCTATTCACAGAAAAAAGGTCCTTTTAGCTACGAATTCAGAATTATTATCATATTTACATTCTGACGTTCATGTCTATTTCTTGAATTCTCATTTATTACTCTTGTCTGTGTTCCTAAATTATGTTCAAGCTAAAAATTAATAGAAAATTCTCTGTACATATAATGGCTATGTATCATTGCAAAAATTCAACTTCTACAACTTTTCACATAAACGTATATCTTTCTCCGTACATATCTCTGTTTTTAACTAGGTTATCAAACACCCTTTATACCAAAATTTCGTCTTGGCCATTTTTCGTTTAAGGGTAGACTGTTTTGTATAAGGATAAAATTCATATATCCAGATTCTATAAAATAAATATTTTTGGTCTTCATGCCTATTATTGAAATCCAAATTTCCTATATAAAAGGTATCTTCCATAACTATTGTTCATTCAAATTCCAAAATATTTCATTAAAACTCCTTTAATTTCGTGTACACAATAATATAAAAGTGTAGTATAGATAAATATTCAGAAAAGGCTTTTATTAATATTTTTCTAAAGCACAAGTATTTTCATTGCTAATTCTAAAATGAAAAGTACTCAAAGTAGAGGAATAATTTGAAGGTTTACACACAAACACATAAATGACACAAGTAGAAAATACCTACTTAACTAATTGTTTGGAAAATAATCAGCTAAACACTTGGCTCCTTTCAACCATGACTAACAATTCTTACTTGTCCCCCTAAGCAATACAAGGACTACAATTTCCTTTTAGCTTATTTCTTATTGCTTCTCTTTAGCCTCTCAAAATTTTCTCTCTCGGAAATTGTGAGATAACAACCAATAGAATTTTTCATAGATATTATCTATCTACCACATCTTAGGTGTTTATTAACTACCTCCACCTAACCCAATAAGTGGAACATAGCTAACTACTCATTAATGAGCTCTTTTTTCCCACACCTGAAGAAAACTCCTTATCTTCTCAGAAATAATTATTTGGTTCATATCATAATTCATAAATAAATATAACCACCCAGATTAGATGCATATGGTGTGCTCATGGATTAGATGTATATGGCGTGCTCATGGATAATAATATTTTCTAAATTAAAATTGGAACATTTCTTATTTTTCTTCTGTTTCATCCTCTTTGTCTTTATGCATTAAATAAAAACATAATTACAATTTTACAACAACAACTTTACAATACTTATTATTATCAAGGTTACTTATAATTTGTTGATAATTAAATGTTTATTTCTCTTTTAATGTAGCATATTGTTAACAGTGATGGACATAGAAACATTCAAGGGGTCTCACTAATATGAAGTCCCAACTAGACCTCACACCGTTTGGAGTAGGAGTCCCAACAGTGGGTTGTAATGTTATTTCTTGACTGCAAAAATGCACAAAGTGAAGTACGGTAACTTTGGCGAGAGAAAGTGTGTGCCCTGGAGAGAGACAAGTGGGAGATATGAAGGTTCAAACACACAAAGGGAAAAGGAAGTATACCCCTTGGAAGCCTATAATTGTACGCAGTTTGAAAGGAACACACGATCATAATGACATCACGAGCTAACATGTAGAATAGTCCACAAGTTAAGGCGACGAATTAATACAACAACACACATTCAACAAGATTCATACAAATGCAAATGAAATAGTGCATAAGCATAAGCATAGCTTAAATAGCATGCATTGCCAATACAAAAATAATAGTCCTACTATATTCAGAACATATGCATCAAACTGTGTCAGCTCTATGTTTTATTATAAGTGACTGTTCCATTCATACATACACCATTAAAAGGCCACTAGACCCAATAGTGGAACATTAAAGTCAAGAACACCTGCTCCTCCAAAGAAGTATACTTGCCCCACGAAATGGAAAAGCCAAGGCTCTTCACAATACTCCCAAGCTCCCTCTCAGCCTAAGCCTAGCAAGAAGCTTGGTTCACAAAAGCTCTTTACATGAGTTATGAGGTTCTATTTATAACAAAAGGGGGTGACTCTTCAACTTCTTTACAGAATGACTCATTAAATTACATCATGACTATTCATATTCCAATATTAACACTTGGAATTTTAGTTAAAACATAATTACAAATAATATTACAATTTACACTTGTACCCATATAAGACAAAATATCCTAGCAACAACTTGACAGCCTAACAAGACAAAACACTATGATATTTGAGTTTAGGGAAAATCTAGCTTAACAACATCCACTTGATGCTTCTTGATCACATATTGGTGTGAAACTCGGTACTGTGTGATGAAATTCTCTAACTATGTAATGGTGTTTGGTTGAAAGTGGACTCTTTCATCCATAACATTTGGGCACAATGACTTGGAGCTAGATCTGACATCCCTCTCGAGAAAGAGAAACATTGTTCTAATATGCATAGCACCATCGATGTGATTTTTGCATGTTCTGTCTGTTCATCTCCAAATCCTCCTTGGTGGTAATCTGTCTCAGCTTCTCTAGGAACTCTTCGATCTCCTACCTGACCTTGTGTCTGCGTTTGGCTTCAGTGAGTTAGCCAACTAATGGGATCATGAGTGTTGTCACCATGAAATCGAAATTCTTATATAACTATGCATATGAGGGATGAATAATTCCAATGAATGAGGTAATTTGCTTCTTGTTCTAAATTAATATTGAAACATTTGATTTCTCCATCTCTACATGTGGCTCCATTTTGTTTGGAAAGTTAAGCGGTGCCCCTTTGTATCATATTGTCCATTCTTGCACGCTGGCAATGACAACTTTTACATTCATAAGATTTTTGACAAAGTCTTTTCTCTGTTGCTACAAATCATGTAAGTGAAAAAATACATTATGTATGTTAATGAGCTCCCCATAGAGGTCCCACATGATCTCTCCAAGTCTTGATACATTATGTGCTGTTACGTGGAGTTGTTTTGCCTCTTTCCCAACAGCCTATAATTTATGTGTCAATTGCTTATTCTCAGCCATCAAATACTGATCATTTTATCTTGTTGCACCTATGAAGGCCAATTTGGCTTCAACAATGGAATTTGGATTCTTCCTTGTGTCCACCGCTATCACCCTTTCTTTAATGAATGTAGGTGATGCGAGACCATCTGGAAAATGATTTATTGGTGTCTCCAACATATTATTCTGTATTTCATCATACGACATATTTTACAAGTCCATTACTAGGTCATGATCAAGAGGAACAATTTCCGCTTCCTCGGTTGTAGCTAAATCTGCTACTGGAGGTGGTGGAGACTGAACTCTGACCTGCGATGCACTTGGAATCACTTCAACATCATCATTCTTCACCTCCAATTCTACCTCCATGTCATCGATCTCAATCCGTTCTTAAATCTGGTGAACAAGCTCCTTGTCTTGCATTTTTTCACTCTTCTCCTCTATTGTTGGTTCTAGCCAATTCTATTCTTAATCTTCAACTTGCTTCTGCATTTTTTCTACTCCCATTGTGCCTTGCCTTTGTTCTTCTTCTTTCTTATGCCTCTCTTCCACCCTCTCTGCTTCCTTGTGCTTCTCTCTTCCTCTGTTATGCTCTCTCAAGGCTCTATTTGCTATTTTCCTCACTTGCTAAAGCTGCTTTCATAATAACAAGTTCCAATTTCATATTGTGTGTTTCTTCCTTCCCTCGATTGTAAGGTGATGACATATCCACATGGGAAGGTTGGATACTTACATGAAATCCTATGTAATCCCGACTGTTGAACACTAATATAAAATTGTCTATCCTCTAGATCTTCTCTGGAGCTCCTTGTTGAAAAACTTCCTTAAACTTGTGCCATGTCAGATTTGAATCCTTTTCTACAAACAGTTTAGTGTCCACATACACTAGCAACTCCACTAGCGTTTGCTCAACTTCTTCCCCAATACTGCTCTTAGTGATTTCTTTTCAAGAATCTCTCTTGGGTGCCATGGTAACCATGCCTACTGGAGAGAAGTGTTAAAAAATTGTGGTACCCCTGGGACAGAAAATGAACTCATGGAAAACAAACATTAGCTTTTGCATATCTAACTTCAAAGCATGATGAAGCAACAAACTGAGCAACTACTGAGAGTGATTTCATAGTTTCCATGAACAAATGAGTAGGACTAGATGTGGGCATTGTTCATTGCATAGTCCCAGTAGCCAAGGGTGCAGTTTGAGGCTTGAAATTGCGCAAAGCATAATTCACCCTGGGTAGAGACTGGGAGAGACTACGGATTACGCAGTCTCATTGGCCAAGGGTAGTAGACTAAGCCCGGGAACTGTGTAGTACACATTTGGGCTAGCCTTTACTACACACTGTGTAGTCCCAAAGGCTAAGCTCTTAGCTTGAGTCGTAGGATTACGCAATTTCCAGTTGGTCAAGGTGAAAATTGGCCAAGGGAAGCGCAGATCTACCCAGAGAAGGTGTGGGGAACAATAATATCTTAGTGATAATGTGACCTTGAGTGTGCATGTGACTAAGCATAGATAAATCAATCTGAAACAAGTGCTGAAACTCAACAAATGAAAGGAAAAACAAATATGTGAGGAGAGTCGCCGAAATGGTGACC
Organism: Pinus tabuliformis; assembly: GCA_031772625.1. NCBI lineage: Eukaryota > Viridiplantae > Streptophyta > Pinopsida > Pinales > Pinaceae > Pinus > Pinus tabuliformis. The sequence goes on from CM062808.1 coordinate 826,145,850, forward strand.
ATTAGTGCAAAAACAAGAAAACCAATTCCACACTTATGAAAGGAAAAAGAAAACTTAGAACAACACTTCTACAAGCTAAAATAAGATGAAACGCCAACAACCATGAAGATAAGTAAGAAAAACAACACTTAAACAAGTGGAATGATAAAAAGCGACAAAAAAAGTGGCAAAAGGCAATAAAAGTAAAACTCACATAAAAAGGTGATGACAACTCCATCGAAGGTTTCTTGATCTCCTCGGGAATGTTAGAGCTCTAATATAGAATGTGTAAATGAGAGGCGTTGATTAACTAGATTAGAGAAAATTAGGGTTTATGATGCGCACGTCTAAAATCAAGGAAAAACGACGATTAGCAGAAACTTTTAAAAATAGCGATGTGCCAACTTCAAAAAACTAATAATGGATCCCTATTTTCTATGGATGCTTTTTAACTTTTAGATTTTTTTCCCTTTTTTTTTAGGAAATGTGTGATGCACATTGTCAGGAAAGATTTCATAATTATGGGGAACTAGGAAGCTTTCTCTCTCAGTGCACTGCATAGTTTCCGAGCTTAGTGAGGGACTGCACAGTTTCTATACTTAGTGTTGGTCTTCCTTCCATGAATGTGTATTTTTTTAGCTCACGGATGACTACCAGCCTGAACTACATAATTCTAATCATGAAGGTTGACTTCCCTCAAGGATTGCATAGTTTCCGGAGGTAAGCCCATAACTGTTATGTCACCAAGTTAGGACGTTAGCTTGTGAATTATAAGGATCAACTAAGTGTAAAATGAGAAACACAAGCACAAATTAAATTTAATACAAGTCTCATTCAAATCATGAGTACTTAACAATACAAGATAAGCTCCTATGGATAGGAAGGAAGGATTTAAAATTAAAGCATAGGCAAAAATTTAGAGGGTGCTTGTAGCCACTACAACACTGGTGAGACACTGGTAGAACTCCAACTCTCTGTATGGACCTTGTCTCATGAAAAACAGGTGTAACTCTGCCAAAAGTATTGTTCAATTCATTGATTGTCCCACCCTCTTCACTTAGCTTCAGTTAAACATATAGTCCCTTTTTTTCTGTTCATTGACAACACACATACCAAGCAAAGTCAAAACAAGTCATTTTGATCAGTGATGAGGAGTATATAAATACATAAGTAAAATACAATGTTAGAGTCTTAGTTTTTATATTTGGCATTGCTCCGTTGTCAGCAGACCGGGACAGTACCCTAGCGGAGTCACTTCATGAACAAAAACATTGTTCTGCTACCAGTGAGCCTAGAAAGTACCTTGGCAGAGTTTCTTGCTTCACCTCTCTGCACAGGAAGCCTTTCTCTTCTTTCACCCTTTATTTCATTTTTCATTTTTTTCATTTTTACAAGAACTCTGCATAGGTACTTATTTATTTCATGGGGGCTGGAAGAGGGATCCCAACTTATTGAGAGCAAAAGAGGTTGTCCCTTCAGAGAAGGATGTTTATGTACACCTATAACATACTTGTTAAGGTTTTCCTCCTCTCCTTACTCTACTTGAATTAGTTGATAAGGATTAAATGAAAAATAGAAGAACAATCAGAGTAGGCAGTAATAGTTAAAGTGTACACATTGTGATTGAAGTGTCACTTTCTCCAAAAGGAATGTATTTTCCATCAAATTATCATCGACTAAAAGAAACACAAGATTCACATGAATGGATGGAATAGAAAAATAACCAAGCATTGATAGGAGTAAAAATTCCTCTTTTATTTCACCAATATTGTCTGAGAAGCCAAACACAGTCTCATGCAGAAGTTATCCTATGACTAAAAGAAACCAAAAATAAGAAAAGTGTAGAGCGGAAAGTAAAAGTGAACGGTTGGGATAGATCTTGGGAGTTATGTTTCTTATGTGGAAGGTTTGTGTGATGTGCTTGATTGGTTCCACTTCCTTAACTATCACATAGAGATTTGAATCATATCATAGTAACTTATCGTCACATTTTTACCCTCGCTAGTCTATTACTTGGGTAGGTGTAGGAGGAGGTTGTTACAGAGTGGTATCAGAGCATGGTCACCACTCAGACTAGATGGGAAGTGTGTGTTGGTCATGCATTCATGTCGGTTGCACATTTTTTAATCATCCTTATAGTGTATATGATTGTTTTATATGCATGGTTCTCGCCACAGTTGTAGTGATGTCACTATGTGAAAGTGAATGTTGTCGTTGTGAAATGTGTCGTCATGAGTGTATGATTGGTTACATGTTGTTTATACTTGTGTATTATCAATGTACATTGGTATGGTTGTTGTTTTCATGCATGAGGTCATGGTATGAGTAGTTTACATGGTCATGCATTGATGACTGAACTTTAGCTATGATGATGGTTATATTCTTATATGCTTATGTATTATATGTATATATGTTGTCATTATTATATTATACATGTACTATGTTGATTGGTTGATCTTGCAAATGAGATATCCTCTTCGAATTTTGTTAAGGTACATTGGTTTATTGCGATTTGGTTTAGGTGACATAGTATGCCTTGCAGGAAAGAGATAAAAAATGATTTGAAAGATGGTAGAATATAAAGATTCTCCCTATACATTAGATGAGCGGCATGGTGTTGGGAACTCTTCTAGTTTAGAAGACAAATTGAGAATCTTGAAGGAAGAAATAAGAAGTTGTAAGGAGGACAATGATAGAACCATATAGGAACAAGAGAAACAAGAGGAGGTTAATGCAATACTTCTCCATATTTTGTCAGAATTGCAGTGATAGGGGCCACTTTAGATCAACCATCGGTAGGAGGATAGAACTAATGGGGCATATGGCAGTGGGTCTCATGGTGGTCACAGGTCATATAGAGATGACACAGCAAGAGATTTGAGGTGGTGGGATACTCTGGATATGAGAGGTGATGGACATAGGTACTACTCTAGTTATGGTTCTAATAGGAATTATGATCATCATCGTTATCATTCTTACAGGAGGAGTGGTTAGGGATGTTTTCTAGATTAATTTAAGAAATAAACGCCACCTACATTTTATGGAGATCTGAAGAATTCGTAAGATTTAGAGGCTTGGATACTTGGGATGAAGAGTTTATTTGAGTTGCATAATTACACAGATAATATGAAGTCCATAGTAGTTATCCTTAGCCTAAGAAGTAAAGTAGATATATTGTGGGAAGATGTTAAGTGGGTGAGGGACATGAGGGCAGAGGACACGAGTTGGTATCAGTTCAAGAGGCATTTCAGGAAGAAGTAATTGTCAGAAAGGTACTATGATAGTAAGGCTAAAGAATTCTATGAGCTAATGATGGGATCAATGATAGATAAAGAGTGCATGACTAGGTTCCTAGATCTTTTAAGGTATGTACCATATCCTAAATATGAGAAGGATAAAGTTTAGATATTTGTCAGTGGTTTTGCATTACCATTTGGATATCGGATTGAGTATGATGAGCCTCAATCACTTAAGGAAGTTATTGGGAAATTGAAGCATTGATATGAATAGTTGAAGCGTAAGAATGAATATGAGCAAGGATGGAAATGGAAATATAAAGGTAAGGGTAAATGGAAACCTAAAAGAGAAATGCCTCAAAATGCAGAAGAGAAAGAAAATATGGCACCACAAAAGAAGTTTAATGGAGCTAGATAGGGACATCAGTCACAACAACAACATAGAAGTGATGGTACTATATGGTTGGAGTCTTGGACATGTGGTAAGGGGAATCACAAGAGATATTGTCCATATAATCAGGGTGGTAGGCCTTAGATATATAGTTCACAAGAGCCACAGACAGTTGGGGATTTTGGTCAAAGTGTTCCTCGTATTGATGCAACACTAAATAATAAGCATGAAGACCATTAGGCTTCTATCATTGAAATGGATGGTAAGCTTTGGGATCAATTTGTTTCTATTTTGATTAACAATAAATCTAATCATAGTTTTTTTAATCCTGAATTGGTGGATATGTGTGGCTTGAATAAAGAAGTGCATGCAAGATCTTGGTTAGTACAGTTTTCTATAGGTACAAAGAAGAGAATTCACCATTGGGTAAGAGCTTGTACATTTGATTTGAATGGTATGCCAACATCAATTCACTTGAATGTATTGTCGTTGGGATCATATAGTATGCTATTGGGTATGGACAGGATATACCTTCACAGGACCAAGGTGGATTATTATGAAAAATCCATTGAGTGATTCGATGAAATGGGGAACCAAGTGTTTTACGGGGAAAGAAGAAAGCCGCATCAATTAGGATGGTGACAGTTATACGGGCCAAGCATAGTCACAGGGAAGGGTGTGTGTTATTTGGAGTACACATTTCTAGTGAGAAAGGTAAGGAAGTTGAGGATTCAGATGCTTTGATAAGGTACCCAGTTCTACAACAATTTATGGATGTGTTTCCCACAAATATTTAAGAGTTCCACCTCACATGGAAGTAGTTTTTTCTATTGATTTTGTACGAGGGGTAGCTCCAACATCAAAATAACCTAATAGAATGAGCACACCTTAGTAGTACATTTAAATCTGTAGTTGAAAGAGATTCTTGACAATGGATACATTAGTCCAAGTGTATCGCCATGGGGTGCAATGGTATTGTTTGTGAAGAAGAAGGATGGTACTCTCATATTATGCATTGAATATAGGAAGTTGAATGAAGTAACCATCAAGAATAGGTATCCATTACCAATGATTGATGAATTGTTTGATTAGCTAAAGGAAGTAGCAGTGTTCTTGAAGATTGACTTGAGATCGGGATAACATCAGGTAGGTATTAAAGAGGAGGATGTTTACAAGACAACTTTCTGGACCATGTATGGGAATTATGAGTTTTTCGTTGTTCCATTTGGTTTAGCTAATGCTCCAGCTACCGTTATGTGCTTCATGAATAGTGTTTTGTGTCCATATCTGGATAATTTTGTTATTGTATTCATTGATGACATCTTGATATACTCCTAGAATGAAGAAGAGCATGATGGGGATTTAGTAGCAGTGTTCAGATTTCTAAGAGAGCATCAATTGTATGCCAATCAGAGCAAGTGTAGCTTCTTTGAGACAAAGTTTCATTACTTGGGACATTTTGTTTCCAAGGAGGACATATTAGTAGATAAAAAAACCATAAGGGCTATCATGGAGTGGGAAGCTCCTAGAAATGTAGATGAGGTGGGATCCTTCATGGGATTGACAACTTATTACAAGAGGTTGATTAGGAACTTCTCACAAAATTCTTACCCTATTAGATCATTTTAGAGGAAAGAAAAGAAGTTTGAATAGACAAAGGAGTGTGAGGAAGATTTGCTGTAGCTTAAGAATTTGTTGGCACATGCTCCAATGTTAAAGATCATAGATCCGGACAAAGAATTCATAATATGTATAGATTCTTGCAAGAGGGGAATTTGTAGAGTCCTTATGAAGGAATGATAGGTAGTGTGCTATGAGTCACAAAAACTAAATGACCACGAGTAGAATTATACGCCAGATGATTTTGAGCTAGTAGAAATCATACATGTATTGAAGATGTGGAGACACGATCTGCTTGGCAGGTAGTTTATATTGATGAGTGATAATAGTGGATTGAGGTATCTAATTGACTGGCTGAATCTAAATGCGAGGAAAGCTAGATGGTTGGCCATGATTAGTGAGTTTTAGTTTGAGATCATATACATCAATGGAAAGGATAATAGGGTCGAATATGCACTTAGCAGGTGGATACAACTAGATCATATAGAGTTTATAAGTTCCTATGGGATAGATCTACATGATAGGATCTTGCAATCAGGTTAGTAGGATATCAGGTATATGGAGATTTTGCATAGGTTGCGACAGATCATAATTATAGGTATAGGTAGTGGCATAGGCATAGGTATAGGTATAGGTATAGGTATTAGGTATAGGTATAGGTATAGGTAGTGGTACAGGTACAAGTACATGTGCAGGTGCACATGATGTGGACTATTATCTATCATAAGATGGATTGCTTAGATTTAGAGAAAGGATATATGCTCCAAACAACAGTAAGCTCACGAAGGTGATCTTGAGGGAGTTTCATGTGAAACCATATTTAGGTCACCTAGGTTGTCAGAAGATGTTGACCGCAGTGAAGAAATTTGTTTATTGGTCGAATCTAAGGAAGGATGTAGTAGAGTTTGTGGCTAGGTGCTTAGATTGTTAGCAGGTGAAGGAAAAGTGTAGGCATCCAGGTGGACTGCTACAACCAATTTTGATTCCAAAATAGAAATGGGAGGTCATTTCCATGGAATTTATCATAGGTTTTTTGAGGATAGTGAGACAACATGATTCCACCATGGTTGTTGTGGACAAGTTGACAAAGGTTGGGCACTTCATTCTAGTGAAGACTACATATTCAACTAGTGACATCTCATAGGTGTTCATCAAAGATGTGGTTAGAGTTTATGGTGTTCCAAAGAATATTGTGTCAAACAAAGATGCAAAGTTCACTTCCAAGTTTTGGAAGGAGTTGTTTGTAGTTTTGGGCACATAGTTGGACTTCAGTACAATTTATTATTTGTAGATAGATGGATAGACTAAGAGTGTCAATAGGATATTGGAGGACATGTTGAGGATGTACGTGATGCATTACCAACAAAAGTGGGAAGATTATCTTCCACTAGTAGAGTTCGCTAACAATGATGGGTATCAGGATTATTTGAAGATGAGTCTGTTTGAGGCATTGTATGGGTGGAGTTGTAATACTCCCATTAGTTGGAGTGATCTAGTTAACATGGCATTGATTGGACTGGACATGTTGGCAGACATGGAGCGGGAAAGGAAAGTAATGAAGAATAATTTGAAAGTAGCCTAGAATATGAAGAAGATATATGTGGATCGAAATAGGTTGTTCAAGGAGTTGCAGGATGGGGAATGGGTTTACTTACACATTATTGGAAATAATACTGAGAGGGGGGGTGAATCAGTATTATTAAGTTCTTTTAACAAATCTTCCTTATTTATACTTTGAATTATTTTTGTATGTCAGTACCATAAAATAATGAGCATGAACAAGAAAAATAGATAGTCATACCAAAGAACACCAGATATAAGGTGGAAACCCAATGTGGGTGAAAACCACCTGCTGCAATATGTCTCTATCTTTTTCAAATTAGAAACTCCTTTTACAATAATTTTGTACTGGTGCAGTCCTTTACCAGTACACAGGCTGCAACCTGCAGAGAACTACAACTCTCTCTCGTTTTCCAGTCTCTCCTGGAAGGGAGCTACAACCCCCTGCCTCTTTTCTTTCAAGGACCACTTTTCATAAATTTTCAAACTGGATCCAAGAATATCAAATAAACATCAAGTACATGCAAATTACCCAAACTCCTTATACAATCAACCAAGTATTACCCAACTTCTCAGAATGCTGTAAACAGAAAGATAGTACCAGAAATATAAACCCAGAACTCTGCAGCAATAAATAGAAGATGATCAACAAATGTTTTAGGACAGATACGCAATTTTTCTTTATCTGGACTGCGTGGCTACGCACTTCAACTTCTGCATCTCTGCGTAACCCCGCAGAGAGCCTTCCACTGCACCGCGTACCCACGCACTGTTTCTTCAATCACGCTGCATACTACTACTGTGGCCACGCACCCTCAGATGCTATCGCGCCACATATCTACGCACCTGCGGCTTCTGTATCACCGCGTACTTTTACTATGCCTCCACACCTGAACCTCTATCGTGTTGCGTACCCGCGCACTATGCCTCCTTCTGCTGTGCATACCCACGCACTGCGTCTTCTTCTACTCTGCGTACCCACGCACTGCGTCTTCTTTTGTTGTGCGTACCCCCGCACTTGCACTGTTAATCACCTGCGAACCTCTGATTAGGGCCGAATTGGCAGTCCACCAGTGTGCCACAGATAGTCAGATGCCCAGATCTGATCATGCACCCGAGAAATCACACTTCATAGATTCACTTTCAACTTCTCTTTTATATAGATCAAGCTTTTAAACCGATAACCCAATATTTCAGATCTTAAGATATACAATTTGCAAAGATACTTTGGCCAAGTGATCTCCTTCTCTATTTATAGTCAAGCCCTTATCCACACCATGGGACAAAACCATCAATAACCAATACAAGGGATTCAAACCGGGGCTAAATTAGATCCTATACCACGGGCCAAAACCATAGAATCAAGAACGGCAGGCTAAAATACCACAGGCCAAACATAAGAAACCCCACGTGAGCGCGCTTCTCTGCCTTGATGTGAGTGAACTGGGGTACGCACCTCATGAATGGGTAACCTGCATGTATGAACACACTTCCTGGCCAGCGTACTTGCGGGTCCGCACCTTTTCAACCATTCACCTGCGTATCTCTTAATTTCCAACATTTTGAGAGCCTGAATAGAGCATTGCCACTTGAGAGTGTTGCCATCAAGTACAACATCTGTAACATAGAGCCATACCAGAATCATAATGCCAACAATCTCCCCCTTTGGACTTGATGGCAACCTCAAGATCCTCAACAATTCTCCCCCTTTGACATCAAGGGCAAAGGGTTATGCTCCCCCTAAGAACATGCTCCCCCTGACTATAAAGCAGATCTGCAAAGAAGAACCATAATCCACTAAACACCATAAATGACCATGAGAGAGATAGAGGCATATTGCAGCAATATTCAGACCAGCATCCATGATCTCCTTCTGTACTTCCTCCATAATGCCAACAATGCATTATATGCTCCCCCAGAACCTGTGCCATTCAATCTTTGACCAATCCGCAACCCAGCACATGTACGCATATACCCCAGATGAGCCTTGCATACAACCAATAATCAGAAGAGATTCAACAACATGATGATGCATCAACAACCCCCAACTTTTGCCTGAGGTATTCAAAAGTCTCCCTGGGCAATGGTTTGGTGAGTATATCAGCAACTTGTTCCTTAGAAGGAACATACTCCAACTTGACCTTTTGTTCAAGCACTTGTTCCCGGAGAAAGTGATACTTGATTGGTATGTGCTTGGTCTTTGAATGCATGACTGGGTTCTTTGAAATGATGATTGCACTTGTATTATCACATAAGATGGAAATGGGTGGTATACAAGTGATTTGAAAATCCTGCAAGGTCTGCATCATCCAAAGGAGTTGAGTGCAGCAAGATGCAGCAGCAACATATTCCGCTTCAGCTGTAGACAAGGCAATCAAACTATGTTTCTTGCTGAACCAAGATACTAATCTGGAACCCATAAAGAATGCACCACCACTTGTGCTCTTCCTATCATCCACGCTTCCGGCCCAATCTGCATCTATATAAGCATGAAGTGTGAGATCTGTATCTCTAGGATACCATAAGCCATAGTTTTGAGTTCCTTGAAGATATTTGAAGATTCTCTTTACTGCCTGAAGATGAGTTTCCTTTGGATTTGCCTGAAATCTTCCAACGATTCCCACTGCATGCATGATGTCTGGTCGGGTACCTGTCAAATAAAGTAGACTTCCAATCATAGATCTGTAGGTTGGTTGATGCACTCCTGCTGATTCATCATTTGCACTGAGGCTATATCCTGTGACCATGGGTGTACATACTGGTTTTGCATCTTCCATGCCATATTTCTTCAAAATCTGCTTGAGATACTTTGTTTGAGACAAAAAGATCCCTCCTTCTTTTTGTTGGATTTGCAAACCAAGAAAATATGTCAGTTCTCCCAGCAAGGACATTTCGAATTCTTTCTGCATTACCAAGGCAAAGCTTTGACTCATAGCTTCTTCATTGCTGCCAAAAATAATGTCATCTACATACACAACAAGTATTAGCAATTTGTCGTTTTCAACTTTTATATAAAGATTGCTATCTGCTGATCCTTTTGAAAAACCTTGTTGATGAAGATATTTGTCCAAACGATAGTACCAAGCCCTTGGAGCTTGTTTGAGACCACAAAGAGCCTTTTTCAATCTGCATACAAGATTTGGATCATTTCCAAGAATGAAACCATCTGGCTGCTCAATGTATACTTCTTCTTCCAAGTCTCCATTCAGAAAGGTTGATTTCACGTCCATTTGAAATACTTTGAAGTTTTGAAATCTTGAGAGAGCAAGGAACATTCGGATGGCCTCAAGTCTTGCAACAGGAGCAAAAGTTTCTTCAAAATCTATTCCTTCTTGCTGCGCATACCCTTTAGAAACAAGTCTGGCCTTGTTTCTAATTACTTCTCCATTTTCATTCAATTTATTTTTGAAGACCCATTTTGTCCCTATAACATTCTTATCATTTGGTCTAGGAACTAACTCCCAAGTGTTGTTCTTTTTGATCTGCTCAAGTTCTTCATCCATTGCTTTGACCCAACATTCATCTTTGCATGCCTCTTTCACATTTTGTGGTTCAGTGGAAGAGAGTAATGCCAAATAGCTTGAAGCTTCTGCAATTGTTCTTCTTGTTTGTACACCTGCTTCTTTCTGCCCCAAAATCTGAGATTCTGGATGATTCTTCTGAACATATCTAGATGGAGTCTTCTCTTCTATCCTTATCTGCTCCTCTGGTTCTTCTTGAGGTTCTTCTTCTTCATCATTCTATTTTTGAGGGTAGTCTTCATCTTCTTCGATATCTTCATGATTTACTTGCCTAGGAATGTATCCCTTCTCATCAACCACTACATCAATGCTGTAAACAATTCTTCCAAGTTGTTTATTGTAGCACTTGTATGCTTTGCTGTGTGGAGAATAACCAAGAAGAATGCCTTCATCTGCTCTAGGTTCAAGTTTGCCAAGTTGCTCATCAGTATTCTTAATATAGCATTTGCTCCCAAAGATTTTGAAGTGCTTTACCGAAGGAGTCTCACCATACCAGAGCTCATGAGGGGTTTGAGTGCTGTTCACCCGAACATTTGTTTTGTTGAGAATAACAACCGCAGCATATGCTGCTTCACCCCAGAAAGTTGCAGGAGTTCCAGACTCATCAAGCATAGCACGAGCCATTTGTTGGACTGTTATGTTCATTCTTTCCACCACTCCATTTTGCTGAGGAGTTCTAGATGTAGAGAATTCTCTTCTTATCCCATGTTCTTCACAGAAATCAAAAAATTCATTTGAGGTAAACTCCCCACCTCTGTCAGATCTGAGGCACTTAATTTTGTATCCTGATTAATTTTCAACCAAGGCTTTAAAGGATTTGAACTTTTCGAATGCTTGATCTTTGTGCTTCATAAGTCCTAACCAGACAAACCTGGAGAAATCGTCAATGAATAATATCAAGTATTCTTCTCCTCGAGGTGTCCTTTTCCTGAATGGACCACATACATCTGTATGTACTAGCTCAAGAGGTATGCTAGCTGATCCTTCCCTCCCCGGAAAGTTAGTTCTGGTTTGCTTTCCAAACTGACATGATTTGCATATGGTGTTGTCTGGAATTTTGATATCTGGAAGACCGCGAACTGCCTGATATTTGCATGCTTTCCTTATTTGTGAAAAGCTTAGATGCCCCAACCTCCATTGCCATAACCATGGTTCATCATCCTTGCTTAGATAGCATTCTTGTTGTCCTTCTTCAAATATGTATAGATTATTTGGATTTCTTTCACCTTTGATCACTGTTTTACTTGTATCAAGATCACGAACAAGACATCCATTTGATCTAAATATCACCTCGGTTCCTTGATCACACATTTGGCTGACACTCAGAAGATTATGCTTCAATCCATCAACATACAAAACATTTCCAGCTTTGACCTTTTCTTTTAACTGAGCAGTGCCTTTTCCTTTTATAGCTGCAGGGGTATCATTTCCAAAGAAACTTTCTTTCCCTTTTCTAAAGCAGAATATGGTTCAAGTTTTTCTTTATCACCTGTCATATGCTTCGAAATTCCACTATCAATGTACCATAGATTTTCCTGTCCCTCTGCATAAAATGCTATCCCACATCTTTCTGTTTGTGGTTCCTTTATTCTCCATGTTTTGGTGCTTGAGGCTTGTTCCTTTGTCTTCTGAAACCTGCTCCTGCATTCAGAATCTTCATGACCAAAGTTATTGCAAATAGAACATTCAACTTCATTTTCAAGAGCCGAAAAGTTGTTATAGGTCCTTTTTGTAATCCTGGTCATACTTCTTTGTTTTTGAGCTTCTCTAGTCATGATTGTTTTATATGCAACACATTGAGCTACTTTGTGACCAAAGTTATGGCAAGAGAAACATTGTCCATTGAAGAAATTTCTGCGGTTATCAAATCTACAGGCCAAATGATTGTAATTTCTATTGTCATCCATTCTTCAACCAAATTGAGAAGATTTTACCTGTGGCTGGTTGTAGCTTTTATTCACCCTTAAGACGGATTGCCCCTGATAGTCTTTGTTTGCAATTCGTCCCTGCTTTACCTGGTGATCTCCATTGTGCTTTTGCTCATTCCTTCTTGCTGCATCAAGATAACTTCTTGAGGTGGATGCTTGAGAAGTTTCTCCATTATAGCCCAGACCTGTCTTGTTTAGAGGAGAACGTTGTACATTGATGATCTCATCCAGAGTTTCAGATCCTTTGACAAACTTAAGATTAATAGCCTTTGTTTTCTCAATCTCTTTTCTAAGACCAACAATTTCACCTTCTAACTTTTCAAGATATTTTTCTTTTTCATCAATTTGAAGTTGTAGGGTATCAATGATCCTATTCTTTTCTTCTATACATGTCTTGAGTCTAGAAATTTCTTCATAAAAGCTATCCACATCTATAGCATCCATGTAATCATCATCTTCAAATGCCATTAAAAGTTTATAGTCATTACCTCATTCATCTTCATCACTATTTGATAGACCATCACTATCTTCATGAGTGTAGTAGCTTTTCTTATTTGCATTCTGTTTCTTGTTCCATCTAGCAGGTTCCTTTCCTTTGTCAATCTTATCCTTATGAGGACATTTCGCAGCATAATGACCTACTCTTCCACAAGCAAAACATTTAAAAGGTAACTTACCTCTGAACCTTCCAGTACCCCGTTGAAGATTTCTGACAAAATTTGATTCTTCTTCTTCTTCTGGCACGTGACTTGTTTCATAGTAGTCTCCTTTGCCTGAAGCCTTGAAAGCAGCTTCTCTTCTGTCTGATGGACCTCCCTTTCTCATTTCATAAGCAGTTAGAATTCCGTGTAGCTGAGACATAGTAAGAGTTTGTAGATTTTCCTTTTCTTCTATTGCAGACACTTTAGATTCAAACTTGGGGGACAATGATCTTAGAACTTTTTCAACCACAATAGCCTCTTTTATTTCTGCACCCAAGTTTTTCATGCAATTAACAATCTCGTCTACTCGAAGGAAATAGTTAGCCACACTTTCATCATTATACATTCTGAGATTCTCATACTGAATCCTGAGGGTTTGAAGTTTAGCACGCTTTACCTGTTCATCTCCTTCATAGCTCAAGACAATCTTGTCCCATATTTCTTTTGCGGATTTATATTGCATAACCTTCACGAATTCTGTTTGAGATAATCATCCTAGCAGAGTATTGACTACTTTAGCATTTGTTTCATATTTGTTCTTTTCGGCCGAATCTATAGGAGTAGCTGAAGGAAAAGTGTAGCCTGTATCTATGATATCCCAAACTTCTGTACCAAGAGATTGAAGATAGGCAGTAACTCTTACCTTCCAATAATTGAAGTTTGTCCCATCAAAAATTGGTGGCCTGATTGATGCTTCCCTCTCATAGTTGCTCATGATGAATGATCTTCCTTCAAGCGATCAAGCTTCTCTGAAGGACCTGCTCTGATACCAATTGTTGGAAATAATACTGAGAGGGGGGGTGAATCAGTATTATTAAGTTCTTTTAACAAATCTTCCTTATTTATACTTTGAATTATTTTTGTATGTCAGTACCATAAAATAATGAGCATGAACAAGAAAAATAGATAGTCATACCAAAGAACACCAGATATAAGGTGGAAACCCAATGTGGGTGAAAACCACCTGCTGCAATATGTCTCTATCTTTTTCAAATTAGAAACTCCTTTTACAATAATTTTGAACTGGTGCAGTCCTTTACCAGTACGCAGGCTGCAACCTGCAGAGAACTACAACTCTCTCTCGTTTTCCAGTCTCTCCTGGAAGGGAGCTACAACCCCCTGCTTCTTTTCTTTCAAGGACCACTTTTCATAAATTTTCAAACTGGCTCCAAGAATATCAAATAAACATCAAGTACATGCAAATTACCCAAACTCCTTATACAATCAACCAAGTATTACCCAACTTCTCAAAATGCTGTAAACAGAAAGATAGTACTAGAAATATAAACCCAGAACTCTGCAGCAATAAATAGAAGATGATCAACAAATGTTTTAGGACAGATACACAATTTTTCTTTATCTGGACTGCGTGGCTACGCACTTCACCTTTTGCGTCTCTGCGTAACCCCGCAGAGAGCCTTCCACTGCACCGCATACCCACGCATTATTTCTTCAATCACGCCGCGTACTACTATTGTGGCCACGCACCCTCAAATGTTGTCGCGCCGCGTATCTACGCACCTGCGGCTTCTGTAGCACCGCGTACTTTTACTGTGCCTCTGCACCTAAACCTCTATCGCGCTGCGTACCCACGCACTGCACCTTCTTCTGCTGTGCGTACCCACGCACTGCGTCTTCTTCTGCTCTACGTACCCATGCACTGCATCTTCTTCTGCTGTGTGTAACCCCGCACTTGCACTGTTAATCACCTGCGAACCTCTGATTAGGGCCGAATTGGAAGTCCACCAGTGTGCCACAGATAGTCAGATGCCCAGATCTGATCATGCACCCGAGAGATCACACTTCATAGATTCACTTTCAACTTCTCTTTTATATAGATCAAGCTTTTAAACAGATAACCCAATATTTCAGATCTTAAGATATACAATTTGCAAAGATACTTTGGCCAAGTGATCTCCTTCTCTATTTATAGTCAAGCCCTTATCCACACCATGGGACAAAACCATCAATAACCAATATAAGGGATTCAAACCGGGGCTAAATTAGATCCTATACCATAGGCCAAAACCATAGAATCAAGAACGGTGGGCTAAAATACCACCAGCCAAACATAATAAACCCCACGTGAGCACGCTTCTCTGCCTTGAAGTGAGTGAACTGGGGTATGCACCTCATGAATGGGTAACCTGCGTGTATGAACACACTTCCTGGCCAGCGTACCTACGGGTCCGCACCTTTTCAACCATTCACCTGCGTACCTCTTAATTTCCAACATTTTGAGAGCCTGAACAGAGCATTGCCACTTGAGAGTGTTGCCATCAAGTACAACATCTGTAACATAGAGCCATACCAGAATCATAATGCCAACACACATCAAACTGTAGAAGAGATCCTTGCAGATTGGATCATGTGCCAAGATGAAAACCCAATTTTGTGTGAATTTCGAGATTATTGATAGGAATGGATGAGTATCCTATCTACTTGCACTATTTTATGAAACCAGCTCAAGAAAAGATAGAAAAGATAGATCAACGCCTTAGAATTCAGCCTCTTCGAGGGGGCAACCTCCTTTACATTACATAAATGAACAATTCTTGGATGATACAAATGAAAAAACCTCCTTCTATATATAGGAGTCTAAGGAGTCACAATATAATCCAGCCGACCTAACAATAATAATATAAAGCCACAAAAATAACAATAGAGGGATTCTATGGGGCACAGAAATAACAATATGGGGGTAATAGGGGCACAACAATATAAATAAGGGGTATAACTACAATAGTAATGGGGTAATCACTAGTATTATAGGGACCCAACATGCCCCTCTCCTTCAAAAAAGTGTTGTCCTCAACGCTTGAGTAGTTCTGGATACTTCTGCATAAAATTCTCATCCTCCCATGTGGAATCTTCAGCGGATAAGTTCTTCCACTTGATAAGATACTCTGAAATTGATCGATTTCGTAGCTGTCGAGTTCTTGTTTCTGTGACTGCTTCTGGTTCCAATATAATTTTTCCTTCCTCGTCAAGTTCTGGCAATATTGTTTGAATTGGGAGCTTGTCACCTATAACCTTCTTTAAACATGAAACATGGAAAACTGGGTGTAATCGAGAAGCTGCAGGAAGCTCCAATTTGTATGCCATAGTACCAATCTTTTGCAACACCTTGTACGGACCATAATACTTTGGTGATAATTTATTATCCTTCTTAGCTTGCTTTAGGGACATTTGCTTATATGGTTGTAGCCGTAGGAATACCCAATCACCTACATCAAAACTTCTTTCACTGCGATGTTGATCTGCCTGTTGTTTCATTCTATTTTGTGCCAACACGAGGTTATCCTTTAAGAGTTGGAGGACTTGTTGTTGATGTTCGATGTGATGTTCCACTGCCTGAACCTTAGAATTTTCTCTTAAATATGATGTGATGGATGGTGGTTGATACCCATAAAGTGCCATAAATGGGGTCATTTTTGTTGCTGTATGGAAGGAAGTGTTATACCACCATTCAGCCAGAGGCAACCATTTGACCCATTGTGTCTGTTTATCAGATACAAAGCAACGAAGATATCCTTCCAAACATTTGTTTACTATCTCAGTTTTCCCATCAGATTGAGGATGATAAGATGAGTTATGAGCTAACTGAGTACCAAGACAAGAAAATAATTCTGTCCAAAAATTTCCAGTGAAAATGGGATCTCTGTCACTTACAATAATCTTTGGTTTCCATGTAGCTTTTGAACTGTTTCCATAAATGCAGTAGAAACTGTACTGGCTTTAAATGGATGTGATAATGCACAAAAGTGTGCATACTTGGTAAGTCTGTCAACTACCACCATGATGACACTCTTTCCCTCAGACTTGGGTAAACCTGTGATAAAATCCATTGAAACCTCCTCCCAACGTTGGCTTGGAATGGATAAAGGTTGTAATAGACCCGGTGTCTTAATTGTTTCAACTTTATTTTGCTGGCAAACCAAACATTCCGCCACAAACTTTTGAATATCTGATTTAAGGCCATCCCAAAAAAATTCCTTCTTAACCCTGTGGTAAGTTTTTAAAAATCCTGAGTGCCCTCCTAAGGGAGAAGTGTGCAATTCCATAAGAATCTTTTGTTTTAGCTGGGAATTCTTACAGAGGTATAAGCGATCTTTGTACCATAACGAATCATTTTGCCAGCTAAATGTATCAGAAGTACTGGAATCTTGTTGTAGCTTTCGAATAAGTGCCCACACTTCTTCATTGTTCTTCCATTCCTCCCTTGCTTCGTTTATCCAATCTGGTTGGATAATAGAAATGGCACACAAAAATGCTTCCACATCCTCATCCTTTCTTGAGAGTGCATCTGCCACCACATTTTGCTTCCCTTTTTTGTAGATGATTTCAAAGTCATAACCCAACATCTTTGTGACCCACTTTTGTTGCTCTTCAGAGGATAATCTTTGTTCTAAAAAGTATTTAAGGCTATCATGATCCGTTTTTACCTTGAAGTGTCTTCCCATTAGGTAGGGTCGCCATTTCTTAAGTGCATGGAGTATTGCCAACATTTCCTTCTCATAAATAGCTTTGCTTAAAAACTTTCCCTTGATTGGACGACTTTCAAAAGCAATGGGTTTTCATCTTGCATTAGAACAACACCAATTCCATTTCCTGAAGCATCACATTCCACAATAAAGGTTTTTGTGAAGTCCGGTGTAGCTAAGACCGGTG
The DNA here is from genome assembly GCA_031772625.1 of Pinus tabuliformis. Lineage (NCBI taxonomy): Eukaryota > Viridiplantae > Streptophyta > Pinopsida > Pinales > Pinaceae > Pinus > Pinus tabuliformis. The sequence goes on from CM062808.1 coordinate 826,163,457, forward strand.
CTTGGCACATTGCCTCTTTAAGATGTTCAAAGGCCTTTGTTGCTTCCGGAGTCCATGAAAATGAATCTTTCTTCAATAATGTTGTTAGAGGTGCTGCTATTCTCCCATAATTCTTAACAAACTTGCGATAATACCCTGTCAACCCAAGAAATCCTCGCAGATGCTTTATGGATGTGGGGATTTTCCATTCCTTAATGGCTTTAATTTTGCTAGGGTCTACCTTAACTCCTTCATGAGATACAATATGACCCAAATATTCCATCCTGGACTCCAAAGAAACATTTGGATCTTTTTGCATATAATTGTTTCTCCTCCAATAGTTGTAGCACCTTGTCAACATGTTCAACATGATCCTTCCAAGACTTGCTGTAGATTAGTATATCATCAAAAAATACTAACACAAATTTTCTAAGGAATGGTTTGAAAATTGAATTCATCAAACCTTGAAATGTTGAAGGTGCATTGGTAAGGCCAAAAGGCATGACCAAAAATTCATAATGACCCTCATGAGTTCTAAATGTTGTTTTCGGAATGTCTTCAATCTTCATTCTGATTTGATGATATCCCGAACGAAGATCCAACTTGGTGAAGTAAATTGATCCATGCAATTCATCCAGTAATTCATCAATAACAGGAATGGGGAACTTATCTTTAATAGTGAGCTTGTTGAGCTCCCTATAATCCGGACACATGCGCCATGATCCATCCTTCTTGTGCACCAATACTACTGGAGCTAAGAAAGAACTTTGACTTGGTTGAATTATACCAGCCTCTAGCATTTCTGCAACCATACGTTCAATTTCACTTTTTTGGGCATAGGGATATCTGTACGGCCTGATGTTTGGAGGAACACTTCCTGGAATCAGATGAATAGCATGATCATGATCACGCATAGGTGGGAGACCTTTGGGAGTCTCAAATACCTTGGAATGATTGTCCAGGACTTTTTGGAGATCTGGAGAAATAGATGATTCCAATGTGGAAACATCTAGCGAACATAATTGTGCAATTACACCTCTTTGCTCCTTTTTTAGAAGCTTTGTCATGCCATTAGAGCTGATTATCTTTCCTGGTTTCCCTGCAATACCCCTTAATTCAACTTCCTTTCCTTCCGTAGAAAATTTGATGAAAAGTTCTTGAAAATTAAAAGCTATTGTACCCAAGGATTGTAGCCATTGGACTCCTAGTACAACATCAGCACCTCCCATTGGAATGGAAAGCATTGGGCTAGTCAATACATATTCTCCCATGGATAGCTTGATATTATGGCACTTTCCAGAGAAATTTATTGTTCCTCCATTTGCAATCATCACTTGACACTCTGGTGCTGGATATAGGAAGCAATTCAATTCTTTTGCTACCCTACAATGAATAAAATTGTGGGTGCTTCCTGAATCAATCAACACTATTACCTTTTTCTTCTTGATTTGTCCTTCTATCTTGATGGTTTGAGGAGTGGTAATTCCCACCAATGCATTACAAGATATGGTCGGATTTATTTGTTCTTCATCTAGGCTTTGTTCCTGGAGTATATCTTCTTCTTTTGACCTTTCTTGCTCCTTTTCTTCTTCCTCTTCACAATCTATGTAGAATAATTTCTTCTCAGCACACTTATGACCTTTAGTGTATTTGCTATCACAACTGTAACAAAGCCCTTTTGCTCTTTTTTCTTCCAATTGTTGTGGTGTCAACCTTATAGGTTGTGGAAGACTAGGGGCAACAACACTTCCGTCTTTATAGTTGTGAGTGGTATGCTTCCTGGTTGCCATAATTTTGCTTTCCATTTTTCTTGCTAACCTGAATGCCTTCTCTAATGAATCAGGTTCCCAAAGGCGAACATCATGTTGGATATTATCCTTTAAAGACCCTATGAACACATCAATCCTATGCTCCTCTGGAATATCTTTTACCCTTATGTTCAATTTTTGGAACTCCTCAATGTGCTCCATTACTGAACCCTTTTGTTTGAGACTTATCAATTGGCTAAAAAAAGTGTTGCTTTTTGTATCTTCATAATGTGCTATCAATTCTTCCGTAAAAATTGCCCAAGTGATAAATTGTTTACGAGAGCAAAGCCATTGATACCATACAAACTGATTTGGTTCCAAATATACAGTTGCCATACGTACCTTTTGTGCGTTTTGCACATTATTGAGATCGAAGAATTGCTCCATCTGTAATATCCATGTGGCAGGATCCTTGCCATCAAACTTCCTCATATCAATTTTTGGAATATGGTGATTCTTCGATCCAACATTAGCATCTATGGAATCATGATTAACATTTCTTTTGTTCTCATCATGAGTTTCCTTTACTACCTTTTCACCATTAGTGACCCTTTCTTGTAGCAACTTCTTCAATTCTTCCATGTCTGTCTTCAAATCTATCTTCAAATCTGCCATTGAATCCTCCATCTTAGCTTCCATGCCCTTTATCTTAGATTCCACGCCATTTATCTTGGATTCCACGCCACTTATCTTAGCTTCTGTTAGCTTTTGTGAGCGTGACATTTGTTGCACTTGTTCTTGTAATTTTGATATATCATGTAGCATTTCTTTCTCTTCTTCATGAGTCATGCTAGAGCTTTTAGGTTCCTTACTAGGTGTTTTCATTTTCTTTCCTCGGGGCATCAGTTACCGATAATAATGCTTTACTATGCCCTTTGAATTCCGTTAAACCAAGCTTACACAAAAATTAAAAAAAAAAAACTACACACCTTTTTTCGCTTTATAGAAGCCTGATATTGAATCTGATGTATCTCTGTAATTTTGGATCATCCAGTTCTGAAATTGCTACTTGTAGTAGCCTTCTACGTTCTCTTTCCAATGCCACAAGTCTGAGCCAAATTGGATTCTCCAAGGAAGAGTTATGTGAAATCTCCCACAGTGACTTGCTTTTCGACTAGTTCAGTAGAGCAAACTTGTACGACGTGCCACGAGTCACTGTTTCGGCCTTTGAATTTGAAACACACATACAAGAAACTAAATTCCGTCCTCTTTCTACACCTTCTTACGAAATTTCAATCCAATCCCCAGAGAGAAAGTTATGACTATTTTCCCCAGGTCACCTGTTTTGAATGTAATTCAGGAGTCTGCAAAAAGACCAACTTCCTCAGATCATATCTCCGCTAATATCGCACAAAAGGCTCTGAAATTTGGACCCAAGGTTCAGCGCGCTTTCTTCTAAAATGGGTTTTTTGTGTGACTTCTGAAACGTCACAGAAAAAAATTTATAGCGAAATTGCCACGATGACCTGTTTGGAGCAGCGAAACCCTAGAATCCAAAGCTCTGATACCAAATGTTATGAAACCAGCTCAAGAAAAGATAGAAAAGATAGATCAACGCCTTAGAATTTAGCCTCTTCGAGGGGGAAACCTCCTTTACATTACATAAATGAACAATTCTTGGATGATACAAATGACAAAACCTCCTTCCTATATATAGGAGTCTAAGGAGTCACAATATAATCCAGCCGACCTAACAATAATAATATAAAGCCACAAAAATAACAATAGATGGATTCTATGGGGCACAGAAATAACAATATGGGGGTAATAGGGGCACAAAAATATAAATAAGGGGTATAACTACAATAATAATGGGGTAATCACTAGTATTATAGGGACCCAACACACTACCTCTTCCATTGAAATTCCATGATGTCTTCCATGTGTCATTACCTAAGAATTATGCTAAAGATGTCAATCATGTGATTGAATAGTCTATATTGCACGTGGAGCTAGATGGAGAATTCCAGCCAAAACCTCAGTGTATATTGCAGAGAAAGGTGTTCATTCTCCTCAAGTGAGCAACTGAGTAGGTTAAAGTGCAATGAAATCACTTCGGGCCCAATGAAAGTACATGGGATATGGCGGATTAGATGTAGACTGTGTATCCGTCATTGTTTAGTGGTTGAGGTAAACCAGTTTTGGTGTTATGATTGGTATATGTTTTGTCATATGTTTTGGTCTAATCTTTAGGTATATCTACATATGTATCTGGATGAAAATACCACCATGATATATGCTATAGATATCCAATAAGAGGTATGACTGTCATGGCATTATAGTTGTCATGCTGGTTTTCTTTTCAGCAGGGTGATCATTGCAAATAATGCATTGAGCTATGTTATAGAGCTCCATGAGAAGTACGTTTTATTTTCAATGGTTTTTATAAGGTATAGGTGTGGTTGAACACTGAGGAAAGTTTCCCCTAAGGGATATGGTTCTATAACAACCCTGGTAAAAATTCCATGTAATAAAACTTAATAAAGGAAAAATAATAACAAGGGATTATGGGACAATTATTCGAAGATGAATGTTTGGAAAGGCATCCTAATGTGGGTGTTCATTGATTCATTATGGCTAAGGAAATTGGCAAAGGAAATGGAAAAGGCTTCAAATAGGAAAATTGGCATTTATTTATGAAAATAATGGAAATTAGGAGAAAAGGAAGGGGAAAGGTCACATGTTGCATGTGAGGATGAAAATTAAGGAAAATAATGGAAAATGAAGAAAATAGAGGGCTAATTGATAAAAAGGATTATGAGGATCAATTGTTACCTTTTTTTAGTTTAGTTTTGGAGCTCTCTCATTATTCTCTCTCTCTCTTTCACCCTTGCACACCTAGATTTTTCTTGGAGCACTTGGGCATTGGATCAAGAAAGGAAAAGAAGGCAAGAGGAAGGAAGGAGGAAGCAATGAAGAGCAAGATCAAGTAGCTATACGAGGATTATTTGGAAGTATCCATTTACATGTGTTTTTACCTTGCTATATTTGGCATGCATGGTATTGCATGTGGTTCTTTGTTGTTATGACATGAGTTTTACTAGTTGTGACACCGTTTTGAGCTGTTTCTTGGCATTTCCAAATAGCCATGGTGTGATGGGGTTCTCGTGTTTTCGTTGAGCTGGATTTCTAGATGGATTCAAAGCTCCGTGGGGTGGATATCTAAATAAAATAGTAGATGGCCTAGGAATCCGTGAACCGAACTGTCGGTTGCAGTAAAACCAGAATTTTTGTTACCTCAGTGGGCCTAGGAATCCTCGACTGTGAATGGTGAGATATACTGTAAATCCTAGAGGTGGGTGCTCTCCATCAGGTGTAGTAATATCGAGATGAGATGTATGGTAAATCTTGGAGAGTGGGTTGTTGGTTTAGGGCCTAGTGACCTGGTGTGGATTGTGGTAAATCCTGAGAGACTAGGAGACATGAAAATTCCTCATGGTCTAGGTGGAGAAATTAGATGGATTCCATGCTTTTTTTGGGCCTAGTGATTTACTAGAGATCATAGTAAAGCCTATTGTTACATGTTTATGCTATTTACCTAGTGATCCGGTGTGGATTACAGTAAAGCCTGGTTTCTATTGATGAGGGTGAGGTTGTTTAGTCTCAGGATACCCTGGTTGGTTCTTTTGGTTTGAGACCAACATTCATGCTTGGAATATGTCATGGGGGTGATTGGCTAAAGATAGATTTGGCTCAGTGGATATATGGTTAGGTGGAATGTGGTAGTCCCATCCTGGGTTGGATTTTTCATTCATTAATAAGAAGTTATTTCCTTGACATATTATGTGTAACTATATTGGTTTATGTGTAGATTCTATGGATGATGTATCATTGATATTTCTATTTTTATTATGATGGCTATAATCATGTATTATGACAGTGATGATGTATGGATCTCCTCATGTTTTGATTTTTAAATGAATGAACAATGTGTCTATGACCTAATAGATGATAATGCAGCTAATAATATAAGGGAACGATGCTTCCTAGAAATTCTTAGATAATTATGAGACCCATAAGTTGAGATCTATTGTTTAAACCTGTAGATTACATATTTGAGACATGTTTGTCAAAATTCCTATCATAACTAGTAGGGGTCCAGCCTAGTCCTTGTTGATGTTTTTGCAAATGTGTCATTGTTCAAATGTGATAACTCATTTATGAACTTTTCATTCATTTCTAGGCAGTGACATGGGCTCTGGTCCTAAAAAAGTGGCATAAATACCGGAGTCGATGGAACAGGTATGAGGAGAAAATTCCACAGATGCATGTATACCCATGCTGTGGGAGCCTCCTGGATGAATCCTTGTCAATATCAAGGGAGTGTCTGGTGGTTTAATGGTCTAAGAACATAATGGGACCTAGGGGTTGGTTACCTAAGTGGTTGGGATGGCTCCTGGGAGGTCTATTGTTGATGTGGAAGGTTTGTGTGATGTGTTTCGTCGGTTCCACTTCCGTAACTGATACATAGTGAGTTGAATCATATCATAATAACATCTAGTCACATGTTCACCTTGGTTGGCCATTTACATGGGTAGATGTTGAAAGAGGGTGTTACAAAATCCATCCACAACTTGATCCTCATGAACATCAAACAAAATATGTGAACACGACAACTCAGAATCCATAGGATCAAAGGAACCAAGGGATGGAAGATGAGGATATAAGACTTCATTGTAACCATCAGACTCACAGTCGAAACCTGCACTAAAACTTTGAGTATGTGGGATGGGAGAATATGGTAGTATATCAGCGGATGAATTCTCAAATTATCCCACCTCAACCTACGAAATTAGAGTTTTTTTATGAGAAGGGGATGAAGTGTCACATTGAATAATAACTTCATCCGTTGCACATTTAGAAGCTCTAATACTGAGGTATGTTGGGAGAGGTTCGAAATATTAAAGCCCTTTTGGATTATCCAAAATGTAAACAAGATATACGAATCTTTCAAGAAATAAAGACCAATCAACATCACCTTATGTAAATTAAAAGAAAAAATGTATGAAACGATCATGAAAATCTTGAACAAATTCATCAAGTGATTTTCATAGATTTAAAATTTTCTTGCAAAAAGTTTTATGATTAGACATATCAAAGGCACTAAACAAAGCTGTGACAAGGTGTTTGAAAGACTATATGGATTCATTGAGCAATGTGTTACACAATTCTCATATGCGCCCTTTGAACACGAGAATGAACAACTTACAACTAACATCATCACAACGGATATTGTGTTTTTTGCATAAATCAAGAAAATGGGCAGTGTTCTCAAATAAGGTTGTTTCACCCTCACTATTGAATTTCATATTTGACAAGCCATCAATAACTCTTGCTGACACTTTCATATTTTTGTGTCTTGAAAAACATGTTGGGGTTATGATTTGGGGGGAGGTCATTAAATGATTGAAAAGAATCAAAACAGACATCAATGGCTTAGGTTGTCATCTGATCCTCCTTCTAGTGCCAAAAATGTTGACAGTGTTGGACCCACCAACATTCAGAGGATCTAACCGATATGAAGTCCCAAATAGACCTCACACCATTTGGAGTAGGAGTTCAAATAGCGGGTGGTAATTTTATGCTTTCACTATGAAAACATGTAGATTGAAGTATGATAACTTTGGTGAGAGGAAGTGTGTGACACTGTGGAGAACCAAGTGTGATGCATGAAGGTTCCAACACATGAAGGGAAAAGGAAGTGTGCCCTTTGGAAGACTTAAATAGTACACACCTTGAAAGGAATACACAAGCATAATGACATCACAAGCTAACATGCATAATAGTCCACAAGTTAGGTGATGAATTAATATAACAAGACTCATTCAACAAGATTCATACAAATGAAAACGACATAGTTCATAAGCATAAGCATAAGTTAAATAGCATACATTTAAAATAAAACAAGAATAATCCTACTATATTCTTAACATATGCATGGATGTGTGATACCTCTGAGTTTTGTTATAAGTGAAAGTTCCATTCATACATACACCGTTAATAGACCACTAGCCCCAATAGTGAAAAATTAAATTCAGAAACACCTGCTCATCCAAAGAGGTATACTTGCTCTATGCTATGGAGAAGCCAAGGCTCTTCACAATCCTCCCAAGCTCCTTCTAAACCTAAGCCTAGCCAAAATATTGGCTCCCAAAATACCTTTAAATTATTTATGAGGTTCTATTTATAACAATAGGGGGTGACTCTTAAACTCCCCTTTGTTACCTTTGCACTACCCTCATGCCTCTTCAAATTATTTATAGAATGACTCATTACATTACATCATGACTCTTCATATTACAATATTGACAGTTATAATTTCACTTACAACATAATTACAAATAATATTACAATTTAGACTTGTACCCATACAAGATAAAATAGGGTAGGGACAACATGAAAACCTAATAAGACAAAACACTATGATGCTTGAGTTTGGAGAAAATATAGCTCAATAACTTCCACTTGATGCTTCTTGATCACATATTGGTTCCCATCTCGGTACTGGGCAATGACATCCCCAAACTGAATAATCATGTCTCGCTAGAAGCGGACTCTTGCCTCCATAGCATCCAAGTACAATGACATGGAGCCAACTTTAATATCTCTCTCAAGCAAGACCAGCATTTTTCTAATCTAGGTAGGACCACCGATGTATCTTTTTCCTATTTTGTATGTCAATATCCAAATCCTCATTTGTGGAAATTTATCTTAATTGCTCCATGTAATTTTCGATCTCCTTCATGACTTGGTGTTTATGTTTGGCTTCGGTGAGCAAGCCAACTGACGATATCATTTGTGTTTTCACCATGAAATCCAAACTGTTGTAAAACCATATTTATGAGTCCTGAATGCTTCCAATGAATGAGGTGAGATTCTTGTTATTCAAAATCCATATTCTAACTCTTACTTTCTCCAAATCTACTTATGGCTTCATTTTCTTTTGCAAGTTAAGTGGTGCCCCTTTGTATCGCATTATCCATTCATGCATGATGGAAATTACAACTTTTACATTCTTAAGATTTTTGACAAAGTCTCTTCTCTGTTGCTGCAAATCATACATGTGAACAACTACCTCATGTACAATAATGTGCTCCCCATATAGGTCCTACATGGTCTCTCCAAGTGTTGATAATTCAGCAAGTGTCAAAGTTCTCATCTCCACCATGTGGACTCATGCATAAGCTACATTCTGTGCTTCTACATGGAGTTGTTCTACCTCTCTCCTAGCATCCTTTAAATTGTGTGCCAATTTCTTATTCTCGACCATCAAATACTTAGTGTTTGATCTTGCTACACCTGCAAAGGCCAAGTTGGCTTTGGCAATGGCATTTTAATTGTTCCTGGTGTCTAATGCTATCACCCTTTATCTAATGAATGCAGACGATGTGATTCCATCGGTCAAATGCTTTCTTCATGTTTGAATAATATTATTTTGTATTTTATCATTCGATAGATTGTACAAGCCCATTACTAGATCGTAATCAAGAGGAAAAATTTCCCCTTCCTTGGTTGGATCTAACACTGTTGCTGGAGGTGATGGGGACTTAACTACCTATGGTGTGCTTGGCATCAAGTCGACATCTTCATTATGTGGCTCCTGCTCTACCTCCATGTCATCAATCTCAATCATTTCTTCAATATATTGAGTAAGCTCCTTGTCTTGCATCTGTTCAATCTTCTCCTCTGCTACGTGCTAGTTCTCTTCCCGCTCTTCAGATTGCTTCTACATTTTTTCTATTACTATTGTGCCTTGCCTTTCTTCTTCTTGCTCGCTTCTTGTTCTCTTCTTCCATTATACTCCATTTTGATTCTCTCTTCCTCCATTCTACTCTCTGAACCTTTGTTTCCCCTTTGCCTTAGTTGTTAAAGCCACTTTCTTCACAACAAGATCATCTTTCATCTTGCGTCTTGTTTCCTTCCCTAGAATGTAAGCTGATGACATCTACACATGGGAAGGTTGGAAACCTACATGTAATCATGTATAAACCTAACTTTTGAACATCGATGTAAACCTGTTGGTTCTCTAGATATTCTTTAAAGGTTCTTGTTGAAAATATTCCTTAACCTTGTGCCATGTTATATCTGAATCCTTTTCTATAAACAGTTGATTTTGCACATACACTGGCAAGTCCACTTGCATTTTGTAAACTGCTTTTCAAGTAATTCTCTCAATAGTATTTTTTAAAGTAGCTTTCTTGGGTGCCATGGTAACAATGACTTTTAGAGAGAAGTGCTCCACAACTATGGTACTTGTGGGACAGAAAAGGAACTCATGGAAAGAAAACATTAGCTTTTGCAAATCTAACTTCAAAGCATGATCAAGTAGAAAATCGGGAAACTAGTGAGAGTGATTGCATAATTTCCATGAATAGGTGAGGGGGGCTGGCTATGGGAAATGCACATTGTGAAATTCTCACAACGAAAGGTGTAGCCTGAAGCTTAGGACTGCGCAATGCATAGTTCAACCTTGGCAGAGACTCAAAGAGACTCCACATTGTATAGTATCAGTGACCAAGGGTAGCAGACTGAGCCTTGGAACTGTGCAGTGCATCGTTTGGCTAGCTTTTCCTACACACTGCGCAGTCTCAAAGGCCAAGCTCTCAGCTTAAGCCTTCGAATTGTGTAGTGCACAGCTGGGTAAGGTGAAAACTAGCAAAGGAAAGTGCAGATCTTCCCACTGAAGGTGTGGCAATCAAGTAGATTTGAGTGATGATGTGATCTTGAGTGGGGCTTGACCAAGTACAGATAAATTAATGTGAATTGATTGCAAAAAGTAAAATAAATGGAAGGAAAACCAAATACGCAAGGAGATTTGTCAAAATAGTGACCATCGGTACAAAAACAAGAAAACCAATGCGAAACTTCTAAAAGGAAAATAAAAACTTAGAACAACACTTTTACAAGATAAAATAAGTTGAAACACTAGCAACCATGTATATAAATAAGAAAAACAACACTCACATAAGCGAAACAACAAAGAGCGATAGAAAAAGTGGAAAAGGGTGATAAACACAAAACTCACCTAGAAAAGTGACGAAAACTCTACCAAAGGTTCCTTGATCTAATCGAGAATTATAGAGCTCCAATATCAAATAAAAAAATGAGCTCTAAAGCCATCGATTAACTAGATTTTAGAAAATTAGGGTTTACTATGTGCATGACTAAAATCAAGGGAAAAGCGACACTTAGCATAAACTTATAAAAATGGTGATGTGCCACCTTTGGGAAACTAACAGTGGATCCCTATTTTATAGGGATGCTTTTTCACTTTTATATTTTTCTTTTTTCCTTTTTTAGGAAACTTGTCATGCATAATGCCAGGAAAGATTGTCCAATTCCAGGAATTGGGCAACTTTCCAACTTAGTGCACTTCTTAGATTTTTAGCCTAGTAAGGCATTACATAAGTTTTGGGCTCAGTGTTGGGCTTCCTTCCATGAATACACAATTTATGTGCTCAAGGATGATTCCCAGTCTGAACTTCGTAATTATAATCATCAAGGTTGACTGCCATCAATGATTGTGTAGTTTATGGAGGCAAGCACAGAATTGCTATGTGACCAAGTCAAAAGGCTAGTTTCTAACTTAGAAAGATTATATAAGTGTAAAAAGAGCAAAAAAATAACAAATGCAAAATATAAGTCTCAGTCAAATCACGAGTACTTGGAAACAGTACAAGATAAGCTCTTGCAGATAGGAAGGATGGCTCCAAACTTGAAGCATAGGAAAAATTTTGGAGGGTGGTTATAGTCTCTACAACACATACTAAATCAAAAATTAAACTTATGAACATTTAATTACATTTAAATCCTATTAAGGGATAACACATAAACCTTGATCGAGCTTGGAATATGTATCGAGGAAGGACTTATTGTTCAAACCTGGTGTATTGTGTTTTGTTACAATTCCTCATTTGGACGGATGCAAAGAAATGGATATGTCCTGAAACATGAGGTTGACTATGGTTGAGTTAATTTAATCTTTAATCATTGAATGACATGCAGTCATATGTCTGAGCATGCAATGAAAGGGACAGACCAAAGAAATTTGTTGTGCTGACATTGAGGTAGGGACCTTTCCTATATGTTGTAAAAGAAATGTATTATTTTATTAGCGTGGACCATTGTATTTGAGGAAGATGGGCCATGGGTGGAGGAGAAGCAAGTTGTTAATATGATATATCACATGGAATAACCGAGGCCAACTATTACCAGTTTGGAGACATCATTGAAGCAAATTTTCTATCCTTGTTGAAGACAACCATCATTCATGAATCAAAGTTGGGTGAGGAAAATGGTGCTCATCAAAATCATTGGTCAAGGTGAGATGAAATGTGTTTTAAATTTAATTGGAGTTTGTATTTTGGACATGTTGCATCTAGTCAACTCAATATGCGTGAGCTTCATATTTTTTTATAATTGAATTCTCTAAAAATTACATCATGAAGAAGGAAAACTCCAAGATAAAGAGTGAACAGATGAACAATGTTTGACTTGTGCCAAGGAGGGATGTGGTGACTTGTCTATCCCTTGATGACCACTCATAATTTCATGATTATTGAGTTTGTTGTTGCAATATATCTTTCTTAAGACATTTTCTATTTCTTTTTAATTCTAGTTGTCAAAAAGGATTGGTGGTTCTTAAACTCGAAGCCCCAAGTTCAGGAACATCAATTCTTGTGTGTTAGTAAGGTCAAGTTGTTTTATTAACTTTTAAAGACACTCGGTATCGAGACCTCCATCATAGCACCTAATGGATAACCAAAAGTGAAATATTTGAAAGATGGTGGTAGGTCCAAAGGGTGGTTCATTAATTGACAACTCTTATTTCAGAAGTCTCAATGACCCGAGTCTATTAATATTGTACATTATTGAGTTCATTTTGATTCAAATAGTCCATTTTTTTTCTTTTCCTGTATCTAATTCATTTCTTTTATTAGTGCACCTTGATTCATGATATAATCACATCCTGAGGTCATCGTATTCTGGAAACATCTTACAAAAACTACATGTTAATGAATCAAATGGGATCCATGTTTCTGAAACCCTCTAAAAATGAATATTCCTTTATGTACAATCCATACGAGATTCAATACCCTCATAAAATAACATTATCTTGTTATCATTTTCTATGTCCCATAATTTTCCACCCCTTTGATCATCCATTAGGAACTTTATTTCAAATATATCCCAAATTCTATTAATATAAGAATACCAATACCCCAAAAATTATAGTAAGAAGGGAGATAATTGAGCTTTAATAACTTTGCAACATAATAGAAAACAAATAAATTTGAAGTAAGATAAATAAAATAATATACAAATTCATATTCAAGTTTAGTCTAAACTGTTAATTAAAACACCTGAAGTATAAATATTTTCACTTGTAAAACCCCTATGTAATACTAATGGTGATCTTGGGGCGAATAACCTAGTCAAACTTTGTTGGTACTTATCATTTTTAGGCTTCTCGGGTCTCCCTACCATGCCACTCCTTAACCCAACCTCCTCATGTGAAGCCTCATTTGTAATAGTAATAGTGTGGTTCTCTAATTTCATTTGTTCATTTAGAGAAATGGCAATATTATCATTTTTCGGCATTAAAAAAACAATTTCTTGCATTGTGTACATTCCACTCTTTATTTTTTCATGTCCTTATAGTCTGCTAGTGTTGCTTCCACCACCTTCAACAAATTAGCCTGTTATGCCTTGTTTAAATCATCCAGAAGTTTGATTACTTCATCAATATGAAAATGATATCCAACCACCGTTGTTTGTTGTACTTTGTTACAAGAAGGAATTTCACTAACTCTTGGCAGTCAAAGGAATTGTTGATGGGCGCCTATTTTCATATGATCATTTTTGAAGTTGTGAGTTGTTCGTGCTTCCAAGGATATTTTGACGGTGATATATAACACCAACATATGGGGGATCTCCTCGATATAAGGTGTTAACTAGACCTCAAAATATTTGGTGTAGGGGTCCCATCCGAGGTATGACCCGACTACTATTTAATTAAATATATGCCTTGGCTATATCTATCAGAATGAGAGAGAAGCGCAATTATCCTTTTGCATGAGTGAGATAGTATGCCTTGTGTATGTTCAATTTTTGATGTATTCAGCTTATTCTATCATTGGAAGGAAATTAAGTTACCCTCTTAGAGGGAAGTAATAGTACTACCCTGATAGAGACACACATGAAAAATAAAGGTTTGTCTAACATCAAGTGAAATTGTTCACAAGGATGCGATGATCATTATAAACATATCAACACATTTCCAACAAGGAGCACCAAAGTAATAGAAATAGTTCAATTAATACAATACTTGATGAAAACAAACATGAACAATAAATATTCAGAGAATAGTCTTAGAAATAATCACAATCCATGTCTGAAAATGTGTTGGCCTTGAAAGGCTTCAGTATTAAGCAAAATTTCCAAGATACATAAATGCAATGAACACCACTAGCTACAATAGTGGAGCATTAGAGCCACTACTTCCTCCTCAAAAGTATTAACTTTTTCTCTCTAATGCCTTGTGGGAGAAGCCAGGTTAAAATTCCTTTACATGATAAATGAGGATCTATTCATAACTTCATGAATGACCTTTCACATCCTCGTGACTCTTGAATTTATAACTTCTAGTGACTTTTGGACTTATACAACCTTTGGAATTCCATATGACTTTTGGAATTATATATGAAATTTTGTATTACATTTCTTTTGGAGTTCCTCGACTCTTGGTTTTGAAACTACCTCCTCCAACATTTACCCACTTTCATTGGTCTTCCCAGCGTGAACATGAGCTAAATTTCACTATCATCAGACTAAACCTCCTATATTACCTTAAGGAAATGGAATAGACAACTTAAGACTTTACTGACCTCCCTCAAGTTTCATAAGACATCAAGGAACAACCCAACCCCTTCAGGTTTCCAACCCCTGAGTTAACTCTTTGTTTCACTAACCTAGAGCCTTAGTCACTCCCTTCCCAAGGTTTCTAAGAGACAGTAACCATATTTTCACTCCCATAAGCTTGTTTCCTGGAGACTGTGGATATTTTCAGTGGGTTCTATGCCAATGACCCTGAATTTTGAGCCACTTTTCAAGGCTAAGATTCAGGACCCTGCTTAAAACTCAATGAAACTTCCAGAAATGATGAATCACATAGAAAAAATCCTTCCAAACCAAAACCTAAACCAAGATTTGACCTAAGATAAGAATATGAAAACTTATATAAGGTTTAACAAGAAGGGTTTATGCCTTCTCACAATAGCGGTCATAACACCAATCAATTCATGCATTCATTAACCAAATGTTCATTAAATGAAATCTGATAAGATCCATACTTAAATTTGTCATGTAACCATCCTTATAGCTAGCATATAACTAGATAGATAACAATGATTAAATAGCCATTAAATCCACATATTAACAAGTAAATTTACTTATGAGAGACAAGAGAAATTGAGTCGTTATTAAGCATATGAAAAGTATAACCAAGTCGGCTACTTCCACTTACCACCCAACCATATATTCGGCTGAACTAAATATTTCTTTTAGCCAATCACCCCCGTGCCATATTCCAAGAATGAATGCGGGATCTAATGGGAGAAACCAATCCATAAAAAAACAAGGGAATCTAGAGGTTAAACTGCCTCCACCCTCACCATACCGTGATCTCACGTAAACAAATCCTGAGATCACAAAACCAAACCTAGCTTAGACGACTCAAAATTCCTTCACTATCCCTTGAGGATTTTTCCTGTCTCCACCCACCTGTTGAAGGCTTCCTGAATAAAACCATATCCACCCCTAACCCTTGGGATTTTCTTGATACCACCTCACCCAGATCCAAAACATTCCAATAATCCAAAGCTTAATCAAGAAAGAATCCCATAAGGCCATAGCTATCCAGAAATGTCAAGGCATGGCTAAAAACCACTGTCAAAACCCTACAAACCCCATTTCAATGATAACAATGAAACCAAATACACACATGCACATACCATGAATGCTAAAACCAGTTAGGAAATCATACATGCAACATGTTACTTAAAATTACTCCTACTAAAGATGCTTGATCCAACCTTTCCTTTCTTAATCCTTGATTTCCTTGTCCTTCCTTGTCCTTCCTTGTGGTTCCTTTACTTGATTTCTTTCCTTCTCCTCTTGGTGCTCTTCTCCTCTCTAAGACTAATTCCAAAAATGAATTGAAAAAAAGGTTGTGAATTGATCCTCATAACTCTTTTTATCATTAATGCCTTTAATTTCTTAAATTTCCATTATTTTCCTTAAATTTCTTCTTGACATGCAACCTATGACCCTTCACCTCCCTTTTCTCCTATTTTCTTTTATTTTCATAGAAAAATGCCAACCAATGCCTGTTTTCCCTTTTGAAAGCCTTTTTGAATTTCCCTTGGCCACAATAAACAACAAGTGCTTCCCACTAGGATGGTTTGCCCCACATTGATCTTGGAATATGTGTCCCATGACCTTGGTCTTATTTTTCCTTTGTTAATTTTTTACATGAACTTTTAACCCGGGGTTATTACAAACCCCTCCCCCTTAGGGGAACATCATCCTGGATGTTCAATAACATCTATAACTAGTAAGACAATTCAAAACTAAAAAATAATGCCCATGGAGCTTTATAACAAATATCGTTGCAATATTTACAATGACCACTACTAAAATCTTGACAACATACTGTGTACTTTAGCTTTATAAAAAAACTCATTACTATATTTAGAATAACAACCACATATACTTTGTTGGGTTGTGTTATATTATTTCCACGACTAGCCCAAGTAGTGAAACCGGGGGTTTGGGGGGGGGAGCGCCCCCCCTTCGTTGTGTTGATGTATAGCAGGTTCCGCGACAACTCCCTGGGAAATTTTGTTTTTTTGACACTATATTAGGTGGCCAAACCTACCTATGGTTTTGTGCATGGTTTTCGCACATGGTTTTGGGCATGATGGCTTTTTGTCCACTATATTTTGTAGATCCGATCAAGGGAACTATGGTTATGTTCTAATTCAGGGTTTATGGGTGCTTTGGCATGTATGTATATTTATTGTAACATTGAAAGGAAAATAATGAAAAATCAATCTGGTGGTCCCGATTTTGGGATCCAGGGGAAAATCTCTGTGTATGTTTGTTTTATGTGTTATCCTCTTGCCATTGTTTATTTTCTATTTTTAGAATAAGTATGCAGGTAATTCAGTACTGGGTTAAAACCTACATAGTTATGTGTATTTTTTCAACCAACAAATAACCATATTGTTCATGGAGCTTTATAAATCTTGGTTAATACAATATTTACAATAAGATACACATACATACATATAGACATTTCCTCAACCATCAAGTAAAAGGATATGATGTCTGCATCCACAACAAGTGAATCCAGAGGCTCACACCTCCACCGTCAAAAGTAGTACGAGGATTCACCACCTTCCGACGAAGTCCAAAATCCACTATCAAATTGAAAGCTGCATCCAATGTCCAATGCTACAATCCTGTGCCAGATGTCCTCTCAATGAACACTTACTGGCTCATTGCTCTAGGGCACACTACCATTATGCATCTAATTCCATGTGGCAATGATAATGACAAAAAAAAATCCATCCTCGACCTTCCCTTATTTTCTACATAGTCCCTCAGGAAAGTCGGTCACCCCCTTCCATGCAGTCACTCACCTTCCAAGTTCCTTGCATCGGAAGGTCCAAAAACCAAGGCATATCCCTGCCTCAAAACCATCCTATCCTCCATAACATGCTAATGGAAATTAGTGGACACTATTTGGTACAAGTGTCTCACAATGGCCATGATCATGAATGCTTTACCAACATACTAATATATATTCACATTCCCTTTTGCTACTGCAGTTAAATTTTTCAATCAGTTTCAACCACCCCAAACCAGGAATTTCAACCATACTTTCTTGTACCAATCACATCACCATCATTAGATTAAAAATAAATTGAAATCAAATCAAATCATACCTCATTAGAGGCTTGTCAATAAGGTACACATGAAGTTTTGTTCACTTCCTCTCACAACAAGTCAAACTAGTTCTCTGATCAAATCGTCATGTATAAACATATCACATCCATTTATCTAAAATGAAACCATCATAATCAAAATCATATATCACATGTAACCATCATCAGTCAGAGTCATAGATCACATGCATTATTAAAAACTAAAATAAAATACTAATACTTATCTTTCAATGATTCTTTTGCTTCTACCTCTGTTCTTTGTCATTTCTATACACACTCTGAATCAATTTCCAAACTCGTTAGGCACCAAGTGCCTTCTCTTTAATAAACAAGGGACTCTGGAGACTAAACCACCTCCTCCATCAATATCAACAATAGGGAAATATCGATACCAAACCATCTCCACTATCAATAGCAACAACAAGAGCCTACATAATCCCATACCTACAAGTCACATCACACTCTACAACACCTACACATAACAATGTACAACACAACACATACACCAAAACCTAGTTTACAAAGCAACATATACACCTACACCCTGTGTACAACATGGCACATACACCTACACCCGTTGTACAAAAGAACACATACACCTTTAACCAGTGTACAACACAACACATACAGCTATATGTGGTGTACAACACAATACAATACATATATGTACAAACCATACAATACCATGAATACACCTTTTGTGATACACTGACTACACAATACCTATAACACCATACCAAATATAGGCAACACAACATATAGTACATGTACACAATACCACATGTACACGATGCCACCTGCATAACATGTACACAACACCCAATGTACACAACACCACCTACACAACATGTACACAATACCTAATTTACACAACACCACATGTAGAACATGTACACAACACCACATGCGCACATCACCACATGTACGATCATGCCCACAACACCATATATCTAGCATGTCAACAACACCATATGTGCACAACACCACATATGCAACATGCACATCATACCACATGTACACAATGCCATAGTTAAAACATGTACAACATATACACAACAATAGTACTACACAACTAGAGGCCACACTTCCTCTACCAAGCAACCTAGCTTCTAATGTCTTTCCACTATCCATTCTTGTCGAGCATGTTGTGAATCACACTACTTTAATTCAACTTATGTATCCCTCAAAATTACTTCACGTAGCACAAACATAGACATAGTATAATCAAATAACATCAATTCATATTCACATGATACTAACCTTGTGGATTTTTCATGCTACTCTTCTACATGATTCCTCATAAACCAGGAACCTCTTCATGCCACATAAGAAATCATTCTTCCACAAGAACGATCCCTGACAATCATGTCAGACAACAACATAAATACATATATACATATAAACACCAGCATAAAATAATCATGATCCCTGACAACCCTGTAATACAATGACATACCTACATAAATGTATAGATGTGTAAAAATTAGCATAATCATGATCACAACATAATTACTGATATCATAAGGTCAAGGTTAAGAGAACTTCCTTTATCCATGCATAGCATCATAACATTCACAACAAGAGTTAACAACATAGCCAAGCCATCTGACACCTCAAATCCATTTTCGTTACCTTTTATGTCACCTTTCTCATGACTATACTTCCACTGTCCATTTACCTTAACGAACCTAACCAATCCAACTGACTGTCATATTCTTGCCTTCATCTTTCCTTTACTTATGCACCAAGCTTCATTTGGGACTTTCATTACATGTTGGGTACTACAGAGATCTCCTCAAGCTCCATTAACTTTCCTCTTTCACAAACCAATTCCATAGACTCTCAGGACATAAAAGGTAAGAATCAAGAAACAACTAGAAGAAAAACATGAAAAACCAATAGTAATATGACACCACAAACAAAGTGGAATGATCATGCACCATATGTAAACAAAACTACAAATCAGGTGCAAACAAATAAAAAAAGACTCAAAGAACAAAACTCCCAACAAACACCATGACTCAATCCCCATGGGTTCCCAATGCTTCCAAGGGAAGGTTTAACCTGATCCTTCTTCATTATGTCATGGAAATATCTTTTACCATGAATTTCCCTTTTGGTATCAAGTAAGCTGACATGAACACCTACACATATATCATCTCTCAAGAAACTCTTTTTCCTTAACAAATCCAACCATAACTGGAAGCCTGTTGTTTACCTGTCAATTGCATGTTCATGAATATAGCACATATCCACATGATGTCAGATAAGATTACGGTGATGAAGAATTTATGTATTCATGCAAAGCACTCCTTCATTTGGAATTGTGGTCTCCAACATAGGCAAATGAATTCTCGCCCAATTATTTTCTTTTACCTTTTACCTTACTGCAATAGAGTTTTTTTTAATGCTAATGGAAAAACATGTGAGCAGTTTATGAAACCAACGTTTCGAACTAGCTAGGTGAGTCCATCATCAGGGCAATGATATCTGTATTTTGAGAAGAGAGACGAAAAAATTATGAAGCTATTAATAGATGAATAAAAATATATCTTGTATCTTTTAGTATATAATGTCGGCCTAATTGATTTACACTTATCAATTAATTAATTAATTAATTAATTAATTAATTTTTAATTATTATTTTTTTATATTATTATTTATATATATTTTAAATAATTTAATAAAATTTATTTAAGAGATAGTTTAATATTAATTTTATGATTTAAATTTTAGGTTTTAATGAATGGAAATGTGAACGACTTTGTTTACTATATATATTACATTAATATAAGTGTTAACCTATATATTTAAATTCCATTATTTAATTTAATTGTATATGATTTATTTATTTGTAATTTGTTATATATATATATATATATATATATATATATATATATATATATATTATTATTATTTTATTTTTATTTTTATTTTTTTTTAATTTTTAATTTTTTAATTTTTATATTAATATTAATATTATTTTATTTATTTATTTATTTATTATTTTTTAATAATATGATTTAATCATTATGCTTATTATTAGTTATTTATCAATTATTTTATTATTGTTATACATATTAATATTACTAATAATGTCATTATCATTATTATTATTATAACTAATATTATAATTATTATTATACCTATTATAATTATTATTCTTATTCTCTATGATTATTAATATTATTATTAATTATATATCTATATATATATATATATATATATATATTAATTATGTTATGTGATATGTTATATAAATGAGTTATTAGGTATGAAATAGTTTAAATTGAAGAATTTATTATTTGCATTTATTTATGTAAATGTTGATTCAGGGTAAATGATGTAAAAGTTGATTTAGGGTAGTTTAATATACATATTATTTTATTATTGTTACACATATTATTATTACTAATAATGTCATTATCATTATTATTATTATAATTAATATTATAATTATTATTATACCTATTATAATTATTATTCTTATTCTTTATGATTATTAATATTGTTATTATAAAGATAATATATATATATATATATATTTTGTTATTTAAATTATGTGATATATTATATAAGTGAGTTATTTGGTATGAAATAGTTTAAATTGAAGAAATTATTATTTGCATTTATTTATTTAATTAATTATTAATATTATGATGTGTCAAATGATGTCAAAAGGAGGTATTAGATTAATTTAATGTCTTTTTCATTTTATTTAATAAGGGTTTCCAGGTACTACTTAATTTAAGACCATCATCCCTATTCATATTATTGGAGGATTTCTCAATTTCAATTGCCTCTTTTACTCTTCTTTTTAAATAATGGTCTTCCTTATGGATTAATTTAGCTTGTTCCATACATATATAGTGTGAAGAGAAACATGCGTGCTCTGCTAGACCTGATTTTTCCGACCTATTTCTAGTAATATCATTAATGTGTTCTTTTAATCTTATTCCAAAGGATCTCCCTGTTTCACCTATATAAACTTTACCGCAAGAACAGGGAATCGAGTATACTCCTTTGTGATTTTTTGGGTCTATTGAGTCCTTAGCAGACTCAAGCATGTTTTTTAGGGTGTTAGGGGGCGTGAAAGCAACCATAATGTTATGCTTAGCGAGAACTCTGGCAATTTTATCTGTGGTTCCTTTAATATAGGGTAAGGAGATTCTAGGGTTTTCAAGAGATTTTCTTTTATGTTTATTGGTTATGGAATCTTTAATTATTTTATGGATAGTGTGATTTTGATAGCCATTGTTTATAAAGACCTCATGGAGATGGTTAAGTTCTTCTTCTAAATGTTCAGGGTGAGAGATTCTGGAGGCTCTGGTGGCTAGGGTTTTGATGACACCAACTTTTTGCTTCGGATGGTGGTGGGATTTCGAATGAAGATACCTGTTAGTGTGAGTCTACTTTCTGAAGACCTAGTGGCTTAGCTTGCCATTTTTCTTGGTAAGGAGGACATCTAAGAAGGGGAGCTGGTTGTCTTTTTCAATTTCAATGGTGAATTTTATGTGTTTAGAGAGGCTATTAATATGAGATAAAAATTCATTCAGTTTTTTCAAACCATGGCTCCATTTAGCAAAAATGTCATCTACATATCGTTTCCATTCTTCAGGGGTAAAGGGGAAAGACCTAAGGGCCATTTTCTCAAAGTGTTCCATGTATAGATTGGCAATCAATGGTGATAATGGAGAACCCATTGCAACGCCATGAGTTTTCTCATAGATTTTTCCCTTAAAACTGAAGTATGAAGATTTAAGGCAAATGCTTATTAGTTCCACGGTTTCAAGGTCTGTAATTTTCTCCAAAACTTCTAAGGCTTCATCCACTGGAATCATAGTGTAGAGAGACACTACGTCAAAGCTAACCATTAGGTCATTGTCATTAAATTCTAGGTTTTTGATCCATTCTATGAAGGAAGTGGAATCTTTGATGTAAGAGGGAGTGTTACCGGATAAAGGTCTAAGTTTGCTCGCTAGATATTTAGCTAACCAATAAGTGGGAGATCCTATAGTGTTTACTATAGGTCTTAATGGAACACCAGTTTTATGGATTTTAGGCACTCCATAAATTCTAGGGATAATGGCATTGTTAGGGATTAATCTGTTCTTAATGGTGGCATCTAGAGAGGAGTTTTTAATTTTGTTGCTTACTTGGCGAAGGATTTTGCTGCTAGGATCTTTGTTCAGAACTCTATAACAGCCACTATTGTTTAAGTGTTCTTCCATTTTATGCTCATAATCTGTCCTATCCATGATAACAGTGGCATTTCCTTTGTCGGCTTTTAAGATTATAACGTTTTTGTTATTCTTGATGTTTTTTAGGTCTATGGCTTCTTCTTTGGATATGTTGCTGGGGGGAGGTCTGGCATTTCTAAGAATTCTGGAAACATCTGGTCTTATTTCTTCCACAGTATTTTGGCCATTGTTTTTTATAATGACTTCAATGTTACTTATGATGTCAGATATAGGAATTTTGGCTGGGGATAATGCAAAATTTAAACCTTTTTCAAGAACCAGTTTTAAGTTATCATATAACACTAGCTGAGAAAGATTAACTACTATTGATTTTTTGCTAAGGTTGTTAAGTGAATATGAGGAGTTCTTGATATGACCGCAGGCAACTGCATGAGAAGCATCGCTATTTTTCTGAGTAGAGCTATTTCAAAGGGTGTTGGAATTATTATAAGTAGCTACATATTTAGTTGTTGCAGACTCCAACAACTCCAGCAACTCTTTATGTGGCTCAAGCTTAAGCTCTTGCTGCGTGGAGACAAGCTTTTGACCAATAAGCGCAGGATTGAGAACAATTCTGTCAAACTACGTGAGGGGAATATTGGCAGATACGTTTTGTGTATTGATGTTGGAGGGACTACTACCCAGGTCCAAATTTATGTGCGGATATGTGAGGGGACACAACGTATTGCAAGATTCCTTATCTTTCTGCACAATGTTGCACAAGATTCCAGATTCGAATTTTTTTGTAGATCCTGCGAGCTGTATATATCACAGGTATGAGGATTGGGAAGAGCGCAAGGTTTTTGGCGATTTAAAGGGGAAACTATAGAATTACTATAGAGGTCAAGGTTTCTCAGAGAGTTAAGTTTTTTGGTTTTATTGGCAAAATCAAGAAATCTCTTAGCTTTGGCGAAAGTGAGGGCGTCTAGGTACTGCCAGAGATCAGAGCTAAGAGTTGAAGACAGAAGAAGGTGTAAGCCCAGAAGATTTTTAGATGTTTTAATTAATCGAAATCTGGAAAATTTGATTTCATGTTTTATGAGGGTTTTACTAAGTTTATTAAAAATAGAAATGTTTCAACCACGATTGAGTGGATGGCTGCATTTGGCGAAATTTGGAGTGAGATTTTCATCTCTGCATTGCTTTAGAAATATGAGATTGGATAGGTATCTAGCTCTTGAAATTCTCATCTTCTCAAAATTTAAAGCATTGTTCAGTATATCCCTTCCATGGCAGGACCTAATGGTGTTAAAGAGAGATTCCATACAGGCTGGCAAAAACTCTATTTCCTTTGGAATAGAGTTTTATTAAGTTCTATCACATCACCCAACTATTTCTCATATAAAAAAATAGATTGTTACCTTGTCATGCTAATACCAAGCATGTTTCCCTACAACTGCTGACACATGTTAGTCACAAATCCCAAAGATAAAGACATCATATATATTGATTTTAAATCAACATTTACCAAGACTAACAACAATGCCATAAGAAACTTAGATTCATCACTCATAATACTACAACTATCATGTTAGGTCCCTATAATACTAGTGATTACCTTATTACTATTGTAGTTGTATCCCTTATTAATATTTTTGTGCCCCTATTTCCCCCATATTTTTATTACTGTGCCCCATAGAATCCCTCTACTATTATTTTTGTGGCTTTATATTATTATTGATAGGTCGGCTGGGTTATATTGTGACTCCTTAGACTCCTATATATAGAAAGGAGGTTTTGTCATTTGAATCATCAAGGAATCATTCATTTGTGTAATGTAAAGGAGGTTGCCCCCTCGAAGAGGCTGAATTCTAAGGCGTTGATCTATATTTTCTATCTTTTTGTGAGCTGGTTCCATAACATTTGGTATCAGAGATTTGGATTCTAGGGTTTCGCTGCTCCAAACAGGTCATCATGGAATTTTCGCTATAACTTTTTTTTGCAATGTTTCAAAATCTAAAAACAAAACCCGTTTGAGATGAGATCGTACTGAAGCTCCGGTCCAAATTTCAGGGCTTTTCGCGCTATAGTTGCGGAGATATGATCTGAGGAAGTTGGTCTTTTTGCAGACTCCTGAATTACATTCCAAACAGGTGACCTGGGGAAAATCGTCATAACTTTCTCTCGGGGCATTGGATTGAAAATTCGTCAGAAGGTACAGAAAGAGAATGGACTATATTTTCTTTTATATATTTTTTAGAGCCAGAGGTCAAAACAGGGACACATGGCATGTCATACAAGTTCGCTCTACTGAACTAGTCTATAATCAGGTCATTGTGGGAGATTTGGCATAACTCTTCTTTGGATAATCCAATTGGGATCAGACTGGCGGAATTGGAAAGAGGACACAGAGGGGTACTGTAGGTTGCAATTTTAGAACTAGATGATCTGAAATTACAGAGATACATTAGAGGCAATATCGAGCTCCTACAAAGTGAAAAAAGGTGTGTAGATTTTTTTTAAATTTTTTCTTAAGCTTGGTTTGAAAAATTATTTTTAAGGAATTCAGAGGGCATAGTAGAGCATTGTTATCAGTAACTGATGCCCCGAGGAAAGAAAATGAAAACACCTAGTAAGAAACCTGAAAGCTCTAGCATGACTCATGAAGAAGAGGAAGAAATGCTACATGATATATCAAAAGTACAAGACCAAGTGCAACAAATTTCACTCTCACAAAAGCTAACAGAAGCTAAGATAAATGGTGTGGAATCTATGATAAAGGGCGTGGAAGCTAATATTGACGATTTGAAGATAGATTTGAAGGCAGATTTGACAAATTTTCTACAAGAAATACTTACTAATGGTGAAAGGGTAGTTAAGGAAACTCATGATGCGAACAAAAGAAATATTAATCATGATTTCATAGACTCTAATGTTGGATCGAAGACCCACCATATTCCAAAAATCGATATGAGGAAGTTTGATTGCAAGGATCCCACGACGTGGATATTACAGACAGAGCAATTTTTCGATTTCAATAATGTGCAAAACACACAAAAGGTACATATTACAACTTTATATTTGGAACCAAATCCGTTTGTATGGTATCAATGTCTTTTCTCTCGTAAACAAATTATCAATAGGGAAATTTTTACGGAAGAATTGACATCACATTATGAGGATACAAAAAGCAACACTTTTTTTAGCCAATTGATAAGTCTCAAACAAAAGGTTCAATAATGGAGCACATTGAGGAGTTTTAAACATTGAACATAAGGGTAAAAAATATTCCAAAGGAGCATAGAATTGACGTGTTCATAGGGACCTTAAAGGATAATATCCAACATGATTTTCACATTTGGAAACCTGGTTCATTAGAGAAGGCATTCAGGTTAGCAAGAAAAATGGAAAGAAAAATTATGGGAACCAGGAAGCATACCACTCACAATTATAAAGATGGAAGTGTTGTTGCCCCTAGTCTTTCACAACCTATAAGGTTGACACCACATCAATTGGAATAAAAAAGAGCAAAAGGGCTTTCTTACAGTTGTGATAGCAAATACACTAAAGGTCATAAGTGTGCTGAGAAGAAATTATTCTACATAGATTATGAAGAGGAAGAAGAAAAGGAGCAAGAAAGGTCAAAAGAAGAGGATATACTCTAGGAACAAAGTCTAGATAAAGAAGAAATGAATGCAACCATATCTTGTAATGCATTGGCTGGAATTACCACTCAAACCATCAAGATAGAAGGACAAATCAAGAAGAAAAAGGTAATAGTGTTGATTGATTCAGGAAGTACCCACAATTTTATTCATTGTAAGGTAGCAAAAGAATTGAATTGCTTCCTATATCCAGCACCGGAGTGTCAAGTGATGGTTGCAAATGGAGGAACAATAAATTTCTCTGGAAAGTGCCATAATATCAAACTATCCATGGGAGAATATGTATTGACTAGCCAAATACTTTCCATTCCAATGGGAGGTGCTGATGTTGTACTAGGAGTCCAATGGCTACAATCCTTGGGTACAATAGCTTTTAATTTTCAAGAACTTTTCATGAAATTTTATGCAGAATGAAAGGAAGTTGAATTAAGGGGTATTGCAAGGAAAATGGGAAGGATAATAAGCTCTAACGGTATGACAAAGCTTCTAAAAAAGTAACAAAGAGGTGTAATTGCACAATTATGTTCGCTAGATGTTTCCACATCGAAATCATCTATTTCTCTAGATCTCCAAAAAGTCTTGGACAATCATTCCAAGGTATTTGAGACTCCCAAAGGTCTCCCACCTATTCGTGATCATGATCATGCTATTCATCTGATTCCAGGAAGTGTTCCTCCAAACATCAAGCCGTACAGATATCCCTATGCCCAAAAGAGTGAAATTGAATGTATGGTTGCAGAAATGCTAGAGGCTGGTATAATTCAACCTAGTCAAAGTTCTTCCTCTGCTCCAGTAGCATTGGTTCAAAAGAAGGATGGATCATGGTGCATGTGTCTGGATTATAGGGAGCTCAACAAGCTCACTATTAAAGATAAGTTTCCCATTCCTGTCATTGATGAATTACATGTACGTATTGCAACTTTATATTTGGAACCAAATCAGTTTGTATGGTATCAATGGCTTTGCTGTCGTAAAAAAATTATCACTAGGGAAATTTTTACGAAAGAATTGATAGCATATTATGAGGATACAAAAAGCAACACTTTTTTTAGCCAATTGATAAGTCTCAAACAAAAGGGTTCAATAATGAAGCACATTGAGGAGTTCCAAAAATTGAACATAAGGGTAAAAAATATTCCAGAGGAGCATAGAATTAATGTGTTCATAGGGACTTTAAAGGATAATATCCAACATGATGTTCGCCTTTGGAAACCTGATTCATTAGAGAACGCATTCAGGTTAGCAAGAAAAATGGAAAGCAAAATTATGGCAACCAGGAAGCATACCACTCACAACTATAAAGATGGAAGTGTTGTTGCCCCTAGTCTTCCACAACCTATAAGGTTGACACCACAAAAATTGGAAGAAAAAATAGCAAAAGGGCTTTGTTATAGTTATGATAGCAAATACACTAAAGGTCATAAGTGTGCTGAGAAGAAATTATTCTACATAGATTGTGAAGAGGAAGAAGAAAAGGAGCAAGAAAGGTCAAAAGAAGAGGATATACTCTAGGAACAAAGTCTAGATAAAGAAGAAATGAATCCAACCATATCTTGTAATGCATTGGCTGGAATTACCACTCCTGAAACCATCAAGATAGAAGGACAAATCAAGAAGAAAAAGGTAATAGTGTTGATTGATTCAGGAAGTACCCACAATTTTATTCATTGTAAGGTAGCAAAAGAATTGAATTGCTTCCTATATCCAGCACCAGAGTGTCAAGTGATGGTTGCAAATGGGGGAACAATAAATTTCTATGGAAAGTGCCATAATATTAAGCTATCCATGGGAGATTATGTATTGAATAGCCCAATGCTTTCCATTCCAATGGTAGGTGCTGATGTTGTACTAGGAGTCTAATGGCTACAATCCTTGGGTACAATAGCTTTTAATTTTCAAGAACTTTTCATGAAATTTTATGCAGAAGGAAAGGAAGTTGAATTAAGGGGTATTGCAGGGAAACAAGAAAGATAATCAACTCTAACGGTATGACAAAGCTTCTAAAAAGGTAACAAAGAGGTGTAATTGCACAATTATGTTCGCTAGATGTTTCCACATCGAAATCATCTATTTCTCCAGATCTCCAAAAAGTCTTGGACAATCATTCCAAGGTATTTGAGACTCCCAAAGGTCTCCCACCTATTCGTGATCATGATCATGCTATTCATCTGATTCCAAGAAGTGTTCCTCCAAACATCAGGCTATACAGGTATCCCTATGCCCAAAAGAGTGAAATTGAATGTATGGTTGCAGAAATGCTAAAGGCTGGTATAATTCAACCTAGTCAAAGTTCTTTCTCTGCTCCAGTAGTGTTGGTGCACAAGAAGGATGGATCATGGTGCATGTGTATGGATTATAGGGAGCTCAACAAGCTCACTATTAAAGATAAGTTTCCCATTCCTGTCATTGATGAATTACTGGATGAATTGCATGGATCAATTTACTTCACCAAGTTGGATCTTCGTTCAGGATATCATCAAATCAGAATGAAGATTGAAGACATTTCGAAAATAGCATTTAGAACTCATGAGGGTCATTTTGAATTTTTGGTCATGCCTTTTGGCCTTACCAACGCACCTTCTACATCTCAAGGTTTGATGAATTGCATTTTCAAACCCTTCCTTAGAAAGTTTGTGTTAGTTTTTTTTTATGATATACTAATCTACAACAAGTTGTGGAAGGATCATGTTGAACATGTTGATAGGGTACTACAACTATTGGTGGAGAAACAATTATATGCAAAAATATCCAAATGTTTCTTTGGAGTAAAAGAGGTGGAATATCTGGGTGATATTGTATCTCATGAAGGAGTTAAGGTAGACCCTAGCAAAATTAAAGCCATTAAGGAATGGAAAATCCCCACATCCATAAAGCGTCTGCGAGGATTTGTTGGTTTGACAGGGTATTATCATAAGTTTGTTAAGAATTATGGGAGAATAGCGGCACCTCTAACAACATTATTGAAGAAAGATGCATTTTCATGGACTCCATAAGCAACAAAGGCCTTTGAACATCTTAAAGAGGCCATGTGCCAAGCACCAGTCTTAGCTACACCGGACTTCACAAAAACCTTAATTGTGGAATGTGATGCTTCAGGAAATGGAATTGGTGTTGTTTTAATGCAAGATGAAAGGCCCATTGCTTTTGAAATTCGTCCAATCAAGGGAAAGTTTTTACACAAAGCTATTTATGAGAAAGAAATGTTGGAAATGCTACATGCACTTAAGAAATGGCAACCCTACCTAATGGGAAGACACTTCAAGGTAAAAATGGATTATGATAGCCTTGAATACTTTTTAAAACAAAGATTATCATCTGAAGAGCAACAAAAGTGGGTCACAAAGATGTTGGGTTATGACTTTGAAATCATCTACAAAAAAAGGAAGCAAAATGTGGTGGCAGAGGCACTCTCAAGAAAGGATGAGGATGTGGAAGCATTGTTGTGCGCCATTTCTATTATCCAACCAAATTGGATAAACAAAGCAAGGGAGGAATGGAAGAATGATGAAGAAGTGTGGGCACTTATTCAAAAGTTACAACAAGATTCCAGTACATCTGATACATTTAGCTGGAAAAATGATTCGTTATGGTACAAAGATCGCTTATACCTCTGTAAGGATTCCCAACTCAAACAAAAGATTCTTATGGAATTGCACACTTCTCCCTTAGGAGGGCACTCAGGAATTTTAAAAACTTACCACAGGGTTAAGAAGGAATTTTTTTGGGATGGCCTTAAATCAGATATTCAAAAGTTTGTGGTGGAATGTTTGGTTTGCCAACAAAATAAAGTTGAAACAATTAAGACCCTGGGTCTATTACAACCTGGGTCTATTACAACCTTTATCCATTCCAAGCCAATGTTGGGAGGAGGTTTCAATGGATTTTATCACAAGTTTAGCCAAGTCTGAGGGAAAGAGTGTCATCATGGTGGTAGTTGAAAGACTTACCAAGTATGCACACTTTTGTGCATTATCACATCAATTTAAAGCTAGTACAATTTCTACTGCATTTATGGAAACAATTCAAAAGCTGCACAGAAACCCAAAGATTATTGTAAGTGACAGAGATCCCATTTTCACTGGAAATTTTTGGACAGAATTATTTTCTTGTCTCGGTACACAGTTAGCTCATAGCTAATTTTATCATCCTCAATCTGATGGGCAAACTGAGATAGTAAACAAATGTTTGGAAGCATATCTTCGTTGCTTTGTATCTGATAAACAGACACAATGGGTCAAATGGTTGCCTTTGGCTGAATGGTGGTATAACACTTCCTTTCATCCAACAACAAAAATGACCCCATTTATGGCACTTTATGTATATCAGCCACCATCCATCACATCATATTTAAGAGAAAATTCTAAGGTTCAAGCAGTGGAAAATCACAATGAGCATCAACAACAAGTCCTCCAACTCTTAAAGGATAACCTCGTGTTGGTGCAGAATAGAACAAAACAATAGGTAGATCAACATCGCAGTGAAATAAGTTTTGATGTAGGTGATTGGGTATTCCTACGGCTACAACCATATAAAAAAATGTCCCTCAAGCAAGCTAGGAAGGATAATAAATTATCACCAAAGTTTTATGGTCCATACAAGGTGTTGCAAAAGATTAGTACGATGGCATACAAATTGGAGCTTCCTGCAGCTTCTCGAGTGCACCCAGTTTTCCATGTTTCATGTTTAAATAAGGTTATAGGCGGCAAGCTCCCAGTTCAAACAATATTGCCAAAACTTGATGAGGAAGGAAAAATTATATTGGAACCAGAAGCAGTCACAGAAACAAGAACTCGACAACTACGAAATCGAGCAATTTCGGAGTATCTCATCAAGTGGAAGAACTTATCGGCTAAAGATTCCACATGGGAGGATGAGAATTTTATACAGAAGCATACAGAACTACGCAAGTGTTGAGGACAACACTTTTTTTGAAGGAGAGGGGCATGTTAGGTCCCTATAATACTAGTGATTACCCCATTACTATTGTAGTTGTATCCGTTATTAATATTTTTGTGCCCTTATTTCCCCCATATTGTTATCACTGTGCCCCATAGAATCCCTCTATTGTTATTTTTGTGGCTTTATATTATTATTGATTGGTTGGCTAGGTTATATTGTGACTCCTTAGACTCCTATATATATAAAGGAGGTTTTGTCATTTGAATCATCAAGGAATCATTCATTTGTGTAATGTAAA
Source organism: Pinus tabuliformis (assembly GCA_031772625.1). Lineage (NCBI taxonomy): Eukaryota > Viridiplantae > Streptophyta > Pinopsida > Pinales > Pinaceae > Pinus > Pinus tabuliformis. Next base: position 826,195,296 of record CM062808.1, read on the forward strand.
GGAGGTTGCCCCCTCGAAGAGGTTGAATTCTAAGGAGTTGATCTATATTTTCTATCTTTTTGTGAGTTGTTTCGATAACATATCACTCACTTGTACTCAAGTGCATATTAGTTGTGTCATCACATAATGTGCTTCTACAACCATCTTAAAACAATATCATTCCTTCATGAAATCTTATAGACACATACTCATATCATGCACTTAATCAAACAATCAAAAAACATGCAAACGTACCATGTTAGATAAACCAAATAGATGACATAATCAAACTCATACCTCAATGTATGTCTAGGGAGGCTATTACATCTATACAATTCAGTCTAGTATGACACAATATCATGAACATATTAACTCATACCTAAATATCATGGCTATGACCATATGCATAGGTTTATCTAGGTTAGCATGATACATATAAAATCAAGATCCTAACTACAATGACATAATCATCATGCATATGACCACAATGCAAATAACAATAAGTTACTATCATTAATGACTATCCAGCACATGTGTATATGACCACATCGATTAACTGATATCTATCATGCATGTACCCATAGTAGTAGTAGAATGATAGGCATGTACATAACCATAATGTATATAACAACCATTAACCAACATACATACATGCCAAGCATACAAACTTGTATGATGATATGCTCTTACCCCAAGGTCTAGTGGTGCAACCACGCTCTAATAATCTACATCTCTTGCTTCATCTCATCCAACATATCAACACCATAACATACCCATAACATCATTGTCACATAAACTAGATGCAATGATAATCCGAATGGAAAATGTCATTCACCCATGGTATTCATCCACCCATGGAATTTACCTATGGTATTGTAAATGGCATCCACCCATGGTATTCATCAACTCATGGTATTTATCTACCCATGGAATTAAAATATGGTATTGTAAGTGGCATCCACCGATGGTATTAATTGATCCATGGTATTGTAAGTGACATCAACCCATGGTATTCATTCACCCATGGTATTTACCCACCCATGGAATTTATCTGTGGTATTGTAACCAAAAAAAGCTATAAGTAACAAGTCACATTTTGTAAAAGGACAGATCGCTGACCATAATGTTGTTTTCACAACTATTCTATGTTTTAATAAAAAAGAATGTTGTTTTGTTTACTAGGTGTTCTCAACTTTTCTTTTGGAATTTCATTTTTTTAGATCTTGGGGGCCTCCCAACAAATGTCCATTTCAATTTTTTAGATCTTGGGGGCCTCCCCACAAGATTAGAATCAGTGGCATCAGATTCAAGTTATGACTCCATGGGAATGAAGGTTTGATGCATATTTATTTCAAAATTCTGCATAAATCTTAAACAATCTTCATGCATGTGCTATGACCTCCATAGAGAACTTTCTTAAGAAAAGCGTGAAGAATTTTCTTTTTCTCCTTTTTTTGCAGGATTTTTTTTGGGCAGCGGGTTTGCAGATCATATCAGAAACTTTTGGTGCAAAATTTACAAAAAAAATAGCATCTTTGAATTCCTTTTGAAAAAATACCCAAATTAGAAAAAAAACATTGGCCGAATCAAAGTCTGGATGTGGAAGATATCACTGATTTAAAATCAACTATGTTGTAGAATTTTTTCTCACAGAAATTTGTGGAGGGCGGCTCTCCTATCATGTTTTGCATTTTTTGTGCAGAATTTCAAAAAATTGATTGTATATCTGAGCTCCTCTTTAAAAATCACCCAATTAAAAAAAAAACTTGGTCAAAGCGGAGTTTGGATGACAGAAATATCGCTAATTTAAAATCAACTATTTTTTCGTAATTTTCGTGACGATGGAACAGTTGTAGCGTGGATCTGAGTATCCAGATTGCCACTATAGAGTTTTCAAACACATGAGAAGATGAATAATGGCCGTTATGTTTCCAAAAACATATTATATTAAATATTTGAAGTTGTATTGACCGCGTTATGTCCATTTTAAATATGGAACAACATTTGGAGCGGGTTCCCTTTGGAGACATGCCCTCCCACCCCAGTTTAGTAGGCATTTTCTTCACATTCATCAGTTTCAGTATAACAACATCTGGCTTGGGTCCTTTGAAGACATTCCTTCCCACCCGAGGCTACATAGGCACCTGCTACTTCATTAACAATCATCATCGCGGTGCCATAGAACCTCTAAGAGAAACCCAACTCCTTCAGGTGTCCAACCCCTGAGTTAACTCTCTATTTTACTGAGCTAGAGCCTTAGTTGCTTACTTTCCAAGGCCTCCAAGTGACTATAACCCTCCAGTATCTCCCATAGGCTTTCCTCCTAGAAACTATGGGATTTCTTTTGTTAGTTTTATGCTAACAACCCTAAATTCTAAGCCCCTTTATCAAGGTTAATATTGAGGCTCGTGCCCAAAACTCTGTGAAACTTCCAGAAATGATGAATCACATAGAAACAAGGCTTTGAAACTAAAACTTAGTCGAGGTCTTGACTTGACCTCTCACAAATAGGACTTACATTTCGTCAAAAACGTGATGAACATGCGACCTACAGGTCCTGAATACATATCTGAACATAAGGCTCTGAAAACTTATCTGAGGTTTAACAAGAAGGGTTTATGATTTCTTGCAATAGCTCTCATAAGACCAATAAGGTCAAGCATTAAATAACCAAAAATTCATTGAATGAAATGTGATAAGATCCATACTTGAATCTTTCATATAACCATGATTATAACCAATGTATACCCAAATATATAACAATGATAAAATAGCTATTAAAGCCACATAATAACAAGTACATTTACTTATCAAATACAAGAGAATCTTAACTCTTATTAAACATATGCAAAATCCAACCATGTAAAGGACTTCCATATGCCACCCGACCATATATTTGGCTGAACCAAATATTTCTTTCAGCCAATCACCATTGTGCCATATTCCAAGCATCAATGTGGGATCTCTGGGAATAAACCAATCCGTAAACAAAGAATGGAATCTAGAGGTTAAAATGCCTCCAAACTCACCGTACTATGATCTCATCTAAATCAATCCAAGATCAAAAAACTAAACTGAGCTTGGATGCCTCAGAATTCCTTCACTGTCCCATGAGTAATTTTCTTGTTTCCACCCATCTATTGAGGGCTCCCTGGAGAAAACCATCTCCACCCCCAACCTTTGAGATTTTCCAAAGACCACCTCACCCAGATCCAAAACCTTCCAGAAATCAAAATATCAACAACGAATGTATCCCATCTCACTATGGCTATGTGGAAATAACAAGGCAAGGCTAAAAACCATTGTTAAAATTTGATAAAATTCATGCCACAGACAACAATGAAACCAAATACACACATGCACATACGATGCATCCCAAAAGCGGCTAGGAAATCATGCATGCAACCTGTGACCTACAAGTATTCCTATTAAAGCTTCTTGATCAAACATTTCCTTGCTTGATCCTTTCTTTCCTTTTCTTTTCTTTTCCTTCCTTGTCCTTCCCTATCCTTCCTTGTCCTTCCTTGTCCTTCCCTTGCTTGCTTGATTTCCTTCTCCCATTTGTCCTCTTCTCCTCTTTGAGACTGATTCCAAAACTGAACTGAAAAAAGGCTGTGAACAAATCCTCGTAACCTTTTTTTATCATTAATTCCTCTAATTTCTTCAATTTCCATTATTTTCCTTCAATTTCCTCCTCACATGCAACTTATGATCTTTCACCTCCTTTTTGTCCTATTTTCCTTTATTTTCATTAAAAAAATGCCAATTAATGCCTCTTTTCCCTTTCAAAGCCTTTGCCAATTTCCCTTAGCCATAATAAAGAACAAGTTCTACCCACTAGGTTGTTTTTCTCAACATTTAGCTTGTTATACGTGTCCCATGACCTTGGTCATATTTTTCCTTTATTAAATTTTTACATAAAATTTTAACACGAGGTTGTTACAGGTTCATACATGACTCTTTGCACTTATTTGTATTTTACAATGATTACAATAATACATCTTGAATTCCACATCATCATATGATGAGACTCGACATCTCACTATCTTTGATGGTTGAAGCCAATAGCGATTGGTGATGTGGTTGTCATTGTATTTGTTCTTTGTCAATATTCTTATCATGGAGTTTTCACCCTCCAAAGGATGTGCGATCTTGAATTCTTTTGTGAACTTTTATCATGATGTTTTAGGTTTGTTCATTGTTCTTCCCATTCTTCCTTTATTCATCGTCTTTGTCAGAACTTCCTTGTGTATTCTTGCCATGAGGTCTCTAGAACACCTATTTCTATAATCACTCAGGACAAGTAACAATCAACCTTAAAATATTCTATTCTACCATGTTCTATGCATATTTCCATGTTTATGTCATTTGGGTGCACTCAAAAGCCTCAAAGGTGCTTCAGGGCGCATAGGTGCACTTTGAAAATTTGAAGGGATGAAGAGGAGGAGATTTAGGGCTTCAGTATGAACTGATGCGGTTAAGGGAAGAAATTAATTAAGTTGAGGCGCATGCCACAAGTTTGTAAGGAAAAGGGGAAGGCTTTGGGATTCCCAAGTGCACTTTTTGCTCAAGGGAGAGAGGGAGGGCACATGGCGTACTCCTGAATGCTGAAGGTCAAAGCTTCGTGCCTATGGGGTGCGCTTATGCACTCAAGAGGCCTCAGGAAGGGAACTAATCCAGGTGGATATTGGTGGCCACCTACCAATTCCACCTAGACCTATAGTTGGTTTCCTTGCTTTCCTTTTTTATTGCAACATTTACTATTTTTAGAATGTTTTCAGGTCCTAAACTTCCGGGGCAATTTTGACCCCCTAAACAATGTTTTTTTGAGGTCTGCAACATGCTTAAAGCCTTGCATAGAGGCTTGCCGCAAATCCTATAGTATTGGAAGTGATCTTTCTTACAAGGTATCATACATAAAAACAAATATAATATGACCAAGTTACAACCTCAAGAAGTTGGATGCCCATCTAACCCCAACGGGGCCCACAAACACTTGGCGTTCCATCTCCTAGGGTTATGGTTTTGGTTGTTTAGAATTTTCCCTTGTTTTTCAATAATAAATAGGCCCTTGACCCTCATTGTAACATAGTTGATAGGCATGTAGTTGCTTCATCTCTTCTCAAAGATGAGCTACCATCGCTCGAAGATCCAAAATCTCTTGCTTATAGATGTGTTAAAGAATTACATGCATAAATTGTAGCTTAACATAGAAAACTTAATGTACACATGAGAGAAGAGGAGAAACACATAAATCATGAAAGGAGACAACAAGACTTGATAACAGAGTTCATCCAACTTGGACTATGTCTTCGAGCCCTGCTCAATCAATAGGGAGGCCTTCATTCATTAAGTGGCATGAGAAAGAAGAGTACAAGCATCAACTACAAAAAGGAGTTTTATACCTCCATACTGAAAAGTGGTCAAAAAATGCAGAACTATTATGGATAAATGGATAGCACCATTGCATTCGTGACGTCAAGAAGTGCTAAAACCATATAAAATTTGTCAAATGCTGACAAAGTGAAAATTCAGCTTTCCTGCAAAATTCTGCCTCAAACTGTGTGCATTGCCTCCTCTGCCTAGGCGCAATAACAAAATGAGTTTAGGTATAATATGGGTGGCATAATTTTCAACGAAACTGTTGTATGGTAGTTGGTGGAAAGTTTGGTTAATATGGAGGAGGTCGAGCAGTCAAACCTACCCTCCTCCTTTTTACATAACAAATTTCTTTTCTTTTATATTTTAGAAACAAAAAAAAATTAAAAATGAAGTTCAATTGGGTTGGGCCCTCCTAAGGTGGCCCACCCACCGTATCCACCTTCCTAGTGTATTTCATTAAGGTTGGCGCTTGTTGTTTGGGGGTGCGTGTCGGGATTAGCTCCGTGCCCCAAGGGTCGACCCACCCAAATCCACTCTGTAACTTCCATGGGTTCTGTTTTGATGGTTCCAAGAGAGGGGGCTGGGGCTTGTGGCCTAGACCTCCACCAAATTTATAATGTGTAGTTAGGGTTGGTGCAGTGGCAGGGTTGGTGGCCCCCACCCCATTTTTTTTTATATTTTTTTTTTGTTATGATAACAAAATGGGCCATTTTTAGAAATTATGTTTTTAAGCTGAAGGAGTATTTTTAACTAGGCCATGATTTCGTCCAGAATCTGGCTGAAGTTGGCCAGATTTCATCTGCTGGAAAAGTGCAGATTGTGGCCCTGTTAAACCTACCCAGTCATCAAAAGTCAACCCAACTTTCACTGCCTCTATCTCCTTCATCTGAACTCATATTGGAGTGTCGTTTGCACCATTAGAATCAGGGCGATGAGCATTTCGATCTGATGTCATGTTCATCGCCTTTTTGCCACTTTAATTTTGAGAATTTTCCATGCTACTATGTCTGGAGATCCACCTGGATCAATCCTGCCCATTTAGGAGCTTTTGGACCTCCAAAAGCTTTATCAGCCAATTGGTAAGTGAGGGAATTGTTCCCTCACTCTTTCTTTTTCCAACCATTTTTCCTTGCCAGGGTGCATCCCCTTGAAACCAACTTGAAGGTATTCCACATCTGCTCGTCATGAAGTCCTGGTTCTTCTATTAAGGATGATGTATTTAGGTAACTCATCGAGATACTCTAGTGCAAAGTCATCAACTGTAGGAGCTATGCCAACCTCCTCAGTGTCCATAATCAATGGTGGCTCATACAGCTTTAAGTTCTCCATATTCAATACGGAGTACATTTTCATATATATCGGCGAATCAAGATGGAAGGGATGGTTTCCAATATTCTCCAAAATGGTGAATGGACCATACTAGATTTGTCACAACTTTTTCCCTTCTCCCTTCATCTTGTCCTTGCTGATATGGAACCACACTTTGTCACCCACTTGAAATTGATGGTCAACTCAGTGTTTGTCATGTCTAGCCTTCTACCGGGCTTGACTTTTCTCCAACTGCTCCTGTACTACTTGGTGAATCAACTGGATCCGCTAAATGAACTGTTGTTGTTTGTCCCTGTCATCACATCCACTGGAGTCATATTCCATTCCAAAGACCATATCAAAAGGGTCTTTTGGCGGGTAGCCAAAACATGTCTCAAATGGTGAACGATGCATAGATGAGTGCACTACTCGGTTGTAGGAATGTTGCACATATGGAAGATGCTCATCCCACAACTCAGGATGTTTTCCACAATAGCTGTGCAACAAGTGTACCACGATGCAATTGACAACCTCTGTCTATTCATCCGTCTGTGGATGGAATGTCATGCTTCTTTTCAACTTGGTGTCCATCATCTTCCACAAGTTGGTCCAAAAATTTCCAAGAAAGCGACAATCCTGATCTGACACAATTGATGTGGGAAACCCAAAATGGACCCAAACATGCTGAAAGAAAAGATAAGCAGTCTACTCTACAGTGATCTACTCTTTACAAGGCATTAGAATACACATATTACTGAAACGGTCAACGATGACATACAAATAGTCGTGACCTTTCCTAGACAAAGGCAAACCTCGTACAAAATCCGTCGACACACTTTCCCATGGACGACTCAGAATAGGAAGTGGTGTGTAGAGCCTGAGTTTTCTATTAGAGGGCTTTGAAACAAAACACATCACACAACCCTTTACATAGCGGGTCACAATGTTTTTCATATGAGGCCAAAAGAAAAATATTTGTACATGACACCGTTTTTACAATACCAAAATGACCAGACACAAGGGAGGTGTGGGCCTCCTAGATTACATGTACCCTTTCTCGTGTGGGTATGCACAATTTTTCAAGGTAATACAATAGTTTCCCCTGTAAATGATAGTTGTCCACCCGTGAACCATGGTTTAGTTTTGTATAAATCTCCTTAAAGTCATCATCATTAGCATATTGTTCAGCATAACTTTCAAAAGATAATGAAGCATTATGAAAAATAAGAGAAGAATAAATAGGAGGGCGAGATAGCATATAGGCCACTTTGTTGCTAGTGACCTTCTTTTACTTTATTACTAGATGAAACTACTGAAGAAAACCCATCCACCTGAAATGATGAGATTGTTGCAACTTGGTTTGTGACTGAAGATACTGCAAGGGCTGATGATCCATATGGATGATGGTCTCCTTGCTAATTAGGTAATGTTTCCACTTTTTCACACTCTGGACCAAGGCATATAATTCCTTGTCATAAGTGGGATAGTTTATCACAACTTGAGAGAACTTCTTTGGATGGCAACATATCGGCTTCTTTTGCTGCATCAGTACAACTTCCATGGAATATTCGTTGGCATTTGTTTCAATCTTGAATGGCTGTTGGAGATCTGGTAAGGCCAAGACCGATGCGGTGCTGATCCTTTCTTTCAATGTTTCGAAGGACTTCTGCCGCTTTCCTCCAAATTAAAAGACTTGCTTTGCACTTGTCAATGCGTGTAAAGGTGATCCAATAATAGATAAACTGGCAGTAAATCTCCTCCAATACTGTACTGCACCCAAAAAGTTATGAACCTCGGTTACACTAGTAGGTTTCGGCCAATTTTCAATTGATTCAACTTTTAGAAGGATCAATTTTTAGCTGATCATGACCAATAATATGACCTAGGTAAACCAAAGAGGTTTTCCCAAACTCACACTTTGACAATTTTACATAGAGTTTTTCGTTTTTCAATACTTCAAACACTTTCTTCACATGAAATACATGTTCATTCCAAATTTTACTAAAGATAAGGATATAATCTAGATATACAAGAACAAATTCATCAATGAAAGGCCTAAAGAGATCATTCATGACCCTCATGAAAGTGGCTAGAGCATTGCAAAGTACAAATGGCATCACCATCCATTCAAACAACCCCTGTTTGGTCTTGAAGGCGGTTTTGCACACATCCTGCTCTACAATTTGGACCTGGTGATAACCACTACGCAAATCAAATTTGGTGAAATAGATAGCATTCTTTAACTAATCTAATAAGTCATCAATGCAGGGAAGAGGGTAACGATTTTTCACCGTGATTTTGTTTAGTGCTCGGTAATCCACGCACATCCTCCATGTGCCATCTTTTTTTTGGCACCAAGACAATTGGTGAGCCGCATGGAGAAGTACTCGGTCTGATGACCCCTTGGTTTAATAGTTCCTGTACCTACTTTTTGATATCCTCCATCTCAATGGTCGACATCCTGTACATGCCAATATTCGGTAAAGGAGTGTCATGCTGCAAATGGATCTCATGTTGGATTTCCCTATTCTTAGGTAACCATTTGGTTCCTGAAACATCTCATCATAGTTAGAAATTAATTCACATAATTCCTTTTTATGCAGCTGATGAAAACCCTGTAAAGCATCAGATAATTCTGCATCCTTTCCCCTTACAATCATAAGCATGCAACCCTTACTAGAATTCACCAACCTCTTCATTTGTCCTTCACTTACAAGGCTAGGATTGATTTTAGTTTGATGAGCCCTTACAATATATTTTACCCCATCTTTTTTGATTTGGCATTTGTTTTCATGATGGAAGAAGATTGCCTTTCTATCATATAGATATGGACTCCCTAACACCATGCCACAAATTTCCAATGGTATCACATCAAGTTTTACCGCATCCACTAACTTAGAGGCGATCACAAATTTAACCTTACACTGCTTAGTTACATTTAGTTTTGCTTTATCATGTATCCATCCAAGTGGGTAAGGTTTTGGATGTGGTTTAGTTTCCAAGCCTAGCTTCTTTACCAAGGACTCTGAAATTAAGCTTGCTTAGGATCCGGTATCAAATAGAGTTTCCACTTTTGTGTGATTTATGATAACTCTAATATGAAATAGATCAATTCTCTTTTGTTCATTAGGAAGAGACTCATCTATTGAACTAGTGCCTGCATGTCATTCAGAATTAACATGAGGTGTAAGAGTACCTTTTGTTCCTGCTATTGTGATGAATGCTTCATCTCCTGAATCAGATCTAAGGTCTTGGTGCAGAATTTCCACTGTCTTTTGCTTGCCTTTTCCTCCATACTTGTTTGGTCTCTTTTCCGAGTATTATTTCCAACAATGATCGTCCTCATGACCTTACTTTTTGCAGTGATTGCAATAAGGTCTTTCTCCTTCTTCTTTCTTGGTTGATGCTGTCCTCTTCTCCTTTCGTTTTCTTTTCATGTTGGGTTTTCCATTTGGAGGTTTGAAAGGTGGTTTCTTGAAATGATCATCTCTTTCATTTTTTGTTCTCAATATGAATTTCCTTCACACTGGCGGAGTCAATAGTATTTGGTTCAAAAAATAATAATGAATGTCTAAGGTAACTATGTAATGGGCCAATCTACTTAGTTACTACTTAAGGTGAGTCAAGTGCACTGTCCAAATTAAGTGCCTGTTTTCTAAATTCCTCTGTAAAGCTTTGAACATCCTGACCTCTTCCTTGCCTTAAGTATTGCAAATCCATTAAGGCTTTTTGTTTATAACCCAAGGGATAGAATTGTTCCTTTAATGCAGAAATGAAATTAGGCCATAAGGAAAGAAGATTACCCACACTCTTACTACTTCACAATTTTCTCTCCCACCAAACGAGAGAGGTGCTACTCAGCCGAAGAGAGGCCAGCTAAATCTTTGCCTCGTACTCTTCTCTCTGATGAAGCTTTCAGTACATTTCAATCTGCCTAATCCAGTTATCAAACTTTCTTTCATTACTTTCACTATTAAACATGGGAAGATAAAATTTGACATCTAATTTAAGGAAAGGTTTATTAGATGCATCCCTTGAATTTCTATGATGATGGTGATGAGAGGAAGAATAACTTTCACTCGTGGAAGGAGAAGGAGGGGGTTCTTCTCCACCATTTCCATGCACGAAACTTTGCTCTTCTGGATTTCTCTCTTTTGCTTTCTCCAGCCTTGAAAGCAACTGACCAACGTTATCTACCATTATGTAGAAGGTTTTGCGGAAATTACGCTCTTCTTCATGATGAGCCTCTTCATCTACCATGTTTTCCATCAATGTGCATGCCCCGCTTCAGGATCAAAAGGCTTTAGTTTCCCTGTGCCTCTTCAGATCCTGTTTCTTGTTAGCATACAAACATGCAATTCACATCTAAAAATACCTGCTCTGATACCACTTGATCCAAAATCTTTTGGTTATATATGTGTTAAGGAATTACATGCATAAATTGTATCTTAACATAGAAAACTTAATGTACACATGAGAGAAGAGGAGAAACACATAAAGCATGAAAGAAGACAACAAGACTTGATAATGAATTTCATCCAACTTGGACTACGTCTCCGAGCCCTACTCGATCAATGGGGAGGCCTTCATTCATTAAGTGGCATGAGAAAGAAGAGTACAAGCATCAGTTACAAAAAGGAGTTTTATACCTTCATACTAAAAAATGTAGAACTCTAATGGAGAAATGGATAGCGTCATTGTGTTCATGACGTCGACAAGTGTTGAAACCATATAAAATTTGTCAAATTCTGACAAAGTGAAAATTTGTCCCTCCCATAAAATTCTGCCTCGAACTATGTGCACTGCCTCCTCTGCCTGGGCGCACTGACAAATTGCGTTTAAGTATAATATTGGTGGTGGAATTTTCAGTGAAACGGTTGTAGGGCAGTTGGTGGAAAGTCTAGTTAATATGTAGGAGGTTAGGTAGTCAAACCCCGCCTCCTCCTTTTTACATAACAATTTTTTTTTTTTTTATATTTGACAAACAAAAAATTTTAAAAGTGAAATTTCGGTTGGGTCAAGCTAGGTGGCCCGCTCTCCGTACCCACCTCCCTAGCACATTTCATTAAGGTTGGCACTTTTTGTTTGGGGGCGCGTGTTGGGATTTGGTCTGTGCCCCAAGGGCCGGCCCACCCAACTCCACTTCGTAACTTCCATGGGCTCTGTTGTGGTGGTTCCGTGGGAGGGGGCTAGTGGTCATGGCCTGCCCCTCCAAAAAATTTATAATGTACGGTTATGAGGGTTGGGGGGGTGGTGGGGTTGGTGGCCCCCACCCCCTTTTTTTATTTTTATTTTTGTTATGATAACAAAATGGGCCATTTTTTAAAATTCTGTTTTTAAGCCGAAGGAGTCTTTTTAACTAGGACACAATTTCGCCCAGAATATGGCCAGAGTTGGCTGGATTCTAACTACTGGAAAAGTGCAAATTGTGTCCTCGTTAAACCTGCCCAGTCATCAAAAATTCAACCCAAATTTGACTACCTTTATTTCCTTCATCCGGACTCGGATTGGAGTGTCATTCACACCGTTGGAACCAAGGAGATGAGCACTTCGATCTGATGTCAAGTTCATCACCTTTCTACCACTTCGAATTTTGAGCTTTTCCCATGCTACTATGTCTGGAGATCCACCTGGATCACCTTAACTAATTTATTTCCATTATATTTGTAAGCATATTTCAGTATTTGATATTAATGAAATGAAGTGTTATTTCTAGTGCATCTTTGTATTGATGGTTATATCTATAATTCTTTGTGTTCTATTTAAGTTCAAATCAGTGGTATTAGAGTGGTATGCTCTTTCTCTATTTTTCTTTGCATGTCCCTAATGAGGTCGGGATATAAGGAATTACGGCTCGAACTAGTCAAACCTTTGCAAGACCAACCTTGCAAATTTGATGACCTCCAATGGCGGAAGAGAGGAAAGATGACGAGGCAGGAGATCTTTTCAAAATCTTACTCGAAGAATCCCTTGAGCGACAAAGGAACGTGATGATGGACAACTTTTCCCATATCCTTTAGTGACTAGCGAAACACGTTGCATCTCTTTCCAATAGCCACTCTAGAAGCACTACACCCTTTAAGGTACAAGTTAACTTTGAGATCACCATAATTGAAGCTCAGATAGATGCAGATGTTGTAGATAAATTGTTAAATATGCTAGAAGGATATTTTTTAGTTCATGATTTTTCCAACCAAGAAAACATTACTTTTTCACTTCTCAAAGCCACCCCCCACGTTAAGGACTGGTGGGAAACCTATTACCAAAAGTAGGATGAAAGTACAACCTCACTAGTTTCAGATGCACCCAATTGGGATTCATTCTGGAATGCCATAAAGGAGTAGTACTACCCTATCAAGAGTAATGAGGATAAATACATAAAGTGGACCACAGTACAGTAGGGAAGGGACCAAGACGTGTTGGAGTTTACCAATTTTTTTCATACCCTTCTCATGAAGTTGGGTATCAAGGATTCTAAGCGAAGTTTGGTACTAAAGTACAATGGATGTTTACACAAGTACATCAAGGACAAGATGGATTTCTTGGACATCTCCTCACTCGACACGGTGTGCCGATATGTTGTCAAGATTGAGCAAAAGTTTAAAACAAATAAGCGAGGCTTTGGATCTATGAATCCAAAGAAAATGGAAGGCACCACAAAACTATAGAGAAAAGAACAAAGAAAAGGTGTGGTGACCTAGGACAACACACCAAAGTTGCAAGCAAATAAAAACACCACGAAGACAAATAAGGAAATAGGAATAAGGTGTGAGTTCCATAAGAGATCCACTCACAACACAAGTGAGTCTGGGGCTAATCATTCGCTGCTGGCTGAGATGAAGGCTTCATATTAAACACATCTTCTGACTCTGAGTAAGAACCCTACAAAAGGAATGACAAAGGGAAGGAGATCATTGACCTAGAACCCAGTACCACCATGGCCACTACCATTATCTAGAGGAATGAGATTGAAGATCGAGAGGAGGGGAACTCCTCTTCAACTCATAGATGTGGGGGAAGGGTTCTCTGCTACAGTTCATTCCTAATAGCGAGAGCTAAAAGAACCTCTTTTCAGTAGAGATCATGAAAAGGATGGGCCGACCGAATATACGACATCAATAGTCATACACCATCGGGTGACTTCACCAAGGATGAGATCTCCGCATCATCCAATGGTGTCACCTTCTCTACAAAATCAATTGCTTTACAAATGATGTACTGTGTGATTATTCGCCTCATGAAGTTTGTGATGTATTATAAGGAAAACCATACTTATGGAAGAAACATGATGGATATGAGTCTAGACCTTGCTCTATGATTATTAATTTGGAAAATATGTTTTACAGTATACCAGAGGTAGCCCAACCTACCACCATCTCTTTGAGCTCTTAAAAAAATATAGTAAGATGATTTCACAGACCAAGAAATTTGTTTTCTTTATGATTTTCCCTCAGGGAAAGAAGACGATTGTGGCTACAACTTCCAAATAGGGCTCCTCTACACACTAGAAGTAGATGGAAAAGGTTGTGGAGGAGTACAAGGACATTTTCTCTTGACCTATGGGGGAACCTCTGTACTGTTATGTCAAGCACTCCATCAATTTGACCTGGGACGTACCGCTACCCAGTCGACCGATCTATCAATGCTTTGTTATAGAGAATGATGAGATAAAGAGGTAGATTTAGGAGCTATTGTAGAAAGGGAACATCAAGCCAAGTTGATCCCCCTATGGGAGCTCGATTATATTGGTACAAAGGAAGGACGGGACCTAGAGACTCTATATTGAGTATCAGGAAATGAACAGGATCATTGTCCAGATTAGGTACATAATCCCACATATTGATGACCTTCTAGACGAGCTAAAGGGGTCAAATATTTCAGCAAGATTGACTTGAAGTCCTATTATCAATAGGTGCCTATCAAACCCTCTATGTGTGGAATACTTCCTTCAAATCCAAGGAGAGCCTTTTCAAGTGGTTGGTCATGACGAATGCCCCCGCAACCTTCATGAGATTGATGGATATAATTTTTTGACCCTTCATCAATTCATTCATGGTAGTGTATTTAGATGGCATCTTGATCTTCAGCCAGAGTTGCGAAGAGCACCTCCACCACACTCGACAGATACTACAAACCTTGAGACAACACAAGTTGTGTGCCAATTTCGAGAAATGCACTTTTGGCATAACCCAGGTTTAATATATGCATTACATCATTGATGAGTAGGGTGTGCATGTGGACTCAGCCAAGATACAAGGAATTCAAGATTAGCTAGCCACAACCACTCTAATATAGCTCCCCAGCGTTCTGGGTATTTCCAATTTCTACGCAGGTTTGTGTCGGGGTTCTCTCATATCACTTGGCCTTTAAGTCAAGTCACCAAGGGTGGAGTGAAATAAAAGTTATTTTGAACAGAAACCTAATAGAAGGCATTTTTCGAGTTGAAGCATTGCCTCTACTTTGCACCAATGATCACATTACCTAACCTGCAACAACAATTTTAGATTGAGACAGATGCCTCTGACTATGCTATTGGTGTAGTTCTTATTGAGTAGAGGCATCCAGTGGCTTACCATAGAGAGACACTTGCAGACACAGTCTGAAAGTATCCCACCAATGAAAAATAAATGTGTTCCATTATGCAAGCCTCCTATCAATGGAATCATTACATTCTGGGGAAGGAAACATTCATCCACATAGACCACCGAGCCCTATAGTCGATACAGACACAAGGGAAGTTGCAGAACGATAGCCATCAGAAACTATTCACATACCTGCAATAGTTCCATTTGAACATTAAGTATAAGAAGGGCAGCACCAAAAATGTTGTAGACTTCCTCAATCGACCACCACTCATGGCACTGATCACTATGCTTGACTCCTGTGGGCGCGATACTTTGGCATTGCCACATCTTTACAAGAGAAATCCAAAATTTGGCAGGAAATACCAAACACTTTTGGAAGGTAAGAAATTTCCAAGTTTTCACCTCCACGATGCACTATTATACCACTCGAGACACATTTTTGTTCCTTCAAGAATGCATGCTAAGATGATCTGGGAGGTGCACTATAGTCAGGTCATTGGGAATTTCAGAGAAGAGAAAATAGTGGTAGTACTGCAGTAGTATTTTTATTGGCTAAACCTTCATCAGGATGTTGGGAGGTACATTAGATCCCATGCTACTTGTGCCATTGCAAAACCAACCATCAAGAAGAAAGGCCTGTATAATGCTCTACCTACTCCTAGTCGACCTTGGGAATCCATCTCCATGGATTACATGTTGAGCATTCCTTCTTCTAAGCACAACAACAACTGTGTTTTCGCGGTCGTCGACAAATTCTCTAAGATGTCCATTATGGTGGCCTCCAAGAAGAGTATCACAACAGAGCCCACTGCTAAGATCTTCTTTTAGTGAGTGTGTGTACACTTTTGGATCCACAATCCATTGTCTTAGATCGGGAAAACAAATTCCTAAGTGCATTTTGGTCGTCTCTGGTCAATGTTGGATACCAAACTTACTAAGTCCATGACTTTCCACCCCCAAACTGATGGCCAAAGAAAGGTCATCAACATGATGATCGTACACATTATATGCATGTACCACTCAAATAATCCACATACATGGGATGAAAGCCTCCCCTATCTCCAACACATCTACAACAGAGCTCTCCATAGCTCAATTGGCCACAACCCCTTTCAGGTAGGGTTGGGATTTCAACTATCATGTCACATTGATGTGGCCATACCATTTGCAGCTACTCAAGAAGATTTAGATCACATCGAGTCTGAAGCTGATATGGCTGGTAGCTTCATTGAGTGCATTTAATACATCCACCAGAAAGCCCATGATATAATGGGTAGATCCAATGCTAAGTATAAGCAACTCCATGATCAACATCGGGTGTCGCACAAGGTACAGGTGGGTGACAAATTTTGGCTACGTTTGCAGAAGGAGTGCCTCACTGGACCCCACCGCAATCTTCACACACTTTGATATGGACCATACACCATCACCAAGGCTATAAGGGATAATGTCTTCGAGCTCAGCATTCCATCATTCCTTGTTTTGCACCTAGTCTTCAATGTAAACCACCATTGGCCATACCTTCCACCATTGTTCGACACATCTGACATTCCAGAACAACTCACACCAATAGAGATGAACCCAAATTCATGGAATATGACACAATTGATCGTATCATGGAAACATTGATCAATAACAATCACAACCAGAGGATATAGCTATATCGAGTTTTCAAAGAAGGCCACTGCCTTTACCAGGGCAAGTGGTTAACAAGGGACCATGTTCAACAAACATTTTCTCACCTCATGTAGGCTCTGCATGCAATGGGGACCATTTATTCCTAAGGAGGGAGGACTGATCCAGGTGTATATTAGTGGCCACCTACCTATTCCACCTAGACCTCCAATCGGTTGCACTAGTTTTATTGTTTATTACAACATTTACTATGTTTAGTAGTTTTTTCGGGTCCTGAACTTCCAGAGCTGTTTTGACCCCCTAAACAACATGTTTTTTAGGTCCCTAGTATGCCCATAGCCATAATAATGGGCATGCCACAAATATTGTAGTACTCGAAGAGATATTTCTGAAAAAGTATCATACGAACCAAATGGAGATGATATGACCAAGTTACGACCCTAGGAATTTGGCTTCCTAACTAACCCCAACGAGGCCCACAAACTCTTGACATTCCATCTCTTGGGGTTAGGGTTTTGGTTTTTTAGGGTTTTCCCTTTTTTTCAATAATAAATAGGGCCTTCATATTCATTGTAACACAGTTCAGAGGCATGTAGTCGCCTCATCTATTCTTAGAGATAAGCTACCATTACCCCAGCTATTTTATTTCCGTTATGTGCGTAAACATATTTAAGTATTTGATATTAATGAAATGAAGTGTTATTTCTACTGAATATCTATATTTATCGTTATATCTATAAAAATTTTTGTTCTCATTTAAGTTCCGATCAAGCATAGGGCACAATCTTAAAGTTTGAAGGTTGGGGTTTCCTGCCTTCTAAGTTCACCAATGCACTCAACAAGTTAAACTGGGCACATGTGACATTAGAGAAGGTTAAAGGATTGGGATTCGGGTCTTCAAGGTGCACTATTGTGCTCAAGGAGGGAAAACTTCTTCAAGTCAAAGGAGTATGCTCAAGGAAGACTTAGTCATTTTGGAGGGCACAATTCAGAACAGGGAAGGGGATTCATCGATTGAGAAAGCTCCTAGCTCTCATGGAGGGCGCGGGGTGAACTTCTAAACAATGAAAGTTCTCCCATCAAGGCTTCATAGTGTTCTTGTGCAATCTTGGCCATAATGGGCTAGCTTTGCAATCAAAATTTGTCTAAGTTCGAGTGATAAGGAAAAGGGGTGAATAGGATGAGTTTAGATGTAAATTCGAGTGAGAAGCACACTAACTCTTTGAGAAAACTTACAAAATATTGATCAACAATGAATACACATCAAAACACCACTTTTTACATGTCCCCCATGTACTACTAGTGAAGGTTTTGCGACTCTAACCAAAAAGTGTAGTTTCATAGCACAAAGGTGTTGTGACCATGAAATCTAACCAAAGACGTTCTAATCAAGATGAAGACACTTGAGAACATTTAAGAAAACTATAACATATAAAGAAACATGAAATGACAGTTGATGAATGAGGTGACACTATATACAACATTGAATTAGGCTCCAAAATTCAAATATAGTATAATTTTAGGAGGTTGTTGTAGCAACGACAAGACTTGGCGACACATTGGGTGAAATTTAGATTCTCTATCCAAGAGAAGTTTTTAGTTAAGGGTCAAACCTAGAGGAAGTATTGATTGCCTTGAGTTCCCTCGTTTGACCCATTTTTATACATAGCATCCTATTTTTTTCTACTTGGTCAAAATGCATACAAAAGATACACTATATCACAATTGTTGAGATACATGAAAGGGTATTGTGCACAACGAGTTTATGATTTTCAAAGTATGATTCTTCATCTCTAGTGTTGCTCCACTTCCATTAGGCCTAGATAATACCATGGAAGAGTCACTTTAGGAGCACAAATGTTGCTTCACTTCCAGCAAGCCTAGACAGTACCACAGTGAAGTTACTTGCTTCACCTCCCTGTGAAAGACACCTTTCTCTTCTTCAACCCTTTATTTTATTATTTTAATAGAACTATGCATTGGCACTTATTATTTTCAACGAGAAAAAGAGGGACCCGGACTTATTGAGAGTAGAGGCAGTTTCTCCTTCAGAGAAGTAGAGACCTCTGATTTTAGTTTTCTCGCACTACATATTCCCCTTATCCCTTCTCTACTAGAGTGGATAAGAATTAAAACACAAGTAGACTTATACCAAGTGGAGCAGTTTAGATACAAATATAGGAATGGATATAATAGGTTCCCTCAAGGTTCTCCTCTTAAATGAATCATATTTTCCATCTGGACTTAGCTCAACATATGGAATTTCCCAAAAAAACAAGGAGAACAACGTAAATCCAAGCATTGTGGTTGTCACACTTCTCTTTTATTACACTATAAAGCCTCTTAAGCCATGCAATTTACACAAGATTCTTATTTATGTACAATGAGTGACCAACAAGATGCAACAAGACACCACTATATATATACAAACAACTAACACAAAAAAAATAAAAAGAATAAAATCAACCGTACAGGAAGCGCGACTTGTAGCATTTATTAGAAATAATATTTTAAATCTTCACCATTTATGGGGAGGGGGTCAACCTTCCCATCCATGATTTTTTCTTAAAGAAATTATGGTTGATATTTTTATCAACAACTGATGGTCCAATCCACAAAATCTAGAACTTTGTGTGTTTACCTTTGTCTTCATGGGGTTTATCCCATTTCAAAACTGGGTCACCCACGTCAAAGCTCTTCACCCCTACAGATTTTCTATCAAACTAGAGCTTTAGATGGTTATGATGTACATCAAAACGTTCTCTAGCCTTGTACATTTCTCCCTCAAGCATAAGTAGTGTATCTATTGTGCTCTAAACCAGGAGGCAAGGTTTAAATTGTGACTCTCGAGAGAGTTGCAAGGTTAGGAGAATAGGTTCACAGGAAATATGGTTTCTTTACCATAAATGAGGAAGTAGGGTGAGGTTTTTGTGGAATTTTTCGTAGTAACATGATCATCCCAAAGAGAATTTGTTAAAGCCTTATGCCAGTTCCTTTGTTTAGAGAATATAGTCTTCTTGATTATATGGATAAGATTCTTATTTGTTGATTCAGATAAACCATTTCCCTAGGGATAATAAATAGATGCATGCTTTAAAATAAGCCCATTCTCTATTGCAAATTCATAGGACGGCTAAATCTGGTTATGATTTTCTTTTGTAAAAGTGGATGACTTCCTAGTCATTTACTTGTATGAGAGGAACTGCATCCTTCCACTAGTTGAAGTAATTTTTTTTTATTAGCTTATATCAGTGTTTCTTTGATGAATGACGGAAAATTTGTTTGGTCACATAAAGGGTCAACTACTAATGATAACAGTGGGGTAGCTGACCTTTGATCGTGGTTGACACATCTCTCACATGTTTCTCACTTGTGGACATAACCATAAGAATCCTTAAATACAATGAACCGATAATAACCAGCCCGTATAACCTCATGTGATGTAGTTTTAACCGCATAATGGCCACCCATTGATCCAAACATGTAAATCTTTCAAAACCTTCTTAATATCCTATGACTAAAGGAACCTCAGCAAGACATCATTGTGGTGCTTCTACAAAATCACTCCATGTACCAATTGGTAAGATAAATATTTTAACATATTTCCACTTTTTGTTTATTCGATAAGTGCGAGGGCAGGGTGCCATGCTCCAAAGATTATCATAGATTTGCATACCAAGGTGTTGTAGTTGTGGACTGAGGAACATATTCAATATTGTACATTTCGATTTCGTACTCTCGCCGTGAAAGTCT
Organism: Pinus tabuliformis; assembly: GCA_031772625.1. Taxonomy (NCBI): domain Eukaryota; kingdom Viridiplantae; phylum Streptophyta; class Pinopsida; order Pinales; family Pinaceae; genus Pinus; species Pinus tabuliformis. The sequence goes on from CM062808.1 coordinate 826,215,938, forward strand.
TGTTTGGGAGAAACTTTGGCTTCAATGGCTAGCTTTCAAAGGCCATGACCCTCTATGTTATGAAAATGTTTGAGTTCTATATCATACTCTTGAAGACAAGTCATCAAGTTAGCCCTCTTCGCACCCAACTCTTGTTCCACAACAATGTTCTTACCATTGGATGAGGTACAAATAAAAATGTGTGAGCCTTCAATATGTAGGGCCTGAAATATTGAAATACATTGTATATTGCATATGCATGTTTATCAATGGAAGGATAATTTAATTTGGGCCCTTATAGACTAGTGCTCGTTAAAGAAATACGTCGCCCATTTCGTTAAGTATCCTTCTAATTTAGCACAACAATAATTCATGAATCTGACGAAAACGCTTAGAGTAGGATATCCTTACCATAATCTAAACTAAAGAGTGTGGGTGCATCAACGACAGCCTACTTGATCTAAGTGAAAGCATCTTTCTCTTAATTTTCGCATTTCTATACTGTATCTTTCCTAGTCATCGCTTGTATAGGTTTAACTATTTGAGAGTAATTAGAGATGAACTTTCTCAGGAAATTCATTTTTCCTATGAAATATTGTATGGCTATTTTATTCACCAGAAATGGGATCTGGGTGATATCCTTGACCCTCTCAGGATCAATTTTGAATTCCACTCTTCACTATGATGTTCCCGAGTAGAATCCATTCAGACACACCAAAGACGGTCTTCTTCATATTAAGAGAAATCCCATACTTTTGGCACTTCTCGAATGTATGCTCTAGATGGTGTATGTGATATGATCGCTCCTTGGAAAATATGGTAACATCATCTAAATAAACAAAAACACTTTTAGCTATAAGGCCATGAAAGGCGATGTCCATCACTCTTTGGAAAGTTTCACGAGAATTTATTAGTCCAAATGGCATTCTCTTGAAATCGAATTCTCCCCATTTAGTCTCAAAGGTAGTCTTTAATTGTTTAGGTTCCACTACTAGCACTTGATTATAACTTGAAAATCCATCTAGTAGAAAAAATATTTCAGACCTAGATACTATCAGAATCCCGGTTGAGATTATGAAAATCAACACATAGACATATTCGACTAGACTTCTTTCTAATAGGGACCAAGTTGGAAATGCATGTGGAATGTCTAACTTTGATGATGATATAAGAATCTAGAAGCTTTCATAATTCCTTCTGAATAAGGGGTTCTAGTGTTGGATGAAATTTTTGTAGTTTCTTTTGGAACAGTTTCACCCCTTATTTTATAGGAATTATGTGCTCCGTGACATGAATTCCATAAGTCTTCAAGTCATCGTATTCCCATGCAAACATGTATCGATACTGCTTGAATAAGAAAATAAATTCTTACCATTCCTATGGAACACAACATGTACCCAGGTTCACATACTTTGGATCTTGCGAGGTTTTGAGGTTGACTTGTTTAGATGCTAGATTTGAACTTTGAGTCTTCGTATTGGTTGGTCCTCTAAACCGGTTCTGCAAATCATATAATTTCTCCAGGGACACAACACCTTTTGGTGTAGTGTTTCCTTTCATTACACTGGATGCTTCCTGTAGATCCTGATTGTGCTCATCCTCCTCTATGTCTATGTCTTTGAATATATCAGCATTATCCATAACGTTTAGTATCTTTTGTTCGTCATTGAAAATGAGTAAATTAGTAACGTTGTTTAGCTCATATGGTTTATATAGAATTTCAATAGATTTTTTTCAACGACGACATCCTAGCTACAACATTTGGTAATGCATTTATTGCCACATTTCTAACTCTAGGAATAGAGACAATATTGAAAGCTTTAAAATGTTATATCAAACTCCATACCTCTTATTGGTAGCTTTTAAGATGCGATGTAACACATTGTATAGTATATCATACCTAACGAGTGACAACCTCTGAGTCACTGATTACCTCTAGAAACTCTACCTTTAGCTTAATAGATTTCTTCAATCCAAGTACGAGTGCTTCATATTCTATAGTGTTATTGGTGCACTAGAACTCCATATGACATGCAAGGATATGCTTCTTATTTTTTTGGCTTGTAAGAACATAGCCTACCCTAGAACCATCTTATGTCTTTGAACCATCAAAATATAAAAACCAAATATTATGAGCTACCAAGCTACTTCCTATAGAACTAATGTTACTATTACTACTACCATGTACATATATATTAAAGGTTTCATTTGCACAACCTGCAGAAAAAGTAAGGAATTCCAACTGTGTATATGGTGTAATGGGTGATGGTTGTTCCTGATAACACCCCATGTCAATTTTGAGAAATAAATTCCAAAAAATCATATCAGCAAACGAGAGAGGTTCGTTGTGCTTCATATACGGCTTGATGTTCACTCAAATTTGATTATTCCTTCCCTTATATGGAAGCCACAAATCATACTAGTGTGTTATAGAATATCACTATAAGTTACTAGACGAGTCTCTGCTATGTAATACACCATAGGATTTTGGTATGTCCACAAATACAATATTTATACATTGGTGAACTTGTTCATCTTTCGATAATCTGATAATAGCATTCTTAAGCTCATAAATGGCTTGGACAAGTGACCTATATAGCTGGACAATATGTGCATTGATTTTCTCCCATTTTTCATTTATTTTCTCTACTACTGATAAAGGAATTACATTTATGGATCCACTGGAGTCTACTAAACAATTATGGACATTATAATTGAAAATGTCAAATTTTAATACAAATGGTAGGAAAACAATGTTTTATTTTAATGTTAAATACTTTACTATAGATTCAAGAGGACCAAAAGGGTTACCCGACACCTTTTGAGAGGAGGAAGCTTTATCACATGTCAAAGGTCATGAAGATGTCTCAACAATAAGTTCATGCTAGCGTGCAATCTTGGAAATATCATAGATGGAAATGTTGGCTCGTGCCTTCTTCATATCTTCCACAGTGTTATAATCAAGTGTTTCCCCTATAATAGGAAATGTTGAAGTTTCTGGAGGGGTGACTTTATTCATTACTTTCGGAATTCTTGACACACTCTTGCTACTTGAGGAAGTGTTCTTGGACTTAGCTAGAGATCCAAACTTACTTTGTTCCTTCTGAGCAGGATTTATAGGTGGTGAGATTCTTCTCAATAATTACTCTTTTAATTTTTTCCTAGTCAATTCCTGTTCAAATATAGGCCCTTTACTCCTTAAACTATATGGACCATTTTTCTTTTGAGGAGGAGGCTCATTCTGTGGGGGTCCTTTAGCATCCTTCTTATTAGCATTGTAGATACAATGATATGAATTTATTACATTTCCAACACTTTTTTTTCTTCAACCACGATAGGTTCCTCTATTTCCTCTACTTATTATGTATGCTCATCTGCTAATAGCGTGTCTGGAATGTGTGTAGCCAGAGTGTTCATGTTGTGATTCCACTGAGAGCATGTTTTTTTTTAATGATATTCCTAATGGGAAGAGAAATAATTATCCATGCCAATTATTTTTATCATCATCGCAACATTCAAACTTTTTGCGGACTTGTTGGGTTGATGGTTTTTCTTACTATTATTCCTTTCAAAAGGAAAGGACTCAGGAGGCTTGTTGCTAGGATAAGTCTTACTTGACCTTTTCTTTAGTTCTGAAATATCATTGGTGAGCATAGTCACCATCATGGTTAAGCTTTCAATATCTCATGATTCTTTATCTTTAGCATTACTCGAAGAAGGTTGTGACTTCCTACTAGTCTCTTCAGAGTTATTCGATTCCTCATCACTTGTAATGACCCCAATTATGTGCAAGTCGCTCTCAACGATGATTTCTTCAGCAAAATTCAAGGACAAAGTTTCTTTTGCAACTCTCTTTATAAATTGGGAAATACAGGTGGGTAAGGAAGTTTTGTAATAATAGATAGTCATCAAATGGTGTGGTTTCATGCATGGGGGAATTTTATTCAATACACGATTTAGTTTCTGGTTAAAATATTTCACTTTCTCCTTTTCCTCCATCTTCATGCTTCTGATCTCCTTGAGTAGCATGGTGGGAATTTTGTTGTTAAGGAAATTCTCAAGAAATAATTTTTTAAACTCCCTCCAGTTGTGGATTGAATTGATGAGCATACTATGGTACCATGATGTTGCTCAACCTTATAATGTATATAGGAAAATCCTAGAGCAAACATCAACATACCTTAGCTCCATCATTCATAAATGCAAATAAAAAACATCGAGGTGGTATTCAGCCTTCATCTTCTTATTTGGACCATACTTTGAGAGTAACTTTTCCAGATGTCTGAGAATCCTCTGTAAGTTATCTGGAAGAGAAAGAGTGCCTTGGGCCATCCAATCCAAATCCTGTTCTGCCATGTTCTCATCTTTGTGTTCTTTTTCCTTATCAGAACATAAGGAATACTCATTGTCTAATCCATCGAGGAGATCATCAAAATTAACCATGGTATCATCTCCGTACCCTTCGTTAAGAGGTGAAATTTGCTCTTGATGTTCAATATTATCAGCATATTTTGCCAACCCCTCAAGAGTGGAAAAACCAAATCTTCCACTGTGGAAAGAAATATATTGGTATGTGTTCTCTCTATCTTCTTTGGAAAATGTGGAAGATCCTATGCTCCAAGAATTAATCTGATAGCCTTTGCGAGCTAGTGGGTTATAAGTTGAATTACCCATATATGCTCGTAAGTAACTTCATAAGTGAGTTCCAGGCCCGTCTGAGAAGCACCTCCTACTTCAAGGATCAGAGTAGTGCTCAAAATATTTCTACATTAACCAGAAGAAGAATGATATAGTTATGTGGAGTTATCAACCATAAAAATTTGATTACCCTCCTTCTAGCGCCAGAATGTTGATGGTGCTATATACCTCCAACATACAAAGGCTTTTCACGATATAAGGTTCCAACTAGAAATCACATTGTTTTGTGTAGGATTCCAATCTGAAATGCCACTCGATTGTCATTTATTGAAATATGGGCCTTGTCTTTAGCTGTGAGCATGAGACAGAAGTGAAATTGTCCTCTCAAATGAACATGCTAGTATGCCTTGTGTATGTTCAATTATCGATGTATCTAGGTTCTTCTACTGCAGGAGGGAAATTAAGTGAGCCTCTAAGGGAGAAGTAATAGTACTACCCTAATGGAGACACCGATGAAAAATAAAGATTCATCTAACAACAAGTGAAATAGTTCATAAGGATGTGATGATTGCTATAAACATATCAACACATTTCCAATAAGGAGCACCAAAGTAACCGAAATAGTTCAATTAATCTAGTACTTAATGAAAATAGCATGAACCATAAACATTCAAAAAATAGTCTTATAAATATTGAAAATCCATATGTGGAAATGTTTTGGCCTTGAAAGGCTTCAATATTAAGCAAAATTCCCAAGATACATAAATGCAATGAACACCACTAGCTCCGATAGTGGAGCATTAGAGCCACTACTTGCTCCGCAAAAGTGCTAACTCCATCTCTCAAATTCCTTATGGGAGAAGCCAGGGTTAAAATTCCTTTACATGAGAAATGAGGATCTATTTATAACTTTAGGAATGACCTTTCACATCCTCATTACTCTTGACTTTCTAACTTCTAGTGACTTTTGGACTTCTACAACCTTTGAAATTTTGAATGACTTTTGGAATTACATGTCTTTTAGAGTTCCATGACTCTTGGTCTTCCACTTATTTGTCTTTTACAATTATTACAATGATACATCTTGACTTGCACATCATCATATGATGATACTTGACGTGTCACTATATTTTATGGTTGAGGACAATAAAGACTAATGACGTGGTGTTTCTCTAGTGGTGGCATGACTTCCATTGTACTATTTATTTGTCCATCTTCTCATCATGCTACGTTCACCCTCCAAAGGATCTTCAATCTTAGAGCCTTTAGGGTGGTTGATAATTAAGTTTCAAGTGTGTTCTTAGTTCATTCCATGCTTCCTTTATTTATTCAATTTTCGTAATCTTCCTCATGTATGATTGCCATGAGGTCCCTAGAACACCTGTTTCTACAATCATTTATGACGAGCAACTATCCACCTGAAAATATCCTACTCTACCATGTTCTATGCATATTTTCATGTTTATTCCATTTAGTTGCACTCAAAAGGGTCAAATGTGCTTCAAGGTGCATGCACACACTTTGATAGGCTAAATAGATAAATAGAAGGAGCTTCAAGGCTTCAGCATGTGCTCAACTCTCAAGGGAAGAAAGAAATCAAAGTTGCGTGCATGTTGCAAGTCCTAAGGGTGAAGGGGAAGGCATTGGGATTTGAAAGAATGTTGTGTGCTCAAGAGAGAGAGTTAGGGGATGGGGCATACTCCCAAAGGCTAAAGGTTGAGGATTTGTGCATTCGAGGTGTGCTCATGCATTCAATATGCCTCAGGAAGGGTGCAGGGTGCATTATTGAAGGTTGAAGGTCAGGGCTTGATCCTTTTGGTGTGAACTAGTGCTCTCAGGAAGTTTAGCGGGGAAAATGGCACATTAGGGAACACTGAAGGATTGAGCTTTGGGTCATCATGGTGTGCCAGTGCACTCAAGGAGGGTGTAATTCTTCGAGCCGAAGGAGTGCAGTCAAGGAAGACAACCATTTTGGGAGGCGTAGTTCAGAACAAGGAAGGGAATTCACGTTTTGGGAGTGCTTCCAGCACTAAAGGAGGGAATAAGGTACACTTCTAAAAAATTAAAGGTCTCCCATCAAGTCTATGGAGTGTGCTTGTTCACTCTTGGCCTTAATGGGATCGCTTTGTAACCGAAATTTGTTTTCCGGGTGAGAAGGAAAAGGGGCAAATAGGATGAGTTTATACACATAACCAAGCGTGAAGCACACTAACTCATTGAGAAAACTTAGAGAAGGATGATCATCAATGAATATACATCAAAACACCACTTTTTACATGTTCCCTAAGTACTACTAGTGGTGTGTGTGACTGCAACCCAAAAGTGTCGTTTGATAGCACATAGGTGTTGCAACCATGAAATGAAACTAGAGATGTTTTAATTAATGTGATGACAGTCGAGAATATTCAAGAACACGTATAACATATAAAGAAACATGAAATTACCCTTTATGAACGAGGCAACACCAGATACAATGTTGAAGTAGGCCCCAAAATTTGAATATAGTGAAATTTTTGGAGGGTGTTGTAGTAGTGACAAAAAGATACATCACTAGTTCAATAATCAATGCGACAAATTTCACAATGGATATTTATTTTAAATTATCCCTTTTCTGAATATACTTTGAGAGTAGGTTTATCATTTACAAGCTCTTCCATTAAACTTTTCACCTTTTTTTCCCAAAATTCCAATACAATGGGATCAACAACTATGGATTGTTCCACTAACAAAGACATATTTCATCTCTTGGTTTTTTTATGCATAGGTCCCTCTACATTCTCTTCAAATTTTTCAAAGATTGGTCTTCCTTCAACTACATTTGAACTTGTTTCGACATCAAATATGCCTAGTTTCCTCTTGATGCCTAAAAGTGTTTTATGAACTTTCCATTTTTTCTCTTGCTTTGGATTTAAATTTAATCCATCCTGGATAAAATCAAAAGGCTATCCAATGGTTTCATCATCAAACATTTTTGCACAAATTTCAGCAAATGTAAAACATTCTTGACCCCTGATCATGCTAATGACATATTTCTCTTCACTCATAGTAATTTTATAAATCAGATCCATCCATTTTTTCACATAAATAAATAAAAAAGTAAGTAAAATTCCACAAGAATATTATTTTATTATAAAACAAAGAGAAAGGAAGCAAGGTATGCACTTTCAATTCAAAGGTATGAAAAAGATGAAGAAATATCACTATTGGGATGAAACACCTTGATTCAAAATGTGATTCCTCAAATGGAACTAAAACTTGCAAAAAAATAGAGTACTAAAACAAATTTGAGAGCTTATTTATTGAGTCAAACATTGACAAACTTATAGGAAACTTAGGCCCTCGACCAGCCTTAATTTTTTCCTTATTTACATAACAGTTCAAAACCAAACCATACTAGCTTTTATTGTTTTCTAGTATCAAATGAATTTAATTCATTTTATGGTTCACTGGTATCAAGGGCTTGTGAGAGATAAAGGCATTTTTTATGTTTTTGGAGCTATTAATGGATAAGGATGATGCTTGGTCTCTCATATAAATAAGAGAAGTTGTCCCCATTTATAAATCATTGCTACTTGTGGAGAAACATTACTACGTGTCTACTTAGATATGTAGAAATAACCAATGCACCTTATTAATGGGACGATATTGTGCATGACTTTGGAACTTTTACGGACTTTCATGGCTACTATTTCTAGATGCAAATAAATTTTTGAGTAATGTTCTCTATGAGACTTTGATTTAGTTTATGAATGATTATTAAGTGTAATTGTACTTATCTAATGGAGTTGGTGAATTCTCTTTCCACAACAACCAATGGTTTGTCTTCTTTTATAGTGTTTTTGGATTCTCTTATGCTAAGACTTCAATTATTTCTCGTTGTAAATTCCCTTATATCCTCATCTATTCGAATCTAAAACCTACATTAAATAGCCACCTTAAAATCACCTTGATTATCATATTTCATTAGTGGTGAAGTACCTAAATATGTGTCCTTACACTTGATTTTCTCTTGCCTTACGAACTCTAGAGGCTACAAGGGGAACCTCCCTTGTTAGATCGATCATTCATTAAAACAAGGAGAGTTGTTACGAAGGTGACAGTGATAACACTTTCATATTGTACTAGACTTAGCAGCTTGTGAAATTATTTGAACTAAGGTGCTAGATTTGGGTATAACAGGGCACACAAATTTTTCATTAAAGGACATGTGTCCTTGTATGCCAATTTCAGCCTTCTATACTGAAATTGTTCAGCCATAATAAGGAGCACTTGGGATGAAATGATGAAACATGATAGTAAGGGTTCATTCAACCATTAAAATTATGATGAAGTCATCCCAAGGTAGGAATGCTCCACCATAGGAGGAGTCTGAGGGACTCTTTATAGTAAAATAAAGAGGAAAAAGTCAATCTAAATCTATCTATATTATATTTGATTGGAAAGTTGTTAGAGATAATATAGAAAAAGAAGAGCACTTCTCATAAGAAAGTGTGATTTAATGTTCGAGAAAATGATTTAGCCAATGTTTGGTTGTTAGAGTTCATGGAACACATTTGGAGCTTCATCACCAAGTTTCTAAGGGATGAAATATTTCTTTAAGGTTCCCATTTCTTGCTTGTATTCATTTATTTAAAAAAATATATAGGTTTGTACTTTGTTGTCTTATGGTGGACTATTTTCTAGCATAAGAGGTTTGTTAAGAAAGATATTTGTGTCCTCCTACAGTTTTCATGATATCATATTTGTTATATATTATGTTCCCATGGCTGATATTTAATACAAGTCTTTGTATGGACTATTTTTCGAATCTATCTAGAAAGTTGAAAAACATGAAGCAAAAGGAAATGTTAGTACAAAAATACAGAGAAGAACTGTATAGGTTCTTCATAATATTTGAACAAATTGATGGGGTTCATTATATTTTTGCTAGATATATTAATGGACTTTGATGGTTTCTAAGATGAACTAACTCAAATATCATTTGAGAAACAAAAAGAATATAAATATTTAATTTTATTGGGGTTTGATGGTTTGGTGTCATTCATCTTTATTACCAATAGTTTATTTTCTTAACTTTCTTTTATAAAAAATTGGTTTTCATGTGACGGCCCTGAGTGGCTGTTGGAAATAATAGCTTTCATGTGATGGTTGTAAGGGGCTCTTCCCACTTACCCTTAGAGTTAAAAAATCCTTTGTCGTCAACCTCAATCCTCGCATGATCTACACATCCATTTTTTAATTCTTTGCTGGATTAAGATGTTGTGGAATTTTTGAAGTTCTCGAAGGTCCATATGCTTAAATATTTGGTAAACACTACGTTTGGTATGTCTAATGGATGAAAGAATGAAATATTTGATAAGACAATAGAGAATATCAACAAAATCATTACCAAGATCAAGGGTAACTACCTTCATGTGGACTATTTATTGAATTTGTCTAGAAAGTTGCAAAACATGAAGCAAAAAGAAATGACATTACATAAATACATTGATGAATTTTATAGGTTGTTCATGAGATCTGAACAAAGTGATGGGGGTGATTAAATTGTTTTTAGGTATATCAATGACATTTTACAATTGCTAAAATGAACTTCTGAGATATTATTTCAGAAACAAAAAGAATAGAAATACTTAATTTTATTAGGGTTTGATGGTTTGGTGTCATTGATATTTATTACCATTATTTTCTTTCATGATTCTAGAAACTTATCTTTCATGTGATGGCCATAAGGGGCTACTCGAAAACTTATTTTTCATATGATGGTTGTAAGTTGTATGATCCATGGATCCATAGATCCATCAAGTACAACAAAGACCATAGAAATGGCCATAGGAACCTCAAGTGGCGGTAGAGGTAAACACCCCGAAAGAGAGGAGTCTTTCGAAAGACCCATACCAAAACTAAGAAAAGGTTCAGGAGTACCACCCATTGAGGAACGTTCCTAGAAGTAAGTAGTTGAATGTTAGGGGTGCATAAATATAGTTGGTCCACTATCACAATTCTCCCTTGGTGGGGAAAATAGATAATTTGGTAGACCGATGAGACAATGGATTTCATGGCATAGATCCAACTATGCCCCAACAACATTACCACTCAAGGTACAATGGAAGATCCTGAGCCAATATTGTCATCAATCATGGAATTTGAAACACACCAAAGATGCTATGTAGTGACATGTGTCATTGGCTCATCTCCCTGCTTTCCTTCAAACTTCAAAATGTTGAAAGGAATTTTGTGTGGGGTTAAAAGCCACAAGAGGTTATGGTTGATGGCGTCATTTGTTAACATGTATAGATATGGGATGTCTAGAGTAGCCAAAAATGGAAGTGGAGTAGGCACCGTGGAATTTTTCCAAGGAAAAATAGGTTGACCTGAAGGACCAGAAGGTCCAACGATAAACTCACTTCAGGAAGGGTACATGGGCGCGGTCGAATAATAATTCCCTTATGGTGGGGTGGATTCGTATAAAGTGGTGAGCCATCTGGTATGCCCCATCTTGAGGGAGGTTAGACATAAATTGGTTACCCCCAGAATAGATGTTTCTTCCAACAGGTATTGATGATGGAGTTGGTAGAACTGAAGGAGATGCAACATCCCAAGGATATCGAAAAACACTAGCCACATAGGGTAGGTTAGGGACAAATTTTTTACGATAATGGGAATAGAATTAATAGGATAAACACCAACATTAATAGAATCAATCCATAAACATTACCCCTGCCTTGTGGTAAAGGTGGGATTGAACATAGAAGAGTATTCCAACTGAAAGGATTATTAAAGGTTAACGAACCGTTCATGCCAAAAGGAGTGTTATTCGAAGATCTAGGAGTTGAAACAAAAGGAGAAGGGTTGTTAAGAAGAAAAAAGTTCAACCCACCACCCATAGTTAGTGTAGATAATGTTCCTTCATTAGACATAGTTTGGACAATGGGATAGCTGACAAATGGTGTAGAAGTTCAAACAAGTGGGGTACAATATGGTGGACCAAAAGTGTCCACAAAAGACCATGAATCACCATCAATAATTAGGGTATTGGGAGTGGAAAAAATAAAGACACTGTAGAGAAAGGTGGTACCTGGATCAAAACAAGCCTAAGAGGATCTATCAAATGAAGATTAAAAGGAGATACTAGACCTTTAGTAAAAGGGTCTTCGGGCATAGTTGAATTTTGGTTAGTGTGTAATGATTTAGAATTAGAAATTGGACACTAACACTATTGAGTAAAAGGAGAATATGATCCACTACAAAATTACTCCATAAAATGTAGAGGAAGACCCTGTGGTCATTAATACTAATGATAATGTCTGGTGGAATCCAAGGTGAATGATATAGATTTTTACAAAAACATTATTAAGTGATGTTCTTATATTGTCTCGGTAACCAAAAAAGCGCACTCCTCAAAAAGAAAAAAATCTTTGATATCAACAATAAGTGAAACTTTGTCTGATATTCACAACTAGTTTGAAATGAAACTGAGTATCGAAGGACTATAAGAGAAAGTTGGCCAAAATGAGGCAGTTACGGTTACTCTTGAGATTTTCCTGAACCTTGGTAAGGAGGGGCCAAGTACTCTCATGAAGACGAGCACCCTCCCAAAGAACCAAAGACAAAGTATGTTAATATATCTAGGTGTTAGGGCATCCCACCCTAGTCACCTTATATAAGTCCCTAGGAATATGGCCAATAAATTTACCTCAAATCACAAACACCACCAAGGGGGAAACAATCAAAGACAATATGTTTTTTGGTAAGAATACCCAATAAAATGCAACGAAAGGTAGGCTACCCTCTTTCATAGTATGATGTTATGTCATTTTTAACTCTTGCGTTAGAGTGGTGGTTAGGGATGATGTGAGTGCGACAATATTTTATCTCTTTAATGACACTATTTTAATATTACAACCTTGGGGAGTGGACTTCCATGGCCTAACACAAGACCCTAACCTAAGGTAATGTGTGTTTTTCTAAAACAAAGAGAAACTTATTACTTTTATTAAGTTTATTTTAAAGGATCTTTATTAGTCTCTTGGGAAGGGTGTTGGCATTCGATGTTCATGAGACCTAACTCAAACCATGCAAAAAGAATCGTCTTCAATTAACTTCCACTAAAGAAGAGTTCTCCAGGGACATAGTGCTAATGTATTTTCGAAAACAAACAACCCTAATTCAACTTTTAATATATCATAGCATGTGAAAACATTCACGATTCAGAATAAAAAAATCATCATTAAATTGATCTAAACAAACCAAAATAATACATAATATTTTTTTCTTTTCTTTTCAAATAATGCAATCAAGCTGCTCTTTTAAAATAAAATTGCATGTAAATGGATAAAAAGATCAAAGTTCTTATAAAATGGACCTCAGAACCAACAAACAAGCAAAAGAGAAAGTAATGAAATCCACAAGCAGGGTGGAAAATAGGGCTTTCAGGACACTAACATGGGTTTCTAGGTTTTACAATGTGTTAGCAACTACGGTAACATTTTGTACAGAAAATGCACCTACATTAACACGCAATGGAAGGCACTAGTAGGGTCTGTTACTCTATTTTTTCTCGTAGAAAGAAATATCAATCCCACAACAGAGATTCAGACCAGTAATTCTAACTTATAGACATAGAGATAATATGAATTCAAAGTAGAAAAGACAAAATGGAGGTAGAGGTTCAGGATCTATGAGGTAGAATCAAAACTCAGAATCAGAACAATCCCTAGAGAAGTCACCAAATTTTTTATAGGGTTTTTTGTTGGGTCAAACAAATAAGATAACCCTCTCAAGTTTCCCTGAACCTAAGGAATATGAACCAAGAGATCTACTATTTGAGGTAAATCCCTTGATCCATGGTCCTTCGTTTCGGGAAAACTAAGATGGTTTTATTATTTGTTTAACCGAGAATGAATACCTACAGCAAGGGTTTCTCCCACTTGTTCTCATGCTTGAGATTTCCTTAAAAAGGATGAACATGGGATGAAAGTTGATTTTACTAACTCAAAATTTGCTCAGGTTATTCACAAAGGTATCCATTGCAACTTAGTTTTATGGGAAGCTCTTCCAAAAATTATTTTGAAGGTTTTTTAGAAGGTAATACAATCCTTCTTGAAGAATCTCCTATGGAAACAAAAATAGACTTATATTCTAGTCCTTCTGATAAATAGACAATGCATTCAAACCTTAAGATATTTGTCAACTAAATCTGAGTCACGTCGATTATTAAGGTTTGGGTTAGGGAGTTCAGGAAGAGATATAAATAAATACCCATAACTTGAAATAAAAGTTTTTCTTTATTTCATTTGAGGAAGAAATTGACTATGTTGACAATATCTCTTGAGTCCCTTGGATTTATATAACACTTTAGTAGTTATTTCTATCTGCACTACAAACTCTTTGATTCAGCATGATGTGTAACTCCATTGTCAATTTAGGTGGATTTTCTAGAACTAAAAATGTTGTTCGATATGTTCAAGGGGCATATTTCAGTACAATACATGTAATTTTATATGCATGAGCCAAATTTCATTTTTAACCCCAAGCCCCCAAAGAAGGGACCAGCTCAAGTTTATTTATCAAAATACTTGAAAGAAATTGTTTGTATCTAGATTAACATTAAATTGTGAAAAGTAACTTGTGAGGTATATTAACCTTTGAAAAAATTAAATTGGATTCCAAAGTCCTACCAATGGTTAAATTTTATTCACATCAAACTTAAGAAAACCTTTGTCCTCAACCTCAGTCCGCGAATGATCTACACCTCCAATTTCTAATTCTTTTATGGATTTAGATATTTAGGAGGTTTTGAAGTTCCTCAAGGTCCATATCCTTAAATATTGTGTAAAAACTACATTTGGTATGCCTAATGGATGAAGGAATGAAATATTTGATAAAATAATAGAGAAGCTCAAACAAATGATTACCAAGATGAAGGGTGGGTAGCTGTTTGTGTATTATTTGTTGAATTTTTCAAGAAAGTTGTGAAACATGAATCAAAAGGAAATGATGGTAGATAAATACAATGAAGAAGTGTATAGGTTATTCATAATATCTTAATATAGTGATGGGGTTGATTACATTGTTGTTAGGCATATCAATGGCATTTTATGGTTGTTAAAATGAACTCACTCGTATATCATTTCAACAACAAGAAGAATAGAAATAGTTAATTTTATTAGGTCTTGATGGTTTGGTGTTCTTAATATTTATTAACAATAGATTTTGTCTTAAATTTCTTTCCTAAAAATTAGTTTTCATGCAATCACCCTAAGGGGCTGCTGGAAAACTTAGTTTTCATATGATGACCCTAAGGAGTTGCTCCCACTTTTTCTCAAACTTGAGAGTGCCTTAAAAGGGATGAACATTGGTTGAAAGTTGATTTTACTAACTCAACATTTTCTCAAGTTATTCACAAAGGTAGCAATTGCATCCTGGTTTGGTGGGAACGTCAACCAAAACTTATTTTGAAGGTTATTCAAAAGGTATTAAAATCCTTTATAAAGAAGATGATATGGATTTTTTTTTATAATTATATTATAGTGATTATGATAAACATAAAAGGAATTCAAAACCTGAGAAATTTGTCAACTAAATCCCAATCAAGCCCGCTATTAAGATTTGGGTTAGGGAGGTCATCAATAGATACAAATAAATATCCACAACTTGAGAAAAAAGGTTTTCGTTCTTTCATTTAAACAAGAAACTGATTATGTTGACATTAACTCTTGAGGCCCTTGGATTTATGTAACACCTTAGTGTTTATGTCTACATGTACTATAGACACTTTAATTTAACATGATGTGTAAATCTTGTGTCCATGAAGATAGAGTTTCTAGGCTTACACATGTTTTTTTAGATGTTTGAGGCCAATAAATCCATTATACAACATGCATTTTTAACCCCAGCCCCCCAATGAAGAGATATCTCAAGTTTATTCTATCAAAATGCTTGAAAGAAATTATTTGTATCTAGGTTAACATTAAAGTGTAAAGTGTAACTTGTGAGGTATATTAATGTTTGAAACAACTACTTTGATTCCAAAGTCCTACCAATGGTTAAATTTGATTCACATCCCACTTAAGAAAACCTTTGTCCGTAACCAAAATCCCAGCATGATTTGCACCCCCATTTTTGAATTCTTAGATGGATTTAGATGTGGAGGAAAATTTTCAGATCTTGAAGGTCCATAACCTTATAGATTGGGACACACTACTTTTGGTATTAATGGATGAATAAATGCAATATTTGATCAAATAATAAAAAAACTCAACAAAATGATTACCAAGATGAAGGGAAAGTACAAGTTTGTGGATTATTTGTGAGTTCAAATAACATTCCTACCGCAGAACGAAATTAGCCCTTATGATGCAATATTTGATAAAATAATAGAGAAGCTCAACAAGATGATTACTAAGATGAAGGGTAAGTACTTTCCTATGGACTATATTTTGTCATACCAAATACCCTTGCTACCCAAACATATTCCAATTACCCCTAATGCAATAGAAATTAGCCCTTGTGATGCAATATTTGATAAAATAATAAAGAATCTCAACAATATGATTACCAAGATGAAGGGTAAGTACCTTCATGTGGAATACTTGTGATGTTAAATGCCCTCTTTACCTAGAAAAATTAGCCCTTGTGATGCAATTTGGGAGTGCAAAGGAATCTCATCAAACAATGATAAAAGAAAAAAGAGAGTATAAAATAATGTGTTGGTACAATAGAAATTCTATGAAATTATAAGGCTATGAAATTCTTAGCATTGAGTATTGAGCTATAGAGAAAGAGAGAGAGAGAGAGAGAGAGAGAGAGAGAGAGAGAGAGAGAGAGATAAATAGGGGATGACAAAGCTTGATGGGTCTCACAGCCATGGATAAGTTAGTGTGTGAGGAAAGCTCACCATTTGATCCCTCAAGCACTGTGAAATGGCCAATGATTTGGCAGACGATGTCCTCTAGGTAGAGACTAGGATTGAGGGGCACAATTGTATGATCAAGGGGAGGCTAGGAACAAGAATGAGGGAACAAGGGATTCCAATTCTCTAACATTAGAGGTTGATGCGAGAAACCTCTTGATAGAAACCTGGCTAATTTAATGAATGAACCCGTTGGGTAGTGTCTAGGAGGGGGGGCCAACCTCTAGAGCCACCTGGCTTTGGTCCATCTATTGGTATTGTTCTTCTCTATTTTACAATTTATGAAAAACCATTATTTTATGTTTTACTCTTCAATTTGGTATTTGGAATTTACATTTAAGAATGAATGTATAGGAGATCAAGGAGAAATTGTATGATTTAATGTAAGGAAACATTATGAGAAATATAAATGTAGATGGATATTAAGGAAAATAATGTGAAGGAAGCAAACCAAAATGATAGAGAGAATTGCATGAGAATGGAAGAAAAATTGTGTTAAGTTGTTTAACAAAAATAGTCAAACAAGAGAACATTTTTGGTAGAAGAATACAAGTCAAACATATTACAACATACAAATGTAATAGGAAACAGAATATGATGTAAATTGGAATAATATAAGCAAATTGGCCCCTACAAGGTATAAAGGAGAAATATACGTTTCTTAAGATCAAGCAACTCTTCCCCTACAAGATATAAAGGAGACATATAATTTTCTTATTTTGTAACTTTCGATTCAAGAATATGACAATAGGTACAACAATTTAAGGATGAATTTTGACCTTTAAAAAAATGAATTTATACAAATTTTTCATTTTGGTACTTTCCCACCATAAGGACAAGTTATTTGATTTTCTAATGTTTTAACAAAATAAAAAAAATGTCCAAATTTCCTCCTTATCAAGGTCAAGTTTCAACTATATGGAAAAATACATAACATATAATTTTAACAAGTCAAGCAAGTTGCAGGCAATGCTTGACAGTCATTAGAATATAATCAACTACTCGCAACTTTCCTTCAATAATCTTGGAGGCTAATTAGAACTATTTATTAAATTTGTGAATTTAACATATAGGCATGTTATGACCTCTACTCTTATTACTAGCACAGATCCATCTTAAGTTCAGATCTATCAAGCACTAAAAGGGATCAAATCTCTTGAGGTGTAAATTTTTTATCATTTAAGATGGAACTGGGCTAAGATGAAGAGAAGGGTAACAATATTTCTATGTAAATATAATATTTACAATATTAATATTTTTCTATAATATGAATCTCTCATTTTCTTTGTATAATAGTTTTTATATTAATTGTACATATCAAAACTCTCTTTCATTCATACATATTATTAATTTACACTATTCGTTAATATTATTTTTGAAGCTGACATGTAAGTGTTACCCACCTTCATGACAACATCTCTACTATAATGGGTTTTAAGGAATCATTAGTCTTGTCATTTATCCAATTCAAGTTTATAATCATCACACAATATGCAAAATTTGTTCAAAAGAAAGCTAAAAGAGAGTACAACCTAATGTGTTTCTACAATAGAATTACTAAAAACCTAAGTTCTGGGAAACACCTAGATGCGCATCTCCTATTATCAGAAAGGCGTGGAATTGATACCAACCATACCATGCTATGTTTCCAAGGTAAGGTAGAGAAGAATCTCAATCTTTACTTAAATTTGTAACATCGCCATTAATTGTTTCATGATGCTTCAAAATGGTTCCAAACTCATCGGATTTCACATGAAGAAATAAGGTCATATCTCATTCAAAATTTAGCAGAATTTGTAATTTCATGATTTTGGAGTTCTTAGGATTCCAACATTCCCACTAGATTCAATCATGAATGACAATATGAGATTTGCATTAGTCAAGAACACCAAGATATGGGATTTTGCTTCATGTAATCACTTACAATAGTCAACATACACATGGTTTTCCTTTTAAAACGTCATTTATGTGCATCACACATATTTTCTTATGAGATAATGTGCTATTTAATGTGTACGTGTCTCATCTTTATTTTCTTGTGGGATAATGTGATACACATACACACATTGTGTTTCCCCGACACACCCATTTCTTATGAGATAATGTGTGATTTATTGTGTGTTTGTCTCATTCTTATTTTCTTTCAAGATAATGTGACAGACATGCACACACACACTATGTTTCCTCCACATACCCGTTTCATTTTCAAGGGGAGGGCGTGTTGTGTGCCACATTTTTGTGTGTCCCCATTTCTAAAAGTTGTACATGTTTTCCTTGTTTCGTGCAACTTAGCTTGAAACTGTAAGGCTCTGAAAGTATCAACACTGAGAATTAGAGCACACGTGCGTGAGAGAGAGAGAGAGAGAGAGAGAGAGAGAGAGAGAGAGAGAGAGAGAGAGATGTCAATGCTTACTGGAGCTTGCAATCAAGGATGAGTGACGGTGCCGAGAAGACTATGTTTCCTCCACATACCCGTTTCATTTTCAAGGGGAGGGCGTGTTGTGTGCCACATTTTTGTGTGTCCCCATTAGTTTGAAAATGTAAGGCTCTGAAAGTATCAACACTGAGAATTAGAGCACGCATGCGTGAGAGAGAGAGAGAGAGAGAGAGAGAGAGAGAGAGAGAGAGAGAGAGAGAGAGAGAGAGAGAGAGAGAGAGAGAGAGAGAGAGAGAGAGAGAGAGAGAGAGAGAGAGAGAGAGAGAGAGAGAGAGAGAGAGAGAGAGAGAGAGAGAGGATGTCAATGCTTACTGGAGCTTGCAATCAAGGATGAGTGATGGTGCCGAGAAGACTATGTTTCCTCCACATACCCGTTTCATTTTCAAGGGGAGGGCGTGTTGTGTGCCACATTTTTGTGTGTCCCCATTTCTAAAAGTTGTACATGTTTTCCATGTTTCGTGCAACTTAGCTTGAAACTGTAAGGCTCTGAAAGTATCAACACTGAGAATTAGAGCACGCATGCGTGAGAGAGAGAGAGAGAGAGAGAGAGAGAGAGAGAGAGAGAGAGAGAGAGAGAGAGAGAGAGAGAGGATGTAAATGCTTACTGGAGCTTGCAATCAAGGATGAGTGACGGTGCCGAGAAGCAATATCACCATCAGAGTCCTCAAGCACTTTGAGAGGACCAATGCATTGGCAGGTGATGTCCTTTGCATAGTGACCTATAATAAAAAAAAACCTAGTTCTATGATATCAGAGACTTAAGGGAAAAATCATATCGTAGAAACCAAAATTACTTCACTGGACCTACTAAGTGGTATTTGATAGGGGGGAGCCCAACTCTTGAAGAACCTAGCACAAGTCTATCTAATGGTATGTTTCGTCTGTATTTACTATTTACAAAAATCACTCTTATATATTTTAACCTTTTCAATTTGGGTATGTGGTATAAACATTTGATTCTAGAGCAGAACACAGAGAAATTGTAGCATGAAATCAATATTGTGAGCATGATAAAATTCCAATGGATGCAACTATGAATAATGGGAAGCAAAATAGTTCCAAGGAGGAAAAATAATATAGGACATTAGGAAAGACTAGAAGAAAAATGGAGTTAACTGTTTGAAAAAAAACATCAAGTGGGGAAACATCTTGTGAAAAATAAAATGGGTGAGAGTAACAACATAAAGTTGAAATAGATAACAATAGAGAGGGGAATTTAGCATAAGATCAATAAAATTTACCCCTAGAAAACATTGAGGAGAAATGTAATTTGCTCATAGTGCAATTTTGGATGCAAGAATATGATAGTAGGTGCAACTGTTTACATATAATTTCCAACCTTTAGAAAAATGAATTTATGCAAAGTTTTTCATTTTCATAGCTACCTATCATTATGACAAGGAATTTCCAGTATTTTAACATAAGAAAATAAGTCCAAACTTCCACACTGTCAAACTCAAATTCCAACATTGTCAAAAAATGCATAACATAAAATGTCAACAAGACAAGTAGATAGTATGTGCAAATTTTACATATAAATCCTGACCTTTAAAAAAACAAATTTATGCAGAAGAATGAAATTTCATAGTTGCCTACATTATAACAAGGAATTTCTAATCTTTTAACATAAGAAAATAAGTCCAAACTTCCACCCTGTCAAACTCAAATTGGAAAATTATGGAAAAATACATATCATAAAATGTCCACAAGACAAGCCAAAAGTAGGCAAGGTCTGAAAAAGTCATTAGCAGGATAATTAGCTACTTGAAAACTCCTTCCACAATACTATGAAGCTAGTTAGAACTACTTTTGGAATGTTTGAATTTAATACATAAAAGCATGTTAGGGCCTCTATTCTTATTACCAGCATATATCCATATTAAGTCCAAATCTATCAATCACCGAGAGAGTTCAAATCTCGAGGTGTAAATTTTTTGATCATTTAAAATGGATATAAGTTTAAGATGAAGAGAAGGGTAACAATACTTAAATATATATATCATATTTACAGTAATTTTGTATAATCTGGATCTCTCCTTTTCTTTCTCTATATAGAAGTTTTTATATTAAGTGTGCATATCAATCTATCTTATATATAAGACATATTACTATTATTTATTCCTACTATTTGTTACTACATTTTTAAGCCAACATGTAAACATTACCCAAGTACATGAAAATATCTCTAACATATTGTGTTGTAAAGAAATGTAAACATTACCCAGGTACATGATCTGTAAAGCACTTTGCTACTCTCAGTGCAATAAACTCTTTTAGTTATTTATCCAGTTCCAGTTTATAATCATTACACGATATGCAAAGTCGATTCAAAAGAAAACATTCCCCAACTTGGCAATTGAACACTTTTCAATATTAAATATTTCTTCATTTATATTGTTCATCACTTCAATTTCTTTTCTTTCTAAATCATTTTTGTTGTTGAAGATCATGATTTGAAAAAGGTGCATGTTCTTTAGCCCTTTATTATATATCTTAGTATTGCATATGATTCAATTTCCATTGCATATCAATGTTTTTACTATCCATTTCTACAATATTCCAAGTCTTTTGTATAATTTCCTGCACATTTGACCAGGATTCAAACCTCTAAGTTCATGAAAAATCCCAAACATAAGTTAAAATTTCATTAAAAATTAAAACTACTACCATGTTGTTTCTCTCTTATAAGGCATTAACCACACCAAAATATTTGGCGATAAAAAAATTGGTTATGGAGTGCAAAGTCCCTCCATTCCTTTCCCCCTCTACCTTCTGGGTCTAAAACAATTGAGATAAGTTCCACCATGTTGCATCAATCAGAAGGAATGTCAAGGCCATGTAATAACATCCTCTCCCTCCAAAACAAACATCCCTAGTGGTATTAGTGGTGTTCCTTGTAAACCCTCTTTGTCTTGTGGTTGTTATCTATGTGATGTATTACAATCTACTACTAAATTGACATATCCCTGTGGTAAGATTTTATTCCACATTAATACTAGCTCTATTCTTACCACATGTGTGATTGAAAAATCCCACATGGATAACCGTGTGTTTGAATAATCCCGCATGGATAACTAGTGTAAGCCAAAGGAGGCTTATGTTGCATCACCCACGACAAAATCCTTGCTAATGCAGAACTTTGGCTTTGGGATGCAAGACCCCAAGTTGAAGTCATAACATCCTCCCTCATTCTAGTACTGACAACACTATTGATAATAGTGCGATGCCTTGTGGACCCTCTTTAGCTTGTGACTCTTCTATATGTGATCTATTACAAAATTACAAGCTATCACTAAAGTGGCATTCCCTTTGGTGGGATTTTGTTCCACATTACTATTACTCTACCCCTTCCATATGCATGGAGGTGGGGTTTATGTGTTGTGTATAAGCCCCTACATGAGTAACCTTGGTGAGACAAAGGATAGTTTGGGATCCTTATGCACCAATTTCTTTTTTCAATCTGGAACATAACTTTAAGGCACGAGTCTTTGGGTTTTATGTGATGACTAAAGTTGTATTGTCCAAATGGTGGTATTTCGTTCAAATTTTAAATGTATAATTAGTCATGTCATATTTACTTTAGTTCTACAAATCATGATTAAAACAAACTTACTCCTACTAACTTTTATTTACTTATTTAAGCGTGCATAAAAAACTTTTCCAATCCAAAAAGTAGCTTTAAGGCACAAGTCTCTAGGTTTAACGTGAAACCATCTCTTCCCAATGTGGGACTTGCATCACTGGCATCATGCCTTCTGGTCCCTCTTACGATTGTGGTTGTTATTTGTGTGATGATCGAAGTGGCATGGTCCATATGGTGGTATTTTGTTCCAATTTTAAATGTATACTTAATCCAATCCTGTTAATTTTAGTTCTTTAGATCATGATTAATGCTAACTTTACTCCTACTAAATTTTATTTATTTACTTTGCATATTTATGTTACAGCTCCATTTTCCAGTCACTCATGGCCCCCACCATTTCCTAACTTGTTACATTATCATTTTCCTTGCCTGTTGTTCATCACTTAGCAACATAATGCAATCTGTTGCCTTCTCTTGATCACTTGTTGCTTCAAGTTCTCCTTAGAATCAACCAAATTAGAATTGCCCCAAACAATAATTCTAACCCATGACCAATATAGATAGTTCAAGTAAAAAAAGTAGAACCATCAACTTTAGAATAACATAACTAAGATGAGTGAAATATAGAAGAACCACCTTCGTCCGTGCTCGCATGCACCATCAGAGATTCAGTACATGCCCATAAGCTTTTGCAAACAATTTAGAAGGTTGAGAAACTTAACCTTCATTCAAATACAATATGTAGTGCTACAAACAACAAAAATAAATAATTTCAATTAAACCTCTTTTAAAAAAATAGCAAAAGACATTTCCAACTTTTGTATAATCTCTCAAAACAAAACACCATTTTTTAAACCTTCGGAAAAGTATTTTACTTGAGACTTATAAAAATATCTGAGCAACCAAACAGAATATTAATTGGGAACATGGAAATGGGATAAACATTTATTTCATGTTGTAATTGGGAAGTGTCAAAAGAAACCTGACAAGAAATTATCAATGATATGCATATCATTAAAAAAGTTACACAACAATATTTTTATTTAGGCACCTATGGATGTACTTAATAATAAAAGGTAAAGAAAGAGAAAAATACCACCTAGCTAGTTGTAAATTGTTCAATGATTGAAAGGTGAATGCAATAATCTTCCTTTGAGAAGATTACACAACCATATAGACAGATAAAAAAGATTAAAATAACTCCACTTGGTGGAATTATTCAATGCCTGAAAAATAACCATTTAAATCAATAAGGATTTCTTACCAGCCTTGCAAAATAGTTTGTTAAAAAACCCATTACAGTTGGTGAGATCTTAGTTCCCTTTCTTTGAGTACAAACTGGGAGTGGAAAGGAGTATCATCAAACAATGATAGAGAAAAAAAGAGAGTATAATCACTGGCCAACCTTCATAAACTAATGTGCACGCAAGGATCCATGAGACGGTTTCTGCAACAAAGTAAAAAAAAATGTCTTTTCTCAAGCAGAGATCTTGAAAAAGAAGGGGAGTCTAGTAGTCTAGACTGAGAAGAGATGTACTTGATTGAATATGTTCTCTCCAATATACCAATCAATAATTTGAACCCAAATTTCTCTTTCTCTCCATAAATTTGAGATCATGGACGTATTAACTCATTTCTAGCTATAGATGGAAATGAATCTGCTTGGACCACTCATCTTGCTACAAGAAACTTGGTTATCTAGGAAAACTCTAATTGACAAGGGTTCATCGACTGAAACTGTTGCGAGTGATGTGCAAGATCCATTATTCCAACCCTTTCCCACCCTTTCCCACTGTTGGTGATGTGCGGGTTTTTGTTCCCGACATCCTCCCAACCAAATCGTGGTTTTTTCCTCTCGCTTGGGTAAAAAGTAATATAAATAATACCTTAAATTATATATATTATTATATCATATATTAAAACCATTTAGGACCCCATTATAACCTAAATATATCGTTTGAAATTTTTCCATTTTTAGTGCCCCAATATGAATGCACGTGATATAATATTGGTTAGTTAGTGAATCCCCCGTGGCATTGCCCGACCATACAAAAGTACACAATATTTTACATGTGTCTTTTCTAAACAAATATATTCATGATATCTCTCACATAATTGATTGAAATTTCATACAGGTGGAACTGGAAAAAGATTTCCTTGTAGAACCACTTTGAATCTTATAGTAGAGAGAAACCTTGCTTCCGAGTCGAGCCATCACTTAAGTTAAAGTGCATGGGAAGTACTTTACACCTGAGGAGGCCACCCGAGATATGGAAGAAAAAATGCAGGAGGCCTTTTCAGCACTTTTCCAGAAGGAGAAGAATTTGACATCCAACAACAAGGACCATGTTTAATAAAACTGGGGTGAAGATGTAATAACCCTATGTTTTCTATTTTAATGTTGACTATTTTATACATGGACCTATTATTGGATTGGATGGCTATGGAATCTATGTTTAAACTTTTGTGATGATATAATCGACTTAATTATTGTTAATAAATAAAATGTTGGAAAACGCTCAAGAAACGAGCACTAGAGTTAGAATATTTTTTGTCAGTTTGGAAATAGTTGTTGGTGGTTAAGCTCAAGATGGGCCTTCCCTAAAAATCTCCTGAAAAATACCGTAGGAGAAAATAATTAGAAATAAATGGATTTAATATGATGGGAGAAAAATAGCGTATTAAATCACTTAGTTGTAGAAGGATACTAAGTCTAGGTGAAATAAAGCGTTGCCAGATAAAATAGAAGGATTTAAAGAAAAAGGAAAGAAAGTTTTTGAAAAAAAAGGAAAAGAAAAAGGCCTAAGCAAAAGGGTTGGTAGACCCAAATGCAAGACACTCCTAGAATTTGTTGGGAAGGAAACTTATAAAATAAACCACCAAGGAATCAATGAGGTTGTTGATTCTAGTGGCAAGAATATCTTAGATCAGGTGGAACTTGCAAAGGAATTTTGTGGTCAGGAGGAACGTGCTCAGTTACTAAGTATTTTTCCAAGCAAAGAATTATAGTTAGATACTTGGTTTTATCTTATTATAGCATTGGAGTTGAATTTTGTGTGTATTCGTAGCCTATTATAAGAACTATTTTTTGTTGCATCTATGAATGATTTAATTTTTTCTATTCAATATATATCACTATGTATTTACAACTTATAGTTATACTAGTAAAAGGGTATCATTTTGGATATACATGAAAAACAAAAGAGAAGATAAACCTTATACTTAGTTATTTTAGATGAGATCTTTATCTGTGCATGTAATCGAATTGATAAAGAAATATTTTTAAAATAATCAAAAGGTATTGATAATGTTACCATTTGGAATATATACACACACAAAGGAACTATTCTACATGCTTGGTACCAAATTTAAATCTTAGTTTCGTACATAGGCAACCTAGGAACCATATTGCGTGACGATATATCCACTTTTCCTTATCATTCTAAGTAGGTTCTGGAAATGGAGAAGTAAATTTAATTCATCTAATTAGCATTCCAAGTTTAGGAATGAAATGATCACAGACATTGTTTTTTTTTTTAACCACATGGTGAATCAGTAGCTGCGAGTCCTAATCTATAGGAGACCTAGGATCAATCATCGTAGCTGCTACTATAACACCAAGAGTACATCCAACTACTTGCAAGTCGATATACTAAGATCCTATGGTTTTAGCAAAGCAAGACTCTCGTGCTGCCAAGGCTAGGGTGGGGAATCTGCTTCTCGAGCATCCACCACAACAGGCCAGTATACTCAATGAGATTTGAACTACAGTCTCCTAGGCTTCACCCAAGTAGACTTACCATCAAACCACACATCACACACATTGTTAACAAGAACATGTATCAATAAAGTTTGGAGTATATAATAGCGATAATATACTTTGTTCCCACTTGCAAAATTGTAGCAGTAGTGAAGGTCCTGTAATTCTGGTATGA
The DNA here is from genome assembly GCA_031772625.1 of Pinus tabuliformis. Classification (NCBI taxonomy): domain Eukaryota; kingdom Viridiplantae; phylum Streptophyta; class Pinopsida; order Pinales; family Pinaceae; genus Pinus; species Pinus tabuliformis. The sequence goes on from CM062808.1 coordinate 826,242,421, forward strand.
ATAATGATACATAGGAGATAAAGTAATGAACTTTATATGGTTCATAAAATAGTTGATTAATGTGACAAGAAACAAATGGTAACATAATGATAAGTAATATGAACCAAGAAGTAACCAACAATTGTGTATTATCTATATAACCACCATTACCAAATTGTATGGGAATAAAGGGACAAATGGTCACTACAAGCCTTGTTCTATAAGATAGGTCATCAGAAACATTAGGACTAGTAATTTGCACACAAATGCAATAAAAATAGAACAAATTGGTAATATTTATTTTATTCATAGGAGTGAACCAAATCTGGAAACAAACCCCCTAAGAATGTCAGAGCAAGAAAATAAACAAATATTATTAGTTTTGCAGTGAGAATAAAATAATAATATTGAGTGAGTGTGTACGAACTAGAGAACAATTTATTTAATGAAATTTATTGGAAGCACACATAGAGCCTAAAAAAGATTAGGTAGTCCATAAAAGAACATAGAGGGGTACAAATGTCCAACATAGATGAAGGGAGTACTTAATAAATGGAGATTAAAATGCAATTTTCTATAAAATTACAAATTGGTGAGAAATCAATTCCGGTTTATAAATAATTTCATTCCAAATGTTAAGTGTAAAGGTAATCCAAGTATGGTGCATAAAATGAAATATGAACCACAGACAGTATAACACATAATATTCAACGATTATTGTGATAATGCCATCTCACCAACAAAATAATTTATATTCCAAATCCGATAAAACATAAAATAATTCCAAATTATGGTATATTTCGAAAAAGAGAGGCAAAGTGGACCCAACACCAAATTGCACACATGTTTAGTGGAATTTAACTCATTGTAACATAAACAAAATAAGGACATAGGACATAGTACACAATTACACAAAATCATCATAATGTCAACCATGACCAAATTTCCCTCAAATAAATAACTTCGTAGAGAACCCCATGATGGGATTGAAAGCCCAGGTTTCGATTTTCAATGATATAGCAATAAAAAGGCCAACGGAAAATGTGACAATAACCATTCTTTTTCAAAGAGAATAGTAGTTAAGGATGGAAAGCACACACACTTTTACATTTAACTCATTCCAACAACAATACATACATATTACATACCTAAAACCATAGCACCAAGAAGAGTTAGAATTATGCCATTATGGAGTATAAATGAAAACAGAAAAATGGAAAAGGAAAGGGAAGTATACCTGTTGTAGGAGGTGATACTAGGTGCTCCGGTCCAAATCATTCCATAATGCAAACCCTTAGCCAAGTGAAGAGAAAAGGAAAATTATAAAAAGTATAAATCATTTCATATCATGAAACAGACATCGGAGTCTCTACGTTGAATTCACCGAAACCATGAGAAAAAATAGAAAAGAAGAAGTGCAACCTTGCCTCGATAAGCATAGGACTATAAGTGTTGGGTTCAGTAAATTAGAGAGAAAAAAGTTTGGAAAAACTATGTCGAAATCCCAGAATTACCTGCATTATCACCTGTGTGAAGACTCGTCAAGCCTTTTCCAGAACTTGCATTGTAACCTAATGTCATTAGCTCATAAATAGGAGGGTAAACCCCTAGCAAGGAGAACTAGTAACATAAAGAAAGTTTTTATAAGAAAACAAAAAGAAATAAAAATAAGCTACCTAGTCAAATCGTTGTAGAGAGATTCCCATGGAAAATTTCCAGTATAATCCAAATCCCTGGGTTGAATTCACCATAGGAATGGAAGCTTGAAGGAATACCTGTAATAAAACATCCAAATGAAGTCAATTAGTGTCCAAAGATAAGACAAATGTAGCAAGGGATATTTGTTCACTATAAGTACGCAAAAACCCCAATTGCTAACCTTATCAGTTGTCCATTTTCATTCCTCATGTCATAAGCGTGAAGACCGACAATACACAAGTGCCACCAAACTACTGTAACCAGGCACAAGTGCATTGATATGCCTTCCTCTTATGGAAGTGATATGCAATCCCAATAACCAAAAAGGAAAAGAAAAGCAAGGTTGAATGACTAACAAAATCCAAAGTAGAAGTCTAGGGTTTTGGAAAAAGAACCACAACCCTTGGATAAAAGCAAGTAAATCCCCATCATTAAAATGCTCAGGCACTGATAGGCATGTGATCGTAACATGGGCCGTGGGTGTGTGAATCTCAAATTGCTAAATGTAATCCTAATATCTATTTAGTCCCACATGGGTCCCCATGGTGGTAAATACACATGATATAATGGAAAGAACTAAAGTTTTATAATAAGCATTTTCTCAAACCCAAAATCTAAAACTTGTATAGTATATAGTTTAAAATATGTGAGAAATGGTTATCTCACCAATTTCATCTTGGTATAACTATTCAAAGATAGAAGAATTTCATATTAGGTTACGGTGTGCATGTTTATCATTTTATGTAGAGAGGACCATCACCCTTAAGATGTAGTAGGACATAGAATTGGGAGAATCATAAAACCAATTTTGTTTATCATTTTATATAGACAGGACGATCACCCTTATGATGTACTAGGACATAGAATTGGGAGAATCATAAAACCAGTTTCATCTTGGTATAACTATTCAAAGATAGAAGAATTTCATATTAAGTTACGATGTGCATGTTTATCATTTTATGTAGAGAGGACCATCACCCTTAAGATGTAGTAGGACATAGAATTGGGAGAATCATAAAACCAATTTCGTTTATCATTTTATATAGATAGGACAATCACCCTTAAGATGTACTAGGACATAGAATTGGGAGAATCATAAAACCAATTCCTCATCAAATCATGTATGGGTAGACCATTCTTAGTATAAAGAGTTAATACTAATGAATGACTTGATCACCCTTAAGATGTACTAGGACACATAGAATTGGGAGAATCATAAAACCAATTCCTCATCAAATCATGTATGGGTAGACCATTCTTAGTATAAAGAGTTAATACTAATGAATGACTTGATCACCCTTAAGATGTACTAGGACATAGAATTGGGAGAATCATAAAACCAATTCCTCATCAAATCATGTATGGGTAGACCATTCTTAGTATAAAGAGTTAATACTAATGAATAGCTTGTTTAGAGCAATGAAAAAAAATTGGGTTGGAAAATAGGTACATTCCATATTCAAATATTTTATTTATAACCCACATTAAACATTTTTGGTATTAATATTTTTTTAAATATTATATATGAAATTCATATTAAAAATTGAATTAATTACACATCTCTCTCACAACATGTTGTAGTGAAAACACAACACACTCATTTTATTCTATCATAATAAACATGGGGACCTATTTTTGCATTTCATGTAGGCTTTGAGTGTGATTGCTTCATTTCATGTCTAATTTTATTTTTATTTACACTTGTTTTATTTTTATAGTTTGCCTAAGTTTGATTAAGTTTATTTTTTAATAAAATTGGTAAATAAGTTTTTGTTTTAAACATCTTAATTAATTAGATTAAAATGAATAAAATAGCCCACAAGACCAAGATGTGTGCATAGGATCTAAGCCTTCATCATTAAAAAATTAGTTATAATATATTAGAGATATCAGAGCTTTGACATTGGAGGAACCCTTTTAGAATTCCCCGATGTTAAACCCCGATACATAATACAATGAGTTACATCATAATAAAGGAATATAATATCCAATCCATATAAGTGGCATGGGGGGCATATTAAATTCAAAATATGTATGTGGAAAACCCTTTTTATAGAGTTCAGAGTATTAAAAGAAATATATCATACAACCAAAGTCTAACCATTAAATAAAGGCACTATAATTTATAATCCCTGTCGAAGGACCCACATTCCACGTCATTGTTTCCGCTCTCGCATATCAGAGGTAATGCATATTGGATATTTCCTTTCAAGAAACATTAAAAAAACTCCAATATGATTCCATGTTGATATTTCGATATGCCAATCCCTGCAATCTTCAATCTACGATAATAATATTCCCCTGATATTCGATCTCCGATAATTATATTCCTCCAAACTCCGATATTCATATCTCTTCGATCGTCGATATCCCAATGCACCTCCCCTTCTAACTTCTAATATCTCCCAGGCTCTGATATTTTACACCCAATACGTGTATTAACGATGGTCTAATCAGAATATCGCATCCACCTATATATGACAATTTGTAAATGGTAACAATTGTAAAAACCCTGATATCAAATCTAAGATACAAGGCTCCAATATAATGGATGTGATACAATTATTAAAAGGAGTTCAACATGATATTGCATCCAATCCATATCGGAGTCACCCAATATTGCAAATGTTTCATTTTGTCTCTATTCAAAAGTTTCGATGAGCTTACCTCTGATACCACTCAGCTTTTTCCACATATAGTAAAAGTCACTTAATTTAAAAGGGTCTCTTGGTATAAGTATAGCTTAATGATTTTTTATAGTATAATCTATGTTCTCACTATTTTAATAATAAATCTCTTATCTCCTATGTGGATTGTGTAATAGGACATAATGTTGTGCTAGGTATATACTTCTAAAGGCCCTGTGCTATGTGGAAAATGTTGTTTGAAATTAAGTCAACTATTGTAACGAACTCCATAACATGGCATGACCAATAATAGATAATGGACCCTTCGGCCAGGAACAGAGTTAATTGGTTTGAATCGTATAACAGTTTCCTAAATTCGGCCTACATTCAACCAAAACAATTTGTCTTCGGCCTACTGAAGAAAACCTCTATATTCAGTTGTTGGGAGATATAAGGGGGGTTGTTAGCTCTATAAATCTTGTATAAATAACCCTAAATTCAATCCATAAAGGGAGGTTGCGATCCACTCAAGGGTGATTCTCTATAGTTGTTTGTTTTGTGCAATAACACTATTGTTATGTACAGAAAGGCCGATTATAGAGAAAACAAAGGGTTTTTGGCTCTGTTCTCATTGGTTAGCACTATTGTAGGCAATGTGATTATCGGTCTGCGCTACTCCAGGACTACATATTTTGTAATAATATTTGGCACTGTTTAATAAATTTCCATTCTTGTGTACTATTACTAGAATGATGAATTTTCATATTTTTTTCAAAGTTTTATAATTGGTTTTGATTTACATCGCAAGTAGTATGTTTGTTTGATCTATAAGACTACATTTGAGTCATATTATGATGTGATACAGAAGTATCATAGGAGCTATCTCGAAGAGGAAGAATGAGATCAAAATCATACTCAATTCATTGAATTATACTTATGATAAATGGTAACTATTTATTATTCATTTACAAGTATATTTTTCTCTTGTGTATTAATTGAAATGAAATATTTCTTTTGATTAATACAAATTTTATAATGACTTATGTTTAAAATTAATTCAGGCTTGTAGATGGACTTACCTTAATAACTATTCATTAAAGTAGATTCATTTGCATAGTTGTTTTAACCTTTTGTGGGTTTATGAACTATTTTGTAATTGATAATAGAATATTAATTTTGAATTCATTCATAAACCAGTCTTTCCCCATGTTTTAGTTATCTTGCTCTCAGATTAGGAGAGGGCTATCTAATTCTAGTTCAAGATAGGTTTTTCATGTTTTAGATTAGTTTTGCATCTGCATGTTAGTTTTTCTTTAAGTACTCTCTTAAAGAGGCAAATAAATCACTTAATTGATGTTTGATTATCCTTTTTAAATTGATTAAACCTTTGTGTCAATTTACTTCTTTAACTTACATATTCAAAGATTGATATAAAGGAAATGTAACATGATGTAATATAGGTGTAAATAGATTAATTATTAGTTTAGTTTATATTAGTTTTAGCTTAGATTAGATTTGTGTTTAAGGATAACTAGACCCATAACTAGTCGGAACCACCATCTTCAACGGAAAAGGATATTCTTTAAGTTATCGACCGAGTGGTCTCCCCTAATGTTGATGGACGACAATTTTTCTGATCAACATTTTTTGGTGCTACAGACGATAATTTTATCGATAAACAATTTTTGGTGCTAAAAGGAGGGCCATAATATATTGTTTTCTTTGAAGATTTTATGCTTTAATATTTTATCTTATTACTATGGTTCCATTTAAAATACCTCCTTGGAGTTTTTTTGTTAGACCTAATCCAACAACTATTCCGATAAAGGTAGTCCATTTCCTGTCTAAGGTACAATATAATGGTAAGACTTCTGCTTATAATCATCTCCTTCAATTTATTTTAAGTTGCAATAATTTTAATAATGACGAAGATAATATTTGTAGGATTTTTACTCTTACTTTGATAGAAAAAACTAAGTACTTGTACTTATCTCTTCCAGTCTCCTTTGTACATAGCTGGGATGGACTTTCACAGATTTTCCTCCATACCTTTCAGTGATATGATTACGAAAAGGTGTCTAATCAATTAGCTGAATTGCATAGGATGGAAGGTGAGTCATTGAATGACTTCTTAATTAGATTCAAATTAGTTTTAACGCAATTTCAGTCCAAAGATTTACCTCCTTAATTTCAATTAATGGGTTGGTTTAAACATTTGATATCCCTCCCTTGTATTCCTTATCAGGAATCGGAAAATTCATTTATTTCGATTGAAAACCAAATTGCTCAAACTACCAATAATGATTGTCTTCTAGAAACTATAATTGACAATAAACAATTTCAGAAGAAAAATGACTTCATGTAAATAATTAATGTTGCTATGAATGAAAAATTACAACCGACAATGAGTAACAATCAATATCATATTCCTAATATTTCTTTAAGAAATGGAAAATCCAATTCTTACGGCAATTAGAAATTGGATCAGTATCCCAAAGTTTGCAATCATGCAAATGAAGAAGATTTTGAAACACACATCTTGGGAAACAACCAACATTTTTCTATTAGATAAATCTACAGGATTGTAAATTCAAATTCTTACTTTTCTTTGTAGAAATTTTGAATAATAAACACTTATTCATAGAGATTATCACGATTATACACTATTGCGGAATACATGCATAATACATAACGTCCTATATGTTGATCATCAATTTAGCAGCATCAAAAAACAATGAAACATCAATAGCGTGCACACATTAACACAGTATGTAACCCAGGGAAAGCTTACAACTGAAAACCCCACACTACACTGCCAAATTTCCAATCCCAGGAAATAATGAAGGAGGCCCAAGTCCTTCATCTCAAACTCCTTAGCAAGATCATCCTTGCATGAAAGTATTAACAACTCATCACCCGTTAGAATCAAATCATCTACATAAAGTACAATGATAAGAAACTTAGCCTCCACCGCAATCTGGTATAGGTTAGGATCCGCCTCACTCTTGGAGAATCCAAGTCCTATGAAATAGTTGTCTATCCGTGTGTACCAAGCACGTGGTGCTTGTTTCAACCCATACAACGCTCTCTTGAGCCTGCACACATGTGACTCGCTGCTGAAGATCTCAAAACCTTCAGGCTGTTCTATGTACACCTCCTCCTCAATGACTCCATTGAGGAATGTAGTCTTCACATCCATCTGATGAATGTGCCATTCCATATGCACTGAGAGAGCAAGAATCGTTCGTATGGAAGAATACCTTGCAACAGGTGCAAAGGTCTCCTCATAATCGATCCCCTCTATCTGTGAAAAGCCTCGGGCAACAAATCTTACCTTGTACTTCTCCACACTCCCATCATCTACCTGCTTAACTTTGTAGATCCATCTTGAACCCACCACTGATTTCCCTTCCGGTCTAGGAACAATCTCCCATGCACTGTTTCTGACAATCGAATCATACTCTTCCACCATGGTGTCTACCCATGCAGGATCCTCCACAGCTTCCTCGAAAGAGGATGGCTCAGTCACAACACATTTGCTCACAAGAGCCATGTATCCAGTGTACTGATCAGGTGATTGTCTCTGCCTGTGTTAGGTTGTAAGCAGTCCTATGACTTTCTTTGCATCTTGATCCAGTCGCTCAGCTTCTGTCGAGCGCTTTCGCCCTCTGATGGTTGGCGCTGCATGAGTGGTCTCTTCCACTCCATGAACCTCATTCTGTGTTTGATCCACATCTTGAAGCTCATCCTTAGGAACTAATAGCTCCTCATTTGCATGCAAGTGTGGCTCCCTCTCAGGTGAACACTTCATGGCTTTCTCGTCTTGAAATTTTATATCCCGTCGCACAACAGTTTTACCACTGTCTGGAAAATACACACGATATTTGTGGGGTGTATCAGTGTACCCCATAAATATCCCAACCTCTGCGGTCGGCTCCAACTTCTTCCTGGCATTCTTTGTCACATCCATGTAAATGTTAGCACCAAAAATCATCAAATGAGAAAGATCAGGCTTCTTACCAGAATAAGCCTCCTCGGGTGTACTCATGCCAAGTATCCTTTGAGGACAACGATTCTGCACATAAACTGCTGTACTGCATGCTTCTGCCCACAAGTGAAGGGTTAGGCCCTCATCATGCAACATCGTCTGTGCAGCACCCACGATCGTTCTGTTCTTCCGCTCAGCAACCCCGTTCTGCTGTGGGTTATGGGGATCTATGAGCTCTCTTCGAATCCCTTCTTCACTAAAAAAGTCCTTGAACTCGCCAGAGATGTATTCACCACCATTATCACTCCTAAGAACCTTCACCTTCTTCCCCAAATCCTTCTCAACTAGTGCTTTGAACTCACATAACTTTGAGTATGTCTCGCTCTTCTTCTGCATGAAGAAGATCCAGCACATACGAGAGAAATCATCAACAAAGATCACATAATACCTGTGTTTTGTTGTCAAAGCTACTGAGAAAGGTCCACACACATCTGTGTGAATTCTCTCAAGGATCGTTGTGGCACGACTATCCTTCTCGTGAAAGGTGGCTTTCACAAACTTTCCCAAAGTACACCCCTTGCACTGATCTGACTGTGCAAGAGTGCCTTTAGGAAGCCCTATAGTGATCTGCTATAGTATATTCAAGGCTCCATGGTGAAGGTGACCCAATCTCCTATGCCACAGCTCGCCATCATCCCGGCTCACCAATCCTTCTTCCTTGCATGCCATTGCTGCACATCCATCAACATGCAACTGATAAAGGTTCCTCACTCAAACCCCTATCTTTCGAGTTTCTCCAGTTGTCTTGCTACGCAGGAAAGCCTTTCACTCGCTAAAAACAACATCATATCCCTAGTCTTCTAACATCGCCACAGAGATAAGATTCTTCTTCAATCCTAGAACATGCATCACTTCCTTCAATACAAAGGGTTTACCAGACTCCCTCTCAAAGGAAATGGTACTGATACCGATCGCACTGTACCTACCATCATCGCCCATCTCGATGTGCACTCCAAGATCTTTGTCCTCTAGATTAGAAAACAAATCTCGATCTCCTATCATGTGAAAAGACACACCACTGTCCAAGAACCACACTGATCCCATCACACTTGAAACCAAGCATGCGATCAATGAAAAATTAAGCTCAAGCTATGAGGCTAGAGCCTCTCCTGTTGCAGATCCAGCAGCTTGCTTGTTCTTCTTCTTCTGCGGACAATTAGTGGCATAATGTTCGTGTTGGTGAGAGTGAAAGCACTTCACCTTGTACATGTCCTGCTTCTTGCCTTTCGCACCAGACTTAGAAGCTTTCTTGCTCTTCCCCTTCTTTTCTTTGGCATCCAAAGCACAATTTTCTTCATTAGTTCCCTTTGATGAAGATCCATCCTGGTATTCTGCCTAATCTCCTCCTACACAATATCTGACCAAAGTCTCTCCCATCCTGGCAATTTCTCCTGACCATTGACAAAGTCCTGATAGGAATGCCAACTCTTCGGAAGACCAAGGAGAGCCAAGCTCACCAATTCCTCATCATCGATAGTCACCCCCACACTTCCCAGCTCATCTCTGCACTAAGTGAACTTTGTGAGATACTTGGGCATACTGTCTCCCTTCTCACATTTGATGTTTCTGAGTTTATCCTTGAGCGCCAGCTTCCTCTGATCGCTCTTGCTTTGGAATAGATCTGTCAACGCTTTCCACATCAAGTATGCAGAAGCCTTTCCATGCAGGCTAGACACAATGTGATCCTTCACGCCCTCCAACATAATCCTTCGACACTTTGCTATCTCCTTTTGCAAAGCATCAACTTGCACAGCATCAGTAGGCTTTGGGACATCAGCCTCTATGAAATCCTTTAGCCCATTATCATCCAACACTTCCTCCATCCTGTCCTTCCATGCAATATAGTTCAAGCTGCCCTGAAGAGCATACTCGAATCGCAATCCGTTGAAAGACATTGCCACGTTGATACCAAGAAAACACTGCTGCAAATTCGAATTCCACCAGCTCCAAACTCAACCGCCTCTGATATAAGGTTCGTGAGAACAAAGTATTTCTCGTACAGAGATTGAATGTATGGGCTTTTACCGAATATCTCACCTTCCAAAGGAAGGATGAATCCAGAGGCTACCTGGCTCGATTACAGACTCTGCCTGAAGAAATAATATGTAAACACTTTCTGAATAATAGATTTGATGATCAACAGCTCTGATACCATGTAGAAATTTTGAATAATAAACACTTATTCATAGAGATTATCCCGATTATACACTATTGCGGAATACATGCATAATACATAACCTCCTCTACGTTGATCATCAATTTAGCAGCATCAAAAAACAATGAAACATCAATAGCATGCACACATTAACACAGTATGTAACCCGGGGAAAGCTTACAGTTGAAAACCCCACACTATCTGTATATTAATGATTGAGAAGATGTAACACTACATAGTACAATACTCCTCACAAGTATCTAGCACTATCTCCACTTGTTATACACAAAACTAGCTCAGATCCGAACAAGTCACAGGTTCAAATCTTCTCCATTGCTTTGCCTGCCTCCACTGCACAATGCCAAGTGAAAATCACTCACACTGAAAATCACGTGAGCACAGGCTATAATACTTGGCATATACTGCGCAATTCTCATGGGCATACTCAATCCTTTGATTGTGCAAGATCTCATGCACAACTATAGTCACAACTGATAGCAATCTCAACCTCTAACACCTGTCTCCACTGAACTGTACATGAACTGAGTTAACTGAAGTATTCTTTAGTTGCATTATGAGTTAATAATTAGTGAATTAATTTAATCAATTAATTCACATCACTCATCACTAGTCTATTTGCAGTTAGACTAATTACAACTAGTTTAACCAAGTCAAACTAAACACAACTCCATCAACTCCACATCCAACTCCACAGAACTCAACCACATGAGTTATAGCTGATGTCCTGCATGCAATAGCTCAACTGACCCACAAACAAAGCGTATTTCCTTCTGACAGCTGCATGTGCCACATCTGTAGCTCAAACTGAAGTGCTCCCGGAGGATAAGATAATGTTTATAGTCTAAATATTATTATGAGACAATAATATTTGATTTTTCTATTTTTGAACTGACAGTCTAAAAATAGACTCTGATCACTCCTGCTCTGATCCAAAAATAGAAGTCCATCTATTTTTCCCAACATGACCAATCATCCATAAATAGCATACTGCAACTCATAGACCATGATCCATATGTCTAAAAATAGACTTTGCGCCAAAAATACCCTGCGGGCCGACTTAGTGAAGGCGACTCCTTTCCACTAAGCTCCATCATCTTGTTGCATTCTCAACATTCTTTGTATCCTGATTTATTTGATAATTCATTAAATAGCAATTAAATTGGTGCTTTTGACATTGATAACAATTCACAAGATAAAGGAGTTACCATTTATGAATTATCAGTAACTTCTTATAGGGATAGAGAAAATTTAGTGATTTACAATTCTACTAATTCTCCCTCTGCTTCTTATTTAGGAAAATAGGATATTAATGAAATTTTTCATAATGATGAAAACATTGAACCTCATTATTCTTCTTCTTCAAAAATTAATTCTATAAGTAAATCTATTTTTGAAGATGAAAATAATGTTAATTTAAATGTTTTAATAAATTCTCAATTATTCAATCATCATGATGATTTCAGCAATCACGAATCCGCCCCAACTTATGATTCCTACAATGATGACATTCCTTTTTGGGATCATAATATTTTCCCATCTCTGCCTGAATGGAAATAAAAATGATTTTAATTTTATAATCACTTCTGAGAAGAAAATATTTACAAAATAACTCTTGTTGTCTTGTATCATTATTTGTAATATAGATGTAAATCATAATTTGCCTTTTTCTCTTTTTTCCCATATTTCTATTTGTTTTTTCAAATTTCTTTTTTTATTTGATAAACACATTGTGCTAGTACTATGAGCATCATAACTCTAGTCTCTCGTCTAACACATTAATCAACATATATGAAAATCAATTTTAGAATTATAATCATGAACATTGATTAATTCTTATTTTAAAATTATATTTGATGATTATGTGTGCCCAATTTCTTTTTGATTTTCAAATCGATTGTAATGAATGCTGACACTTGAGAGCCTATCATTATATATTGTCCAACCATGTAATCCCCCTAGAAATTTTCTATATTACTACCCGCGATTTATGAATTCATATGAAAAGAAAGTTTCTAGTAATGTACATATTATTCCTTGTTTACAATAGCCTATGATATTCAACTACTTATCATTTATCATGGGCTCGTTGTTTCCTCTTTCCCTTAATATCCTTCATGCAACAATCAAAATACATGATGAATTTTATGAGCTTGTAAGCAAATGTTTGGAAGAATTTCAGGGAAAGGATTTTGTAAATAAGTTGATTCTTGTACATACATTAACAATAGATGTACATAATGTTTTTTAGTTTGATTTATTTTGGTTTAATTATATGTATGTATTTATTACTGATGTTTGATGTGCACATTCATGCAAAAGAAAGATGCTTGAATGGTTACATTGGATGCACGATTTCACTTAGTCTTGGCTACTTTTTAGATTAGGATCAGGTGTAGTTTAGAAATTAGTTTAAATTGAATAAGAAGAAGGTTTTGAAATTTGATTAATACATGGGAGAAAATGAAGATTCATCAGGTAAAATTATGGTCAAATTCTTCCAAGTACACATTTATATGTTCACTCTCATCTCGTTTGAGCTTTATTTCATATTTTATTTTCTCTTTTAATCATTATTTCCATCTTATATTTTGTTGTTCTTCTTGCAAGGTCGCATGGATTTGATTTGTCGATTTAGCTTTGCTGAAAACTGACATTTCAGAAGAATGATCATTATATGACATTAGGGAGTTTTCTCTTCTCTAATTATCTGTACATTTTGAAATCGATTGTCAAACTTATTCTTAAAATTGAATCTTTAAAGACTCGCAAGCTATATTTAAGAAAGATTTGCAAAAGTAAGAAAACCCCTGTCAAAGCATACAACAATAACTCTAAACCAATAACTATGTTTTGAAACAAAAGAGTTTTATTGACAAATCATCATACAAAGATAAAATCAACATACTCTATTTTTTATGTCAATTGTTTATTTATCTTGTAAGATGTATCTTAAGGTTATTTTTCTTGATTGCCTTATTTCTAATTTGATAAGCATTCTAGGCTTAACTGGATTGTCTTTTAATTTTGTTTCATAATAAAATGGAGTAATGTTTTCTCTTTCAGCTTGGCATAATCATTGGGCGAGTCATTTTTAGGCTCTAATTTATTAATGGAACCTAATCTCTAAGGATCACTTCAATGAAGAGGATTTCATTTAGGTTCATTTTTAGTTTTCGTAACCATGTAGAGCCCCTCAATTTTTTTCTTTGATTTTAAATATTTCAGTTATTTTTCAATGAATTATCTCTAACTACTATCTTTGAAGAAAGTAAAACACATATAAGAACAATTAATTAAGGTCATTATGTATTTTGGCAAACAAGTTTAGTCAAGTGAATAGTAGTCATCTTAAATCATTTTACGCCATCCCTTACTCTTAAGGAGAAATATGCCACCCCATCTATTAAGTAATCTCTATGAGATTAACAACAAACATAGTTAAACATAAAAATATGGTCAACAAAAGGATAGGAGGTCTCATCACAAGCTGACCTACCATGATCATAAGTTTTAACACTATGACATTACCATTATTGGTCATTAAGCCAAGGTAATGGCTCTTGACCACAAGGTTGAGAGAAAAGAGGTCTTATCATGCGTCAGCTTGTTCAACATACTAGATTTTGTGAATGGAATTTTAGTTAAATAGTAAGCAAGCCATGACAATGATCTTTAGTTGACATTCAAATAAGTTTAAGATGATATTTTGTAACTATGCAATTATTCCTAATAGATGGGATACTAGAACCTAAAAGGGTGAAAGGGCACCCCCGTCGAGGCTATAGGCACATGTTGGTAGCAGTGGCCATGCTTATGGTATGGAGGTTAAATCAATACTATGTTTTCTTGATTAGCTTGTTTACTTGACAAATGGTGCCAAACTAAGCTAAATGTTGTACATATAAATTTATTGAAACATTGAATTCATGTTGTCAATTTTTACAAGCTCATGAATGATAATGGTATATCTATTTATTTGACATCATATAATGAGGACAAAATGGTTAGGATATCTAAATTTAATGATATGAAATTTTCTAAATATAGTTCCTTCATTTTTAAACTATGATTCGTATCATTATGACATAGATAATTTCTTCTCCCCAATGTGTCTTCATTGTTCTAGTGAAAACACAACAAGCCATTTTATTGTATCATAATAGACATGGGGACATTTTTTTGCATTGCATGTAGTCTTTGAGTGTGATTGTGTTAGGCCCCTATAATACTAGTGATTCCCCATTACTATTGTCATTGTATCCCTTATTGTTATTATTGTGCCCCTATTGTCCCCATATTGTTATTAGTATGCCCCATAGAAACCTACTATTGTTATTTTTGTGCCCTTATGTTATTAATGTTATGTCAACTTGATTATATTGTGACCCCTTAGACTCCTATATATAGAAGGGAGGTTTAGTCATTTGTATCATCCAAGAATTTTTCATTTGTGTAATGTAAAGGAGGTTTCCCCCTCAATGATGCTGAGTTCTAAGGCGTTGATGTATCTTTTCTATCTTTTTGTGAGTTGGTTTCCTAACATTTGGTATCAGAGCTTTGGATACTAGGGTTTCGCTGCTCCAAATAAGTCATCGTGGCATTTTTGCTATAACTTTGTTTCTGTGACATTTTAGAAGCTACAAAAAAGCCAATTTGATCTGACATCGTTTTGAAATTTAGGTCTGAATTTCACATCTTGTATCACTATATTTTTGGAGATATGATCTGAGGAAGTTAGGGTGTTTGCAGACTCCCGAATTACATTCCAAACAGGTGACCTGGGGAAAATCGTCATAACTTTTGTTTTGAGCATCAGATTGAAATTTCGTAAGAAGTTTCGGAAAGAGGACAGCCTAAAGTTTTTTGTGTATCATTTGCAAGTACTAAGGTTGAAACAGTGACACGTGGCATGTCATGCAAGTTTGTTCTACTGAACTATTCTATAATCAAGTCACCGTGGGAGATTTGGCATAACTTTTCTGTGGAGAATCCAATCTTGATCGGACTTGCAGGGTTAGAAAGAGGACTCAAAGGGATATTGTAGGACAAGATTTTGGATATTCAAGGTCTACAGTTACAGAGATACAACATATTCAATATCGAGCTCTTACAAAGTGAAAAAAGGGTGTTTAGTTTTTTTAAATTTTGCATAAGATTGGTTTGAAAAATTATTTTGAAGGAATTCAAAGGGAATAGTGAAGAATTATTAGCATTAATTAATGCCCCGAAGAAATTAAATGGAAACACATATTAAGCAACCTGAGAGATCTAGCATGACTCATGAAGAAGAGAAAGAAATGCAACATGATATATCAAAATTACAAGACCAAGTACAACAAATTTCACTCTCACTAAAGGTAAATGAAGCTAAGATGAATGGCGTGGAAGATAATATGAATGGCATGCAAGTTAAGATGGATGGCATGGAAGCTAAGATGGATGGTGTGGAAGCTAATATGGATGGCATGAAAGCTAAGATGAATGGCATGGACACTAAGATGAATGGCATGGACGATAAGATGGAAACATTGAAGATAAATTTGAATAAGTTGCTACAAGAAATCGTCACTAATGGTGAAAGGGTAGTAAATGGAACTCCCGATGAAAACAAAAAAAATGTTAATCATGATTTCATAAACTTTAATGTTGGATTGGAGACCCACCATGTTCCCAAAATTGATATGAGGAAGTTTGATGACAAGGATCCCGGAACATGGATACTACAGATGGAGCAATTTTTTGATCTCCATAATGTGCAAAACACACAAAATGTACATATTTAAACTTTATGTTTGGAACCAAATCAGTTTGTATGGTATCGATGGCTTTGCTCTCGTAAATAAATTGTCACTTGGGCAATTTTTATGGAAGAAATGGTAGCAAAATATGAGGATACAAAAACCAACACCTTTTTTAGCCAATTGATAAATCTCAAACAAAAGGGTTCAATGATGGAACACATTGAGGACTTCCAAAAATTGAACATAAGGGTAAAAGATATTCCAGAGGAGCATAGGATTGATGTGTTCATAGGGACTTTTAAGGATAATATCCAACATGAGGTTCACCTTTGGGAACCTGGCTCATTAGAGAAGGCATTCAGGTTAGCAAGAAAAATGGAAAGAAAAATTATGGCAATGAGGAAGCCTACCACTCACAACTATAAAGATGAAGTGTTGTTTCCCCTAGCCTTCCATAACCTACAAGGTTGACACCACAATAATTGGAAGAAAAAAGAGAAAAAGGGCTCTGTTACAGTGGTGATAGCAAATACACTAAAGGTCATAAGTATGCTGAGAAGAAATTATTCTACATAGATTGTGAAGAGGAGGAAGAAAAGGAACAAGAAATGTCAAAAGAAGAGGATATACTCCAGGAAAAAACCCTAGATAAAGAAGAAATGAATTTGACCATATCTTGTAATGCATTGGTTGGAATTACCACTCCTCAAACTATCAAGATAGAACGACATATCAAGAAGAAAAAGGTAGTAGTGTTGATTGATTTCGGAAGTACCCATAATTTTATTCATTGTAAGATAGCAAAGGAATTGAATTGCTTCCTATATCCAGCACTAGAGTGTCAAGTGATGGTTGCAAGTGGAGGAACCATAAATTGCTCTATAAAGTGTCATAATATTAAGCTATCCATGGGAGAATATGTATTGAATAGCCCAATGCTTTCCATTCCAATGGGAGGTGCTGATGTTGCACTAGGAGCCCAATGGCTACAATCCTTGGGTACAATAGCTTTTGATTTTCAAGAAATTTTCATAAAATTTTGTGCGAAAGGAAAGGGAGTTGAATTAAGGGGTATTGCAGGGAAACCGGGAAATATAATCAGCTCTAACAGTATGACAAAGCTTCTAAAGAAGGAACAAGGAGGTGTCATTGCAAAATTATGTTCGCTAGAGGTTACCACATCGAAATAATCTATTTCTCCAGATCTCCAAAAAGTCTTGGACAATCATTCCAAGGTATTTGAGACTCCCAAAGGTCTCCCACCTATTCTTGATCATGATCATGCTATTCATTTGATTCTAAGAAGTGTTCCTCCAAGCATCAAGCCGTACAGATATACATATGCCCAAAAGAATGAAATTGAATGTATGGTTGTAGAAATGCTAGAGGTTGGTATACTTCAACCTAGTCAAAGTTCTTTCTCTACTCGAGTAGTATTGGTGCACAAGAAGGATGGATCATGGTGCATGTGTATGGATTATAGGGAGCTCAACAAGCTCACTATTAAAGATAAATTTCCCATTCCTGTCATCGATGAATTATTGGATGAATTGCATGGATTAATTTACTTCACCAAGTTGGATCTTTGTTAAAGCTATCATCAAATCAGAATGAAGGCTGAAGACATTCCGAAAACAACATTTAGAACTCATGAGGCTCATTATGAATTTTTGGTCATGCCTTTTGGCCTTACCACCTTCTACATTTCAAGGTTTGGTGAATTCCATTTTCAAACCCTTCCTTAGAAAATTTGTGTTAGTATTTTTTTATGATATACTAATCTACAACAAGTCTTGGAAGGATCATGTTGAACATGTTGATAGGGTGTTCAAACTATTGGAGGAGAAGCAATTATATGCAAAAGCTCCAAATGTTTCTTTGGAGTACAAGAGGTGGAATATCTAGGTCATATTGTATCTTAGGAAGGTATTAAGGTAGACCCTAATAAAATTAAAGCCATACCCATAAAGCATCTGCGAGGATTGTCGAGTTGACAGGGTATTACCGCAAGTTTGTTAAGAATTATGGGAGAATAGCAACACCTCTAACAACATTATTGAAGAAAGATGCATTTTCATGGACTCCAGAAGCATCAAAGGCCTTCGAACATATTAAAGAGGCAATGTACCAAGCATGGGTCTTAGCTACACCGGACTTCACAAAAACCTTTATTGTGGAATGTGATGCTTCAGGAAATGGAATTGGTGTTGTTTTAATGCAAGATGAAAGACCCATTGTTTTGAAAGTC
Organism: Pinus tabuliformis; assembly: GCA_031772625.1. Classification (NCBI taxonomy): domain Eukaryota; kingdom Viridiplantae; phylum Streptophyta; class Pinopsida; order Pinales; family Pinaceae; genus Pinus; species Pinus tabuliformis. The sequence continues at coordinate 826,260,938 of CM062808.1, forward strand.
ATCCAATCAACGAAAAGTATTTACACGAAGCTATTTATGAGAAGGAAATGTTGGCAATACTACATGCACTTAAGAAATGGCGACCCTACCTAATGGGAAGACACTTCAAGGTAAAAATGGATCATGATAGTCTTAAATACTTTTTAGAACAAATATTATCCTCTGAAGAGAAACAAAAATGGGTCACAAAGATGTTGGGTTATGAGTTTGAAATCATCTACAAAAAAGGGAAGAAAATTTTTGTGGCACATGCACTCTCAAGAGAGGATGAGGATTTGGAAGCATTGTTGTGCGAAATTTCTATTATCCAACCAGATTGGATAAACCAAGTAAGGGAGGAATAGAAGAATGACAAAGAAGTGTGGGCACTTATTCGAAAGTTACAACAAGATCTCAATACATCTGATACATTTATCTGGAAAAATGATTCGTTATGGTACAAATATCACTTATACCTATGTAAGAATTCCCAACTCAAACAAAAGATTCTTATGGAATTACACACTTCTCCCTTAGGAGGGCACTCAAGATTTTTAAAAACCTACCACAAGATTAAGAAATATTTTTTTTGTGATGGCCTTAAATCATATATTCAAAAGTTTGTGGCAGAATGTTTGGTTTGCCAACGAAATAAAGTTGAAAGAATTAAGACCCCGGGTCTATTACAACCTTTATCCATTCCAAGCCAACATTGGGAGGAGGTTTCAATGGATTTTATCACAGGTTTACCCAAGTCTGAAGGAAAGAGTGTCATCATGGTGGTGGTTGACAGACTTACCACGTATGCACACTTTTGTGCATTATAACATCCATTCAAATCCAGTACAATTTCTACTGCATTTATGGAAATAATTCAAAAGCTACATGGAAACCCAAAGATTATTATAAGCGACAGAGATCCCATTTTCACTGGAAATTTTTGGACAGAATTATTTTCTTGTCTCGGTACTCAGTTAGCTCGTAGATCATCTTAACATCCTCAATCTAATGGGAAAACTGAGATAGTAAATAAATGTTTGGAAGGATATCTTCGTTGCTTTGTATCTGATAAACAGACACAATGGGACAAATGGTTGCCTCTAGCTGAATGGTGCTATAACACTTCCTTCCATACTGTAGCAAAAATGACCCCATTTATGGCACTTTATGGATATCATTCACCATCCATCACATCATATTTAAGAGAAAAATCTAAGGTTCAAGCAATGGAACATCACATCGAGAATCAACAACTAGTTCTCCAACTCTTGAAAGATAACCTCACATTGGCACAGAATAGAATGAAACAACAAGCAAATCAACATCGCATCGAAATAAGTTTTGATGTAGGTGATTGGGTATTCCTACAGCTACAACCATATAAAAAAATGTACCTCAAGCAAGATAAGAAGGATAATAAATTATCACCAAAGTATTATGGTCCATACAAGGTGTTGCAAAAGATTGGTACTATGGCATACAAATTGGAGCTTCCTGCAGCTTCCCAAGTGCATTTAGTTTTCCATGTTTCATGTTTAAAGAAGGTTATAGGTGACAAGCTCCCAATTCAAACAATATTTCCAAAACTTGACGAGGAAGGAAAAATCATATTAGAACTAGACGCAGTCATAGAAACAAGAACTCGACAGCTACGAAATCGATCAATTTCAGAGTATATCATCAAGTGGAAGAACTTATCTGCTGAAGATTCCACATGGTAGGATGAGAATTTTATACAGAAGCATCCAGGACTACTCAAGCATTGAGGGCAACGCATTTTGGAAGGAGAGGGGCATGTTAGGGCCCTATAATACTAGTGATTCCCCCATTACTATTTTCATTGTATCCCTTATTGTTATTATTGTGCCCCTATTGTCCCCATATTGTTATTAGTATGCCCCATAGAAACCCACTATTGTTATTTTTGTGCCCTTATTTTATTACTGTTATGTCGGCGTGATTATATTATGACCCCTTAGACTCCTATATATAGAAGGGAGGTTTAGTCATTTGTATCATCCAAGAATTGTTCATTTGTGTAATGTAAAGGAGGTTGCTCCCTTGAAGAGGCTTAATTCTAAGGCATTGATCTATCTTTTGTATCTTTTTGTGAGCTGGCTTCCTAACATATTGCTTCATTTCAAGTCTAATTTTCTTTTTATTTACACTTGTCTTATTTTTATAGTTTGCCTAAGTTTTATTAAGTTTTATTGTTAATAAAATTTGTAAATAAGTCTTTTTTTTAAAACAACTTAATTAATTATATTAATGAATAAAACAGCCCTCGAGACCAAGATGTGTGCATAGTATTTAAGCGTTAATCATTAAACAAATGGTTATAATATAACCGAGATATCAGAGCTTTGGCATCAGAGGAACCCTTTTAGAATTCCTCAATGTCAAAACCTCGATTTAAATATAATAGCTTATGTCATAGTAAAACAATATAATATCCAATCCATATAAGTAGCATGGGGGGAATATTAAATTCGAAAGATGTATGTGGCAAACCTTTTTTATAATCTTTAGAGTATTAAAACAATTATATCATATAACCAAAGTCCTACCATTATATAAAGGCACTATAATTTATAAGCCCTATTGGAGGACCCACATTCCATGCCATTGTTTCCGCTCTCGCATATCAGAGGTAATGCATATTGGAGGTTTCCTTTGGAGGCACATTAAAAAAACTCTTGTATGATTCCTCGTCAATATTAAAATATGCCAATCCCTCTGATCTCTGATCTCCACTAATCATATTCTCCTAGTCTCTGATCTCTGATAATCATATTCCTCTAAACTCTGATCTCTAATATTCATATCTCTCCAATCATTGATATCCCAATGCACCACGCCCTCCGACTTCATATATCTTCCATGCTTCGATATGTCAGGCCCAATATTTCTATTAATGATGGTTTAACAGAATATCATGTCCGCTTGTATGTAAGAACTTTTAAATGGTAACAACTGTAAAACCCCCGATATTAAATTTCCAGTACAAGGCTCTGATATAATGGACCTGATAAAGTTATTAAAGGGAATTGAATATGATATTGCATCCACTCCATATCAAAGCCGCCCAATATCGTAACTATTTTGTTTTGTCTCATTTTAAACCTATAATGAGCTTACATCTAATACCACTGAGCTCTTGCCACATATCAGTAAAATCCACTTAATTAATTTAAAAGGGTCTCTTGGCATAAGTATAGTTTAACACATTTTTATAGTTTAACCTATTTTTTAACTATTTTAATAATAAATCTCTAATATCCTCTATGATTTTTGTAACAAGACGTAATGCCGTGCTCGGTCCATGCTTCTAAAGGCCCCCTACCATGTGGAAAATACTATTCAAAATTAACTCGATTGTTGTAACGAACTCCATAACAGGCCATGACGAATAACAACTAATGAATCCTTTGGCCAACAATAGAGTCAATTAGTTTGACTAGTGTAACAATTTCCTAAAGTTCACTTGCATTCAACTAAAACAATCCGTCTTCTGTCTGCTAAAGAAAACCTCTAGATTCGGTTGTTAAGAGATGTAAAGAGGCATGTTAGCTATGTAAATCTTGTATAAATACCCTTGAATTCAATCCATAAAGGGAGGTCGAGATCCACTCAAGGGGTATTCTCCGTAGTTGTTCATTTTGTGCAATAGCACTACTGTTATGTACATAAAGGTCAATTATAGAGAGAACATAGGGCTTTCGACTCTGTTCTCAAAGCTTAGCACTATTGTAGTTAATAAGATTATGAGTCTCACCTACTCCAGGACTGCATATTTTGTAATAAGCTTTGGTACTGTTTAATAAATTTCCATTCTTGTGTACTATTATGGGAATGATGAATTTTCATATTTTTGTCAAAGTTTTATAATTGGTTTTGATTTACATCCTAAATAGTATGTTTCTTTGATCTCATTCTGTCTCTTGGAGATATTTTTTGCGAGACTTCAGCAATATATCAAACTTAATTCATTGAATTATACTTGTGTTGAATGATAACTATATATTATTCATTTATAGGTGCATTTTTCTTTTATGTGTATTAATTGAAATGAACTATTTCTTTTGATTAATACAAATTTTATAATGAATTATGTTTAAAATGAATTTAGGCCTGTAGACAGATTTACTTTAATAACTATTTATTAAAGTAGATTCATTTACATAGTTGTTTTAACCTTTCATGAGTTTACAAACTATTTTAGAATTCATAATCGAATATTAATTCTGAGTTCATTCATAAACCAGGCTTTCCTCTTGTTTTAGTTATCTTGCTCTTGGATTAGAGGAGGGATATCTCATTCTAGTTCAAGATAGGTATTTCATGTTTTAGATTAGTTTTGCATGTGCATCTTAGTTTTTTTTTAGTCCTCTCTTAAATAGGAAAATAAATCATTTAATTGTGGTTTATCATCCTTTTTAAACCAATCAAACCTTTGCGTCAATTTAATTCTTTAACTTACATCTTTAAAGATCGATATAAAGGAAATGTAAGATGATGTAATATAGGTGTAATAGATTAATTTTTAGTTTAGGTTATATTAGTTTTAGATTATATTAGATTTATATTTAAGGTTAACGTTGACACCTAATCATCAGGATTGGGTGAACATAATGTAAATAAATAAATAAGTAATGTGAACAGTCATAGGGAGAGGAAGTGAACAGTCTCTCCCTCATGTATATAATAAGGCCAACCTGAAGGAATAAACACATGAATCAATTTTGGTTGAGGAGTTACTGCCTAGTCTGACATGGTATCGGAGCCAGCTCCCGAAATTAGGTTTTGTGTAACTCCTAATGTCAGTTTCTACCTATGTTCTACCTATTTTGTAGAATTCACACCTGCCCATCTGACCAAATTCAGTTTCCCATATATACGCTGCTCCACCTGCTATTCACCATTATTCTCGCTACTCATAAACATCCATACGCTGCTTCCTCCATACGCTGCTCCTCCAGTTTGCACGATGAGACCTGCTACTGCTCGTGTTTCTTATCGAGGAAGGCACGGTCCAGAGTGTGCGTAGAGGCATCATACATCAACTCGAAACTATGATGGTCCGAAATGTTTACAATTACCAGCGGATGGAGCTTAAATAGTTTCATTATGTTATGCATTTTCCTGAAGTCTGTGGTAGTATATTAACGTTGGCTTGAAGTTTATAGTATTATTTTAAATCAATGAAAAGCTACGCTGACATCTTGCAGAAAGTTTTTGACACCTGGTATTACATTAACGCTGGCCTGTCTCAGCTACAAATGTTAAAACGGGAACAAGATTAAATGTTGTAAGTTAACGCTGTTGTTAAATGTTGTAAGTTAATGTTGTCTTTCTCCATCAAATGAACCTCTGCTGCGTTGGTAAAGCTTTGTAATGGTGTGGCTGTGGGGTATGAGTCTTCCTATGGTGGTGTATTGGTAAAGTGTTGCGTTGATGCTACACTCCGAGAGTTGATTGAGTTATGTAAGTTTTTGCACTGAGACACATTGCAAGGGATTTCTGGGTTTGCAATTGTAAGAGATTTTTGACAAAAAAAGAAAAAAAGCGTACCTCTGTTGGAGTGTTGTTGGATGCACTATTGACAATTGAATTTTCTGTAAAGTCATATCAAAAATATATTTCTTTGAATTGTAATTTAAAAAAATAAATTACCACCAGAACTACAATTTTACTGTATATTGGCAGAAGTATCTTCTATCAGCAGAACTATTTTTTTTTACAGTATGCATTCAATCATATCTATTGTGGGAATAGTTCTCACTCGCAAGGAGAACTATCCTGAGTGGTCCCGGATGATAAAACACACCCTCATTTTCAATGAGTTGTGGAAAGTAGTGTGTGTCGGAGATGGGGACAATGAACCAGAACAACCTAGCTCAGACAAAGAGCTCATCATTTGGGAAAACAAGAAAAACAAAGCTTATGCATTAATTGCAGCATCTGTTGAAGAGGTGAGTTGCCATATTTCATCATTCTCAACTGCCTTTGAAGCCTTACAAAAGCTGAAAGAACTTTATGACTCACATTCTGCACTTGAAGTTGTTCAACTAATGATTAAACTCTTCACTCTTGAACTGCAAAATAATGATCCTCTTGCTCTTGCATTTGAAGTAAATTCTATAATGCATGATATCAAATCCACTAAGGTTGAACTGGATATTCCTCTTATTGATTTTCTCAAGGCACTTTATCCTACTTACTGCAATTATCTTGAGTCACTGCAAGCAAATGGAAATCTCAAAGATATCACCTTTGACTCTCTTGTGAAAAAGTTTGTTGAAAGAGAGAAAGCCTTTGGAAAGAAGACAACCCCTGAATCTTCTAAAGAGGCTCTATGCCTTGCTCATAAAGAAAAGCATCCTGCTCAAGAGTCTTCAAGAGGAAGAGGAAGATACTTCAAAGGCAGGGGGGAAAACACTCTCAAGGAGAAAAGGAAGATTTGCACTGCATACGCTGCAAAAGAAATGAATCACATGATCCCTCTACATGTAAGCTATCGTGGGACAAAATTGAGCAGCAAAGAAACCAACATAAAGGTAAAAATGACGATGCAGACAAAGGTAAAGCACCTGAATCTGCTCACTATGTTGTGGCACAATGTAACACTGGAGTAAATGAAGATTTATTTAATCCTTCACTTGCTTCTTGGAAAAATGATCGGTTGCTTGATTCAGGAGCAACCTGCCACATGAATTATAGAAAATATTTTTTTGGAAAATTTACTGACAATGTTGATGAAGCAGTAGACTTTGCAGACCAATCAAAAATCAAGCCATCAGGGCTTGGCACAATTAGGCTTAAACTGTTGTGGGGGAGAGTGTGAGCTGTGTGGTGGTAGTGTTCTCAATGTTGAACTTGTGAGGTGTGGGGGCAGACCTAATTCATGTAGTCACCATTGTTCTACCATGCTGAGAAATGGATACGTTGTTTGTAATCCATTTTAATAATGGATATTCTTGTTAGGAAAATGAATTGCAGATTATTTCTGAAAAAAAAGTTGATTAATTAATGTTGTTTGAGTTTGACAATCAAGGGGAAGAATGTGGTGAGGAAATCATAGCAGCAATTAAAGGAACAAACAAGTTTGAAGATGTCAAGCTTGATTATGATGCAAAGATAAAACATATTGAAGGATGGCTTGAAATGTCCTTTGAAAATATTGATGAAGGTCTAAAACAAGCAATTGATGTTACATTGAAGGCTCTTGAAAATGAGCAAAATGAAGAATCCATGAATGATGTAGGTGACATAGAGATTGAAACAATAATTGATACATCAGAAGAAGTTCATGCAATTATGATGCATTGGAGTCTTGAAGAAATTATGCATTACTATAGTCTAATGTGGCAACAATCCACCAAACAAGGAATGATAACGAAAAAGGGCAACAACCCAATTATGTATGTTTTGAAGAATGTGCAACTATTGAAGACAAATCCTAACCTCAAGAATTTGATGAAGTATTGCTAGAGTCGAGTTGTAACATATAGTCAAAGAGAAACAAATCAAGGAAGACGTATTATTAGTAATTACTATTTAACAGCAAGAAAGGCCAAAATGAAATAAGACCAGTGGGCATGTTTTCTATGTTATGCTTTGATCCATTTCTCCATTAAGGGGGAGACTTGGAATTAAGGGAGAAATGTAGAAATTTCCAGCTATATTTCTTATTGTGGCATGGAATGAAACCTCTGCGTGGCTTGCACTACTATACTCGAAACTTGTGGGTGGCTCGTTTTGATGTAGTCTTGAACTGCACATTGTGACCATAACAATTTTATTTAATATCCTACTGGGTTTTGCAACAGTCAAAAGCCACAACTAGCTAAAAGCAGTGCCCGAGTTAGGTATCATGTTGCCAAGGTTGTGCCCCTGTAGTTTGTGAGAGTTGTTTAATTAAGAGTTTTTCTAGAAGAGTTTTTTTTTTTTTTTTTTTTTTTTTTTTTTTGGTCTAAAACTCTTATAGAAATATTGATATGGATCACAGAAGCCTAAATTCAATAAGTAAGAGTTGTTCTAGCACAGCGAAATCTTAGGAAAATGAATTGCAGATTATTTCTAAAAAAAGTTGATTAATAAATTGTTGCTTGAGTTTGACAATCAAGGGGAAGAATGTGGTGAGGAAATCATAGCAGCAATTAAAGGAACATACAAGTTTGAAGATGTCAAGCTTCATTATGATGCAAAGATAAAACACATTGAAGGATGGCTTGAAATGTCCTTTGAACATATTGATGAAGGTCTAAAACAAGGAATTGACGTTACAGTGAAGGCTCCTGAAAATGAGGAAAATGATGAATCCATGAATGATGTAGGTGACATAGAGATTGAAACAATAATTGACACATCTGAAGAAGTTCATGGGATTATGATGCATTGGAGTCCTGAAGAAATTATGCATTATTATAGTCTAATGTGGCAACAATCCACCAAACAAGGAATAGATGAAGATACTGACAAAGTACAACAACCCAGTTATGTATGTATTGAAGAATGTGCAACTATTGAAGACAAATCCTAACCTCAAGAATTTGATGAAGTATTTCTAGAGTCGAGTTGTATCATATAGTCAAAGAGAAACAAATCAAGGAAGAAGTATTATTAGTAATTACTATTTAACAGCAAGAAAGGTCAAAATGAAATCAGACCAGTGGGCGTGTTTTCTATGTTATGCTTTGATACATTTCTTCATTAAGGGGGGGACTGGGAATTAATGGAGAAATGTAGAAATTTCTAGAATATTTATTATTAGATATTAGTTGTGATATGTGTCTTAATTAGTTTTTAGATCCTATTTTTGAGGAAGTTGTTCCAACTCCTCAAAAGACATGTAATCTTGTATATGTATGAGCTTTCTTGCTAGTGAATTGAAGTGCCCTGGTCAGGCACTCTCGTGGTGAGCTAGCCTCACCTCAGAGCTCACCATTTCCTTCATAATTTTTCCATCGTTAATTTTGACTCTAAGAATCTACATTAATATCGATAAGCTACAAAAACTAAGTTTTTAACAACTTTAAAAACCATCAATCCATACTCAAACCAGGTTTCATATAACTCTTCCATTGCCTCTGAAAGGAAGCCTGATAGTGCAAGGAGCACCACTATATCTTCAAACAATTAGTGCAACTAATGGTTGCATCAACAAAACATATGTATGTTATTTCACCTTCTTGGATAGATTGTCCACGTTTGAAAAGGAGGTTGACCTCCAAATTTTGCTCTCTGAAGATGTTTGGGAAGGTAACGTGCTTGAAGGACTTCGTCAAAACTCCAATATACTGCATCTAGTGGAATAGAGTAGGTGGCCCAAAGATTGTGTTAACACCCAGGTTGTTCCCTATGACTCCCAAGGGAATACGGCCGGGGTAACCACTAACCAATCTTTGGATCACAGTTTCTAGCCAAACTGTAATCAGAGAGGGCTCTCTCTTTATGATTTATCTTTGTTTTTAATGTTTTTAGGCTAGCTATAAATTCAGGTCTGTTTTGAGTTTTTCGCTTGGATGATAATTTCAGTCTAGTTTCTTGTGCAATCTCCAAATAGTTCTAGTCCATTGGGCTATGGAGTCAGTGGTCCTTTAACTGTTTGATGTGCTGCTGTGATACTGTAGTGATGCTGCAGAGCCAGATTAGTGTCTGAGAAATAACGTTGGCAATAGTGATGGAATGGAGTGTATCCAGTTAGTGCAAGGCAATTAATAATCTTACAGCTTAACTGTTGGAGTAAGACAGTGAGAATATTGACCTAGGAGCATTTAAGAATTTCTAGGTGATATTCATACATATAGAATTAACAGACACATGAGCAATTAAGAATTCATGTACATATTTAACCCTGAGGACAAACATTTACAGCAGCAAAAAATTGAGCACAAGGTGCAATAAAACAAATCTTGTACTATTCTTTCTTTTCTACTGCTAGCTTAGTGTGAGATAAGTATGATTTGATAAACATAAGAAAACAAGAACAGAGTTTTGAAGAAAACTTGTTATTTCGTCAGACAGCACAGGAATTCTGCATCAACACATGGAGCATCCTCCAGACATCAAATAATTTCAGGAAATCACTGAGCTCATCCAGCCCTTTGTATTAGATAATTGAAAGTGTACAATACAAGTGTTCTCATAGAGAAAATTACCAACCCTTTGTGAGTTACTCAGGGGAGTTTATATACAAAAATTTACATCAAAATATCAACGAAATGAGTTATTATCTCATTTATGATATGCTAATCTCCAAAGTGCAGTAGCTGAAGAAGTGAATGCAGCCGAAATTCCTTTATGCTTCAGCTGTCAAAAAGTCAGAAGGTATTTGGTCTTTATGGCTGTTAGAGTCGGTTGGAGATGCGCTGTTCAAAATTTGGCTAGCTGTCATATTCTTATGTGATGAGTCATTACTCAGCTGCTTTTAAATGCTAACCTTTTCTGCTGTTTGTCTTCTAGTGACATGGAGCTGGCAATGAGTAAACAGCTGGACTTACCGTGGCAAAATCTGAAGCATAAACTGCCACCAATCCTCCTTAGGCATCTGATGCCTGCGTATTTTTATCAATGTTTCCTCTGCCTCTGTATGTTTGTACAGATTGGGAGGAGTCTCGAACAGGTGATTCACCTCATTCTCAATGTAGAACATGCCTTCAAGTTTTTCATATAAACTCTGTCCTGTAGGATGCCCTGCTGGTTCAGATGTACTGCCAGATGCAATAATCTGATTTTCAATAGTGGTTGCCATTCTATTGGCCATTTGATCTAGGGAGATCAGCTTTCCTGCACCACTTAGCAAGCTGGGCAGGCCTTTTGCTTGTAGCACTCCCATTTTGGCCTTGTATTCCTCCACATCTGCTTGCATTTCAAAAAATTTCCTCTCTACTGTTTGTATGTAGTTTCTTAGAGTTAGCGCCTTTTTGGCAGAGAGGACAGCTTCTGTTCTGTTGGGAATGCCTATGGCTGCTAATTCTTCCCTTTCCTGTCTATTCAGGAAGTCTATCATCCTGTTGGCATGTTCTGTTTTGTTACCTAGTACTGTCTTGGCCTTCTGAATTTCTGCTTGTGCTTGGCCCATCAACTCCATCTGCTCATGTATTATTTTTATTGACCTCCACTGCTTTTTGATGGATTGGCCAATTTTAGCCCATAGGATTCTCTTTATGTCAGCCATAGCTGTCTCTAGGTTTAGCTCCTTTTCTAAGGCCTTTATCTTGTCTCTTTGGGCCTTTATTTCTCTGCCCTGTTCTGCTACAGTCATTTTGGAATTGGTATACTTGGAGTCCAGTTCTGCCAATTTTTCCTTGGCCTTCTTTATTTCATCTGCTTGGAGCTCCATTGCTTTGACGGCCTTGGTCAATTCTTCTACACTTGGACTGGCATCTGGGGCTGCTGTTGTTCCTGTTGCTTCTGCTGTAGGGGGCACTGCTGCCCCTGAAGTTGCTGCTGTTGTTGATGTAGTTGGAGGAGCTTGGGAAGTGGAATCTGCTTGTTTTTCCTGTAATATTCCTTCCAGCTCTTTCTCCAGTTCCCTAATCCTTTGGTCTTGCTGCATTAGGAGGTCTAGCTGGTCCTCAGCCCGTTTTTGCTTTTGGAGTTCTGCTGTTTGAGGGTGCTCTGTGGGCTGCAGCTTAAACCTCCTCTTCATTGCGTTCAAGTCATCATCTTTTTTCTTCAGGAGGGCCTTTACACCCGTTGGATCACTAGGATCATGTCCTAGATCGATGATGATCTCCTCCAGGGACTTTATCCTGTTGTCCTTGGCTTGGGATGATAATCTCTCAAAATCCAACTGGGTGTTGGTGTTTTTGAGGGACTCCTTCAGCTCATGGGCCAAGGTGGCCTTCTCTATTAGGGTCGTATAGACCATCTCTCCAGTTTTCCTGTGGAGTTCAATCTGGTCCATGGGATGTATATCCCTGGCTAGGACCTCCACCCCTGTTTTTATGAAATCTGCCGGTGTCTTAGGCTCCGGCCCCATTGGCTTGAAGTGGCTCAGGAGCAGTCTCTCCTCCTGAATGTCAAATACCGACAATAGTCTCTCTTGCTGGGCTGGTGTTGCATCAACGAATTGCTTGTAGACCTCGGCCCTTAGCAGCTCATTCTGAGCTTTTATCTGTTTGAAAGAAGCCTTGGTACTTTTGGGCTTCTTGGTCAGCTGGGAAGAGGAGGACACCTCTAAGCCATGTTGTAAAGTTTGCTCCTGCTGAAAGGAGCTTGTACCTGTATGTTGGCTGCCCTCCTTGTCTTTTCTTTCACTCTCCAAGACATCATCAGTAATGTCTTCTACCTCTGGGGAGTCTGCTCTTTGCCTTTTGGCTTCTGGCTGGTGGGAGGATCCACTGAGAGGAGTGGACTCTTCTCTATCTCTTTTAGTTCCCCTGTCCTCATGTGCTGGGGTCTGTAAGATTGGGGCAGTCACTGGCTCCTTTTGTGGGGGTGGAATTTGCAGTGTTGGAGCTGCTGGTAGCTGACTCTGTAGAGGGACATTTTGCCCTTGCTACTGTTCTTGTTGCTGCCCTGTTTGCTGCTCTGCTTCAGGGGCAGGGTTTTCTTTTGTTACCTCCTCTTATGTGCCCATTATACCCTTACGTTTATCTAACACTGGTGCTGATGTAGAAGGTGCCTGTGGTGCAGTCTTTGTAGCCGAGGTCCCTTCTCCTATTGAATAAGGCGGTCTGAAAGGTACCTGCTGCACATAGTCTAGGTCAATAGTATTTTCAAGCTCCCTCCTACTCTTTAGCACTCTTTCTTCCTCAGTTAGATTTTCAACTAGAGTGTCCATCTGCCATTCTTGTAGGTTGGCATATTTTTCAATGTGAGAGTACTGGCAATGTTTAATGCCTATCAGCCTATACTTGTTTCTTCTGGCAGTGATGAAACCTTGAGGGTCATAATGGACCCACCAAAAACTATAGGATAACTTGTATTTATCCTTGAGGATTAGGTCTGCCTCTTCCCACCCTTCTTTTTTGTTCATGATGAAGGGGCCTAACTCGTGTTTGAACTTGAGGTGGGCCTTCTTTTTGGCACTGTGGAAATGGGTGAGGTCTGACTGAATCAACTGCCTGTAATATTCTAAGGCAAATAACCTCATTGGTACATATTTTGGGAGCCTGTATGGACAGAGCTCACAACCATAAATCCTAATGACAGTATGGTTCTCATATATGTACCAGTCACCTATTTTATATTTTCTAGAAAGCTGCAGAGCTTTCTTTATCTCATTTGATACCCTGGGAGGAGGGGACTTCATTAACAGGCAAGAGACTGGGTATACAAATTGGTCAACAAATTCACAGTAAGTATAGGGTGAGTTTGTGACCTTATGAAAGACAGAGGTCCAGAAGATAACAGATCTTCTTTCCCCTTTCTGATCCAGCCTTCTGATGTAGCATGGGAAGGCTTCAGAGTGGTAGTACATGAATAGGTGGTAAATATAGGCTGAGTACCTGAAGACCCCTTGCCTGTCCACCTTGCTCAGTTGATCATGAATCTTATTGGCAATGAATTTAGCAAAGTTATATTTCCTGGCAGGGGGTTGGCGTGGGCTATATGCAGATAGCAATACCAGCATCGTTCTGTCCACATGCTCACTGTTTTTGTATCCCAGCACATAGGCAATCATGTCCAGTAAAAGCCTGCCTATATCATTGAAATGGATACCCAGGTAAGGAGGTGGCTCTGTAGGCTGGCACTCAGGTCTCATGAAATCTCTGGTGACCCTTTGAATTTCCTCACTGGTCATCCTTTCACCAGTCTCTATCAAATAGCTTAAGGAAAATGGGATTAGCAATTCTGTCTGATCAAAATGTAACATCTTGTTGATAGACTCAGCATTTATGTAAAAAAGGATTCTTCCAGATGGAGTGCTAACAGTTCTGTGCTGCACATTATAGTTTTCAGCACATAGGTGAATGATCTCAGGGAAGATATTTACAGCTGGGAGACAATAATATGGTAGGTTTGACTCCCATATCCCATGTGTGCCATGACCATCCTTATAGTCCTCTCTCAACTGACTGAAAGTTTGTAAGAAGTCCCTGTTGCCCTCAAAGTCTTCAATAAGACAGTCCTTGTCAACCAATGGCAAGGCCTCTAGCTCTCTATTTGTTGGATTCAGTGGAGCTACACTGAGGGATGAGGATGCAGAAGCAGCCATTGTAAAACTTGATTTGAAATGAGGTGATGGCAATTGATAGACCAAGTCTGAAGTGTTTTTCTCAGTGAAAATGCAAGCTGGTCTGTGCAGTTTGCTGCAACCTCTCAGGGATGTGAACTGCCAGGGGTAAGTTGCAGAGGTAATGAGGTTTCTTTTGGTAAGAATGCAGGTGGCCTGTACTCGGCAAAAGGGAACAATGCCGAGCAGCTCGAGGACAATTTTACGGTTTCAGCCCGTGGAATGACCGCTCTAATGTTGAATTATAGTTCAGGGGTGGTGCAGGTTGCTTGGGCTTACTAAGGAGAGTTGAATTTAGGATTTTTACCAGTTTTTAATGGTGAATTTACAGAGAATTGGAATGCATGGGCAAAGCGGGGAAAACTGGCGAAATACCTGGAAAAGCTAGCCTGGAAGCCTGCGGGCCGAGCTGTGGGGGTTAATGCCGTCGAATTCTGGACTTGTAGCGGTTGAAATGTCAAATTTGATGGCTAGGGACAAATTTCGCGGCAGCTGCTTGTCAACGGCTCCTTCTTTTGCGCGTGAAAATGACCGAAAACAGCTCATTTGGTCGTTTATAACGTTAAATTTGGAAAAAGTATGCATTTGGCGCTTTTCCGCCGATGACGTCATCATGACGTCATGGCGGGGCCCGGGTACGGAGGTGACGTGGCTGCTGAGGTGTGGGCCAGGGTGGCAGGACACGGTGGCGGGTGAATAAGGTGGCAGGGGTACGTGGAGGATCACATGGCGCGGGGTGGGCGACAGGTACTACGTCAGGATGACGCAATGATGACATAGAGGACGGCGGTTTGGAATAGTGGTAAGTGGGTTCCCCGCACCGCTTTTGCTGGCGAGTGGTATTGGGGAGGGGGGCTCCGAACAACCCCGGCGGTTGACACGCGTCCAGGGTACGGAGCAGGAAACCACTTTCCCCAGATGCTAAAGGTCGGCAGGTCGGGGGACAAAAATGACCGCCCACCGTTAGATCTGGGCGGCGGAGATCGGACGGCTGGCGGGTCCTCCGACGGATCGTGCAGGTTGGGAGGGGTCCCGCCGGCCCATTAAAATATTCAATTTAAATATTTGGGCGGAGAACTATAGGAAATTGGGTTTTTCATGTATTTTGGGATTTTTTCGGGTTTTCAAAGGTTTTTCAAGGGTTTTATAAGAAAAAGGGGTTTATAGGGGTGATTTTAGCAAGGGAAACAAGGGTTTTTTGTGTTTTAAGCAGAGGGATGGGGATGGCTGAGGGAAGAGGTTGCTGTTCATAACCAGAGGTTAGAGCAGCTCCAAGATGGGGTTGACCACAGTCCCAGATGGACTAAAGTCTCCCTTGACCATTTATTTGGCTATAGTGCCAAGAGGAGGATATGTACATAGTGCTGGGATTTATACACCTTAGTGTTATTTATAGTAGGGAAAGGGGGACATAGGGGGTTTAGATAGTAGAGTTAGTGGTTAAGATGTATGAGAGGGTAAATGAAGGGGAAACCACTAAGTTTATTTGAAATTTACTTAGTTTAGGGAGTAGATCAAAATGAAAAGAATTTTACACAGGAAATGTGGCTTTTAAATGAACAAGAACCATCATAAACCTCAGAAATTTCTCATCAATCTCCATGGATGAAGGGATGTTAGTAATAAGAGTGGAAGGGGAAATTGGGGAATTAGACATGCTCCTTTGCCTTGCTTTTCTTATTTAACCAGCAAGACTCAATCTGTAATGAACACCACTTCTGCAACCCCATCTACTTACCCAGCTACTGTGCCTAGCATTTTTTATTTCTTCTTGGAGGGTGCACTTGGACTTGCAGACCCTTACTTGCCTTTTCTTTTATTTGGCTTTTTCTTTTGTTTTTTCTATCTACTTCTACCCTTATTTCTTCCAAGGTCCCAGATTAAGCTGTTGGGAGCCTTTTCTTCTCTACCTGAACTACTTGTCTGCCAAGATTAAACAGTTTGGACAGACTTCCTTCTCTAATCTACAACTTCAAATTTAAACCATGGAATGATCCAGATTAGACTGTTGGACCATCCATCAAAATTTTAAGTCCATACCAAGCTATAAGCACAGATTGGATTCTCTTGGAAATATGTGATCTTTGAATCATCAAAGCAGAGCATATTTGGACCTTTCATAGCCAATCATGAAATATGAAACCTATTGGTATAGGTAGCTAACAGTGGCTCCACATGGGGATGGTGTTTTATTTGAAAGACCAAGAACAGCAGGTCAGATTGCCTTGCTCCTTGACTGCTCTTGCCAATCTTGAAGTTTGCTGCTTTGAAGTGCCAAAATTGTGTGCTTCTCTTCTTGGTAGACCTCTGATTCTATTTACCTTTTGCTGGCAGTCAATAAACTAGGAAAACTGCATTTTTACAATCTAAACAGAAAATAATATATACATCTGCATATATACAAGGGGACGTCAGGCTGTACTCATGGGTAATAGTCAAGATAATGCTTCAGCATCCTGCCATTCACAGGACCTTCATCCAAGTCAGTTTCAGTTAGACTTTTAAGGAAATAGGTACTGTTACCTTGCACTGCTTGGACAGCAAATGGTCCTCTCCAAAGGGAGTCAAATTTTCCATGTTTTCCTTTGTCTTCTCTTCTTGCATCCCACTTGAGGACTTTGTCTCCCACACTGAAATCTTCTGCCTTAGTTCTTCTATCAAAGGCCTTCTTTAATTTCTCTTGTAGAACTTGAACTCTGCTGAAAACTTGGTCTCTAGTCTGCTGCAGACATATGATTTGATTGATTCTTCTTTGCATATCATTTGGTTCAGCTTGGCTTTCTTGAAGAAGCTTCATAACAGGCACTCCTAAGGATGAGGGGAACTTGGCCTCTAATCCATAAACCAACTCATATGGGCTGGTCCCAATTGATCTTTTGGTTGTTAGTCTATCTGCCCATAGGGCATTCACAAGCTTCTTATGCCAATTCTTTTTGTTCTCTTCCGGTACTTTCTTTATAATGTTTACAAGGCTTTTGTTTGATGATTCAGCAAGGCCATTTCCTTGGGGATAGTATGTAGTAGAATGGCCCAAAGTAATGTGAAATTTGTGGCAGAAGTTCACCATCTTTTTGGATCTGAAAGCAACAGCATTGTCTGTTATTATTTTGTCAGGACAGCCAAATCTGGCCAATATGTTGTTCTCCAAGAACTGAATAATTATTGAATCATTTGCTTGTCTGCATGGGGCAGCTTCAATCCACTTAGTGAAGTAGTCTGTTGCTGTTAAAATCCATCTGTGTTGGCCTGAAGATGAGGGATGAATTTCCCCAATGAAGTCCAATCCCCATTGTTGAAAAGGTCTCTCTGTTGCAATAGGCCTTAAAGGAAGTGGCAGCAACTGTCTCTTTCCCTCAAATATTTGACATTTATGACATGAGGTGATGAATTTCTTGACATCAGAGAACATGGTGGGCCAGTAATATCCAGCCCTTAGTATCTTGTCCACAGTGGACTTCCAGTACAAGTGTCCACCACAGTCACCTGCATGAAATTCTTTTATGATATTGTCAGCTTCATTTTCAATTAAACAGTGCAGCAATATACCTTCATGGTTTTTCCAAAGCAGATTGCCATCCATCACACAAAATCTTGAGGTTTTCATTTTTAAGAATCTACACTTAGTTCTGGACAGTCCTGGGGGAGCACACAGGTTTTGTAACACATAACAGATATCTGAATACCAGGGGGATTGTTCAAAGGCTACATTGATCTTTGGAGTCGCCAGCTCCAGTTCACTGTCCAGCTGGTTAATGTCTAAGGCTTGAAAATTTGTTTCTGTCATTAATTTAGCCAAGCCTTGGCCTTTTATTAGTTTTGTAGGTTTTATCTCAATGTCAAATTCCAAGATGTTGGCAATCCATTTTCCTCTTCTGCCCTCTAAATTTTCTTGGGTGAGAATGTCTTTGACAATAGGACTTGGCACATATGCTATAACATGGGAATAAAGGATATAAATCCTAAAGTCTTTAATTGCTTTGACTAAAGCATAAGCTTGCTTTTCCATGATTTGATACTTTAAAGGTGCATCTCTAAGAGCTTTGCTAAAGAAAGCAATTGGCTTCTCATTACCTTGGTCATCTTTTTGTAATAGGATAGCAGCAATAGTATGCTGGGAGGCAAAAGAGAAAATGATAAATTCTCTGTCAAACTGAGGATTGGTCAAGACTGGGGTTTGGGTAAGGGCCAATTTTATACCTTCAAAGGCTTGATTGGCTTCAACAGTCCATTTTACTTTTGAATCCTTTTTTAACATGTTATTTAATAATCTGATTAGTTCTGCTAGGTTTGGGATAAACCTTCTCAAGAAATTGATTTTTCCCAAGAATCCTTGCAACTCTTTGACATTCCGTGGGTGGGGCATTTGTAGGATAGCCTGTATCCTATCTGGGTCAATTCTTATTCCATCTTTAGAAATGATATGGCCCAAGAGCTTACCTTCCTCTAAACCAAACAGGGATTTCTTGGGATTTAAGGAAATTCCATATTTTCTGCATTTAAGGAAGATCTGTCTCAAATGTTTTATATGTTCTTGGTCTAATTTTGAGAAAGGTGTAAGGTCATCCAGGTAAATGACTAAAAAGTCATGAATCTCTTTGGCAAAGGCAATATCCATTGCTCTTTGAAAAGTTGCCCCTGCGTTTTTCAATCCAAAAGGCATCTTTACATATTTGAAAGTTCCCCATGGGGTTGTAAATGCTGTTTTGTCCTGATCATCAGGGTGAACTAAGATCTGGTTGAAACCTGAGAATCCATCAAGTAGAGAAATTCTGGAAGCCCCCACTACTCTCTGCAAAATGTGATCCATCTTGGGTAAGGGGTAATTGTCTTTGAGGGATACTTGGTTCAAATTCCTCAAATCCACACACAGCCTAATTTCACCAGTCTTCTTTCTTGTAGGGACTAGGTTAGAGATCCATTCAGAGAATCTGATTGGTGCTATGATGCCTGCCTTGAACATTTTTTGTACCTCTTGTTCCATTGCTGGGAGAAGCATAGGATCGATTCTCCTCAGTTTTTGTTTAAAGGGCTTTTGATCAGGTTTGAGAGGGATAGTGTGCTGGATTACAGAGGTGTCATAGGACTTTAGGTCCTCATAGCTCCATGCAAAAACATCCTGGAACTCTTTGAAGAGGTCAATGTATTTGGGCTTTTGATCAGGAGGTAAGGAAGCAGATAATTTAATTATCTTGGGCTTCTCACTTGTACCTATGTTGCACTCTTCAATGGCTGCATTTAAGGGCTGCATTTTTGGTTTTCTAAGAATGTCATTTGAGTCAAAGATGTCTTCTAGCGGAGTTAGGCCCGTTGGTAGGAAATTGTCTTTCAGCTCAATGATTTCAGTTTCAGTATTGGCCACCTCTTCATAGTTAATTTGTTGAATTTGTTGAATGTTTTCCTTGTTGAAAATGGTTGGACTCAGCATTAGTTTTGCAGCTCTAGGTGATATTGGGTGAGCAATCTGTTGAAACTGTATTTGTGATGGACTTGCTCCAACAAGTATTTGTGATTGACTTGCTGTCTCAAGTATTTGTGATTGACTTGCTGTCTCAGTATCAATATTTAGTCCTGCAAATTCTTGCTGCATAGTTAAAAAATGATTTATTTGCTTGTCATCCTCAAATACTTGCCAATCATTGATATTGTTTGGAATCGAGGGTCTGTGTTTTACCTCAGCTGTAAAACACTGGTGGGGCTCAAAGGGCAACTTGCAGGTACTTGCAAAGGTGGCCAAACTATGAGCATGTAGGTTGTGGGTTCTAGGAATTTTAGTAATTTGGAATTCAGAAAAAAAGTTTAGTACCTCAGCAACAGCAGACCTATAAGTCCTTAGTCTTTTGTCATTGGTGACAAAGTTTCCCTTCACTTGTTGGATAACCAAATCTGAATCACCCATGATTGAAACCCTGGCAGCTTGCAAGAACTTTACCAACTTGAGTCCTAGTAAAAGAGCTTCATATTCTGCCATGTTATTAGTGCATCTGAAATTCAATCTATAGGCTCTGCCTTCTGCATAGCTATTTTCTTTATTGTGTACCCAAACTCCAGCTCCAGCCCCTAATTTGTTGACTGAGCCATCAAATTCAAGGAACCATAGAATATTCTGTTGGGAAGGAGATTTGATGACCTGTTCATGGGCTGGCAATGTGAGTAGAAGTTGTGGTTTTCCATCTAGCTTGTCTTCTAGGACAGTTTCATCATTTGATTGGGCATGCTTGAGATTTAGGACAGCAGTAGTATCTAGTGTTTTCTTGACTATTGTTTCATGGGTGGTGAAACTTTCCCTTGAGTCTTTCTCTTGTATGAATATCTTGGTTTCATCCTCATCTTTTGAGGGCATTGTGGTGTCATTGAAGAGAATGTATGAGTCTATGTCTGAATGGACAGCATATATAGGAAAGTTTTGAGGCTTTTCTTCACTGCTGACCATGTATTTCATAAGTGTTTCTCTGCACAGTCTTTTTGGCTACCCAAAAACAGAGATGGTGGCATATGACATGTCTAATTGTAGGGAACCTTGGAGTTTAGCTCCCCATGATCTTGATAACAGCATCCCATACTTAGGTGGGATATTAGCAACTACCACATCCATTAGGATGGTCTTGTTTGGGTATTGAACCAGAGACACACATAAGTCTTTTATGAGACCTAAACACTTGACTTGGCTGGAGTCAAAGGAAAACAGATCCTTATATGGTCTTGTTATGTCTAAATTCAATCTCTCCATGACTACTTTTGGCATGAGATTGTGAGAGGCACCTGAGTCAAACATTGCATTATGTAATATTTTATCATGAATATGTAAACTGACATAGAAAGGCAGTACCCCTGTGACTACTGTTTTTCCATCCACTTCTGGGCCAAACAGGAGTTCTGGGGTGTCATCCATCACATTGACATCATCTTTGTTACTAGTGAGTTGAAGGGACCTTTTGATCTGTAGTTTATAGATGTCATGCTTGGCAAGTTCTAAGAGAGGAATTGCTATCTTTAATTTGCCAATTTCTGTTTCTAGATCAAAAGGTTTTTCAGCTTGGGTCTTGGGGTTATAGGTGACAGTCCTTTCCTTGTTTATTACATCTTCTTCTTGATTTTTGTCTTGACTTTGGGACTTATCCTTTTTACTCATCTCTTGAGGAGAAAGAGTTGAATAAGGATGAGCAGGGGGAGTGACCATAGGCTGCTGTTTTAAGGACAATGGTTCAGTGATCTCCTCAACAATTACTTCTTCTATATGTGAATTCATTTTATCATTAGGTTCTGTGACTGTAACTCTTTCAGGCTGCTGATTATCCTTTTTCTTTTCAGGGTGGTTAACATTCACAGTTCTGCTCCTCAGCTTGTATTGTTTATGGACTTCATAAACAGCAGTGTCATAGCCTTGTTTGAAGTCAAAGGATTCACCTGATTTAGTTTGGAACAGTTTGATTTCATCATCCTCATGATCTTCTCGTGTTAAGAAAACTTGACTTTCACCATCTAGACCCATTAAATTAATCTCAGGATCTTCATTGGGCTCCGCTGATGTGGAAGTTTCTACATAATTTTCTTGGAAAGGGGGTCTTATGTCTTGATCAGCACTGGTTTTGCCAATGCCTGGGTTTTGAGTTCTCCTAAAATTTGGATTCCTAGGAGGGTTGTTTTGCGGTGCTTCCCATGATGATTTTCTCTCAACCGATTCCACTCTATCCCCTAATCTTTTCATTCCATTGAGTATTGCATCCAGCTTCTGATCAAAGGCAGAGGGTTCCTCTTTGAAAACAGTCCTCTTTTCCAACCTTGCCCTGTTTCTTTTGGCAATTAGGTTGGCTTCCACTGTGACAGCAACCCTTTGGGCCTCTTCAAGGGATTGACAGTCTCTTTCCTTCAACTGATAGGCCATATCAGGGTCAAAACCATCAGGGAATTTGTACAAGGCTAAATCAGGAGGAGGCCTTAAATTTTGTGGAATTGAGTTATATACATTGTTAAATCTTGCACAATACTCCAAAACAGTCTCTTGGGGACCTCTTTTGATAGTGTCATATTCCCCAAGTATGTGCAGAGGATCTTTCTTCTTCTCCCATCTACTAGTAAAGGCTTGATACAGTTCAGCAGGAGTTGTAATGGAGTTTGCATTCAGGGATCTAAACCAAGTTCTTACATCCCCAGTTAGGCTTTGAACAAACATCCTCATTCTGACACTGTCATCATCTATTTCATAGGTCTCAAAATGGTCTTGCATCCTCTTGGCATGCTGGGCAGCTGTCAGAGGGCCATTGGAGTCAAAATATGAAATTTTGGTTTGGTAATCTTGGGGTAGAGCTGCAGCATTAGCTGGTATCTGCAAGGGTGCATATCTGTTAGCCATATTTACAGGATTTAGAGGATTAACAGGGGCATCTGGGATAATAGGAACAGTAGGTATCATAGGGGTAACAAGTAGGGGTGAACCTAGAGTGTTGGTTAAGGGGATATGTGCAGTGGAAGAAGATGTGAGAGGAGGACTTTGAGATGTGGATGGTGAACTAGGGGAACTAGGGGTAGACCGGAAAAGGACCTTGCATGGGGTAGAGATAAGGTTAGGATGATCTGAATCTGAGTTTAAGTCAGCAGGCTGCTCCTGCTTTTGCTGCCTCCTAATGTTTCTTGGGATGGTATTTGGATTATCAACAATGATGGGTGGATTAGGATCAGGATTTTCCCTAGTGTGCCGTGGATTTTTCTTGGGAACCAGCTTCTAACTGTTTTTTGGGATTTTGTAGGAAATTTTTATATCTGAAAGGACTGGATGAAGATTTTGGAATGGCTATACATTCTCAGAGCTAAGATGAAGATTCCCTAAACAAGCTCCTCCCTAAAGCTGTTAATGTGATACAGAAATAGATTAAAGGCCTCTTGGCTGATTTCAGGCTTGATAGTAGCTATGAAAATATATGGTAATTGAAAAATCTTAAGCACTCCCCAGTGGAGTCGCCAATTATGTTAACACCCAGGTTGTTCCCTATGACTCCCAAGGGAATACGGCCGGGGTAACCACTAACCAATCTTTGGATCACAGTTTCTAGCCAAACTGTAATCAGAGAGGGCTCTCTCTTTATGATTTATCTTTGTTTGTAATGTTTTTAGGCTAGCTATAAATTCAGGTCTGTTTTGAGTTTTTCGCTTGGATGATAATTTCAGTCTAGTTTCTTGTGCAATCTCCAAATAGTTCTAGTCCATTGGGCTATGGAGTCAGTGGTCCTTTAACTGTTTGATGTGCTGCTGTGATACTGTAGTGATGCTGCAGAGCCAGATTAGTGTCTGAGAAATAACGTTGGCAATAGTGATGGAATGGAGTGTATCCAGTTAGTGCAAGGCAATTAAGAATCTTACAGCTTAACTGTTGGAGTAAGACAGTGAGAATATTGACCTAGGAGCATTTAAGAATTTCTAGGTGATATTCATACATATAGAATTAACAGACACATGAGCAATTAAGAATTCATGTACATATTTAACCCTGAGGACAAACATTTACAGCAGCAAAAATTGAGCACAAGGTGCAATAAAACAAATCTTGTACTATTCTTTCTTTTCTACTGCTAGCTTAGTGTGAGATAAGTATGATTTGATAAACATAAGAAAACAAGAACAGAGTTTTGAAGAAAACTTGTTATTTCGTCAGACAGCACAAGAATTCTGCATCAACACATGGGGCATCCTCCAGACATCAAATAATTTCAGGAAATCACTGAGCTCATCCAGCCCTTTGTATTAGATAATTGAAAGTGTACAATACAAGTGTTCTCATAGAGAAAATTACCAACCCTTTGTGAGTTACTCAGGGGAGTTTATATACAAAAATTTACATCAAAATATCAACGAAATGAGTTATTATCTCATTTATGATATGCTAATCTCCGAAGTGCAGTAGCTGAAGAAGTGAATGCAGCCGAAATTCCTTTATGCTTCAGCTGTCAAAAAGTCAGAAGATATTTGGTCTTTATGGCTGTTAGAGTCGGTTGGAGATGCGCTGTTCAAAATTTGGCTAGCTGTCATATTCTTATGTGATGAGTCATTACTCAGCTGCTTTTAAATGCTAACCTTTTCTGCTGTTTGTCTTCTAGTGACCTGGAGCTGGCAGTGAGTAAACAGCTGGACTTACCGTGGCAAAATCTGAAGCATAAACTGCCACCAATCCTCCTTAGGCATCTGATGCCTGCGTATTTTTATCAATGTTTCCTCTGCCTCTGTATGTTTGTACAGATTGGGAGGAGTCTCGAACAGGTGATTCACCTCATTCTCAATGTAGAACATGCCTTCAAGTTTTTCATATAAACTCTGTCCTGTAGGAGGCCCTGCTGGTTCAGATGTACTGCCAGATGCAATAATCTGATTTTCAATAGTGGTTGCCATTCTATTGGCCATTTGATCTAGGGAGATCAGCTTTCCTGCACCACTTAGCAAGCTGGGCAGGCCTTTTGCTTGTAGCACTCCCATTTTGGCCTTATATTCCTCCACATCTGCTTGCATTTCAAAAAATTTCCTCTCTACTGTTTGTATGTAGTTTCTTAGAGTTAGCGCCTTTTTGGCAGAGAGGACAGCTTCTGTTCTGTTGGGAATGCCTATGGCTGCTAATTCTGCCCTTTCCTGTCTATTCAGGAAGTCTATCATCCTGTTGGCCTGTTCTGTTTTGTTACCTAGTACTGTCTTGGCCTTCTGAATTTCTGCTTGTGCTTGGCCCATCAACTCCATCTGCTCATGTATTATTTTTATTGACCTCCACTGTTGTTTGATGGATTGGCCAATTTTAGCCCATAGGATTCTCTTTATGTCAGCCATAGCTGTCTCTAGGTTTAGCTCCTTTTCTAAGGCCTTTATCTTGTCTCTTTGGGCCTTTATTTCTCTGCCCTGTTCTGCTACAGTCATTTTGGAATTGGTATACTTGGAGTCCAGTTCTGCCAATTTTTCCTTGGCCTTCTTTATTTCATCTGCTTGGAGCTCCATTGCTTTGACGGCCTTGGTCAATTCTTCTACACTTGGACTGGCATCTGGGGCTGTGTTGTTCCTGCTGCTTCTGCTGTAGGGGGCACTGCTGCCCCTGAAGTTGCTGCTGTTGTTGATGTAGTTGGAGGAGCTTGGGAAGTGGAATCTGCTTGTTTTTCCTGTAATATTCCTTCCAGCTCTTTCTCCAGTTCCCTAATCCTTTGGTCTTGCTGCATTAGGAGGTCTAGCTAGTCCTCAGCCCGTTTTTGCTTTTGGAGTTCTGCTGTTTGAGGGTGCTCTGTGGGCTGCAGCTTAAACCTCCTCTTCATTGCGTTCAAGTCATCATCTTTTTTCTTCAGGAGGGCCTTTACACCCGTTGGATCACTAGGATCATGTCCTAGATCGATGATGATCTCCTCCAGGGACTTTATCCTGTTGCCCTTGGCTTGGGATGATAATCTCTCAAAATCCAACTGGGTGTTGGTGTTTTTGAGGGACTCCTTCAGCTCATGGGCCAAGGTGGCCTTCTCTATTAGGGTCGTATAGACCATCTCTCCAGTTTGCCTGTGGAGTTCAATCTGGTCCATGGGATGTATATCCCTGGCTAGGACCTCCACCCCTGTTTTTATGAAATCTGCCGGTGTCTTAGGCTCCGGCCCCATTGGCTTGAAGTGGCTCAGGAGCAGTCTCTCCTCCTGAATGTCAAATACCGACAATAGTCTCTCTTGCTGGGCTGGTGTTGCATCAACGAATTGCTTGTAGACCTCGGCCCTTAGCAGCTCATTCTGAGCTTTTATCTGTTTGAAAGAAGCCTTGGTACTTTTGGGCTTCTTGGTCAGCTGGGAAGAGGAGGACACCTCTAAGCCATGTTGTAAAGTTTGCTCCTGCTGAAAGGAGCTTGTACCTGTATGTTGGCTGCCCTCCTTGTCTTTTCTTTCACCCTCCAAGACATCATCAGTAATGTCTTCTACCTCTGGGGAGTCTGCTCTTTGCCTTTTGGCTTCTGGCTGGTGGGAGGATCCACTGAGAGGAGTGGACTCTTCTCTATCTCTTTTAGTTCCCCTGTCCTCATGTGCTGGGGTCTGTAAGATTGGGGCAGTCACTGGCTCCTTTTGTGGGGGTGGAATTTGCAGTGTTGGAGCTGCTGGTAGCTGACTCTGTAGAGGGACATTTTGCCCTTGCTGCTGTTCTTGTTGCTGCCCTGTTTGCTGCTCTGCTTCAGGGGCAGGCTTTTCTTTTGTTACCTCCTCTTCTGTGCCCATTATACCCTTACCTTTATCTAACACTGGTGCTGATGTAGAAGGTGCCTGTGGTGCAGTCTTTGTAGCCGAGGTCCCTTCTCCTATTGAATAAGGCGGTCTGAAAGGTACCTGCTGCACATAGTCTAGGTCAATAGTCTTTTCAAGCTCCCTCCTACTCTTTAGCACTCTTTCTTCCTCAGTTAGATTTTCAACTAGAGTGTCCATCTGCCATTCTTGTAGGTTGGCATATTTTTCAATGTGAGAGTACTGGCAATGTTTAATGCCTATCAGCCTATACTTGTTTCTTCTGGCAGTGATGAAACCTTGAGGGTCATAATGGAGCCACGGAAAACTATAGGATAACTTGTATTTATCCTTGAGGATTAGGTCTGCCTCTTCCCACCCTTCTTTTTTGTTCATGATGAAGGGGCCTAACTCGTGTTTGAACTTGAGGTGGGCCTTCTTTTTGGCGCTGTGGAAATGGGTGAGGTCTGACTGAATCAACTGCCTGTAATATTCTAAGGCAAATAACCTCATTGGTACATATTTTGGGAGCCTGTATGGACAGAGCTCACAGCCATAAATCCTAATGACAGTATGGTTCTCATATAGGTACCAGTCACCTATTTTATATTTTCTAGAAAGCTGCAGAGCTTTCTTTATCTCATTTGATACCCTGGGAGGAGGGGACTTCATTAACAGGCAAGAGACTGGGTATACAAATTGGTCAACAAATTCACAGTAAGTATAGGGTGAGTTTGTGACCTTATGAAAGACAGAGGTCCAGAAGATAACAGATCTTCTTTCCCCTTTCTGATCCAGCCTTCTGATGTAGCATGGGAAGGCTTCAGAGTGGTAGTACATGAATAGGTGGTAAATATAGGCTGAGTACCTGAAGACCCCTTGCCTGTCCACCTTGCTCAGTTGATCATGAATCTTATTGGCAATGAATTTAGCAAAGTTATATTTCCTGGCAGGGGGTTGGCGTGGGCTATATGCAGATAGCAATACCAGCATCGTTCTGTCCACATGCTCACTGTTTTTGTATCCCAGCACATAGGCAATCATGTCCAGTAAAAGCCTGCCTATATCATTGAAATGGATACCCAGGTAGGGAGGTGGCTCTGTAGGCTGGCACTCAGGTCTCATGAAATCTCTGGTGACCCTTTGAATTTCCTCACTGGTCATCCTTTCACCAGTCTCTATCAAATAGCTTAAGGAAAATGGGATTAGCAATTCTGTCTGATCAAAATGTAACATCTTGTTGATAGACTCAACATTTATGTAAAAAAGGATTCTTCCAGATGGAGTGCTAACAGTTTTGTGCTGCACATTATAGTTTTCAGCACATAGGTGAATGATCTCAGGGAAGATATTTACAGCTGGGAGACAATAATATGGTAGGTTTGACTCCCATATCCCATGTGTGCCATGACCATCCTTATAGTCCTCTCTCAACTGACTGAAAGTTTGTAAGAAGTCCCTGTTGCCCTCAAAGTCTTCAATAAGACAGTCCTTGTCAACCAATGGCAAGGCCTCCAGCTCTCTATTTGTTGGATTCAGTGGAGCTACACTGAGGGATGAGGATGCAGAAGCAGCCATTGTAAAACTTGATTTGAAATGAGGTGATGGCAATTGATAGACCAAGTCTGAAGTGTTTTTCTCAGTGAAAATGCAAGCTGGTCTGTGCAGTTTGCTGCAACCTCTCAGGGATGTGAACTGCCAGGGGTAAGTTGCAGAGGTAATGAGGTTTCTTTTGGTAAGAATGCAGGTGGCCTGTACTCGGCAAAAGGGAACAATGCCGAGCAGCTCGAGGAAAATTTTACGGTTTCAGCCCGTGGAATGACCGCTCTAATGTTGAATTATAGTTCAGGGGTGGTGCAGGTTGCTTGGGCTTACTAAGCAGAGTTGAATTTAGGATTTTTACCAGTTTTTAATGGTGAATTTACAGAGAATTGGAATGCATGGGCAAAGCGGGGAAAACTGGCGAAATACCTGGAAAAGCTAGCCTGGAAGCCTGCGGGCCGAGCTGTGGGGGTTAATGCCGTCGAATTCTGGACTTGTAGCGGTTGAAATTTCAAATTTGATGGCTGGGGACAAATTTTGCGGCAACTGCTTGTCAACGGCTCCTTCTTTTGCGCGTGAAAATGACCGAAAACGGCTCATTTGGTCGTTTATAACGTTAAATTTGGAAAAAGTATGCATTTGGCGCTTTTCCGCCGATGACGTCATCATGACATCATGGCGGGGCCCGGGTACGGAGGTGACGTGGCTGCTGAGGTGTGGGCCAGGGTGGCAGGACACGGTGGCAGGTGAATAAGGTGGCAGGGGTACGTGGAGGATCACATGGCGCGGGGTGGGCGACAGGTACTACGTCAGGATGACGCAATGATGACATAGAGGACGGCGGTTTGGAATAGTGGTAAGCGGGTTCCCCGCACCGCTTTTGCTGGCGAGTGGTATTGGGGAGGGGGGCTCCGAACAACCCCGGCGGTTGACACGCGTCCAGGGTACGGAGCAGGAAACCACTTTCCCCAGATGCTAAAGGTCGGCAGGTCGGGGGACGAAAATGACCGCCCACCGTTAGATCTGGGCGGCGGAGATCGGACGGCTGGCGGGTCCTCCGACGGATCGTGCAGGTTGGGAGGGGTCCCGCCGGCCCATTAAAAAATTCAATTTAAATATTTGGGCGGAGAACTATAGGAAATTGGGTTTTTCATGTATTTTGGGATTTTTTCGGGTTTTCAAAGGTTTTTCAAGGGTTTTATAAGAAAAAGGGGTTTATAGGGGTGATTTTAGCAAGGGAAACAAGGGTTTTTTGTGTTTTAAGCAGAGGGATGGGGATGGCTGAGGGAAGAGGTTGCTGTTCATAACCAGAGGTTAGAGCAGCTCCAAGATGGGGTTGACCACAGTCCCAGATGGACTAAAGTCTCCCTTGACCATTTATTTGGCTATAGTGCCAAGAGGAGGATATGTACATAGTGCTGGGATTTATACACCTTAGTGTTATTTATAGTAGGGAAAGGGGGACATAGGGGTTTAGATAGTAGAGTTAGTGGTTAAGATGTATGAGAGGGTAAATGAAGGGGAAACCACTAAGTTTATTTGAAATTTACTTAGTTTAGGGAGTAGATCAAAATGAAAAGAATTTTACACAGGAAATGTGGCTTTTAAATGAACAAGAACCATCATAAACCTCAGAAATTTCTCATCAATCTCCATGGATGAAGGGATGTTAGTAATAAGAGTGGAAGGGGAAATTGGGGAATTAGACATGCTCCTTTGCCTTGCTTTTCTTATTTAACCAGCAAGACTCAATCTGTAATGAACACCACTTCTGCAACCCCATCTACTTACCCAGCTACTGTGCCTAGCATTTTTTATTTCTTCTTGGAGGGTGCACTTGGACTTGCAGACCCTTACTTGCCTTTTCTTTTATTTGGCTTTTTCTTTTGTTTTTTCTATCTACTTCTACCCTTATTTCTTCCAAGGTCCCAGATTAAGCTGTTGGGAGCCTTTTCTTCTCTACCTGAACTACTTGTCTGCCAAGATTAAACAGTTTGGACAGACTTCCTTCTCTAATCTACAACTTCAAATTTAAACCATGGAATGATCCAGATTAGACTGTTGGACCATCCATCAAAATTTTAAGTCCATACCAAGCTATAAGCACAGATTGGATTCTCTTGGAAATATGTGATCTTTGAATCATCAAAGCAAAGCATATTTGGACCTTTCATAGCCAATCATGAAATATGAAACCTATTGGTATAGGTAGCTAACAGATTGATTTCCCCTTATCCAAATCTATGATTGTTTAGAATCACCAGCAACCACCATCTCCTCTATTTCCAACACACTAGAACGCCTCAACGCACCCGAAGGAACTAGCAATTCTACTTTGTTTTTAGTACCTTTACCCCCATACTCGTAAAATTGGTAGGTCTAACTGGGATTTAAGACAATATATGCCCCACATTTGCATACCCCATTAGCGGAAGCCCCATCAAAATAGCCCACCAACATAGATGCCTCAATTTCCTTGAAGTAAACAACTCTCCTTTGTGGCTTCGTCTTCTAAGGCCTAATCTCCTTAAAATACTCTAGAATATGATTTACATACTTCACTTCATAGATAATTTGATCAAAGATTTTGGCAATTTTTCTCCTCCATATGCCCCAAGATATGTAGAAAGGAAGTGCCCTATAAGATTTTTGACCCTCAACCCACTTATAAAAGTGTTTTTCAATAGTAGATTTGTCCACTTGAGCTTGAATATTGAGTAGCAACATAACCTATTTCTAGACAAACTCTACAAATGGACAAGAGAGGAAGAGTTGTACCACCTCTCCATTCACCCTACTACATAGAGAATAAATACGAGTGCCTTGAAATCCCCTTCTTGTGAGTTTTTTCCACGTTAAGAGCAGATTTTGTAGGAAAAACCACATGAAGAATTTCAACTTCAATGGCACCTCCCACCTCCATGCAAGTGGCATCGAGATTTGCTGATAGGTGATTTACTTCCCCAAATAATGTGGGAATAAATCTCCTTGTTGAGATTTTCGCGTCGCTCACGCACCTGCCCCATTCTAATACATCCTCCTTCTCGGTCGATGTGATGCATGCATAGTTGATCCCATACTAGTACCATTCCTACTTTCCCTAACGGCCCTCTGGTAACCCCAAATCTCTAAAACTAGGCCAGATAAGGGGGGACATAAAGGTTTGCTTATAACAACTTA
The DNA here is from genome assembly GCA_031772625.1 of Pinus tabuliformis. Lineage (NCBI taxonomy): Eukaryota > Viridiplantae > Streptophyta > Pinopsida > Pinales > Pinaceae > Pinus > Pinus tabuliformis. The sequence goes on from CM062808.1 coordinate 826,292,036, forward strand.
GTTGATTTAGAAATTGTATGTTCAATTGATTGAGAAAATAAATGACATGTATAGAGAGCAAATGGACTCCTTCCATACATTTTATTGCATCAAGACCGATTTGAATCATTAGAGAAATTTTCAGGTCAAAAATGAACCTCAAAACAAAATTGTACCAATAGGATTCAATATGAACCAATAGGATTCAATATAAGAACCAATAAGATTCAATATGATAATGTCAACCATGGGGATGATTCACCATTTTTGGAGTAAAAATATAAAAAAATAAAAATAAAAACTACATTTTCAACTTATCTCCCTAAATTTTACTCGAATTTTGAGTCGAAACACTCACTGGATGTGGAATTAAATTTTGCATCCAAGGAGTACCCGTGTTCATACTTTCAATGGACCCTACTACATGAAAACTGTGAAATATATGAAAAATGTGATTGCAATCACACTTTTCATGTATTTCAATTTTTACATGTAGTCGGGTTTATCAAAAGTATGAAAAATGGGTACTCCTAAGATGAAAAAGTGAATTTCGCATCTAATGAGTGCTCCCACTCAAAATTTAAGTAAAATCATAGGGACATAAATTGAAAATGTGAATTGAAAAATAGTTCTTTTTCCCTCCACAAATTGATGAGGTAATCTAATCTTATTTTATTATTTCCATTGTTATTTTATAATATTCCTTAGGAGGCCCATTTTATACCTCAAAATTTCTCTAATACTTGTCTCCTATACCTACCTACCAACATAGATTTGCTAGAAGCCAGTGTTTGACCTGCATCAGGCTTCTCCAAATAAAATATACCTCCTTTTTAGTTGTTACACCTTCAGTAATCCATTCCTCCAACTATTGGTTATTGGGATACTTCTCTATCATTACCTATTTCCATAACAATTCATCCTTGAATGCCCTCCAAAGATTTTTAATCAACAAATCTAGATTAAAGCATTTAGTATCTCTAATACTCCATCTCCCTTCAATCTCACTCTATGAAATCACATCAAGTGAGACTAGATGAATTTTCTTTTTCTTCCTCATTCCTACCAAAAGAAACTTAGCAAGAGTCACTTCTATTTTTTTGACGATTTCTTTTGGTAATTTAAATAAATGCATCTAGTAGACTGAGAGTCATTGTAACACTCCTTTAATCATGACTACCCTAGCTCCTATGGACATCCACTTATGTTCCCAAAGAGCCATCTTTTTATCAATTTTTTTAATAAGTCATTCTGAGTCATGAGTCTCATACTTATTTTTCTTCAAAATGAAACCCAAATTCCTAAAACGTCCATCTATCGACCTACTTTTTACCTCAAAAAGATCAACAATCTCCTTCTTTTCCTGTTCTTCCATTCTATCTGTGATTAATTTTGATTTCTCTTTATTCATGATGAAACTTGATGCTTCTCCAAAATTCTTTAGTATTGGGTTGAATTCCCTCCATTCCATGATGTTTTCCTATGAAGAGCACATCATCAACAAACATAAGGTGAAGAATGTTGATATGCCTAAAAACCCTGCAACCAATTACTATCCCTTTGTCACATACCCCTACTCCTCTCACACACACATACTCGCATTAAAGTTATACCCAGTATTTTCTGCTAACATTTACTTCAAAAAATAGCTTCATAAACTACCCAAGGAACCCCCTTCCTATATTACACCGAAGTGAAGAATAAATTATCTAGACATATATTTTCTTTGTAATTTAACTTTTTTTTTAACTTCACTAAAAAACAATGAGAGTTTATCTACAATCCTAGACCCTTCTACATTTTCCCCCAAGTATTTTCAGTTGTTAATCTCCCTAACGGGTACATTCTCTAATGACTTGAATTCATAAGGAATCAATATAACATACGCATGATTATCATATTGAAGGATAAGGGAAATTCATATCCACTCACTATGGTCACACTCTGCTGAGTTTTTTTATATCAATGTGATACATCGTAGACCTTTTGACTATTTGTATAGTCTATATACATTTGCGCCTAAACTTTTAAACTTGAAATCGACGCTTCTAGAAAAGGTCATCACCCATCTTAATATTATGTGTTTGTTTTGGCATGACATTGGAAGTGACGTTGATTTCTCCCATTGCGGAATGCCAAGTGGTTTTTCCATAGTTCGATGTATAAATTATTGAATGGTGAGAGGATACCAATTCTGCCCAGTCTTGATGGCCACGTGATATTCACATGGTTGGCGGTACAATGGTGAGGTGGACGGTAAGGATGGTTCTGTAAGATCCAACGGTGGAGATTTTCTTGAGTAACCCTAACCTTTCGCTTTGCTCTCCTTTCTGCCTCATTTGGTCTGCTAATCACTCTAAAGGGTGTCACACTGAAAGGTTGCCACCAAGAACACTCTCTATCCTTGTTGTAGCTGAACGTTACACCAGAGTTCCGTGGCAGGCGTAGTTTTTCTCAAGTCTTGTGAATTTTTCCACTCGAGTATGGTAAGGGTTTTAAAACAAACTTCATAAACATACACTCTGCACCTTTGAGTTTCGTTATTCCTTTGTTGTTTATTTCTATAATTACTTGTACAGTGATGGTACAGTGATGTGAGGTGGCAATGCCTAAAGAGCTTGTCATATGGCATTAAATGTTCGTTTACATACACTCTGCACCTTTGAGTTTCGTTATTCCTTTGTTGTTTATTTTATAATTACTTGTATAGTGATGGTACAGTGATGTGAGGTGTCAATGCTTAACGAGCTTGTCATATCTCATTAAATGTTCGTTTAGCTGCATACTCTTTAAGCCAATAACACACCGCTGCTATTTTTTATTTATCAACTCACCACCCGAGTGTGTTATGGGATTAAGGAGTATGCAGCTAAGCGGGCATTCAAGGCCCTATTGCAAACTCATGTGAGGTTAATAGTGAAGTGTTAATGCTGGAGTCCGGTACCCGTAAGGATATTCTGGGTGAAATGTAAGTACCCCCATCTGGTAATATTCGATAGTAGGAGGGTTTTCCTTAATTCTGTAAATTGGTTTTGGTTATAACATTTGCCAAGCCAATTTCTTAGATTTTCAATTCCAAGGTGTGCCTGGCTCCTAGTCCTTTCCTTTACCAGTGTGGGTAGGATTGGAATCGTCAGGGAAATCACTCCTCCCTATAGGCCATAATGGCAGGTAAATTGAATTTATAAATCCATTTTTTTTTATTAGCACGGAATTTAAGTACCGATCTGTTTGGCCTACTATTGTGTCAATTCCAAAATTCCACCCTAATTGAGCGTTTGTTGTTTACCTACTATTTTCTTTGTCGAATTTCTTATCGCACCATGAGTGCATTACTGACCCTATTTTTGCACAAACATGCTACATGTGTAGGGTGATTGGTTCCTCTCCCTTACGTAGATATGATTAACCATCTTCCTACTCAGCATGAGATACTCTATAATTATATTCCGAAAATTTAGTACTTATTACTTTGTCGAATTTGATGACTACAGGTATGATGGAAAATGGGTTCGTTGAATTTGTAGCCAATGAAGTCGGCTTTCGATGTCTAACCATTTCCCTTATATTCCTATAGGTCGGTTCTGCACGCATAATGTTAGGTATTCTTCTTAAGGCACAGTGGTCGTGGCGTTAATTTTTACATTGATGATAGCTCTGGTTTAAATTATGGAAGGGATTGTAGTTTTTTTTTGTTACTATGATGAGAGGTGAATAATAAGTGGAATATCACACTAGGCATGTAGCCTATATTTTATACTATATATGAAATATAGGTTAATGCTGAGGACCTTCCAGGTGGGGCAGTAGAACAATGCATTTAAAATAAAACCCTCAGGGGAATGTTTTTTCCTGTTCGCTTGTTTAAATTTTGAATTGAAAATTTATAGAATATTGAAATGCGTATATTACTCTCTCAAATGTGGTCACTTGTAACAGGATTCTTCTCTTCATAATTGCACTCTTATTAATTAATTAATTAATTTGTTTGTTTTTTTTTTTTTTCAGAAATATCATATATTTTTTGGATACTAGTCTCAATTTCCTGTTGTGCTTCTTGGAATATGTAATATGTTCACATATGGTACTATTAGTTAAATGGAAAATATGTATTTCACTATTTAATTAACTATGTGTGACTATCACATACCTCTTAGTAGAATATTTGATGCTTCAGAGTATAGTTTCTCATACATTATGCTTATTGTTTGATTCCATAATTGTACAAAACATTATATACTCTATTTCCATCTCACTTTTGATTGTTTCATATTTATTTTTATTTTTTCTCGTTATCTTGATCAAAATGTAATGCTCTAGCGTCACAAAATGGTCAGGTAGCTTAAGTCTTTGCTTTCAATTTTTTCCCTTCTACTCTTTAGTTCCATAGTGTTGTTGATTATGCTATGTTAAGGAGGAATGCATGTGCTTAGATTTTCCCAACTCTGGTTAAGAATTTTTTTCCCCTGTTTCCACTATGCGCATCTTTAAAGCTTGGATTTCGCAATCTACAAGGAGAAACAATTTCAAGGTGTGGTAATACAGTTCTTAATGTGATAGATTTTTTTTGTTGTTAATTAGCTCTTTAAGGATTCCTCATGATGATATTTTATGTCTAGGCATGACTAACCCAAATAGTTATCTTCTGGAATTTTGATGTTTTTTTTTCTTTTCTTTTTTCGTAATGAATATGGAACCTCCTAGGTTCTACTCTCTGACCACATAGGAAGTTCACAAAACAACCTGATTAGCTTGTCCTTAGCCACAACACAAGTTTAGAGTCCCTAAAAGTTGTATTTGAGTGTGACTCAACGTCATTAGATCTATATATATATATATATATATATATATATATATATATATATATATTGATTTACTACGTTTCTTTTAGAACATTAAACTATAATATTCTTGCTTTCTTTGATCCATTCCACTTGGTCTCCTAACAACGATTTTGTACAGTAATGTTTTCGAACCCTAAAATATAGATGAGAGTGAGTGTCTAACTACTCTTTCATTTTGCAAGTACCTCACCTCCAAGTGATTTCACTCCAATTCAATCCTTGGCACCTTGAAAATAAAATATGTATAGCTTATAAAAGGCTTACCTTCATACCTAAATAAAGATGAATACCTAAATATTTTTCTAGCTAAATCGACATAGTCACAACCATAACATTGTAGGATGCATATATAACTAATGATCCAACAAGAAAACCACAGATACATAGACAACATATTATTGTGCTAAAATATCCAGTATACTCAAATAGCTCATGCACACCTTTACTCTACTATAACATAATCTCGACGTGCATATAACTAAATTAATTAAATGCACCAATAATCAGGTAGTAAATTCAAAACTTAAATGTACACATAAATTGTAATTGTAATCGTTGCTGGAAATGTACTTGGAAACAACAATATCCCCCCAACCATGAACTGATTCACCTATTCCCCGCAAGCTTAGATAAGCTTTCCTCCGGATCAACAACCTCATTGATTCTTGAATAGTATATTTTTATAATTTTCCTTCTGAGTAGAATTTGTTGGCACCATCCTGCCTTTTTGGGTCTGCCAACCCAAATTTCTATGCTTTATTTCTTTTATTTTTTGAAAAAGGTATTTTTTCCTTTCTCTTGAAAGCCCAAATTTCTCACCCACAATGCTTTATTCCATATGTACTTAGCATTTCTCTCCAATTAAGTGATATAACATATCTTTCTATCCCACCATATTAAATCTTGTTTATCGTCTCCTATGGATTTTTAGGAGTCATTTAAGGGAAGGTTTATTTTGATCTCATCCACCAATAATGGTTTCCAAATCTTGAAAATAATCTCTTAACTCTAGTGTTTCTTTCCCAAGTAATTTCCAACTTTTTATTCATTACATCATAGTAATTTAATTATTTACATTCGTTTGAAATCCAACATGGCTTTCTAGCCATCAAATCTAAAAATAATCCAGTCTATAAATAGAAAGACCTTACCATAAAGAATAGAGGGGTATTACATCTTCCCCCTATTTTTAATTCAACATCGTCCTTGGTGTTCATTGTTCAATTTCTTCCTTGCTGAAACAATGTTGGATAGGCATATTGTAATGTATCCTCTAGCTCCCAAGAAGCCTCCTCAGGTGCAAAGTTCTTCCATTGCACTTTAAACTGAGTTATGGCTCAATTCCGGAGCAAGATCTATTTCTGGTTCAATATATGAATTGGCTCTGCGAGGAAATCTCCTTCTAGTTCCACCTGTATCAAATTCCAATCAATTATGTGAGAATTATCATGGATATATTTTTTTAACGAAGATACCTGAAAAATATTATGGAATTTAATATGGATGGGCAATGCCTGCTGATATGCTACTGGCCCAACTATATCAAAAATCTCAAAATCCACATAGAACCATTGTGCCAGTTTGGTATAGGTTCTTGTCATTAAGGTAATTTTTCTCGATCCCTCTCTTAATTATATATGATCTCAAACCTTAAATTCCTTGTGAGTTTTTTTTATCAACATAACTTTTATGTCTATCCTGTGTTGTCTTTATGTTTTTTATAAACTTCCGCAATAGTTGTTCCATTTCTTGTAAAGAATGTGGGCCCAAAATTATTCTATATTCTGGTTGACTCCAGCTGAGAGGTGTGTGCCATTTCTATCATACAAGGCTTCGAAAAGACTCATTTTTATAAAATTTTGGTAACTGTTGTTGTAGGAAAATAATTCTAAGAGTAGAAAATCTTCCCATTTAGTAGATCTCTCCATGATGTACATTCTTATTATGTCCTCCAAAATCTTATTGGTTCTTTTTGTCTTTACATTAGTTTGGGGGTGATAAGAAATACTAAAATTTAATTGTGTTCCCATACCTCCAAATAAAGATTTTCAAAATTTGGAAGTAAATTTAGCATCCCTGTATGACACTAACATTTTGGCCACTCCATGTAATCAGAAAATCCCTTTCATGAAAATGTTGGAAATATGATTTGTTCCATAGGTAGATTATACAAGTATAAAGTGTGATGCCTTTCTTAGGTTGTCTACTACAACCATAAAGGAATCATGTTGTCAACTGGTTTTTGCTAATCCTATAATAAAATCTAGTGAGATCACTTCCCATTTCCATTTAGGAATGGGTAGTGGGTTTAATCATCCTGCTAGATGTTGGTGTTCTACCTTTGACACTCTAAGCATTTAGACAAGTACTATGGTACTTCTTTTTTCGTACTAGGCTAGTAGTATTCCTTCTTTAGTGAGATTATCATCTTTTGATATCCTATGTTTCCAACATATGGTTTCTTATGATATTCATATAATATTATTTTCTTTAGAGCACCTACATTTGTAACATACAATCTATTTTTGTAAGTTAGCAGTTTTTCTAAGTTTTCAGCAAAACCTGGAGATTATGTTTGCTACATTTTTTGTTGAATTATGAGGTAGTTAGAATCTTCTTATGTTGAATTTATGATTTGTTTCATGAAATATGTACTAACACTGCTAAAAAATATTTTCATTAGAGCATGTCTATGCCTACCTAAAGCATCTACTATTTTCTTTTATTTTCATTTAATATGTTTGATATCAAATTCAAATTCACTAAGAAAATCCATCCACCTAGCCTGTCTAGCATTAAGATCTAATTGGATGAAAAAATGTTTCAGACTAATATGATCTATTACCAAGGTAAATTTATTCGTGAATAGTTATTGTCTCCACATTTTTAAGGAACATATTACATAAGCTAGTTCTAAGTCATATATTGCATAATGTGTTTCATGTGTTTTCAGTTTTCTAGTCTCATACGCCATTACTGAATTTTGTTGCATCAAAACTCCTCCTAAACCTTATAAACAAACATATGTGCTAACAACAAATTCTTTATCCAGGTCTGAAATTTTTAAAATACGGGCCATTGTAAGAAAATGTTTTAATTTGTTAAAGCTTTCCTGACATTTGGATTCCCACACAAGCTTTGTTCCTTTCTTTTATAAGGATGTGATAGGGTCGACTAGTTTAGAGATGTAATCCCCTCCTCCCACATCTACCCAAGTAAGCACCCAACAAGGGTAAACATGCGATGAAGAGTTACTATGACATGATTCAACTCCCCATGTGTCAGTTAAGGAAATGGAACTGATGAAACACACTACACATACCTTCCACACATATTGTAGAACCCCCATGAGTCATCAAAACATTCCAAGTTATTAGCCCCTGAGACAAAATGACCTTTTATTGCATTAATCCCCCAATCACTCCCATGGCATGGGCATGAGTGCGACTGAGACCCTCTAGTCACTCCCACGACATTGGTTTAACTACGAATGGGGACTTTTCCAAGTAGTTTTGTGCCTTCGACTCCAAATTATATACCTCTTTTTGAGAACCAGGGCTTAGGTCACTACCCATAACTCCATGACATTTTCAGAAATGAAGGTAACAGCGAAATAATGACACAAATGTCATTACTTGAACAAGCACTTGAATGGGCCCATACTAGCCATGCCAAGCATTTTGTCAAACATGTCAAAAATATACATTCTACAGGTTTAAATAAGATATTTGAGCATAGGGGTCTCATACTTATCTGAGAATTACTAAGAAGAATTTTTGCCTTATCAAAATAACTAAATTACCATATATTAGGCCATGTATTCCTTGCATAATCATTTCTTAACCAAAAAATGATGAGAACCATACATTTCCACTATCATAAAACTCATTCATAACCAACATATAAGAAATAGAAATATAAAGGATATAACAACCAAATAAACTACACATAAACGAGTATATTTACACATAAAATATCAAGGATAAAGAAAACTCTTAGTTATGAATGCATAAGCTTACCAGGTATAGGACTTCCGCGAACCACCCGACCATAGACTACACTGGACCAAATCTTCCTTTCAGTTAGTTACCCATGTGCCATATTCCAAGCATGAATGTGAGATCTGATAAAACAAACCAATTGACATCATCTAAGGATTCCAGAGGCTAAAACACCATAACCCTCAATGAATGATTCTACCTCATAGTTGTACATCACTAGCCATCACCAGAGTGGTCTCTATCTAATTTTTCCAAGGCTTCAGAGAGTTTGTTACAACCAGGGCTTCCAAGACTAGTAACTCCACCCGCAGTTGGTGTCAGTCTTCTAGAGTGTTTTTGCAACTAGGGCTTCCAGGACTAGTAACTAAACCCACCAAGGGCTTCGAGAGAATTTTTCTAACCAAGGCTTCCAGGACTAGTAACTCAACCCAAGCTGTTACGGGGCTTCAAGAGAATTTTCCCAAGCAAGGCTTCCAGGAACTAGTAACTCAACCCACATCCAAAGGCACAAGAAAACCAACCAAAAAAATAAAGTAAACCCACAACACCATGGCGATCTAGGAAATTGCAAGGATAGGAAAATACAATGTCAATCCAGGAAATCCTTCATGCCAATGAAAGATCATAACCAAGAAACCACATGCATATGCCATGCATGCCAAAAATAGAGAGGAAAACATACCTGCAACTTGGTACCTACAAGAAAAACCCATTGTATTTGTTGAGCCCGATGTCCTCTTGCACTTTCTTGCTTTTCCTTTGCCTTCTTGCTCCAGAAATCCAAGTATACACCACTCCTCTAGAGTTCTCCAAGAAAACTATGATTTTCCAATAGTATGAGACAGAGAATATAGAGAAAACTCCAAACTAAACTGAAAAAAGCCATGAACTGATCCTCATAAGACTTTTTATTAATGAGGCTACTATTTTCTTCATTTTCCATTATTTTCCTTCATTTTTCTTCTCACATGCATCCTGTGAGCTTTCACCTTACCTTTCTCCTAATTTCCATTATTTTCATAAATAAATGCCAATTTCCCTTTACAAATCCTTAGCCATTACCTTTTCCAATTTCCTTAGCCATTAATTAACCATAATTGATCCCCATCACTATGTTTTTTCACAACATTCAGCTTGGAATGTGTGTACCATGATGAAGATCTTATTTAACCTTTATTAGTTTTTACATGGATTTTGAACAAGGATTGTTACAGAACCCTCCCCCCTGGGGGAAAAACATCCTTATTATTCAAAAAAACCTACAACCACAAGATTGTTGTAAGAAAAAATACTATCCGTAGAGCTTTATAACTTAACTCGTTGCAATATTTACAATTATCAACGTATTGAGAAGAAAACCAACATGACAACATGACAAATATAACATCATAATGACATGACACACATACCGCTTGTTGGAGCTTTATAACTCAACTCATGGCAGTATTTACATCCATATACATATGTAAATATACCAAAACATTACCAAAGCATGTATGAAAAACATATACCAAAGACATATAGCAAAACATTTTCTCAACCAATGAATAGAGAACGATACATAGCCCGCATCTGATCCACCATCTCTCATGTAGCTTCATTGGGCCCAAAGTGTTTCCACTACACTTTAACTTGCTCAATTGCTTAGTTACGGAGCATGAGAATCTTTCTCTCCAAAATTCACTGAGGTTCTGATTGGGATTCTCCTTCTGGCACCACCTCCAATACATACCAGTCAATCACATGATCAACATATTTACCATACTTCTTAAGTAATGACATGTGGAAAACATCATGGAATTTCAATATCAGAGGCAATTTAAGTTGGTAGGCTACTAGTCCAATCCTCTTAACAATCCTAAAAGGTCCACAAAATCAAGGTGCTAACTTGGAACATGATCCAATCCACAAGGATCTCTTTTTCATTTTGATGTGTAAGTACACCTTCTCTATAACCTGAAACTCCTTAACCATCTATTCTGATCTACATAACTCTTTAGCCTATCTTGTGTTGCTTTAATATTCTTCTTGATTACCTGCATTTCTTATTCCATTTCTGCCAACATGTTCAGTCCAATTAACACCGTGTTAACTTGATCACTCCAACTAATGGGATTATTGCAACTCTCCCCATACAATTCCTCAAACAGACTCATCCTCAAAGATTCCTGATACCCATTGTTGTAAGAAAACTCTACTAATGGAAGATACTCTTCCCACTTCCACTGCTAGTGCATCACATGCATCCTCACCATGTCCTCTAATATCCCATTGACCGTCTTTATATGTCCATCTGCATGCAGATGATAAGTTGTATTAAAGGCCAACGCTATACCTAATATTGCAAACCACTCCTTCCAAAACATGGAAGTGAACTTCGCATCATTGGCTAACAATTTGTTTCAGAATACCATGTAATATGACCACATTAATGATGAAGACTTGTGCTACATCATTTGTTGAGTATGTAGACTTCAATGGAATGGACTGCACAACCTTTGCCAACCAGTCCACACAACCATGATGGAATCATGTCGCCTAGATGTCCTCGGTGAACCTATGATAAAGTCCATGGAAATTACCTACCATTTCCACTTTGGAACCAAAATTGGTTGTAGTATTCCATTTGGATGAATAGAAAATTTTAAGGATGGAAACTTATCTAAAAGTTTAGAAACCATGGTGAATCTTTATTAAATTGTTTGGTGATATTTTCATAAAATATTTCAAATTCCTAATAATATTATATAGTATTTATAAAAAAATTATGATTTTTAAGGTAATATAATTTTATTCTATAAAATTTGGGCAAATCATTTTTATGAAAAATGGAGATTGGAGAATCTTCTTTTTTTGGAAAAAACTTGGAAAATTAGCCCACATGCAAATATTAGCCCCTAAAATTTTCCTTACCTGGATTCTTACACTCTGCCTTCACCTGTTGAAAATCCAAGCATCTAGCCATGAAATTTTCCATGTCTCTATTCAAAGTTTGCCAATAGTAAAACTTTTTCATTGTTTTCAATATCTTCTGATAGCCTAGGTGAACTAAATATGTTTTCACATGAAATTACTTAAAGATCAGCTTATTGATCTCATTGTTGTCTGACACATATATCCTGTCTCTAACCTAACCAATCCATCTGTCGTGAGACAATAGTCCACATCCTGTGCACCTACATTTGTACCTATGCATGTACCTATACTCTATTGCAATATGTGCCTAATCTCCATATACTTGACGTCCTGCTAACCTACCTGCAAGATCCTATCATGTAGATCTGTCCAATAGGATCTCATAGTTGTTATTTGATTTACCTATATCCACCTACTAAGAGCATATGCAACCCTATTCTCTTTACATTTAATATACCTCATCTCAAAGTCGAACTCACTGATCGTGGAAAACCATCTAGCTTGCCTGGAATTTAGATGCAGTTGGTCAAATAGATATTGCAATCCATTGTGATCACTCATCAATACAAATCATCTACCAAAAGATAATGCCTCCACATCTTTGATGCATGAATGATCGCTGCCAACTCAAGAGCATGTGTTGGATATTTCTACTCGTGCTCATTTAGTTTCTGCGACTCATAACATACCACTTGCCCTTCCTGTATAAGGGCTCCACCTAGTCCTCTCTTGCAAGTATTTGTACATACCACAAAGTATTTATCTAGATCTGTGATCTTTAACATCGAAGAATGTGTCAAGAACTACTTTAACTACTCAAAACTCGTTGCACATTCCTCAGTCTATTCAAACTTCTTACCTTTCCTTTGCAATGATGTGATAGAATTAGAAATATGCAAGAAGTTCTTGATGAACCTCTAGTAATACCCTACTAACCCCATGAAGTATCTCACCTCATCCACATTCCTAGGAGTTTCCCACTCCATGATAGGTCTTACGTTTCTTGGGTCCACTACTATGTCTTCCTTCGAAACCACATATCCCAAGTAATGTACCTCAGTTTGAAAGAAGTTGCACTTGTTGAGATTAGAATACAATTTATGCCATCTCAGCCATCTCAATATTGTTTCTAAGTTTTCGACATGCTTTTCTTGATTTTTAGAATGTGCCAATATATCATCACTGAAAACAATAATAAACTTGTCGAAATAAGGATGCAACATACTATTCATAAAGCAAATAAAAGTAGTTGGAGCACTAGTTAAATCGAATGGAACTACAACAAACTCATAATGTTCCTACGTGGTCTAGAAAGTTGTCTTGTCAATGCGTACCTAATGATATCCTGATCTCAGATCAATCTTTGAGAACATTGTTTCTCCCTTCAACTAACCAAACAAATAATCAATACTTGGCAATGAATACTTTTTCTTGATGGTCACTTTGTTCAAATACATGTATAATCAATGCACATCCTAAGAGTACGATCCTTCTTCTTCACAAGCAGTACTAATGTGCCAAATGGTGATACACTTGGCCCAATGTATCCCTTTTCAAGCATTTCCTTCAACTGCAACTTCAACTCTACCTACCCTGGTGTGCTCATCCTGTAACGTTCCTTAGATGCTAGTGCTACGCCTCGTTCCAACTTAATAGAAAAGCCTACTTCCTTGTGAGGTGGAAACTCTAAAATCTATGCGAGAAATACATCTGCACACTGTTGTAGAACTGGGTACCTTTTCCAAAAATTTACATCCTTAACTTCCTTACCTTTTCAACTAGAAATATGCACTACAAATAACACACACCATTTCCAGTGACTACACTTGTCCTCCATAGTTTTCACCATTCTCACTAATGTTTCTTTCTTCTTACCCTGCAAGACTTTGTGTTCCCTATTGTCATCGAGGCATTTTATAGTCTTATCATGACAATCTACCTTAGTCCTATGAATATATAACAAATCCATACCTAACAACAAATTATATGATCCTAACGGTAATACATTCAAATGTGTTGAAGTAGGCATACTGTTGTAAACAAATTCACAAGCTCTTACACAATCATGAACTCACTTCTTTTTACCTATATCCAACTACAGTAACCAAGACTCTGCATGTACTTCTTTATTAAAACCACACTTATCCACCAGGTCAAGATTAACATAATCATAATTAGATCCAGGGTCAATCAAAATAGAAGCAACTTGATCACAAATCTTACCATCCATCTCGATAATAGATTTTTGGTGATCTACTGCTGGTTATCCAGCACTGCATAGATCCTAGGAATAATCTGTCCAACATCCCCCATTCTCTATGCCTCCTGAGCACTGTATATCTACTTTCTACCACCATGATATTGTGGACAATATCTCTTGCATTTCTCTCCTCCACAAGTCCAACACTGCAAATGTTTCCAACCTTCATCATTCTTATGCTCCTGAAATTGAAGTCTCTATCCTTTGTCAGATGCATTGAACTTCTGAGATGACATTGCATTGTCTTTATTACACATACTGTAAGGTCTTGCTTGCTTCTTGTCTCATTTTCCTTTGTTCATTGCATTACCTTTCCAATCTGTCTTAGTCTCAGATATGCCTCGTAATAATGCTTTAGCTTCTGGATGGCCTCCTCCAATCATCTAGACTCATCAAACTCAATCATGTCTTTAAATTCTTTTCAAAACCCACATACCTAAAAAAATCCATAAATCTACTAGTAGACTCCTCATCGGTCATAAATCCCATCTTCATCTCATAAAATTCCTTTTACCTGTCGTCATAGTATCTCTATGATAGATACATATTCCAGAATAGCCTCTCAAACTCACTTCAAATCGACTCCCCTCATCAATTTCTCTAAATTTCTTTACATCTTCCCACCATATATCTCTTTTACCTTTAAGCATGATTCTAGCTATTATGGCCTCCATATTCTCTTATTAATCATGCAATTCGAAGAACTTATTCAATCCAAGAAACCATGATTCTGCATCCTATGAATTCTTCATCTCTCCATCAAATGTATGTGGCTTTACTTTCTTAAAATAATCCATAAAATATCACATGTCACTCCTCCTGTAAGGATGATAATGATGACGATCATAGTGCCTGTTAGAACCAAAACTAGAATATTACATGTGTCTATCACCTCTCCTATCTGAAGTTTCCAAGAAACTTCCATATATGATCATGGCATCTCTATCTAGGTTGTACCCACCAAGAGACATACTTCCATATGCCCCATTAGTTATGTCCTCATTTCCACGACTGATCCGAAGTGGCCCTTTTCTCTAAAATTCTGACAAACTCTGAAGGATTACTACATTAACCTATTCTTGTTTACCATGTTCTTGTATGATTCTATCATTATTTTCTTTATAACTCCTTATTTCTGCCTTCAAGCTTCTCAATGTGTCTTCTAAGTTAGAAGAATTCCCAACACCATGCCACCCATATGGTCCATGAGGAGAATCTTGTGAACTGTAGTCTACCATCTTGCTATTCATCTTAATCTCTTTCTTGCAAGGTGTCTTATGTCAGCTAAACCAAATCATAAACAAACCAACATACCTTAGCATCATTTGGGGAGGATATCTCTCGCAAGATTGACCAATCAACATAATACATTTATAACATAATCTTAACAAAATGTAAATTTGTAGCATATAGATAAAAAAACATATAAACATCATTCCAACCATAGTCTAGTCATCAATGCATGACCACATCAATCACATATCATGACCTCATGCATGACAACAACAACCATACCAATTTACACTTGACAACACATAAGAACCTTAAATGCATGAATAACACATAACCAATCATACACTCATGACGACACATTCTGTGACAACACCATCGACCTCCACATGTCGACATCACTGCAACCATGATCAAGACCATGCATATGAAATAAGCACATAGACCACAAGCATAAGTAACACATATGCAACCAACAATAATGCATGAACAACACACCACCCATCTTGTCCAAGGAGTGAATCATGCTTTGATACCACTCTGTGACAACCTCTTCCAACATCTACCCAAGTAAACAACTAACCGGGGTAAGCAAGTGTCAAAGATTTACTATGATATGATTCAAATCCCCATGTGTTAGTTAAGGAAGTGGAACCATTGGAACACTCTACACATACCTTCCAGACATACTAAAGACCCCCCAGGTGTCACCCAAATCTTTTAGGTGACTAGCCCCTAAGACAAACTAACATTTTACTGCATTAATCCCCCAGTCACTCCCAACATGGGCATGAGTGCGACTAGGATCCTCCAGTCACTCCCACAACATGGGTATAACTGTGACTTAGGACTTTCCCAAGCAATTATGTGCCTGTGACTCCAAATTTTGTGCCACTTTTTAAGGCCCAAGGATTGGCTCATTGCCTAGAACTCCCTGACACTTTCAAAAATTAAAGATAACAACAGAATAATTATACAAATGTAATTAATTGAACAAGGACTTGATTGAACCCCTACTAGGCATGACAAACATTTTTTGAAACGTGTCACAACTAGGGAAAATTTTAGGGGAGAAATTTCGCAAATGGGCTATTTTTCAGACATTTTTTAAAAAACATATTCACCAAATTTGTTAAAAAATCACCTATTTCTACATATATATGATTAAATGGATGAAATTCACCAAAAATTTACCAATTTTAGTACTAAATTACATGTTTTTTATTAAATATTCGCCTACATTCTATATGTAGGAATTTTGAAGCTTGAATAGTCACCTATAATACTATATATGGAAAAAAATATTAAATCCTTAAAAAATACCCTAGTCACAAATATACATTCTACATGTTTAAACAATAGATCTGAGCATAGGGGTCTCATACTTATTTAAGAATCATTAAGATGAATTGATGCCTCATCAAAATAATTGCATTACCATCTATTGGGCCATATATTCATTATACATTCAGTGATTAACCAAAACTTGATGAGAGCCATACATTTCCACTGTCATAAAACTCATTCATAAGCAACATATAACCAATAGAAATATTAAGGATATAACATCCATATGAACTACATATAAATAACTATATTAAATTACCCATAAAATACCAAGGAGAAAGAGAGCTATTATTGATGATATCATAAGCCAACCAGGTATGGGACTTCCACGAACCACTTGACCGTAGACTAGGATGAACCAAATTGTTATTTCAGTCAGTCACCCCCGTGCCATATTCCAAGCATGAATGTGGAATCTCGTAAAAGAAATCAATAAAAACCATACAGGGATTCCAGAGTCCAAACCACCTCAACCATGAACAAGTGATTCCACCTCAGGGTCAGACATCACTAACCATCACCAGATTTGTCTCTACCTAAGTTGTATAGGGCTCCAAAGCATTTGTTTTAACTAACTCTTCAAGGACAGGTAACTCTGCCCAGAGCTGTTGTCGAGCTTCGAGATCATTTGTCCAACTAGGGATTCCATGACTAGTAACTCAACCCACAAAGGGCTTCAAGAGAATTTTTCCAACCAAGGTTTCCAATCCTAGTAACTCAACCTAAGCTATTACAGGGCTTCAAAAGTGTTTTTCCAACCAAGGCTTCCAAGAACTAGTAACCCAACCCACTATCAATGGCAGAGGAAAATCAACCAGAAAACAAAAGTAAACCCACAATATCATGGCTATCAGGGAAATGGAAAGGTTAGGCAAATCCATTGTCAATCTAGGCAATCATCCATGTCAATGATAGATCATAACCGAGTAACCACATGCATATGCCATGCATGCCAAAACCAGTGAGGAAAAAATACGTGCAACTCATTACTTACAAGAAAAGAATGTTGTAACTATTAATCCTGATGTCCTCTTTTGTTTTCCTACTTTTCCTTTGCCTCCTTGCTCCAAAAGTCCAAGTATGCCACACTCCTCCAGAGTGCTCCAAGAAAACTCTAAGTGTCCAAGAGAGAGAGCATAGAGAGAGAGCTCCAAAACTGAACTGACAAAAGCCATGAATTGATCCTCTGAAGCATTTTTATTAATGAGGCCTCTATTTTCTTCATTTTCCTCCTCACTTGCAACCTATGACCTTTCACCTTCATTTTCTCCTAATTTCCATTATTTTCATAAATAAATGGCAATGAATTCCACTTTTCCTTTCCAAAGCCTTAGCCATTTACTTTTCCAATTTCCTCAGCCATCAATTAATCACAAGTGATCCGCATCACTATGTTTTTTCCCAACATTTACGTTGGAATATGTATCCCATGACCAAATTATTATTTTACCATTATTATTTTTTACATGGATTTTTTATTAGTATTGTTACAATAAAATCCTTTTATGAATCTTCAATAATATCCTATGATTCCCATAAATGAGTGAACAATTGGCACATGCTTAGGTATGGGCAAATTTGAAATAGCCCTAACCTTTTCAACATCAATAGGTAGTCCTTTCTTTGAAATAGGATGCCCCAAATATTGTATTATGTCCTTGTAAAACTCGCATTTTCTAAATTTAGCATACAACTAATGCTCTCTTAAGGTTTGCAACACTAATTTCAGATGTTCCTTATGCTCTTCTAAACTTTTGGAGTACACCTAAATAACATGAATAAACACCAGTACAAATTTATCAAGGTACTTACTAAGCACGTTGTTCATTAAAAACTTAATGTTGTTGGTGCATTACTAAGGCCAAATGGAAACAATACAAATTTTTAGTGCCCATATCTAGTTTGGAAAGTTGTTTTATGAATGTCTTCGTCCTTTATTCTCAACTGGTGATATCTCATCCTTAAGTCATTTTTTAAAAATATGGTTTCCCCTCTCACTTGATCAAACAAATCATCAATATGGAGAATGGGCTATTTTTTTTAATGGTCAATTTATTTACTTGTTGGTAATCCATGCACGTTTTGAATGTGCCATCCTTTTTCTTTATAAATAAAACCAAAGCCCCCCACGATGAGACACTTGCTCTAATATAGACTTTGTCCAATATTTCTTGTAACTATATCTTCAATTCTAGTATGTCATGGGTAGTCATTTGATAAGGGGTTGTAGACACGGGGATTTCTCCTAGCACTAGATAAATGGAGAAATCTATGCCTCCACATGGAGGTAAACCTGGGATTTCATCAGGGAAAACATCCTGAAATTCCCTAATGATTGGCAGGTTCTTTATATATTTTTTTCTCGTTGTTGTTCATTTATTTCCATATACCCCATGAACAATTAACACCCTTTTCTTGCACTCCTTTTCAGTTGTAAAGATGAGATCTGTCTAACTGATATTGGTTTCAGCATAACTTTTATTAACTAAGTTTGTCCCCCTTGACTTACACAACTTACTATTTTCTCTAAACAATTAATAAAAACTTCATGTTTTTCCAACCAGTCCATGCCTATTAACACATCGCATGACCCTAAGGGAAGTAAATTTAAATTTACTTATGTGGAACCTCCATTTAAATCAATAGAAGATTTCTTTACTTAGCTAGTTACCCTCCTCTTTGTGACAGTTTCTAACTGTACCAACCATGCAGTATTAAACTTTTCAATTTTTAATTTACATTTTTCCATAATATGAGGACTACTGTAACTTAAGCTACGCCCTGGATCAATAAGAAATGAAACAGGTTGGTTCAAAATAGTACATTCAATCTCAATCATTGTAGACTTGTACTTCACGTTCCTATCCTCCACCACTGCACTTATTCTCGAAATGTTTCTAGCAATATCATTCAAATTTTTTGCTTCATCAACAAATTGAATGTTTTAAATAGATTTTGGATTATGCAGGCAATCCCTCAGCAAATGGGGTTCATGTCACCCCCAACACTTCAACAGTTCCATCACCTTGACCCTAGTTGTATTTTTATTGTTCAATTCCATGGGTTTCGACATAGTTTGGGATTGCATCGGCTAGTTGGAATTCCCCTTAATGAATTTGTTCCTCTAGTGGTCCTTTCCAAAAATTTTAAGATAAGAAAGTTTCTGTTTTTTTACCCCATTGTAGATTTGTGTTTGTCCTTACCTTGCAAAGGTTTTGAACCCTCTCCCCTATTCTTAAATTGTTGATAACACGGTCTTGTTTTTCTTACTGCTTCATCCATTTCTTAAGGATTGTCAAATTTAATCCTTTCCTTGTAAGGAACTGGTAAGCAGTTTAAAAATCGTTGTACCTTGGCTTTCTCTTATTTAATACAAGGGACATATCGCAACAAATTTGTGAATTTAGTTACAATCTCATTGATAGTTAATTGTCCTAATATTTACTCATGGAACTCCTTTGCTCAATCATCATAATATCATTCATTGAGTTATCAGGACATAAATTGTTTCTGGAAGTCCTCCTAGGACACTATATTATCTTCCAATGTAATTATCATTTTGACCTATTCCCACCAAAGAGAAACTTTTCCTTACAACTAATAAATGGCTAGTTTGGCCTTCATATTTCTCTCATAGTCATAAGATTGGGAATACTTTGTCATGTTAAGGAGCCATGCTTTTTCATCCTGCTACTTTTCACTATTAAATGTTAGGGGTTTTATTTTTCTGAACTCCCCCAACAGCTCCATCTTCTTCCTCCTTTTCTATGTTTTTAGGTAGGGTTTATCTGAATCATCTCCACTTCCATATTTTTTAGATTTTGTCACCCTGTTATTATTTTTTAATTTCTTGGTCTCCATTCTTTTATGGCTATTCTTTTCAGTTAATTCCATGGTCATCATTTCTTTCTCTTCACTTGATTTTGGAAGACGTTCAATGTTGGTTTTGAGATGAGCTAATTCCTGTTGTAGACCTCTGATAACATCGAAAATTTGAGTTTTGGTGGGGTGTTTCCTTCTCCCAACTCTACATATATTCCCTCTCCTTATTCCATAGGTGGAGTGTGGTCATCAACCATGTTGACTTATCACTTAAGTACCTCATAATCAACAAAACTAGCATTAGCATAACCATTCTTAAATCTAATTCCTACTTCTACAATTAACCATACTCTAGTGTTGTGATTCCCTATGAGCCCAGTGTTTGAAACTACAACTTTTATACCATATGTCACATACCCCTACTCAATTTTTATTTTATTTTTCATATACATATACAAATCTACATAAATATTGTCATGAAAGTTGATACCCCAATATTTTCTTCTAACATTTACTTTAAAAGATAGCTTCACAAACTACCTAAGGAACCCGTTTCCTATTACAAAAAAGTGAAGAATAAAATATCCATGCATATATTTTCTTTTTAATTTAACTCTTTTGTTTTGACTTCATTAAAAAACCTATGAGAGTTTATGTACATGGCTTGACCCTCCCATGTTTTCCCCTAGGTACCTTCAATTGTTAATCTCCCTAATGGTTACATTCTCTAATGACTGTAATTCATAAAGAATCAATATAACATAGGAGCGGTGATCATATTGAAGGATAAGGACGCTTATATATTTCTCTTTTTATTGACTATGCTCACACTTTGTTGAGTTTTTAGACATTAATGTGATATACCATAGTCCTTTTGACTAAATGTATATTCTATATAGATATGTGATCGAAATTTTAAACCTGAATTCAAAGCATCTAGAAGTGGTCATGACCCATCTTAATATTATGTGTTTGTTTTGGCATGACTTTGGAAGTGACATTGATTTCTCCCATCGTGGAATTCCAAGTGGTTTATCAATAGTTCTATGTATAAATCGTTGAATAGTGTGACCATACCAATTCGGCCATGTCTTGGTGGTCACGTGATATTCACATGGTTGATGGTACAATGGTGAGGTGGGCGGTAAGGATTGTTCTCTGACATGCAATGGTCGAGATTTTATTGAGTAACCCTAACCTTTCATTTTTCTCTCCTTTCTTCCTCATTTGGTATATTAATCCATCTAAAGGTTATCACATGAAAATGTTTCCATCAAAAACTCTTTATATCCTTGTTGCAGTTGCACCTTATACTAGAGTTTTGTGGCAAACATAATCTCTCTTAACTCTCGTGAAGTTTTCCAATTGTGTTTGGTAAGGGTTTTAAAACAGCCTTCATGAACATATGCTCTATGACTTTTAGTTTCATTATTATTTGTTTGTTTAGTTATACAATTCCTTTTATTCTCACTATTCTAGGTACAATGATGTAAGGTTAATGGTGAAGTGGTAACACTGGAGTTTCATACCCGCAAGGCTCTTCTGGGTGAAATGTAAGTACCCCCGTTGGGTAATATTCGAAAGGAGAAGGGTTTTCCTTAATTCTGTAGATTGGTTCTAGTTTGAGCATTTACTAATCCAATTTCCTGGCTTTTTGGTTCTAAGGTATGGGTTTCTCCTGGTCTTGTCCTTTATGTTATGAAACCAGCTCAAAAAAAGATAGAAAAGATAGATCAACGCCTTAGAATTCAGCCTCTTCGAGGGGGCAACCTCCTTTACATTACATGAATGAACAATTCTTGGATGATACAAATGACAAAACCTCCTTTCTATATATAGGAGTCTAAGGAGTCACAATATAATCCAGCCGACCTAAAAATAATAATATAAAGCCACAAAAATAACAATAGAGGGATTCTATGGGGCACAGAAATAACAACATGGGGGTAATAGGGGCACAAAAATATAAATAAGGGGTACAACTACAATAGTAATGGGGTAATCACTACTATTATAGGGACCCAACATGCCCCTCTCCTTCAAAAAAGTGTTGTCCTCAACGCTTGAGTAGTTCTGGGTACTTCTGCATAAAATTCTCATCCTCCCATGTGGAATCTTCAGTGGATAAGTTCTTCCACTTGATAAGATACTCTGAAATTGATCGATTTCGTAGCTGTTGAGTTCTTGTTTCTGTGACTGCTTCCGGTTCCAATATAATTTTTCCTTCCTCGTCAAGTTTTGGCAATATTGTTTGAACTGGGAGCTTGTCGCCTATAACTTTCTTTAAACATGAAACATGGAAAACTGGGTGCAATCGAGAAGCTGCAGGAAGCTCCAATTTGTATGCCATAGTACCAATCTTTTGCAACACCTTGTACGGACCATAATACTTTGGTGATAATTTATTATCCTTCTTAGATTGCTTTAGGGACATTTGCTTATATGGTTGTAGCTGTAGGAATACCCAATCACCTACATCAAAACTTCTTTCACTGCGATGTTGATCTACCTCTTGTTTCATTCTATTTTGTGCCAACACGAGGTTATCCTTTAAGAGTTGGAGGACTTGTTGTTGATGTTCGATGTGATGTTCCACTCCCTGAACCTTAGAATTTTCTCTTAAATATGATGTGATGGATGGTGGTTGATACCCATAAAGTGCCATAAATGGGGTCATTTTTGTTGCTGTATGGAAGGAAGTGTTATACCACCATTCAGCCAGAGGCAACCATTTGACCCATTGTGTTTGTTTATCAGATACAAAGCAACGAAGATATCCTTCCAAACATTTGTTTACTATCTCAGTTTTCCCATCAGATTGAGGATGATAAGATGAGCTATGAGCTAACTGAGTACCAAGACAAGAAAATAATTCTTTCCAAAAATTTCCAGTGAAAATGGGATCTCTGTCACTTACAATAATCTTTGGGTTTCCATGTAGCTTTTGAATTGTTTCCATAAATGCAGTAGAAACTGTACTGGCTTTAAATGGATGTGATAATGCACAAAAGTGTGCATACTTGGTAAGTCTGTCAACTACCACCATGATGACACTCTTTCCCTCAGACTTGGGTAAACCTGTGATAAAATCCATTGAAACCTCCTCCCAACGTTGGCTTGGAATGGATAAAGGTTGTAATAGACCCGGTGTCTTAATTGTTTCAATTTATTTTGTTGGCAAACCAAACATTCCGCCACAAACTTTTGAATATCTGATTTAAGGCCATCCCAAAAAAATTCCTTCTTAACCCTGTGGTAAGTTTTTAAAAATCCTGAGTGCCCTCCTAAAGGAGAAGTGTGCAATTCCATAAGAATCTTTTGTTTTAGCCGGGAATTCTTACAGAGGTATAAGCGATCTTTGTACCATAATGAATCATTTTTCCAGCTAAATGTATCAGACGTATTGGAATCTTGTTGTAGCTTTCGAATAAGTTCCCACAATTCTTCATCATTCTTCCATTCCTCCCTTGCTTCGTTTATCCAATCTGGTTGGATAATAGAAATGGCGCACAAAAATGCTTCCACATCCGCATCCTTTTTTGAGAGTGCATCTGCCACCACATTTTGCTTCCATTTTTTGTAGATGATTTCAAAGTCATAACCCAACATCTTTGTGACCCACTTTTGTTGCTCTTTAGAGGATAATCTTTGTTCTAAAAAGTATTTAAGGCTATCATGATCTGTTTTTACCTTGAAGTGTCTTCCCATTAGGTAGGGTTGCCATTTCTTAAGTGCATGGAGTATTGCCAACATTTCCTTCTCATAAATAGCTTTGCTTAAAAACTTTCCCTTGATTGGACTACTTTCAAAAGCAATGGGTCTTTCATCTTGCATTAGAATAGCACCAATTCCATTTCCTAAAGCATCACATTCCACAATAAAGGTTTTTGTGAAGTCCGGTGTAGCTAAGACCGGTGCTTGGCACATTGCCTCTTTAAGATGTTCAAAGGCCTTTGTTGCTTCCGGAGTCCATGAAAATGCATCTTTCTTCAATAATGTTGTTAGAGGTGCTGCTATTCTCCCATAATTCTTAACAAACTTGCGATAATACCCTGTCAACCCAAGAAATCCTCGCAGATGCTTTATGGATGTGGGAATTTTCCATTCCTTAATGGCTTTAATTTTGCTAGGGTCTACCTTAACTCCTTCATGAGATACAATATGACCCAAATATTCCACCTCCTGGACTCCAAAGAAACATTTGGATCTTTTTGCATATAATTGTTTCTCCTCCAATAGTTGTAGCACCCTGTCAACATATTCAACATGATCCTTCCAAGACTTGCTGTAGATTAGTATATCATCAAAAAATACTAACACAAATTTTCTAAGGAATGGTTTGAAAATTGAATTCATCAAACCTTGAAATGTTGAAGGTGCATTAGTAAGGCCAAAAGGTATGACCAAAAATTCATAATGACCCTCATGAGTTCTGAATGCCGTTTTCGGAATGTATTCAATCTTCATTCTAATTTGATGATATCCCAAATGAAGATCCAACTTGGTGAAGTAAATTGATCCATGCAATTCATCCAGTAATTCATCAATGACAGGAATGAGGAACTTATCTTTAATAGTGAGCTTGTTGAGCTCCCTATAATCCGGACACATGCGCCATGATCCATCCTTCTTGTGCACCAATACTACTGGAGCAGAGAAAGAACTTTGACTTGGTTGAATTATACCAGCCTCTAGCATTTCTGCAACCATACTTCAATTTCACTTTTTTGGACATAGGGATATCTGTACGGCCTGATGTTTGGAGGAACACTTCCTGGAATCAGATGAATAGCATGATCATGATCACTCGTAGGTGGGAGACCTTTGGGAGTCTCAAATACCTTGGAATGATTGTCCAGAACATTTTGGAGATCTGGAGAAATAGATGATTCCGATGTGGAAACATCTAGCGAACATAATTGTGCAATTACACCTCTTTGCTCCTTTTTTAGAAGCTTTGTCATACCATTAGAGCTGATTATCTTTCCTGGTTTCCCTGCAATACCCCTTAATTCAACTTCCTTTCCTTCCGTAGAAAATTTGATGAAAAGTTCTTGAAAATTAAAAGCTATTGTACCCAAGTATTGTAGCCATTGGACTCCTAGTACAACATCAGCACCTCCCATTGGAATGGAAAGCATTGGGCTAGTCAATACATATTCTCCCATGGATAGCTTGATATTATGGCACCTTCCAGAGCAATTTATTGTTCCTCCATTTGCAATCATCACTTGACACTCTGGTGCTGGATATAGGAAGCAATTCAATTCTTTTGCAACCCTACAATGAATAAAATTGTGGGTGCTTCTTGAATCAATCAACACTATTACCTTCCTCTTCTTGATTTGTCCTTCTATCTTGATGGTTTGAGGAGTGGTAATTCCCGCCAATGCATTACAAGATATGGTCGGATTTATTTGTTCTTCATCTAGGCTTTGTTCCTGGAGTATATCTTCTTCTTTTGACCTTTCTTGCTCCTTTTCTTCTTCCTCTTCACAATCTATGTAGAATAATTTCTTCTCAGCACACTTATGACCTTTAGTGTATTTGCTATCAGAACTGTAACAAAGCCCTTTTGCTCTTTTTTCTTCCAATTGTTGTGGTGTCAACCTTATAGGTTGTGGAAGACTAGGGGCAACAACACTTCCATCTTTATACTTGTGAGTGGTATGCTTCCTGGTTGCCATAATTTTTCTTTCCATTTTTCTTGCTAACCTGAATGCCTTCTCTAATGAATCAGGTTCCCAAAGGCGAACATCATGTTGGATATTATCCTTTAAAGACCCTATGAACACATCAATCCTATGCTCCTCTGGAATATCTTTTACCCTTATGTTCAATTTTTGGAACTCCTCAATGTGCTCCATTACTGAACCCTTTTGTTTGAGACTTATCAATTGGCTAAAAAAAAGTGTTGCTTTTTGTATCTTCATAATGTGCTATCAATTCTTCCATAAAAATTGCCCAAGTGATAAATTTTTTACGAGAGCAAAGCCATTGATACCATACAAACTGATTTGGTTCCAAATATACAGTTGTCATGTGTACCTTTTCTGTGTTTTGCACATTATTGAGATCGAAGAACTGCTCCATCTGTAATATCCATCTGGCGGGATCCTTGCCATCAAACTTCCTCATATCGATTTTTGGAATATGGTGGGTCTTCGATCCAACATTAGAATCTATGGAATCATGATTAACATTACTTTTGTTCACATCATGAGTTTCCTTTACAAACTTTTCACCATTAGTAAGTATCTCTTGTAGAAAATTTGTCAAATCTGTCTTCAAATCTTGCATGTCTGTCTTCAAATCTGTCTTCAAATTTGCCATGTCTTTCTTCAAATCTGTCTTCAAATCTATCTTCAAATCATCCATCTTAGCTTCCACGCCATTTATCTTAGATTCCACGCCATTTATCCTAGATTCCACGCCACTTATCTTAGCTTCTGTTAGCTTTTGTGAGCGTGATATTTGTTGCACTTGTTCTTGTAATTTTGATATATCATGTAGCATTTCTTCCTCTTCTTCATGAGTCATGCTAGAGCTTTCAGGTTCCTTACTAGGTGTTTGCATTTTCTTTCCTCGGGGCATCAGTTACCGATAATAATGCTTTACTATGCCCTTTGAATTCCGTTAAACCAAGCTTACACAAAAATATAAAAAAAAACTACACACCTTTTTTTCACTTTATAGAAGCCTGATATTGAATCTGATGTATCCCTATAATTTCGGATCATCCTGTTCTGAAATTGCGACCTGTAGTAGCCTTCTGTGTCCTCTTTCCAATGCCACAAGTCTGACCCAAATTGGATTCTCCAAGGAAGAGTTATGTGAAATCTCACACAGTGACTTGCTTTTAGACTAGTTCAGTAGAGTGAACTTGCATGACGTGCCACAAGTCACTGTTTCAACCTTTGAATCTAAAACACACATACAAGAAACTAAATTCTGTCCTCTTTCTATACCTTCTTACGAAATTTCAATCCGATCCCCAGAGAGAAAGTTATGACGATTTTCCCCAGGTCACCTGTTTCGAATGTAATTCAGGAGTCTGCAAAAGGACCAACTTCCTCAGATCATATCTCCGCAAATATCGCGTGAAAAGCTCTGTAATTCGGAGCCAAGGTTCAGCATGATTTCTTCTCAAATGGGTTTTTTTTGCGACTTCTGAAACGTCACAGAAAAAAAAGTTATAGCGAAAATTCCACGATGACCTGTTTGGAGCAGCAAAACCCTAGAATCCAAAGCTCTGATACCAAATGTTATGAAACCAACTCAAAAAAAGATAGAAAAGATAGATCAACGCCTTAGAATTCAGCCTCTTCAAGGGGGAAACCTCCTTTACATTACATGAATGAACAATTCTTGGATGATACAAATGACAAAACCTCCTTTCTATATATAGGAGTCAAAGGAGTCACAATATAATCCAGCCGACCTAACAATAATAATATAAAGCCACAAAAATAACAATAGAGGGATTGTATGGGGCACAGAAATAACAACATGGGGGTAATAGGGGCACAAAAATATAAATAAGGGGTATAACTACAATAGTAATGGGGTAATCACTAGTATTATAGGGACCCAACACTTTACCAATGCAGGGTAGGATTGGAATATTAGGGAAAGCACTCCTCCCTACAAGAAATAATGGTAGGTAAATTGAATTTAGAAATCCCTATTTTTTTCTTATCAAAATTATTTAGTGCCACTACTATGTCCATTCCATAATTCAACCCTTATTGAGCGTCTGTTGTTTACCTACAATTTTCTTTGTCGAATTTCTTATCTGACACACCATGAATGCATTATTAGTCCCTGCCTCCAGCATAGCAGGGACTATAGCGTTCGATCGAACGTTTGACCGGCTATTAATCCATCCGTTGACCATTATTTTTTTATGTTTTCTTGTCTTTTAACCAAAGTTTAATCATAGCAATTTTGTTCACTTAAATTTTCTCCAAATTTTTAACTCTGAAAGCATTCAACCTCTTATTAGAGGCTTCACGTGGCCTGATGCGAGAAAATTGTGGCAATACCATTTTATCCAAAGTTCTGTCATTTTATATACCATTGCCAATTTCATTATATCAAAGTTTTTGCAATTTATTTATATCGCAGTGTTTGAAATATTTTATGCAAAGTTTTTAAGCCTCCACTTCCAGTGGAGGCTGCATGCCACCTGCATGTTCTTCGGGCCACTTGTCACCTCCTATATCTACTGTCCCGTATTCGTTCCACGCAATAAACAATACATGCAATATCTGTTCCCTCTGCGTCCCCCTCCATGCTCATGTTAGCCCATTGTTCTGGGTTTCGAATGCAAACTGCCAGGAGAAACCTACGAAGACTGTACAGAACCCACGTCTTCTCTGACTGGTTGCAATTTCCTTATTGTTCTTAATCCTATGCCCTTGCTGGTTGCATTTATCTCTTTCTCTCTAGGCACTTCCTCTAGAGATGTAAGAGGTCGCTGAGGTTTTTGTGGAAGTTACCCTGAGACCAAAGAAGAAGAATCAATGTTCAGTAAAATACAGGTGTGTTCACTAAAATACAGGTTCATAAGGTTTATATGATACTAATATAGTGATTAACGTAATGCTGAAGTATATATCATTTCATATGATAGTAATTGGCTAAATTTTTTACTACAACCAAGACAATTTATGAGACATGACAAATTTCTTTCTATAACTTTCCACTAAGGTATACTATGGTTTTTTCTGCAATAGTGGTTTCTTTTGTATTTCCTGATTGCAATATATTGTTGACTCGGTTGTGTTTTACTGGCAGTAAATGAGCTAACATTTCAATTATGGACGAGACTACTTTTAAATGAATTAATTGGAAATGGTATATATATCTAAATATCATAACTGGGAATTACATTGATTGCGGAT
The DNA here is from genome assembly GCA_031772625.1 of Pinus tabuliformis. NCBI lineage: Eukaryota > Viridiplantae > Streptophyta > Pinopsida > Pinales > Pinaceae > Pinus > Pinus tabuliformis. The sequence continues at coordinate 826,321,341 of CM062808.1, forward strand.
ATTTAAATTTGTCCTAAATTTTTTATATGATATGCATATGCGAGAAATGTGACTTCAGTACAGTAACAAGAAAAAGAAGAAATGCGAATATAGTAGCAAAAAGAAGAAATGTGACTACAGTAACAAAAAGAATAAATTTCCTTAATCAAATTGCTACAATGCTAACCTGTTGTATTGCTACCAAAAATTGATGATAAATCACCTCTATGGAAGCCGCTTGTGTAGCCCAGAATTAGAAAACCCAATGGGTGGAGGAATTTCGTAATTTTTCTCTTAATTCCCTGCAACTGTGCACATATATAAAGAAATAACATTCTTTAAACTTCTGAGCCATAAAAATCCTATTTTGTGCACATATATAAAGAACGTGAACTGAGATTGTGGATTATGTGGTGCAAACGAAATCCGTCTATCGGAATGGGGAAAGGAATAGCATTGTTGTGTTTTTACAACACATGATGTTACTACCGCCATGGTTAGGGTTTTTGATTATATTTCAGAAGTTGAAGTTGTTGCAGCAGCCAGGTCTTCAAAAAACATAGCAAGAGACGAGGCACAAAGGCAAAAGCAGCAAAGGCACTGTATGTATTATACAACATACTAAAGAAAGAAAGAACTGAAAGTATGATAGCAGGCTCACAACAACTTCTATTAATACAAAAATGGAAATCCATTAAAGATGACTCACGAGGAATATAACACTGAACAAGCATGACAAACAACCCAACCTTCCTATGGCATGTACGTGTATTGACGAATGGTATGTGTTATGACGGTATTGACAAATGGTGGTATGTATTATGACGGTATGGAAAAATGGTCAATAAAAGGGCCCAGAGGATTATTGTGGAGGAAGGCGCTGCTAGAGAGAAAAATGGTTGTCTTGGACGAAAATGCGTTCCATGAAAGGCCTCATTTTTAAGAAAATGAAGGGAAAACCCTTTGGTGGTCAAAAAATGAAGACGCTGATCTCCAGGCATCACTGTGGTTGGAAGGTCATGCAAATGGGCAGCCTCGGTGGGAAGGGTGGAGCAGGATGCGAGGTAAACTACCGTTGTATGCTTTCGATGGAGTTGTGGACAGGTGTACCGTTGAGATTGTCGGCGAAATAATTTCTTTTGGGTGCGTCCCAACTGTGTCGAGAAAGTTCAAGGCCATGTTCAAATACGAAAAACATTTTTCAAATTCTATTTTTTTATTAAATAAGTCATGTTTTCTATGTTCATTAAAATGCACGGTCACATAATAGGTTGCGATAAGGATTTCTAAAAGAATTTTTAAAAAGCATTGAAGCAATGGGACCACGTGGATTGCATCTAACCCGGTGTGCTCGCCCAAACATTCCTCTAATTATTTATTATTTCAGTTATGTTTTATTTTTTTAATTTTAGCATAACTTTATTGGAAACCAAATAGTATTGGGTGTCGCATGTCGAGCAAGTGTCTATAGTGTACAAAACTGCACGCTAAAACAATATCGAGACCTTAGATAGAAAGACACTAAAACAATATCAATACATGAAACATAAAAGCTACTAAATCTACATACTTTGGATGAGGCGTTACACGATGCATTTCAAATTTTCTTCATTTGGATGCGCCTTGGCCTCTTCACAAGTCACAGTCAAGTCGAGAAGACACATGGCACCTTCTCGACCCTTCGATCGGTCCGATATTTGATCTTTATCAGAAACAAATATCATGGATATCAAGACTAATCCAAACGCTTCCTAGTAGAGATACGCACCCTTTCGATTCCTGCCCGCGATGATCTGCCCTCGATGTTAGAATTTTTGTAGTTTTAAAAATTGGAGCAGACACAGTAAACATGAGTTGCGGCAAATGGACCTGTTTGGTGGCTGTCAGCGAGTTATTATGTTTACTCATTGTTATTGCTCAACCAGGTGATTAATTTTATCTTTATAAAAAATTCAGGCCGACGCTCTTATGGCCATAAATGGTTGAGTTTCGTTTATTTTCGAATAGTAATTTATTTTTATTTTTTGTTTTTTATCAGTGCTCATCAATTTTTCCATGTTTATGTATTACTTTATTTGACAAGGTATCCTTTGATGCAGCAGGATTTCTTAGTATCGATTGTGGAGACCAAACAAATTATAGTGCAGAAAACAACATACAATGGGTCACTGACATTAACTACATAGACGTCGGTGAGACAGCATACACAGGGGACGCCACTCAACAAGCCTACGATTCCTCCATGCATAGTCTACGTTTTTTCGAACCCTCTCAAGAAATCTTGCTATCAGTTGCCTGTGATACCTAATGTGCCTTACCTCTTAAGGTTATGGTTCGCCGTCGGAAATTACACGGGATTTCAAAAGTCATCAACCTTCGCTTTCTCTCTCTATTGAGACCTTGGGTATGTTGGCTGTGGAAACCATAGCAATCACAAACCTGAAAATGATAACTCCCCTCAATTATGAGAAGGTGTTGCTTAGTTCGAGTAGTGTGCATTATATTTGCTTGATTAGAACCTCGGAGGATAACGATCCCTTCATCTCTGCTGTCGAATTGAGGACACTCCTCCGTGGCATGTATCGACAGGCTATCCCAGGAACAATGTTGAGTTTAGAATCAAGATATGCGGTTAGTGCAAATTCATTGATCAGGTAATTGTTTACAGTTTATATGTTTCTCTCCAGTAATCTAAAACTCTCTTTCTCAGTAGAAAAAAATGCCTTCTTTTAAATATTAGAAAACTTCGGTAATCTAAAACTCACACACGAAGAAAGTAGAAATTACCATCAAACCGGAATGATGTCGAGTTTTTAAATACCAATTAGCGCAACCAAGACATGCTTCCTACGCGAACCCCAATTTTTGATGGACTACTGTTGTCAATTTGTGATAACTCTTTTGTCGGTATTCTGAACATTTTTGCATATGAATTAAGCAGGTATCCACAAGATGAGTTCGACCGCCTGTGGAGTGCAATGCCCGCACGAGAAAATACAACTCCTGCAAGGTCACAAAAGCTCATTTCAACAAACAATGCCCAAGACGTTCCTCCGCTTGTTGTGATGCAAACGACATTGGTATCCGGCGGTGAAACACTATATAAATATTTTAGCATAACAGCAAGTGCGACCAAATCATTACTGCTTTTATATTTTGCAGAGATAGAGCCGTTGAATATAACTGAAACAAGATCAAACAAATTTATGTTATTAATCACACATATCTCTATATAATTACTAATGAAGAGAATTACAATACCAATATGTTGAAAGCTTGCATAATTCTTCTATAAAGGTTAAGAGCAGTCAAGAAAAGTGCAATAAAATTTTACCGGGCTGCCCTACTTGTCCTATTTTCACTGTTCCAGGATTGTGCAAAGTGGATAGTGGTCTTGCAGTACTTACTAGTACAAGTGACCGAATATGCAAAACCTATAATGGATGTAGAGTTGTACCTTTACAAAGGACACTTGGAGTGCATGCAGAGATTTCACATACAAAGTAGTAATATTGTGTTTTGACAAAGGTCAGTATCAATATGTTGAAAGCTTGCATAATTCTTCTGTAAAGGTTAAGAGCAGTCAAGAAAATTGCAATAAGATTTTGAAATGAATGAAGAGCAGTCAAGAAAAGTGCAATAAAATTTTACTGGGCTGCCCTACTTGTCCTACTTTCACTGTTCCAGGATTGTGCAAAGCGGATAGTGGTCTTGCAGTACTTACCAGTACAAGTGACCGAATATGCAAAACCTGTAATGGATGTAGAGCTGTACCTTTGCAAAGGAAACTTGGATTGCATGCAGAGATTTCACATACAAAGGAGTAATATTGTGTTTTGACAAAGGTTTACTCATGGAAAAGACATGCTATTGTAAAAGAAAATAATAGAATCCATCTTTGAATAATGTGACAGGTTAGGTTTACTAGTGGGTAAATGGAATTCGACTTCGAACTTGGCGATAGGTTTAGCGGTGGTATGCCGCGTGGGGTCTACATGTGCCTTTAATTACTAGGTATGTGATTTTGAAGAAACAATGGCGTATGACACACATTTTAAAATCATGGATTATAAAAAGTTTGAAGATTTTGAATATTTTGGAGTTTTTTTTTTAATCGGGTTAAGTTTATTTTCACAATCAAAACAGAATTAAGCACTCTTACTCTCAATTTTTTTTTTAAATGCTAATAGTACGATACAAATGGCATTGGAATCCAGCTTTGAAATTGAGGAGCCGCGTGGGGTCTGCATGTATTAATCTCATTTCACACACAAAGTAGTAATAAATCACCAGGACGATAATTGCACGAGAGGAATATATGTTAATATCTCATTTTGTGTTTGATAACATTTGTGAACATTTAACCGCAAGTTTTGCACCGAAGGTTGTGCTCCTATTCCTGATCCTGGACATATAATAGAAATATTGATAATATCTATGAACATTTATATTGTGTTGTTGTGGCAGACCCCAGCAGGGACTACTGCCACGGCAGTGGCTCCCTTGTTCACCCTAGTTTTGCACAATCAAGTTACATGTGCATGGTAATTCATTCATCTCCCTTATCCAGACATGATTCACCAATATATGTACTCTTCTCTTCATACTCTACATGAGGTACTCTGCAATTATATTCCAAAATTTTAGAACTTACTAATATGTCCAATTTGATAACTACAAGTATAATGGAAACTAGGTTCATTGAATTTCTAGCCAACAACATCAACTTCCGATGTCAAACGACTACCCTTATATTCCAACAGGTCGGTGCTCCACACATAATGTTAGGGATTCTTATTACGAAATAGTGGTGCTGGCGTAACTATTACATTGATGATAACTCTTGTTTAATGTATCGAAAGAATTGTAGTTATTTTCTATGTTACTATGATGATAGGAAAATTATAAGTGGAATTTCACTACTAGGGTTGTAGCCTATATTTTATACTACGTATGAAATACGGGTTAATGCCCAGGACCTTCTGGGGGAACAATAGAAGAATACATTTAAAATAAAACCCGCAGGGGGATTTTTTTATGTTCACTTGTTTAGATTTTGGATTGAAAATTTATATAATATTGAAATGGGTATATTATCCACTCAAATGTGGTCACCTGCTGCATGATGCTTCTTTTGATAATTGCAGTATTATTATTTTTTTTTTCTTCTGGAAATCTCATCTAATTTTTCGATAATAATCTCCATTTCCCACTGTGCTTCTTAGAATATCTAATTTGTTCCGATATGGTATTATTATTTAAAGGGAAAATATTTATTTCACTTTTTAATTACCTATGTGTGACTATCGCATATGTGTTTCATATTTATACTTAACTTGAATCGGTACCCTGGTCAAAATGTAATGCTTTGGTGTCACAAAATGCTCCAGTAAGCGTTTGCTATCAATTTTTTTCCTTCTACTCTTTAGTTCTAGAGTTTTATTAGTTATGCTATGTTAAGAAGGTATGTGTGTGTTTAGATTTCCCCACTTTCGTTAAGAATTTTGCTTCCCCTGTTTCCACTATGCGCATATTTAAAGATTGAATCCCGTAATCGATAAGGAGAAATAATTTCAAGGTGTGATAATATAGTTCTTAATGTTATAGGAAATTTCAATTGTTAATTGAATCTCTAAGGATTCCTAGCGATGATATTTTATTTCTATGCATGTCTCACCCAAATAGTTATCTTCTGACATTTTTGTGTTGTATTTTTTTTTGCGTAATGAATATGGAACCTTCTAGGTTCTACTTGCTCACCCCATAGGAAGTTCAAGAAACAACCTGCGTAGCTTGTTCTTAGGCACAACACGAGTTTAGGCTCCCTAAAAATCCTATTTGAGCTTGACTCAAAATAATTAGGTATATATATATATTTCTGATCTGCTACACTTTTTTCAATACATTATACTATATTACTGGTGCTTTCTTGGATCCATTTCAGTTGGTCTCCTAACGACGAGTTTGTACAGTAATGTTTTCCAACCCTAGAATATAGATGAGAGTGAGTGTCTGACTAATCTCTCATTCTACGAGTATCTCACTTCCAGGGTCTTTCCCTCAAATTGAATCCTTCGCACCTTGCAAATAAAATGTGTCTAGCTTATAAAATACTTACCTTCATATCTAAATAAAGATGAATACCTAAATATTTCTCCAACTAAATATACACAATCACATATATAACATTCTAGGATGCATATATAAGCAACGATCCGACAAGAAAATTAGAGATATATAGACAAAAAATTACTATGTTAAAATATCGAGTATACTCATATAGCTCATGGAGGCCTTTACTCTACTATAACATAATCCCTAACATGAGTAGAATTAAATTAATTATATGCGCCAATAATAGGGCAGCAAATTCGTATCTACGGTTGGAACTGTACTTGGGAGCCTCACTATCCTGCCGACCATGAAATAATCCACCGGTTGCCCCCGAGATGATATAAGTGTTCACCGGTTGCCCCCGAGATGATATAAGTGTTCCTTCGAATCAATAACATCATTGATTCCCGAATGGTATATTTTTGTAATTTTCCTTCCCAATAGAATTTCTAGCATCCTAGATTTTTGGGTCTCCCAACCCAGCTGCCTAGGCTTTCTTTTTTTTCTTTTTTGAAAAAATTGGGTTTTCCCTCTTCTTTAATGCCAACATTTCTCTCTCACAATGTTTTATTCCACCAATAGCTAGTGTTTTTCTCCAACTAAGTGATTTAATAGATCTTTCTCTCCCACCATATTAAATCTTGTTTATTAACACCTAGGGATTTTAGGAGTCATTTAAGGGAAGGGTTATTTTTATCTCATTCACCAATAATGTTTCTAAATCTTGACAAGAATATTTTATCTCTAATGTTTCGTTCCCAGGTAATTTCCAACTTTTCCTCATTAATAAAAATCTATTTATTACATCATAGTAACTTTACTGTTTACATTCATTTCAAATCCAACATGGATTTCTGGCCATCAAATCTAAAAATATTCCAGTCTAAAAATAGCAATACATAACAGAGGGGCATTACACCCTTGTGACCTAGATTTTCTAATCCATCTACTTAATTCACCTATGACCAAAATGAACAACAACGTTAATAGAGCATACCCCTCTAAGAGTACTCTAGAAAACCAGATGAAATTAGTCGAGAGCCCGCTTATAAAAATAAATAGATTTGTAGAGCTAATACATGCCATGATCCAATATATGATCCTTCTATGGAAACAAATTTTATGCAAGATCAGTGTTAAGAATTCCCAATTTACACAATCATACGCATCTATCTAGACGATCGTCATGAGGCATGCCTCCATCCTGTGCGTTTTAATAGTGCATGTAAACTCTTGGATAATGGACACTACTTCTTGTATTTGTCTATTGGATATGAATTCAAAGTACAGTGGAGTAATGTGAAAATAACAATCACTCTGGAAACCATCTTATAAACAAAATTACATAAGGAAACATGCCTATAATCAGAAAAAGAGGACGAAAATGGATTTTTATGAATAAGAGTAATAAAAGTGGCATTGATAGAACTTATTATATCGCCCTATCACATGGATTCTTCGACCATTTCTAGAAGATCTTGTCCCATGATGTCTTTGGAGTGAAGAAACGGTGTAATTGACTATCCGTCCAATCTAGGGCTCTTGTCTCACGCAAAGACTTTCATAACCCAAGCATCTCTTCCATGTTTATTGGCCTATCCAACTATGGGTTTACCTCGACACTCTCCATTTTGAGGAATAAATCAATAAAATATAATTGGTGAGAGATGCCAGCGCCCTACTTCGCCTTGAAATGTTTTTTGACTTCTTGGTAATGATATTATTCTCCACGTCCTGAATTTGCCAAATAGATTTGTTTTTCTTTGTAAAATGATACAATAAATTAGTGTTCTTGTTCTCAGTGTCCACCCGCATAGCCTTTTTCTTCCATGCACTGAAAGTGAGACTGTATACGTTAAAACAAGTCTAATATGCATTGTTTCTGCTTACTACCTGCCTCTTATGCAAAAAGTAATTGATAGCCGAAGTATAAAAAATCCCTTCATGCCCATGCTTAAAGATCTTAGAATTTTTTAATTATTAAAACTTATGATCTGCAAGGTTCCATTTTGTAAGTGACATAATAATAGTTTAAATATCCTTCAACTTTTGAATTTAGGTTTCTACTTTAGAATATTAAAACAAATTTCAAAATATTAAAACAAATAAACTGTTAAAGTCTTTAAGTAGGGATATTTTTATAGTTGAATTCAGAAGGTTAAGATTGAGTAAGTGTTTAGTTAAAACAATGAGATTTCTATTTTGTACTAAAATCATTTGTAACAAAAATTTACACAATAAATTGCATCAATTGGATTTTGTTTGTTGTTTATATTCTTAAATAAATAATGCATCTACAAATGATTATAAGTATTTACCTTGCATTATTTGAAAACTTGATATGTCAAGGCCTTATATGACACCTACACAAGTTTCCCATAAAATAAAGTTAGCTACTAAAGGTAGGTAAAATGTTTGAAAGAAAAATATTTAATATTACAAAATCAAGCTAACTATTAAAAGTAGGTAAAAATGTTTGAAAGAAAAACATTATATAATATTAAAGGAACACATAATTAATTATGAAGAGGAATGTTGACCTAGGGGCATACCAAACAGCTATAAAGATTTATAATGGAAGGGGACATTGTTGTTCCTTATCAATACATTATATTATTTTGAAATATGTTATGAGTAAAGGAATGGTTAAGTTTTAGTCATTTTATATTTTTATGAAAACAACAATAGAAAAATATTTATAAGTATTGGGAGACTTTAAGTTATTAATATATTAGATAGGCAAGAAATGTAAAATTGAGACTATAATATCAGTTCCATTTAGAAGTCAATTTATGAAGGTAAGAAGAATTTTGATATTTTTTCATATATATATATAATTCAACTCAAATGTTGATCATCTATCTAAATAAGTTGTATTAATGTAGGAAGAGACTGAAATGCAGCAAGAGTTTAGAGGAAGAACTTAGATTGCATTTTCAAAAATATTGTTATATTAATATTAAGTGATAGAAAATAAAAAATGAGTTTGTTGGATGTTTTTGTATTTCTTGCAATAATATTGGAGTCATAGTAGTAAAGCTTAAAAATATTTTGTTAAAGATTTATCATTATAACTTAGGACTATTTTTTTAAGCAGTGACATAATAATTTTAGATGTTTTTCATATATTAAGTAGATTATATGTGTTAATATTATATATAAAGTAATTTTACATTTCAAATATATATATATATATATATATATTAAACCACCAAAAAAGAAAATCATAAAATAAAATGTGTTTGTTAATTTTTTTCAAAAATTTGAGCAAACTTCATAAATTATTTTCAAAAGTTACACTTACAAATCAAATGTTCATAAATAATGAAACTTTCATAAATATTGAGATTTGATGTGTGTACTATAGGTACTATAATGACACTTTGTGGCATATAGAATTTTTTTGTTTTTTGTTTTTTTTGTTTTTTTTTTTTTTTTTTTATATATATTTTAAAAATAGTTTCTATTTCTGATAAATTATATTTATAACCCCATAAAATTAGTCATTTAATCTATATGAACCAATCAAAAAATAGAAATTGAAATTTTAAAAATTTTGAAAATTATTTTTTCATTTTTAAAATATTCAGTTTAATAATTATTTTTTTTCAAAACTTTAATAAACTTTATAAAAAAAAAAAAAAAAATTCTAAAACTAATTGAAAATGTTTTTCAAAACATTTTGATTATAAAATGTTACAATATAACTTGCCACAAACAAGATACAATAAACAGGTATAACAAGTATTTTTCTCTACACATGTTGACTCTATGGTAGTGTTGGACATGAACTTAGCATGTTGGATACTGCCAATTGAAATCAAATCAATTCAGATCCTCGTGACACTAAAACACCTATTTTATATTCATTCCAATATCAATCGAGAAATCGATCTCTGCAAATGTCACACTCACGATTCCAAAAGTTTGCAAATGCAGAGTAGTAGAGGAAGCAATAGGGAGTCTCTAGGTGTCCATCAGGGAGTGGTCCTATCAGAAGGGAAGAGGTAGCCGCTTTGCATTATACTTATGCTTAAATAAATTATACCATCCATCTACACGTACTACAATTTCCTAGTGTATAATTTTCTCCATGGTTATTTATATTTTAATTTGAATGTAAAAATATGTCTTCCATACTGCTGGAAGCTTTATAATAGCGAGACATATATGGAATTGTTTGATTATTCTCTTTGTTGTCTATTAATATTTTTCCTTAAAAATAGATTAATTTTTCATTATATGAACAGATTGTAATTAAATTACTGTGAAATGTATTAAGTGACTGTCCTAAAGTATTTCAAATGATAGGCGATGCAAATGACACTATTTAAATATTCACAATTTAGGCAACTAGTTACGCCTTTTAACCATTTAAATATACTGTGCAATAATTGGTTAGATCAAGGTTTAGGAAACCAGTTATGATACTTTTGTCCATAGTGAATGCAATAACAATACTTACTTTTGTAGTAGCTATAAACTTAATCATTCATTATATATGGTAAATTTTTTATAAATTATTTTTAAGGAATTGATGTAAGTTGATAGATAATATAATTTTTTCAAGCAAAGTGTTAATGTAAATCATCTACACAATTTAAACTAGTTATCATACCTTTTAACCATTTCAATTTATTGTGCATGATAAAGGTTTAGCAAAATCAATCATGATAGGAGAGATCCTTCTATTGTTGTGCATGGACCAATACTAGTTATAGTACTGGTCCCACACATCCATCAAAAAATCATCATAAACAATACAAAATATGCACATAAATAGTTTATATTAAGTTATATAAGCTATATAATTATGTCCAAAATGGGCCCATATATTGATTGGGCCAACAACTTTCAAACACCAAACCTTAACATCACAAGTTAACAAGACATAATGTCGCAAGTATCTCCATCTATGAACTGCCAAATAAGCTAAAATGCACTACAAAACATTCCATTGAATTCTATTCAGGAGTACACATATCCCATCAAATAGTCACCCACTGATTTCCACTGGAGCAACACATCCCATTGCTCAATAATACCTGCACAAGAATAGGTGAAATGTGTGTGAGAAATACGCACATGTGTGTTTAACCATTCAACTTATTGAAGACGATAAATGACAACATTCAATTTACGAATTATTTCAGAGGATGAAATAAATGACACCAAACCTTTCAATTCAAGTATTAAGCACACCATCATTTTCAATTCACAAATTAAACACATGAAAGCACAAGGATCAACCATGAAATATTATCAGCCATTTGATCATGTACAAATAAATCCAGATCACACATTTGAATTTGGGAGATGGAAATCCATGCCAATATTCCCTACCAATTAAATTCTATATCAAAAAACTATAAAACATCAACTCTTACTAATTTTCATTTCAAACATTCATTCTACTCATCATCTATTGGAGACATACAATCAGAGTTATCAAACATTGTTACATTCATTCTATTCATCAGTCGTTGGATACATAGAAAAAAAGTGTGTGCACATTGTTACATTCATTCTATTCATCAACTGATGGAGACATATAGGTTTGTTTTTGTTGAATAATGTTATCATTTTTGTTGAATAATGTTATTTTTGTTAAGAAACGAGGATAAATTAAAGCCATTATAGCTAATATCACTTGTTAAACAGATCACAAGATCCAATTATAGAAGCATTTCTATATCAATAATAGACCCACTAATTTAGAAACCAATTTCAATGCCACTATAATCTCAAATATTGCCCCTGTAATTCAATATCATACTACTATAATAGTAAAGAATATCTTTTCATAGTTACGTAGTGAAAGGATGATGAAGAAAAGAATGAAAAATATGATCCTTGAGATGGGTAATAAATAATACAGAAAAGAAGGAAACATAAGATCATAAAGATAGTGCTTCTAGGGAGTGAAGGAATTTGTTTATTCTTACAAGGAAATGAGGGACATATTTTCTGACATCATGATGGTTCTGAAATTAGGGTGATTTACTAAAGAAGGAAACATATAAATTTATAATCCTAAAGATCCTGCATCTCAGAGTGGAGGATCATGTCTATTCTTGGAAGGAAATGTCGTAACATGGAGGAGGTTTGTGACCTCCTCAAGGGAATGGCCTAGGAACTTTATGAATTCAAAGAGAAAATTCTAAGGTCATGCACAGATCCATTGTTTGGTTAGGGGGGAATTTCTAAATGAATAACAAACCCATTGATTATTAATTATCTTTTAATTATTAAAATATCAAATTAAGACGAGATAACTACAAGATTATAGGAGCAGAACTACAAGGAATTAAACAAATGAGATGCAACAGATAATAATTTATTTCGTTATGAGGAATATTATGAGAAAGGTATTTAATATCCTAAATACCAGACCATAGACATTAAAATGCTATTTAATCATGATGATAATGTAGAGGTAGCAGATGACTTTATCTCCCTTGATTCCACTTTCTGCTCATGATGGGGAGGAAGAAGAAGTGTACGACAAGGAAGTGTACTTAAATGATGACCATCCCTTAACTTGTCCCCTACCTAGCTCAAAATGATGTCTGATAATATCATGGTGGATGTGATAAATAAATATGAGCTACGACAAAGATTGAATGCACCTAATTTGAGAAGGGACAAGGCAACAAGGGGGGTGGAAATGCAAGAAGGGCTGCACCTAAGGAGGTAGAAAAAACTTATAAAGGAGAGGTAGCACTAAAGGCCTATTATTTGAAAAGACTAGCTATTCCAATTGGAAAAGAACCAAAATAAGCGGAGCAGCCTAGTTTGGTAACCAATTTCAATGCCATTGTAACCTCAAATCTGACCCCTGCAATTCAATATCAAACTACTATAATAGAAAATAATATCCTTTCACATTTATGTAATGAAAGGATGATGAAGAAAATAATGAAACATATGATCCTTGAGATGGGTAATAAATAGTACATAAAAGAAGGAAATATAAGATCATGAAGATAATGCTTCTAGGGAGTGCAAGAATGTGTTTATTCTTACAAGGAAATGAGGGACCTGGTTTCTGACATCATGATGGTTCTGAAATTAAGGAGATTTAGTGAAGGATGAAACATATAAATTTATAATATTGAAGATGATGCATCCCAGAGTGCAAGATCATGTTTATTATTTGAAGGAAATGAAGCAACTTGGAGGAGATATGCGACGTCCTGAAGGGAATGACCTAGGAACTTTATGAATTCAAAGAGAAAATTTTGAAGTCAGATAGATACATTTCCTCTCAAGTTGATTTTTTCATAATAGTGGCTTCAAAGGCATGGCATGGATAAGGATGTAGCCTCGAAGATGGCACAGGATATATAGCACCTACATGATAAGTTTGATAATTTCGACTAGAAACTGAAAAATCTCAGTTCCATTCAATTGATTTATGGACTATGATGAGCTTCTGCATATAAGGGGACAACAATGAAGGCATATAGTGCACCATTGGGTGGGGAAAACCAAAACTGTGAGTTTTGTGAGAAAATGCTATATTATCTCTCCATTAAGGTCTGCCAAGGTTCTCCATAAACTTGTCTTTACAATGTTTGGAAATCATATATCATATGAATTAAATGTAACAAGTTGTATGGGTTCTTAGTTGAGAAAGAAAGTGTAGATTATGTTCTTTCATTTTGGTTGTTGAACATATTTGTATAGAAAAATATATAAGGATAAAGGTGTTTATGTTGAAATATGTGACATGCCCTAATTTTGACTTTGACCACGATGTAATAAGATTAGTTTTTGGTTAATACAAAAGAGTTTCAAGTGGCTATTTTAAGGCCTGATTAATTAAATCTTCTTTCCTAAGAAAAAAGGATTATCCTTTAATATTTTTATCTTCATTGTATTATCAAAGGGGAGTTACCAGTGATCCTTGTGAGATTGTGAAATCTAGTCACAATTTAAAGATGAAAAGGAAAGTCAAATATACCCGACATCAATTTGTTACTTCCTCTTTATATAAACTCTTGGAGATTTTAGTTTATAGGGTATGTATTTGTAAGGAAAGATCTTATCCTGAATAGAAAGGAGCTATCTTCTTGTATTTATGTTAGTATTTAGAGGAACTATAATTAGATAGTATTATTTATATTAGATAAGAAGTGAAAGAAGGAATTAGATGTCAAGATATATTTTATATAGTTTAGTTACAATAATTAGCATAGAGTAAGAAGAAGAACAAGAAGGAAAGAAACCTCTTACCTATATTTGACTTAGGCTTTGACTTGCAAGAACAAAAAGAACTAGAACTAAACCCTTAGACATTTAGACTTTGAAAGGGAATAACTACATAAAGGGACTGCAACTAAGAACCCTTACTCTCTATAGCTCTTCTTGATAACTCATATTTTTACCAACTAGGAATTTAGATCTTATACTTTGACAAAATACTCCAAAAAGATAAAATGAATGCCAAGAACAATTATTTGAGGAAATAGAAAAATATTTGAGTTGAAGAAACTGTGTTATGTAAAAGATGTCACAAAAAGAAAAATGAAGTAAAAAAACCAAAGCCACGGTTTAATGTTGAAAAGGAAAGTAAAATATAAACATTAATTGCAAGCAGATTACGACATTGATTAAATGTTTGGATAACAAAAAAAATCAGCTAAGGATCAATAAAGAAGTTAAAATGCAAGAAAGAGTCAATGGCACTGTAACTGCGAATCTGACCCCTACAATTCAATATCATACTACTATAATAACAATGCTTCAGACCTGATATTTTTCGACAATTTACAATAGGTCACTTTTGAGGAGAAGTAAGCTTACAAGTGATTGAAAAACTACACTGCAATTATCAATAACACGCAACAGACCTTAGAAGATCCTCACAGGCTAGGCAAATCAATCAAATAAAGCCCAGAAACCTGCAAGAGAGATCTCGAAAGAATTTTTATGTGTGAATCCTCACTATTTATTTCTAGATTTCGTTTTTCTTTATGTGATTTTAATTATTCCAAGGCTCTTGTAATATGAAATTTTATGTGTGAAAACCCTTCAAATTATGAGTTTAATATCTGAGATGTATTCAATCACCCGTAAGGTTGATGTTAAGGAAATGTAAGATTAAAGTTACAATATATAGATAAAGCATTGATTGTTGTTGCTCATTGATTGCAAAGGCCAAAGAATTACCTTGTTTTGTAATACAATTTTTTTAAATCACAAGTTCGTGGTAACTTAGTAGTTTATTTCAGATCACACAAGAAAGAGGAGAAGGCGAGGGGAGAGGGGGGGCCGACTGCTACCATGTTCATCATATGAGCATAGGAGGGTGATGTGAATGCTCCCAATGCGCCCTGTAATGTCATTGAAAAGGACACTATGGTGATAGATCATGCTATCCCATCATCAACCACAGAGCCACCTTTAACCATAATGCAAGGTGCAAGTTCAACAAAGAAAATTAGTGTCGTCAGAGGCTGGACAAATCAAGACATGCTAGCTGCAATTGATAACATCAAGTTTAAGATATATTCAAACCATGCCTCTACAAAAAAGCAAGGTATTACTGCCTCTAACGTACATTATTAGATAAATGGGTTGACTAATACAAAGAGTAGAGGGCCTATTACAGTTATGACTGAAGAGGAGGAGGATGAAGTGGTCGAGTGGTGCAAGGAGATGGCCCAATTGGGACATGGGTTAGAGATTATACAAATTAAATCAAAAGTAGCTCAAATCTGTCAGAGGAGGCCAAACACATTCAAAGACGGGTTTCATGGTAAATCATGGTGGAGTGGGTTTAAGAAAAGGCATCCAGACCTTGTGATATGTACAGCTGAGGGCCTTGATAGAGAGAGGGCTTTAAATCTACGACCTGTAATTGTATCCAAGTTTTATAACACTCTTTCTCCTACTTATTAGCAACACTTATATGCCCCATACCATATATGGAACTGTGATGAAAAATGCTTATAGGTAGGAAAAAATTGGGCTATGTGGGTAATTTCCAAGAGAGGGAGCATAAATGTGTCTAAGATTTTTCCTAAGAGAAAGGAGTGGATGACTATTCTTCGTTGTGCCAATGCAATTGGTTATTCAATCCTAGGATTTTATCTATTGAAATATAAAACACAACAAAAAAACTATATACAAAATTGTGAACCAGGTGCATGCATGGTTTCACAACCCCATGGTGGAAATACTAAGAGGGGGGGGGGGTCTACATCAGTATTCCTTAGAAATTAGCACTTTTAAATCTTTTTAGAGCATTAGTTAATCTTCAATTATTATAAATGTTTATGCAGTAATAACAATAAATTAAAGAAAAGAGTAGGCACAAGAATTTTAGTTGGAAAACCCCCTCCAGGTCAAAAACCACCAAACACTTTTCTAATAAATTCTTTAATCTTCAGCCTCAATTGAAATGAAAGCAACAACTTCATAGAATTCTACAAAAGCATTCTTCTCCATCTCCCACTGGAAGGATGCCCCAATGCCCTGGTTTCTTAAGTAATCAATTGAATGGATTCTCCAAGACCCTAGCGAGCCACAACATGCCCTATCACAACCTTACCACCCGGATGCATTCACAGGCCCCAACCTATAGGTGACTTCATACACCTACCTAGCACCTCCCTGACACCCTATAATGACTAAAATAAGACAAGATTGTGGATCTCCAAATAAGGGACAAAAATCCACGATACAATAAGATGTACAATGATTTTTGTGTACTTGACCAAATACCTAATCACTCTATGACCAACAACCCAACAATGACATCATCCCAATAGTGACTCCTACACCTCCCAACACTGCCTCTTTGACTCTAGGCAGAATCACTCTTTCACAAATGACTCTTTTACAATATTTACAATGATGACTCTTTTACAAATGACTCTTTTACAACTTTACAATGATGATTCTTTTACAAATGTCTCTTCTACTGATCCAAGTTGAATCAACTCCCGGATTTAACCAAGATCTTTTACTTTCGTGAAGTGATTAAAATTGCATTTAAAATGCATAAAGGAACGGATATGCATACTGTAAAGAAGAAGGAACATGACAATCATCAGCAACATAAAATAACAAGACTTTGATAACGGAGTTCGTCTAGGAGGGACTACGTCTCCGAGCCCCAGTGTCAAGATGGTGTAGGCCACTGCATTAAGTGTTGTCAATAGTGATGATGTACATAGGTGGTGACGTCGCTATCATACAAGGAAAACTCCCTCATGCAGGAGTGGCTCCAAGAGATGTTCTGCTGCGAGAATTCTCATTCAAAAAGGACTCCTATCAGTATGACATAAACTCATGCATGATGATAATGAACATATTGCCAACATGGCATAAAATGGGTCTCAATGCAAACATACGTGGAAACACATGAATATCCCATCAACATAATGACAAAGGGATCTCAAACAAAACACGATGAATCATGACAACAAGTACATCGCACAAACGATTCCACGTCACATCAAGAAGGAATCGTGAAACAAGTAAGAAACAAGATCCCACATCAAACATCAAACAGGGATCTATGCAGCACAATGCATTTCATAGCAAAAAGAAGTACATGAACATACTGCATATACCTCACATCTTGGGACCATCTGAAGGAAAGAATGTCAGGACGTACCATCAATATCGGGGCATCGGATCGCATGGAAATGACTGCTCGCACATGAATGCTGACACTTGCACTCCACTTTGAAAAGTGGCAAAAAATGAAATGATCAAATGGAAAATCTAAATACACCATCAGATTTGTGGTGTCGAATAGTGCAAAATCGACTATCAAATTTCTAAATTCTGAGAAAAATGAAAATCTGGAGCTTAAGGAAGCTTTTAGATTCCCCCTAGATTCCTCAAAGATTCTATCCTCTGGGTCATCTAAAGATCTACTGCTCAGCTCAAAATTCTAACAACTCCATCAAATTCGTGTCACTGAGAGGTGTAAGATCGGCATAAAATTTGTCCAATCTGGACACTGGCAAAATTTCACCCTCCTGAAAATTTGGCTCAATCATGGTTTTGCCTGCCTCTTCTCTAGGCTCGTGGTTCTGCCTGCAAAAATTTAATAAAAAATTACATGTCTCGAAATCCGCCTCCCTGCACTGATGAAAAAACGGGTTTATGAATAAAAACGTGGGCGGAGTTTCTAAAGAAACCATTGTGCCCTATTGGCAAACTTGGCAATTTGTTAGTGGGAGGTATGGTTATGTGGTGGTTGGGTGTGGGTCGGGGCCTCCAATGGTGGCCCGCCCACAACACTTAATGTAATATTTCAGTGGGAAATTGGAGGGTCCAGTGGGGTCATGGTCGCCGGCCCATTTAAATTTAATTGTTATGTGGTGTATGGTGGCGGTTCGGGCCAACGTGGGTCATGGCTTGTCAGCAATTTTTAATAAATTTTTGTTATGACATAGTGTTGGGTCCGGTGGAGGTGGCTGGGGTCATGGCTCGCCACCTTTGTTTTAATATTTTTTTTATTTTTGTTAATAACCAACATATTTTCGAATTTGTCTAATATAGAGGATATTAGACAAATTAACGATTCAACAAATTTTCCCACTTTCCAGAGCTACGTTTCATGCCCCGGGGCCAATCAAATTGTAAGAAACTTAAACCTAGCCCACAACCCAACTTTGACCAAAAATTTGACTAGCTCGTTCTCGCTCATACGAGCTCTGATTGATGAACTGTTCACACCGTTGCAATCAGGAAGATAAGATCTACGCTCTGGTCTTAGTTCAAAAGAATTCTGATCACTTTGATTTTTGAGCTTCCATCAGCTCTCTTTGTCTTGTGTGTGTCTATGGATCCACCTGGATCAATCCTCCCCACTGAGGAGATTTTGGTCCTCCAAAAACATGAAAAATAATCTGCAACTTCTTTGTACCTTGTCTTCATCACAAGCATCTTGAAAAGGTCTCGCTTCCATCTCCTTCACCTTTGTTCTTTGGAGCCTTAAGCGATGAGCCGACACCTGCAACCTCTACAACCTGTAGTACATTGTTTTGCAAATTACATGCATGTCTTATATGACTAGCTAATGTCCCAAGAATCCCATACTTGCCATGAGTTTATAACACATACTCAGTGGTCAAGTTTCCATCAAGATGGACACAATACCCCAGCTACGAAAATGAGGCCAACATATCATTGTTGCTTCAACAAGTGATGGAAAAAACATCATCACTACAACACATGATTTACAACAATAAGGCCAAACACTATTTTTCTTTTGACAAGTGATGGAAACACAGCATCACTTTCGCAATTTAAAGTGCAACGCAAAATAATACCAGACATCATTGTTGCTTAAAAAGTGATGGAAAACACATCATCACTTTTGTAGTTTAAAATGCAACAAATGATTTACAAAAGCACGACCATGACAAACTAATATATCTATAAGCCATTTTTCACTTATCAATGCGAATGGGTCGCCTCCTTGTGGCGGCTTTTCTTGTCGAACAACTGCTTCACCTGGTTCATGCACTGACAATTTTTCTTTAATGTGTTGCTCTGGATGGAGCCTCCAACATCTGGCTCTTTGATGGCCACTTCTGTCACAATGACAGCAATACATGTTCTTCCTCCATATCTGCTTTACATGTTTCTTTACCTGTTGTTGAGAGGGTCGTTCATGCCTCCTCCTTTTCTATGTTGTTATTCTTTTCCAACACATAGAAAATGTATGGTTATGTAATCCACAAAAGGTACATGTTTTCCGATTCCATGATTTACATTCATCTTTAACAACATGATTATAATCAAAATGAACATTCGAATATCAAAACTGGTTATACGTTTCCTTGTCGTCTCTGGTGTCATTATGGTGATAAGAGCTTGCCTCAGCTCTCTCCCTGCAATGGGCACTACCATGGGATGAAGGGGATGTTTTCCCTTCATTCTCTTTCCTCGACGATTTCAACGACGCCTCGGAAGAATATGACACCTTTGAGCATTCTCCCTGGGTGTATCCCAAGCTTGCAAATCGAGGTCTCTGCGCAACTTCCAATGGTTGAGTTGTGCCTTGGTTATTAAAACCAAGTTCTTCTTCCTCCTCGTGCCTTGTCCTGGTAAGGAGCCCCATGTTTGTCCCTGTAATTGGGATCTCCAAATCTCCAACAGAAATCATACTATGTGAAGACGAAACTAAAAGGAAATCAATATATTTTACCTCGTCTGTCGATTTGGAAAGATTTTACCTCCGGTGTTAGATGGATCTCTTTGGCCAACATGAGAAAAATTTTACACAGACTTACACAACATATTGGGGTGTAGAATAAGCATTTGGCCTCAATGATTATATGTTTGAGTTGTATCAAGTTTAATATGTCTTATGATATTGTTCATGATATAAGATTACACAATTGAGGCATGTCCAAACAAGTGCATTTCTTATGTTGCAACTAGCTAGGACTAAGCGAGAGGAGAATATTACTCTGCGCTTCAGGTTCAAGAATTCTGTTCCGAAGGAATTACAATAACGAGTGTGTAGTCATGCAGAAGAGTTGAACCACTGTTGAGCACATTGTCGAAGATGAGTAGATTATAAAGGTCCCGGGATTAATAAGGTTTCTCGGAGGACCAAAAAATGCCAAAGAAAAGTATCGACGAAGGGAAGAACTCAAGTTTCCCAATCATGTTGACCCAGTAATTATGTGAAGTGACGACTGATGAGGCAATTCCATGGCATCCTCTATATCCTTACGTGTGGAGACATTGAATAGTTCTTGTATACATTGGTTTGGTTTTCGAGGGCTGAGCAAGGTAGTGAGTTGCAAACTACTACACTCAAGAAATCTCCAGCAAGATGAACAAGACGACAGTCCAACCCATGTAAAAATCGTTGAGTACATTTCTGCGTGAGAAGGGCCTTGACCGCGTTTAGAGGTTAGAAGCGAACCGTCATTTAAGAATTCTAGAAATTTGGCAAAATCGTGAGGAAATACCTGTGCAGAAGCCGATTTTGGTATTAATGCGCCGTAGTCGCCATAGATGGAGGTCGGCCCTTCGATATATTCCTCACTCCACGAAATTTTGAACCAAAAAAGGAGTCCTACCTCCGACTTGCTCTTGGGGGCCCACAAACCACTTGTTTAAAAATCAGTTGCTGTGATTTCCAGGAAAGGATCCTATGTGTAGGGGTGTTGAACTATGGATGCAATAAGCCCTCGAGGCCTCACATTTTCTGTTGTGGGCTTTGGACTTTGAGTCGAGTGGATTCCATAGAGAATATTGGAGTTAAATTGGAAG
The DNA here is from genome assembly GCA_031772625.1 of Pinus tabuliformis. Lineage (NCBI taxonomy): Eukaryota > Viridiplantae > Streptophyta > Pinopsida > Pinales > Pinaceae > Pinus > Pinus tabuliformis. The sequence continues at coordinate 826,342,692 of CM062808.1, forward strand.
ACGCGACCTTGGGGCAAATGGTAGATAGGTAGAGTGAAAAGAATAAAAAAGAGGATACTGGGCATATAGAGCATGACATCTTCGCTTCGATTTAATCGAACTCTTAATAAGAAACCAACCTGTGGCCACAATTGTATCGATAACCAAGAGCATGCCTGGCTTTTCCTAAGAGAATCACATATTAATTGATTAAGTTATTGTGCTGAGAGGTTATATTTAATTTATTTGGATCATATATCAATTTATTAAGTTATTATATATCAATTTGTTAGGTTTTTGTGTTGAGAGGTGTATTTTATAATTTAATATGAATTATTTATGTATTTATTTTATATGTCTTTTAAAATAACAATAAAATATTTTCTTAATATAATATAATTTAAAAAGTAGAAATGAATATATATATTTGGTTAGTTTAAATTAAAAGCTTTACAAAATATCAATAATCTCATTCTTATTATATTTAGGTTAATTTTTGTTAGTTATTAATATTATAATCCAATGCAATCGATATAAAGAAGATATCTTACAAATATTCCATTTTTACTCTCAATCATAAATAAAATATCTCAATCTCCATAAAAAATTATAACAATTTTATACTAACTTAAAAAAAAAAATTATCAGTAAAAAATCTTATATTTAAAAAAAATTATAATTATCATAAATTTTAATAATATTTCAATGTAACATTTAAACAAATTATTTTAATATCCGTATTAACTACTTAATTTTAATATCAAATTCATGTATATATATCTCTATTGATTATAAAGAAATGTTTTGAAATTAATAAAATTCAATTATTTGGTAATAAGAGGGAGATGCAATTCATTCGATTCTTAATAAGAAATTAATATGTAATATTTAAGTCCATAAAAAATTGTTTTTTATCATGATAGAAACCCTAATTCCTTCCGCTAGTGCATGGTTCTTGGAAGATTTTCTCCATCTTCTCATTTTGGTGCTATTGTGCAAATATGGTAAAATAGGGAGAACTTCTTTCACAATAGGGTTATCCCCCATCCATTCTAAGTTCATCACTCTAGATCGCTTGAACCTTTCAGTTTTCATGAGGCCAATCTCACGGGATACCTTTTATATATAAGTGAAAGTTCTTGATCTTGTACCTTTAATGGAAATCAAATAGAAGAATTCACAAAAATTCCCCTTGTCTTTATGTAGCTCCTATACAAAGGTAGGTACCCTTAGGAAAGGAAGTCAATCACATATTATGACATAACCAAGGATGTTTTAATATTCTGAATTTCAAGTTTAAATGTTGAAGCTAAAGGCCGTGGTGCACCCTCCTCCTCTCCATCTCATTCCTTTAAGGAAATCCTAAATCCAGGATTGTTACAATAAAACCATAAAGATCTCTCAAGGCCTATCTTCGTTGTGGAACAACTAGAAGATTCTCCAACTATTCAAGTTGATCATCCTAACTTCAAAATGTCTTGTCACAATAGAACCATAAATATCTCCCAGGGCCTATCTTCATTGTGGAACAACTAGAAGATTCTCCTAGAAGAATCACCAACTATTCAAGTTGATCATCTTAACTTCAAGACTTCTTGCATAAATCATATGTGGTGTGTCATTATTTGTTGATTTAATGGCTTTTGGCCACCGACATCTACATTCCGAGAATGGGTGAACCGTCCCTGTTACAATGTATATATATGCTTTTTTGATCGAAAGGTTTTTAGTGGTATATTTTGAAAACAAGAAAAATTGCCAAAAAGATTTTGACCAAAGTCTTGGTTTTGCGGCTTCATTTGGATCTTCTTTTATCCTTGGTTTCTTGAATTGAACCTATTATCTATGACCTAATTTTCCCATTCATTAGATACATCCAAATATCTTAGTTAATGTGGTAAGCTCATGAGTTAGTTTTGTTACTATAGACACATACAAAGTTAAAAAAGGTATTTTAACATTTACCTGTATATGTGTTGAAATATATCTTAGTAAAGAGATTCAAGAAAAATATAATTTCTATATGCCAAAAAAAATATAATATTTAAAAAATAATATTAGCAATAATAATAAATTTAATGTATAATATTATATATGAACCGAAAAAATTAAATTTTTGGTATAAATTTATTAAGAATAGAAAACAATCAAGTTTTTTAATTCATAATTCTTTTTCATATTTAATACTTAAAAAAATGTTTACCTCTAAATTTTTTTCCGTATTTAATACTTTAAAAAATGTTTACCTCTCAAAAAAATCTCATCCATAGTTGTTTTTGTTAGATTTATAATTAATGTTGGAGTTAATGCTTACATCCTATATTTAAGATGTTGGTTTGAGATGGTTGAGAAATTCTCTCAACCTCTTTTTCTAAGTTAGGAATAAGTTAGATCTGAGAAACTCTATATATTAGAGTAATCTCTGAATGTAGTGTGTGTGTGTTGAGGGCATACAACTTGTGTGAAATATATGAGTGCTTTCAGCCATTTTTAACATGGTATGAGAGCGCTTGATTAGATTTGTGCTTCTTTAAGCTGTGGTTGAGATTGTTTTGTGACAGATTGCGTTGGAACTAGATTGATATCCATTGAGAACTGCAGATCGGAGAGAGCCGTTGCGCTGGGGTGAAGTGACTACGAGAAGGGTTCATAGCTCATCTCAATTGAACTCTCTAAATCCATGGAATTAAAATTCTCGGAATGAGGGCATGTTTATTGCGACAGGGAGAGATGGAAGTTGACTGACGATGTTCATCTGTTCTCATGATGTTGTTTGTTTGAATGCCTTTAATCAAGTTTCAATCAACTCCAATCTGTCGTACAGATAATTGGCACCATGATTTGGAGACAGGATATGTTTGAAACTATTTAGGCAAGTTGTATGACATATTTGCTATTAGAGGAGGCACTGATTACATGGCAACGTCTGATGTCTTCACAAGCATTGGAGTGTGAGACGATCGAAGTTGTAGAGTTTATTTGACCGAAGAAGAAGAGTTTATTTGATATCATCTTTGTGTGCTGGCATGTTTTGAGTCAAGTTTCTGAATAGTTGAAGTGGGTCCGGTACGATGTGCCCAATGTTATCTAGCTCATGTTCAAGGTTCATTTATCTGAAGCAGTGGAAACATTTTTAAATTGAATAAAGGTAAATCGGTGTTGGAGTTTAAATGGGTATTTTTTTTAATAGTCTTCTTTGCCCATGGATTTGATGGTTTTAGAAAAATTATGTGGTGCAAATTTCCCTTCATGGAAAGTAAAAATTCAAATGCAATTAATGAAGAAAAATCTGTGGGGCATAATGAATGGTTCAGAAGTAGCACCTACAGATGCTAAATAGTTAATTGAATGGAAAAGTAGAGATGAAAAAGCTAAGTCCATTATTGGACTTGCTCTTTTGGATTCACAATTACATCTTGTAGATCTCATTAAACCATCTAAGGAAATATGGAAACATTTGACTTAACTATATGGTGTAAAAGCTACAAATGCAAAATTTTCCATAAAATTGCAATTATTTAGACTAAAAATGAATGGAGAGACATCTATCTCCACTCATGTAAACAATTTAATGTTTCTTATAAGACAATTAGCTGAAGCAGGTGCCAAGGTGGAGGATGAAGACATGAAAGCAATATCACTAAATAGTCTTCCTTCAAGTTATAATAATGTTTTCTTCACATTGAATCAAATGTCTTCACAAAAATTACATGAGACAATTGCAGCACTTCTCGCGGAAGAAAATAGACTAAAATCGAAGGATATGGAAGAGAAATCTCCAATAGAAAACACATTGTTTAAAAGGGCAAGGATGAAAAAGAAAAATGCAAAAAAGAGTGAAATTGAATGCTACTATTGCAGGAAAATTGGGCATACAATGTGGAATTGCAAAAGTCGTGACAGTGATCTGTTAAAAGGGAAAGAATAAGCAAATATAGCCACGGATGAATATCCATTGAATTCTAACAATGAATTCAATGAAGAATTTTAACTTCTTAAAATTTTTTAGAACATCTTAGTGAAAAGGCTCAACATGGATGGTTGTCCAAATAGTACGGTAGTTGCGGATCTTTGGAAGAATCCCTCATTCGTTGAAGACGTGGGAGTGGTATTCTAATGAGGTTATGTGACGGCTTCGGACAATGTTCAGTAATTCACTTCGGGAGGTCCTTAATTCGGGAGTTCAGGAGTCAAACTCGGGAATCCAACTTGTCGACTACACCTTTACGAGGGTTATGAGGCAACTTGATGGAGTCTATAGTGATAAGTTGTAAATAAGTTAAAGAATGACGGTGTATTTTGTTGTTTGTGGATGATTTCAATAAATTTATGTAATGTAAACATTAAGAGGGCATATTGGAGTTAATGCTTACATCCTATATTTAAGATGTTGGTTTGTGATGGTTGAGAAATTCTCTCAACCTCTCTTTCTAAGTTTGGAATAAGTTAGATCTGAGAAACTCTATATATTAGAGTAATCTCTGATATATTAAAGTAATCTCTGAATGTAGTGTGTGTTTAGCGCATACACCTTTGTGTGAAATATGTGAGTGCTTTCAGCCATTTTTAACAATTAAAATATTTAATTTTGATTATATTAATTTAAAATAAAAAATAGTAAAACTACTTTAAAGTACATTGATTACTCATATGAAAATATATTGATTACTCATATTATTTCCATTATTCATATTAAAATATGAAAGTAATAGATAATAGAAATGAAACCATTTAAATATTCCACAAGTAGGGTAAGCCATTTTTAACAATTAAAATATTTAATTTTAATTATATTAATTTAAAATAAAAAATAGTAAAACTACTTTAAAGTGCATTACTCATATGAGAATATATTGATTACTCATATTACTTCCATTATTCATATTAAAATATAAAAGTAATAGATAATAGAAATGAAACCATTTAAATATTCCACAAGTAGGCTAATAGTTATAGTAATAGTAATGCTGATTAGTACGTCACATTACAGTTTTGCCAATGTAACGATGATACATTTCATGAGGATATAAATTTGGTTAATTTAAATATAAATGGTATAAAGTGTGTTAATTAAGATTAAATTATTTTAAAAAATAATTATAAAAAAAAACTATAGTGATGATTATCCTTATTAATATTTATTAAAATTAAATTTGAATTATAAATTTTATGAATAGTTTTATCAATATGATTTTGAATTTGTTACTTAATTTAAATATTGGTAAATATTTATAAATTGTTTAAGACTTTTTATATGACGATAATAAATTTTATTATTTTCGGGATTTTATAGCCACCATTTTAGTATGCAATATAGATATATGACCGGTGAAAACCTAAAAATATTTCTAATCTTAAAAGTTAAGGTTTACTATTTCCCATGTCATTACTTCCTTATACTTTTATTATATTCAAATTTAAACGTAATAACTTATTTAATATAATTGATATTAGGTAAAATGAGAATATTTTTTTTTTACAATAAAAATATACTATTTCCTAAAAAAACTATAACATTAAAAATCTTTATATGTATTGGAGCATTACTTCATCATGTAAATATTTGTCATTTATTTTTAATGTTTAAGTTGTAAGACTTGTAAATTCTAGATTAAAAAATTTTGGATGTTTAAAGTTTATTTTATTTGGAAAAAAATGTTATGACATGTCATGGAATTACGGAAAAAGCTTTAAAAGAAAATTTTTAATTTCCAATTAGATGAGACAATTATTTCCTCCTCTCTTAGATATTTGAAGATCTTAGATGAGAGCAAGAAGCAAAGAGAGGCAAGAGTGGAAATAGAGCCCTAAGGCAACTGAAATGAGAGAAGAAACCTTGAGCAGGATGTTGCTGAAGGGTGTTCTTGATTTAGACTATAGCGAGTGGAAGCCCTAATTATTTTGCTCTTCTACCTGCTTCTTCAAATTTTTAGTTCTTGAGTCAGAAAAAGACTCAATGTCCTCTTCCAAGTCATCAAGAGGTCAATCTTCTCTTGAAATGCATTTGCAAGCATCTCGAAATATTTTCCCATTGTTAAATGGAGATGCTCAACCTTTTAGATTTTCTGAGCTATTAAATTTTGCAAACTATTTTTAAGAGCTTCAAAGTTGATATTGTCCCAACATTGTTTCTTTTACACAGTTAATTTCCATAAAATGCTGATTATTTTGCTCTTCTAGCTACTTCAAATTTTTAGTTCTTGGTCAGAAAAAGACTCAACCTCTTTTTCCAAGTCATCAAAGAAATCAATCTTCTCTTGAAACTCATCCGCAAGCATCTAGAAATATTTTCTCATAGTTGAATCCAGATAATCAACCTTCTCAAATTTCTCAACTATTAAAACCTGCAAAATATTTTTAAGAACTGCATTTTCTACGTACAATAAAGTTACACTACTACAATTGAAAGACCTCTTTATTTCATCTCTTTCCTTCTTCCCAGAAAACTCCTACAATCTTTTACCCGTCTTGAAAAGACCAACTTGGAAAATTTATTTCCACTAACTAAAAACTGCTACAAAACAAAATTGATGATTACAACAAAAACTACTTTACACTTCCGAGCAGGTCACAAATGGAACTAATTTACATAACGCACTACCTTTCATAACCACCGGTAATAAATATAGAAAATGCATTCCAACGTCAACCAAGTAAACATATAGTCAATCTCCCAGGGAAATCCTTTTCATAAGATTGTAACTTTTCTTCTTTTCAAATGCTTTAAACCTAATAATATTTTAATCATAAAACTTCCTTTTTGGAAACTCAAAAAGAAAATTTCTTGGGTTAACGTATGAAAACTACGAATGCATGGATTAAACCACTAAGAATAACGAGCGTTGGAGAGGAAAAGAAAGAAAGAAAAGAAGGTGATTGACTCCGGGACCAACCGTTCCACCTCCCTTGAGAATTTTGCAAGGCCAAAGTTCAGTGAAATTCGCCAATGCACGCACCAGCCGCCAGAGTCAGAATTCAAACTGGGACCAAATACAAGGCCTCTATCAATGCTCCCACTGTCAGGCAAATAAAAAAAACTACGATATCTGTGATGCCGTCGAACACTGGGGGCAAAAACGATAAGGGAAAACTGCATCAGGGTTCACAGTGGTTCACTGTGCTCTTAAACTATTGAGATTCCTTGTTGAGCACCAGAGCAGATTTTAAAAGCAACACAGAAAATCGGTTTCTGCAAAAAAGGATCTGGATCAACAAACTGGTGGTTTCACCATCTAAACCAATGAGTCAACAATCAAAAAAATTTCTCTGCATATCCAGCGAGTTCTGCAATCCACCATGCCTTTTACCGACACTGCCTCGCTTGAGAGAGTTTCTCAGGAGAAAAATAAACAAAATCCCCAGCGGCTGTTGTGCAAAGCTATAAACAATAGAATGCAAGGACAACGATGCGTTCTCATTGCAGATAGCTACGCTCTTGAGATTCGCCTCATCTGGAACCATATCTAAGGAACCCATTTTCGCATGGATAATACACGCGCAGCAACAGTCTAAGATAACCATCAGAAAATGGAGACGGGCGACCGCTCACATGTGATTCGACAATAAACGCGGCAAACTGCAAAATACTTGTAGGCCTTGCAATTTATAGTCGTGTAATACTAGGGTTTTGGGTCGATGGAATAACTCTATGATTGACCTTCTCATTGAGATCTCACAGAAATCTGATGTGTTGCAGCCACACACAATATCTAGTAACGGAATATCAATCAATAATCACAGAAGAGGAAAAGGTCTTCGACCCGGGCAGAAACCAATCAGACGAATCCTCTGCAAAAATCATCTCTCCCAGATCTCAGTAGAACAGAACGCCACTCAGATCTTAAAAAATAATTAGAAACTCAAAAAAGAATTTAGCAGGAATCGCCCGTTCTAATACCATGTAAGTGTATTCACAATTTTGTCTAAGAGAATATAGAAGTTTTTATTAGCAATGGAGGCAGTCTAACATTAGTTAAGGATAACCATGGCAACTAGCCAGATGCAAGTCGTTATTTAAACTTACAACTCACTCTATTTAACTTATAAGGAAATGAGGAGTCAGAAAAGCCAAGTCTAACCAATTCTGATTCCGATTCTAAAAACCTAACTAGCACTCTTGGAGTGATACATGTTCAATCAATCAACCTAATTTCTTGGAGTGATCCATGTTCAACCAATCAGCATAGCTTCGCGTCCCCACAATTCTCTACCAATGGAGCTCCCCTTTCTCCGGTGGTTATCTCTGACTGAAAGTATTGTCATCGCTGTTAGGTTTTTGGTTTTGGCATCTCTCCTCAACGTACTCTGCGTACTAGTGGCTTCGGTGGATAATGACATCAACCTGGAAAACTCATGGCTTGCCTTCATTGGGATAGTGGCTTCGGTGGATAATGACATCAACCTGGAAAACTCATGGCTTGCCTTCATTGGGATCTCGGCTTCATGCACTGGAGGGTTTTTGTTTTTGTTCTTTTGTTTTAGCACTCAACAGACTTATTTGGAAACATGGTTTTAATTGTTTTGTTTAGTAATTCAAGATTTATATATAATTTTATTTTAATTCAATATTTTATTTTCATTAATGATTAATTATAAAAATTGAATATATGAGTTAAACATATTTACATTAAAATATATATATATATATATATATATACAAACATTTTGGTGATAGAAATTCTTAAACATTTCACTAAAGTTTTTGGTAATATAATAATTTACTAGTATATATGTTTAATAATATAATAGCTTACTAATACATATATCTAAAACAACATTTAATAAAATTAAAAATATTTTAAATTATTTTATGGAAATTAAATCAATTATTCACTTAATAATTATTGATAAGTATATTAAAATTATAAAAACTCTGTTGAAAAACAAACATACCTTCTATAAATATTTATAATTACTACTTCTCTTTCCTAGACCAACATATTTAATACTTTTCTTCCATTAAAAAACCATATTATTTTATGTGGTAAATAAATAATTTTTTTAGATTTTAAATGAATTCATCGTGATCTCCTTTTTATTAATACAATGCAGGTGGTGCGAGAATAAACACCGTTATTATTTGCAATGCATGATTTCATTCAGAAAGGTCGTGTCACATTGAAACGATATTTACCTGCAACGTATGCTTTCATTAAAGGACATCACAAGAACTATTTACCTCTTTCACCTCAAACATCAAACCTCACCTAAAAATTCACTTTTCCTTCCCACATATGATTTAAAAGAAGAGGTACCCCAATAGCTATTCATGTCAGTCACCTCCGGGCTTATATTTGAATTTTTTATTTGCATATTTGTAAACTTTTGGGGAGGTGGATATTGGTATTTACTATTGCACAAAGGAGATTTAAATAATGAATGGGATGCCCTTTCGGCTTCACAATGAAGGATATATATTTCTAACCAATTTGTGAAGTTTGTAGTAAAATTGTTAGCTACTAACGTCTTTGATCCATTTCTGGTCAACGAAATTTGTTCCAGATCAAAGGATCTTGAAATTTCCAATGGTAAATTTATGTAAACTGGAAATTAGTGGAATTTTAGTCTTGATGTAAGTGTCCAAAATTTTGGAAGAATATAGGGACTTCAAAGTTGTTAATTAGGTTGATGAGTTGTTAATTGTGCGCAATATGGCTTTTGCATTTGTAACCAATAGGTACTGAGTTACCTAAGTGGGGAATAGATCTCGAAAGTGTCTTTATTTTGTTGTCTGGTTTTCGTATACAAGTCTTTTAGTTTTAGTAGCGGTGAAGTTCAGAGGGACGGGGATAGTTCTTAGACAATCGGGCAGAGGGCACATTGAATACTCCATTGTAAATATCTTTTGGTGTGATAGATAGAATCTCGGGGGAGCGAGCCATGGAGTCCTAAAATACCCCATTCGAATTTTACTAGAATGGTTATATGTTTGAGTTCTATCAAGTTTAATGTGCCTTGTGGTATTGTTCATCGGAAAATATTACACAATTTAGGCCTACCCGAACAAGTGCATTTCTTACGTTGCAACGATCTTGGAATAACGTATATGGCATAGCTTTAATTTTGTCAACAGACCAAGCGAGAGGAGAATATTACTCTACGCTTCAAGTTCTAGGAATTTCGTTCCGAATGAATTACAATAGCTACAGTGTAATCAGGGAGAAGAGTAGAAGGATTGTGGAGCACATTTTCGAAGAGGAGTAGATTATAAAGGTTGCAGGATTAATAAGGTTTCTTCGAGGACCAAAAGAATGCCAGAGAAACGTAGCAAAGAAGGGAAGAACTAGAGTTTCTCGATCATGTTGACCAAGTAATTATGTGAATTGGCGACTGGGGAGGCAAGTCCAGGGCAGCCTCTATATCCTTACTCTGCAGATCCATTGATTAGTTCTTGTAAGCATTGGTAGGGTTTTCGAGTGCTGAGCAAGGCAGTGATTTGCAAACTACTGCACCTAAGAAATTTCTAGCGAGATGAACAAGATGGTAGTCTAGCCCATGTACAAATCGTTGAGTGCGAAACGCTCTGCGTGAGAAGGGCCTTGACTGCGTCAGAGGGTAGAACCTAACTGCCATTTAAAAATTTGGGAAATTTCGCAAAAGCATGAGGAAATACATGTGCAGAAGCTGGTTTTGGATTTACGCACCGTTGCGATAGTAAGAGGTTGGCCCTCCGATATATTCTTCACTCCATGAAATTGAGCTTCAGCCCGACGTCGACTTCACGTCATGGGTTAACCAGCAGTCGGGTAGTCCCACACAAATCCCATTCAACGGAGTTGTGACTCGACCTTAACTCGGGTCCTACCATAGTAAGGAGCGACACATCATTTGGTGAAACATGAAAGGAGTTCTACCTCTGACTTGGTCTTACGGGCCCACAAACCACTTGTTTACAAATCAGCTACGGTGTTTTTAGGGAAATGATGTTATGTGTAGGGGGGTTGAAATGTGGATGCAATAGGCCCGTGAGAGCTCACATTTTCCATTGTGGGCTTTGGACATTCGTCTATTGGATTCGATAAAGAATGCTTTAGTTAAATGGGAGGACACAACCTAGAGTGAAAAGAATAAAAGGTAAGGATCTTGGGTATATAGAGCAGGCCATTGAAGCGGTCTTTTAACATTGTGGTATGAGAGCATAGTATGCTCTTAAGGTATGAAAAGGAACCAAAACCAAAGAAGAAACAAAGATACTGAAGAATTCGACTCAAGACAGAGTAAAAGAATGGAAGTTGACTTTTAACATTGTGGTATGAGAGCATAGTATGCTCTTAAGGTATGAAAAGGAACCAAAACCAAAGAAGAAACAAAGACACTGAAGAATACGACTCAAGACAGAATAAAAGAATGGAAGTTGACCAGGAGTACCATCCAGAAGCAAGATTGAGGAGACTTAAGGCAAGGAACCAGTCATGAAAACCGGGTCTCTGAAATTTTGATTTGGTCACTAAGGGAACTGAAAAATTTGTTGGTAGCAGTTGATACATCTAGAGGCGTTGTGAATGAGGAAATTGCCTAGATAGAAGTAGAGAACCATGGTAGTGAACCTTGCAACAGAGAGGATACATAAGGAACAAATGATTCCAGCTGAGGTTGGAAAAGAGGGAAGAGGAATGGAAGACAAGAGGGAAGAGGAATGGAGGACCTCAAGAGGAGAGAATAAGTGATGCTTTGAGGAGGTGAGCAAAAGGTGCAACAACAAGGGCGAAGCAAGGAGTTCTCAAGAGGTTCCAGTGGAGGGAAGCAAATAAGCACCAATATCCAAGAGGAGGTGAGTTGTCCACATAACAAGTAAGGTGAGGCTTGTTACAAGGTTGGGTTGTAGCTCACGATAAGCATGGAGGGGCCCATGCAGAAGAAGAAAAAGAAGAAGAAGGTGGCCACTTTCGGTCATAATGGAGATTCAAGTAAAATCCATAGCAAAGGAGAGAAGTATGTTAAGAGAAATGGCATGAGAAGGCTGAGTCACAAAGAGTTTCAAAAGGAGATGAATGGATTAAAGGTTGAGCTTAATGCACTAATGCAATGGCTATGGGAGAGGGAGAAACATATAGGGAGAAGGTTTAGATTATGTCTCAAAAAGAATGATTTTAAGAAGAAATTCCCAAAAGCTAGGGAGTTGGGGAGAAGAAGGATAATGTCTTTAATAAAAGACTAGATAGAGGAAACAAAGCTCAGAGCAGTCAAGTCTAAGGAAGGTGCATTTCGCTATTGTGAAATGAGGAAGTGTCACTCCCTGAAGATAAGGAGAAGGGACTTGTGGAAGTTCCAAGGAAAAAAGAGGTGATAGGAGATGTATGCTTCTATAGACCAGAGAATTGACAATTATTTGGTGAAGATAATGAAGAGATGAGACTAAGGGAGAGTCTCAAAGAACATGTCAAAGGTCCATGACAGTTGGAGAATTTTTCAATAGAAGAAGAGGATAGAAAGCCTTGCATTTTCTAAACTGACAATTTGTGTGTGGATGTAGTTCTTTCCATTGAGAATGATGCAGGAGGAAAGACGAGTCCAACTGAAGGTATTATGGAATGTGGCACAAGTCCAAATCTACAAATGGTGTTGGGGGCATCAATGGAGGTTCGAGAACTTCACCCTTTTAAAGCTAATTAGCTTTGTTTATGTACAGATCATGAAGTAGAGCAACTATCACAAGTTTTCATAAGGGATGGAGGGATCGTAAAGTTTTTGTTGAAGGGAAATAATAGAGAAGAAGCTAAGGGTTGCAACCAATACACTGAAGGAGGAGCACATGAACCAACATTGAGTTTTATAGAGAATGAAAAACCCTTTGAGGTTGTCATAAGAATTGTGGGAGGAGAAAAGAATGAGAAAATTGCTACAAAGGAAATAGATGATTCACCATTGTGTCATATATGCGAAAATCATGGGAAGATTGCTCAAATGGAGAATTAGAGAAGGAAACCATAAGACAAAGTGAAGATGGGAAGCCAAATTGTGGAACTACCTGCAATGAGGAGAAACAACAACATTTAAAATTTGTAGGGGATTGGCTAGACAACCAAGAATGGAGAAGATAGCCTAGAAAATACAACCAGAAAATGTGCAAAGATGATAACTATAGATTGCAAGGTTATTTCTTTACGTTATGAACATAAAAGTTTGCTAAGTGAGTACCAGAGTGCATTGGCAAATGAAGAGCTCAATCAAATTGTCTAGAAGGAGAAGGAAAATGCAAATAAGTCTTTCCAGAAGCATGAGTATGGAGAAATAAATATGCTTTCCAAAATCAATAGAAGTGAGTCATACCATAAAGATGTAGGAATTGTACCTACAAAGAAAATGGAACTAGGTTATGTAGGTGGCCATACACTAAATGAAGATTATGGATGTATGCTTTTTAAAAGCATAAAGAAAGAACATAAACAAATTTCTGTTATGGAGGGAAATGAAACATCACTGTTTCATAAGGACAATCAAAATACAGGAGCACAATTGAAAGGACCTACTGATGAAGAGATCAAAGTAGAATTGGGTGTTGAAGATGAAGAAAAAAAGAAGCATTCAGATGAAATGCTCCTGAAATTTGAGGAAGAGATAAGATTTCTAAAGAGGTTATTAGCAAGACTTAAGAATATAGCCCGAGACTCCTAGCATGGAAGGGGTGCTCATTGCATCCAAGGAAATGAAGGAGAACTTTTTTTCTCAAACTGATTATATACTTGCACGCACAAGAGAAGAGAAATGTGAAGTTGCAATAAAAGAGATAGAGTTGTTGTTGTAGGAAGAAGAAGATGGGATAAGGAGTGAGGGGACAAGGTTCTCCCATAAGAATGAATTTATGTTTCATTTCCAACGGAGGGATACTAGTTTTGGAGTTGTTTTGAAAAGAAATCAAAAGGTTGTAAAAAGTAAACTAGGATTTGACGACAATAGTATTTACTCTAAAGAATGTGTGGGAGATGAGAGTCAATATCTCATATGGTAGCTAGGGAGAAAGCATTCAATTATCTTATATTTGTTTGAAGGTGTGTAAACTTGTGGAGATGGCAAACTAATGATAACAACCATGGAAATTTTATTAATGAAACTCAAAAGTGTTAGCAGTATATTCTAGCAAAAAGACATGTTGGACTTTGAAATTGAAGAAATAGGAAGGTTGATAGAAAAGACACTTGACAGGAAGTACTATCAGGAGAAGAAGACACTAATTGTACAAGTATACATGAGGAAAATTAGTGGCAGGCTGCAAAATAAAGTGTGAAAGCCTCAACAGTCGAAAATGATAGTAGAAGGACTAATGAAGCAATATCAAAGCATGGATGTTCAACTACAATATGAAGTTTGGGATCCTGGCACGTGGCAGACAACAAAAGCAGTGCAGCAAGACAACAAAGTAAGAAGTCAACAACAACATAAAGTGTAGATCGAGGAGGTATATGACCCGAAAGACATTCTTTTCCAGCTAGGGAGCATGATGCACGAGCATCATCATCATTGGTCTACGAAATTTGTTCCATCTTGAATTTTCCAATTGTAAATTTATGTAAATTAGAAATTAAAAAATTTTAGTCTAAAGCTAAGTGTCTAATATTCTCAAAGAATCTGGTCATTGGGAGTGTGTTAATTAGTTTGATGAGTTGTTAATTGTGCCCCAAATGCTTTTGCATTTGTAACCAATATCTATTGAGTTATTAGAGTGGGGAACAAATGTCCAAAGTGTCTTTATTATGTTATTTGATTTTTCTAAAAGCTCAGACATAAGGGGATAGTTTTTAGACAATTGAGCAAAGAGCCCATTGAATACTCTACTGTAGATATCTTTTGGTGTGATAGACAGAAGTTCGGGGAGTGAGCCATGGAGTTATGTAAATAATCTATTTGAATTTTAATATAATCGGTATATATCTATTTTAAATACATATTTAATATGAGTTTAGAGGGATTTAATTTATCTAAGTGTAATTTTTTTTATGAGTAGACATTATTTAAATATTTTGTATGGTTATTTAAATTATTTTATTTTTAGATTTTTAAATTTTTTTATTTTGGCCAACATAAACAAAATTTCAAACAAACTAGACGGTTGAATGAGCATCTAAACTTAATGATTATATGTTTTAGCTGTATCAAATTTCATGTGTCCTGTGATGTTGAATGAACATCTAAACTTAATCATTATATGTTTGATTATATGTTTGAGTTGTATCAAATTTAATGTGTCCTGTGATATTGTTCATGGGATAAGATTACACAATTGAGGTATGCCCGAACACGTGCCTTTATTATGTTGCAACGAGCTATGAGTAATGCATATGGCTCAACTTTAATCTATCGACAGACCAAGCCAGAGGAGAATATTACTCTGCGCTTCAGATTCGAGGAATTCCGTTCCTAAGGAATTACAATAAGGATTGTGTAGTCGTGCAGAAGAGTTGAAGTCCTGTTGAGCACATTGTCGAAGATGAGTAGATTGTAAATGTCGCGGGGTTAATAAGGTTTCTCGGAGGACCAAAAAACACAAAAGCAAAGTAGCGACGAAGGGAAGAACTCGAGTTTCTCAATCATGTTGACCCAGTAATTATGTGAAGTGACGACTGATGAGGCAAGTCCATGGCATCCTCTATATCCTTACTCATTTGTGGAGCCAAAGAATAGTTCTTGTATACGTTAGTAGGGTTTTCGAAGGCTGAGCAAGGTAGTGAGTTGCAAACTACTACACTCGAGAAATCTCCAGCAAGATGACCAAGACGGCAGTCCAACCCATGTACAAATCATTGAGTACCTTTCTGTGTGAGGAAGAAGACGGTAGTCCAACCCACGTACAAATCGTTGAGTACCTTTCTGCATGAGAAGGGCCTTGATCGGGTTAGAGGGTAGAACCAAACTATCATTTAAGAATTCTGGAAATTTCGCAAAAGCGTGAGGAAATACATGTGCAGAAGCCGGTTTATGGATTAATGCACCGTAGTCGCCATAGACGGAGGCGCCGAGCTTATCTAGATTGCACATTCATGAGGCTCGACGACGTGTCCAACGGGCCCTCTCAATCTCCCTGCACATCCATTTATATAAAAGGATAAACCAATCTCCCCGCCCAATTCAGAAAGCTGGGGAGAATTTGCAATCCGAAACACGGAGACTCTGTCGCCTTGTGTCTTTTCAAGGTACTTGACATCTTGTATCCGTACTTTCTCCTCCCCTCTGTTCTTCCACTGTTCGACCTTCTCACCAAGCGGTTTCAGAACGCAATTAAAGACTTCTAAAAACAGTACCTCTCATTTGAATTTTGATTTCATTTTCAAAATTTTGACACTCTCGTGATGTTTGGTTTTCAAATTCAAAATATCTATGTAGACCATGATGTAATTGCCCTCGTACCTATTTAAAAACATTTGAAATTCTTTGCATGCAGGAATTTTAAGAACCCCCTAAATTTACATGTATAATAAATGGGCGAATCGCCATGGTATATAGGAAAAATGGAAGGTGATTTTATCAATAATATGATATGTATATGTAATTTTTTGGCGAATCTCTCACCAGGCATGGCGAATATTTTACTCAATTATAAAATCTTGTGTTTATTGAATACACAAATGAAATCATTACATTTCCTTAAAATATCTTTTGAAATCAAAATCACTGAAATTACATATCGATAACCTAGTGGTTGTAGGATAAAATTCACCCGTGCCATTAACAGAAAGCATGAGAAAAAACCTAATACTATATATAAAACTAAGAAAAATTCAAATTCATCACTTCTAGGGACCTCGTAACCACCCTTCCAATACACAAGTATGTTCCTGTTTGCAATTAGAAAAATTACCCAAATTACAATCTGTTTACTCCCCATATGTTGGAAAGTTATAGAAGGATGACTAGTGCAATCAATCCATTCCTTTTAGCCTTGGATTTGTTTCAGTTTGAAACAGAAGTATATAAATATACTTGTCCAATGTCTATGCTTTAACCATTCACCTTAAGATGTTTTTACAATATAATTTCTTAAGTCTATTTAATATCTTCATTATCATAAAAACCAACCTATATCCATCTTAACTCCACATCTACCACTCTTCGGGGGATGAAATCTATTTATCTCTCTGAGCACTTGGTAGACCCAGAATTAAGATGGATCTAAGATGATAGAATTTCCGCTTTAAATAGTCTATGCTCACATGAATACCATGGTATTACCATGGGTCAATACCGTGTGTTATCATAAACCTGGAGCTTAAAAATTACTATTAGTAATTTATAAAAATTAATAAAATTAATAGTTGATTTTTATTTTATTTTTTATTTTAACCAAGCTAAAATGTTTAACATACATTAAATTACAACATCCATTTTTACTCTTGATCGGATCAAGTATTTTTTCACTCTATGCTAGTTTGCATATCACGATATTTGATACCTCTCGGGGGTTAGTAGATCTAGAGTAAAGATGGATCTATCCTGGTTTAATTCCCCATTTAAATAGGCTACATTCTAGGTGAATACCATGGGTCAATACCATGTGCCATTTTTATTTTTATTAATACTAATAATAGGGTTAATAATGTTTTTTTGCATGGTATTAATAACAATCTAGTCCATGGTATTTGTCCCATAGTATTTTGCCCATAGGTTTCACCTAAATATAACACATTTTTTGAGTGTTCGTAAATATAAGGTGACTTATGGAGTAAATATAAAAAAATGTTTTATTTGTTTACCATACCTCTAGTTTATTTATATTTTTATTAATTTACCATACCTCTTTTACAAATATGGTATTTGGCCCATAGGATTCACTTAAATAAAACCTCTTTCTTGAGCCTTCATAAATAGAACGAGGGTTATGGACTAAATATAAAAAGAGGTTTTATTTATTTACCATGAATCTAGTTTATTTATATTTTTATTTATTTACCATAGCTTTTGAGTAAGTATAAAAAGACATTTTATTTATTTACCATACCTCCACTTATATTTTTATTTGTTTACACCCTTGCATGTATATAAGGTGACTTATGGAGTAAATATAAAAAATGTTTTATTTATTTACCATACCTCTCATTTATTTATATTTTTATTAATTTACCATACATCTTTTATAAATATGGTATTTGGGCCTTTGGCCCATAGGATTCACTTAAATAAAACCTATTCTTGAAAATGGGCGAATGGAAGGTTGTAACTCCTAATTTCAAGGGCTAAATTTACATTTTTTACCCTCTCCCTTAAAATAAGGTGGGCTATTTGAGGTGATTTGTAAAAATGTACTATGATACAAAATATTCGCCCACTAAAAATTTAAAACCCCTTAATTTCACCAAAAGGCAAACATTTCCCCCTAAAATTTTCTATGTTTGCATGTAATGTTGGCCGCAAAAAGAAAAGCACAACCCAAGCTCTGAACTTCGATGAATCTATTCGGCATAGGATCACATTTCATTCACTTGGGAGTTAAGTTGGTGTGCGAGTTTTATGTTTGCTGTTAGACATTGCTGAAGCTTCAGTTTTTCTAATGTAACTAATATTCATTGGTTTTTGAATTTCTAATGTTTTCTAATATTGCATATTGGAATGATATTGATATACTTGAGCAGTTCGTAGGAAAATGCATGCCTTCCAAAGAAAATTTCACGCTCTGTGCAATTCATTATATATATATATATATATATATATATATATATATATATACAAAACTCGCATCACTGTAAAAGCTAACAGTTCTTGTAATACAAAATTGTCATCATATGAACAAACTTAGTTCTTCCGAGGCTTCAATCAAGGGTTTTGAAGGGGAACTTTCTCCTACCTTTGTTCAGATGTTTAGTTTTTTTTGTCACGATTGTCATTACACCTCACAATTGTCGTTACACCAAAACCCGCAGGTATTAACACCGCCATTAACGAGGAGCCAACAATCTCCCCCCCAAAGCAAGTCCAGTGTGTTTCGAACTCGAGACCTCTGGCTCTGATACAACTTATTGGAGTCACAATTGCCATTACACCAAAACCCACAGGTATTAGTAAACAGACACATCGCTAGATTTAAGCACATGCCACGAAACACATGGTGAGCGTTGACATTCTACACCGCCATTAGTTTCTAGATCACTCGAGATATCCATCTGAATCACATACAGGATTCTAGATCCTTCTTCTACCTCGATAAATTTGTAATTTCTCTGGCCAAGGAACACAAGCCAAGGCCCAAGCCTATTATGTAATGCAAAGTGATTTCTGTTCTCCAGTGATTGCTTTATCTATTTCGCTGTTTTTGAGTGAGTAATCTTGTTGTTTCTCTATTTGTCTGTCTCTGTGAATTATTCTCTGCTTTTGCCACTTAAGTCTCTGAGTATAAATCTGCGGTGTGTTATGTATGCTCTGAACTAACACAAACTTAGTTCTTGCGAGGCTTCAATCAAGGGTTTTGAAGGGGAACTTTCTCCTACCTTTGTTCAGATGTTTATTTATTTTTTTATCATCAATCAATGGTTTTGAAGGGGAACTTTCTCCTACCTTTGTTTAGCTGTTTATTTTTTTGTCGTCGTACTTCATATTTTTTACCATCTTGGTAAACTCAATTAAGTGCATAGTCACGATTTTTACAATCTCTATGAACTCAGTTATAGAAATGGGATTGCCACTAACTATTGAAATGTGAAGGAGACATCTTGAATCTAAAAGTGTGTAGTATTGAGAAATGCAAGTAATATAAATGGGCAACCTACTATCCTAACTCATTTAAAAATTTAGTGACGATTTTTACCATCTCTATGAACTTAGTTATAGTAATGGGATTGCCACTAACTATTGAAATGTGAAGGAGACATCTTGGATCTAAAAGTGTGTAGTATTGAGAAATGCAAGTAATATAAATGGGCAACCTACTATCCTAACTCATTTAAAAATTTTGTTAGACGCTCTTGATGAAGAGGAGAAGCACATATTCATGAACATTGCTTGTTTCCTCATAAGAAAAGATAAAGACGGGGAAATAAAAGCATGGGACTCAAAAGGGTGGAAAGGTCCGTAGGGGGTCTAAGAACAAGAAATTTGAAAAAATCAAAATCAAGAACAAGAAATTTGAAAAAATCAAAATCAAAATTTTAGTTATTTGATATGATTTAATTCCTTAAATTAAAATAAAAGTAAATATGTAAATGGCATTAAAATATTGGGTTCTATTTAAAGAGTTATTATCGATCGAGTAAAAAGAAATGCAATTCATCCCAAACAAAATTAATGCAAAATGTATTGTCTCTTAAAGTATGTACATTTTTTCCAAATTTTTAAATTAAATGATTATTATTATATTAATTATATATTAAAAATATTGTTAATTTTTTTAAGGAATGTTATAAATGTTGCATTATTATTAAATTTAGAAAAATAAGATATTAAAATATATCTAGATTATTTAATTTTAAAATGTAATTATATTGAGAATGGACTTTGTAGTTTGTCATGATAGATATTTTAGTTTTGTAAATTAGTCTATTTATCTTAACTTTGGATTTATCTAAATGTCTAGAGGGATCAAATATCTTTTCACTTTAAAATAATGTTTGTATTTCAAAAAAATTGTTCATTTAGGAGCTTGGTAGATCCCTAGTTAAGATAGATCTAGGTTGATTTAATTATTAATTTTATGTTTTTTAAATATAATTTAATTTTAAATATTAAATAGAACATTACAACTTCTCTAACATACTAAGTTAGTTGTTGTTGTTGTTTTAACTGAATTAAATTGTTAAACATTACAACATCTCTACTTTACTCAGTGGAAAGCTAAAGTGTTAAACATTACAACATCTCTACATTATTGAGTGGAAAGCCCCTCTAGACACAATTATTTGTTTAACAATAAGCACAACATGTGATATCATTTATAAATCATGTGATCATGCATTCAAAATACATGTCAATCAATTTTCTTATATGAAGAGTAATAGAAAAATAAATTTAAATTTTTTGATTACCAATAAAAGCACTTCACACCTTACACCCCAAAAAAATATTTTACCAAGTTGAAGCTTTAAAACTTTAATTTAATGCTTCTTCTTCCATAAAGATACATTTTTTCTTAATTTAATGCTTCTTCTTCCATAAAGATAAGATTTTTCTTATTGGGTACAGACTCCAAAATTTAGTATCAATCTAATAATATGTTGATCTAGAAACTAATAAGGAAAAAAATATGATAATAAAAAATAAATGTAAAAAAAATTAAATAATTGCTTTTAGATGAGATTTTTAACTAGGTGTTTTTTTCACAAAGATATTTTAAAATTTATATAGTATCTTTAATTGAGCGTTACTGTTTCCACAAGGATATTTTAAAATTTTAATGAGAGTAATTTATTTTTTTAAATATAAAAAATAAAAAATTATATTCAAAATCTAGAGTCTAAAAATTACCTATTGGCAAATTGACTATTTTATTTTAATTATTTATTTGTTTTATTTTTATGTAATTTGACTACATTAAAATGTTGAACATAATACAATAGGAAATTATAGCATCTCTACCATATTGGGTTGGAAAGGCATGCAATGAATGTAAGTATTTAAATATCGATTCACTACACAAAAAAAGATAAATTTTAGTATTTGTAAAATAAAGTATTAAATAAAAAGAATAATAATAAAAAAAAACATAATATCAATTAATAATAATAATAATAATAATAATAATAATAATAATAATAATGAATAGATTCCATTCATTTTGTTATATTTTAATTTATTTCTTATTAATAAATTACAAACATTTTTTGAAAAAATCACAATATGCATATCACATTAATAGATAAGTCTATTTTTATGTAAGATATCATTATAACTACATTTTTCAAATAATATCACTATCAAATAAATCTCAAAACCTTTTTTCTTTCAAATAAATAGTTAATGCTTGAAACTATAATTTATATTTAAATGAAATCATCTTGTGTAATTTAATTAAGAAAAACTATAAATATTATAAAAGTGTTTTCATTATATTAAATAGTTATGATTGAACAATTTACATTCTAAACATTTAGAAGTATCAACCATCATGTGCTTACATAAATATATTTTAAAATATATCACAATTGAAACTTTAACTAGAGATTCATGTCTTTTTATAAAATGCATCGAGGACACTCTAATTTGAGCTCATTAGAAGTAATCATAATGATCAAAGAGGATGTAACAACTTAACCAAAATTTCTAGACTTCACACAAGTTTCACTTATTCATTGATCTAGTCTTCATCTCCTAAAATAATTTCCCCTATTTATCAAAGATTTTTTCTTAGTTAGAACCTAGACTTTTTCACCAAGTCCTAGTTTTATTATCCAATATTTGGAGCCAAGTTAAAAAAAAAAAAAAAATTTTAAAAAGTTTTCAAAATAAGAAATTATTCTATATAATTTATATATATATATATATTTAAAAATTAAAAAATTATTCAATAATAATTTATATATATATATATATATTAAAAAAAAGGATAGAAAAGATTTTGGCAGTAGCAAGAAAGGGGAGCTTTCTTTGTAATTCAATCCTTAGGGATATTTGTAAACTTCTTAAATCCAAGTGAATTATTTATTGGATTCATATCTCTAGGATAGTAAAGACTTGTTCTATGTCATTTTCAGTTTTAAGCTTTTCACTTTTCACCTATTTTCTTTTCTATTATGAATATAATTATTGCAACTTTCAAGCCAAGGTCCTCACATATTCAAGAATTTACAAAGAAAATTTGAGTTTCATATTTCTTTATGATTTTTTGTTTGTATTAAATGTTTGTAAAATAAACAAAGTATGGCTAGAGAAATTCGATTTCTCTTCTGCTCTTTTCCATGCCTTGAATATATGCATTTAAGTTGATAATTAAAGTCATCAAAGATATGCTTATCAACTAAATTGATTTTGATGCCCAATACTTCAATTTTGTTAATGTCAGCTTTGCTGTGACTGCCTTACTCGCTACCAAACCTCATGTTTATTATATTTCTTAAGCCTGTTCTACCTTTTAATATTTAATTATTGTGCTCTACACTTTGATCTAAGAGGTTTGTAGTGTTTTATCTTAGTCTACTACTATTTATTCTAAACCATATTTATCACCCCTTTCTCTTTTAAATCTACCTTTATGATATTAAATAACATGTTGTGCTTACTAACAGTGAGTAATGAGTTGTTATCAATAGCTAAAAGGAGCCTTATTTGCCCCAAAAGCTAGCTTGAGGCCAAAAATGGGTCCAAGATGCTTTGGCATAGTTCCTAAACACTCATGAACATCTCAAGGAATGACATCTTTTGGTGTCATTACCGGGGAACATAATTGAAAAAATTATTTCCCTAAAAAATTACAAAGGTCAAACCTATTTCTTGAAAATGAACAAAGATCAAACATAGGTTGTACAGTTTCACCTGGTGACTCCACATTTTGGTGATTCCATTCTTATCTAATGGCATATTCATTTTATTTACTAATAGTTACAAAATATGCTCCTCTCGATTTTTCAAATTTACATGGTTTTCCAAATCCACTGCTTAATAGCAATAAATATGAATGCATCCTTCCAAAATTTAGAGAAAATGATGAAGAAATTTTTTCTTTCCATTTGCAAGATTTTCCTAGTCTTATGCATCAACTTGAAATTTTTGACAAGGATGTTCTCATGAAGATGTTCATGATATCTCTAGACAAAGATGTGAGAAAATGGTATAAAAGCTTGCATTTTGCCAATATTTCTTCATTGAAGGATTTTCATGCAATGTTTAATTCTTATTGCAAAACAATGTATTCAACTGGCCTTCTTTTCAAATATTTTTGTGAGCTAGAATGAAAGGGAATGTTATCAGAGCAGTGATAATGAAAAATACAATTCCTTTATGAAGAACACTTGTAAACATCCTTTCAAGAAGCGCACCAAAGGTGGTATGTGACAATACAAGTTTTAAAAAACTAATATTTCTACTTCTATGGATTACTTTTTCAAACGAGGATTGAATCAAGCAATCAAGAGAGGTATATTGTTGTTTCAAATCTTTTTCAAAATCAAGTTATTTATAAAGAACCTGAGACTGAATCTGAGGAAGGAAACGAAGAAGAAGTTGATGAGAAAACCCAATCAAAGTTTTCAAATCAATTGAAGGTAATTTCTTGTCTTTTTCATTTTCTCACTAGGATCGCAAAAAGAGAAACAACTTGGTATTATCGAAGAAGTGGAGAAGATGGAAATCTTGCAAAAATAGGTTAATCATGTTGATAAAGATAGGGTATTCGCTCCTGATCAGAAGAGTTTTTTCCATAGCTTTCAAGATCTAGTGGCAATATGGATGGAGTCAATATTGCTTAAGATATCAAAATATTTCACTTTCATAAGAGTAGAGTTTCAAAATTTTAACTATTAGTTTCATTTTTTTTTAATTACACAATTGTTTCCTATCCTATTCCTGCAAAAGGATGAAAATAATGTTCACTCATTCAATCAAATATTTTCACAATTGCACTAGAAATTTACTTTTATTTAACCAAAAGGGTTGACTAGATTAGTATAAGAGTTGGTTGTGCATAAATAATCTTTCCAAATGAGCATTTTGTTTTCAATTTGTAGAACACTTTTTATTTTCAATTTGCACATATAATTGTTTCAATGTTGAATAAGCTGATAGAGAGAAACAAATAAATGATTTCAATGAATCATAAATGAGAAGGTACAAGGATATATTTATAAACAAAAGGTGAAGGAATGTTGTCTACATGTTCTTTATGCCTCAGAAAGAGAGACTATCCTCAGTTGGAGCCAATGTTGTAACATAAAATGACTCCACCAGAATTATTGAATTCACACAAGTTTGGATTATTCATTAATCTTGCCCTTGCCCCCTAAACCAACTTATCATATTTATCAAAGATTATATCTTGGTTGGAACCTACCCTTTCTTCACCAAGTCCTTGTTTTATTATCCAATCCAACTATTACTTACATCCATGTTAAAAAACCAAAATAATAAATTATTATTATTATTTAAAATGAATTTTCAAAATTAAGGGCTTAATATATAATAACTTTTATTAATAAAAAAAAGAGAGAGATAATTTTGGAAGTAGTGAGAGGGGAGTTTTCTCTATAATCAGCTCTTAAAGCTAATTGTAAACTTCTTATATCTAAGTGAAATATTTATTGGATTCCTGTCTCAAGGATAGTAGAGTCATGTTGTTATGTAATTTTTTGGTTTTAAGCTTCTCACTTTTCACCTCTATTCATTTCTATTATGAATGTAATTATCACGTCTTTCAAGCTAGGGTCCTCATATATTCAACATTTACACACAAAATTTTATTTTCATACTTATTTATATTTATGGTTTGTATGAAATGTTTATACAATAAACAATATATGGTTAAAGAATTTAGATTTCTTTTCATCTTTTCAATGCCTATGTACATATGCATTTAAGATGATCATTAAAATCATCAAACAAATGTTTATTAGTTGGATTAATTTTAATACCCAACAATTCACTTTTCTTCATCTTATGTTTCTTATGACTTCATTACTCACTACCACACTTGAGGTTTATTAGTTTCTTTAAGCTTGTTCCACCTTTCACTTTTAGTTATTGTTCTCTGCACTTTGAGACTCTATGTCTAATGGATAAGCTTTTGATCTAAGAGGTTTACAATGTTTTATTTGTGCCTACTACCATTTATTCTCAACCCTATTTATCATCCCTTTCTATTTTGAATATGACGTTATGAGCTTAAAGAATATACCACTTCTTATTACTAATAAGAACTTATCTATTATCAATAGTTGAGGGAGCCCCTGCTTGCCCAAGAACTAGCTTGAGGTCAAAAGTGGGTCCAAAATGCCTTGAAATAGTTCCTATATAGTCAGGAACATATCAAGGAACAATAGGGGATATTAATGAGATTTTGATATCAATTTTTAAGATCAGTATGCTAATTGTCAAAAGTTTTATTTATTGGAAAATATGAAACTATCTTGTATAAATTCAACACCTCAGATCTGGGTGTCCTCCTAAACTCTGGTGCCCATCAGGCTCCTCATGCTAGTTCGATCTAACACATTAATGCACAGGGATGGGTGGCACCTCTCCTCTGTTAGCCCTACAGATAACATTCAATGCAAAAGTGAAGGTGGTGAATAGATGAGGACAGGGCACTCATACCCTACTCAGGACATGAACTAAGGCATTATTCCACCAAGGGACATCCATTCTCATATTCAAACTGCTCTGTAGATGGTTGGACACCATTCCATTTTTAGAGCAATTATGATCAGGGAGTTCAACACTAAATGAAAACAATTTTGCTACATGACAATTTTGGTCCATGAATGAGGCCGTGCTAGAAGAGGAGGGTGTGGAAGAGGCCATCAACCCCCCATCCCTAGCATGGACAAGGCATGGAATAAATTGATGAGGATTTTCCATTGCACATCAAGCACTTGGTCACAACAATGGAAGCGCATGAGCTTAGAAACACTACCAATGGTCACTAGGTAGTCAAGAACTTGCTTGGTTGTCATCTGAGAGATTAAGAGGAAGTCCTATGTGTCGTGGAAAGTAGAATTGTGGACATAGATCTCTATCTAGTCCAGACTCGGTTGACTTTGATGGCCCTATAAGAGGCTCTGGTAATTCAATTCCCTCCTCCTCCCCCTTTTTCGCCTGCATATAACTTGCTTGCCAACTTCTGCAATGCAGACTCAATTCATTAAGGTACCAAGCCTCCCAACCCTAAACATCTAGGGTCCCAAAAAAGAAGGACTAGCAACCAGACAATCCCAACTCTTATGGCCATGGGGAGAAGGAATTCACTTCCGCCAACAAGATTGTGGATGCAGTCCATCCAAAGGGTTATACCTCTCAGTAGGAGGCCAACACCAACATAGGTGGTGTGTTTTTTGAAGGTGAACAATCTACTTGGTTACCTGAAGGCTATGATGCTCCCTTCCAGTATCTCACTCATCATGACCATGCTCGTTAATTATCTCCAGGAAAGGCTCTCTCAACCTCTACTTTACTATTTTACTTATGGACCTTTATTGTTTCAGTCCACATTTCATTTGCTACATTTGTTTTCGCTTTGGTCCTATTAAGTCAAACATTGGTCTCTGGAGTCTTAGGGAGACCATCTGGTTTTCCACTTAAGGGAAGATTGTTCTTCCTAAACATGCTTTAGGTCATGAAGCCTTTTGTACACAAAATGAATACATCTCAGACTTAGTCTACTCATGTTTATCCATGGATGTATTTTATGTAAACTTTTGAAAATATAATAAAAGTTTTCTTGCTTACAAAAAAAAAGGTCCTAAATAATGCTCCCACATGAAAAATTAAAAGTTCATATGATTATGAAATTTTTAATTTTAATAACAACATATATGATGAATGTTGAGATATCTTTCGGTAAAAATCACATAAAGAAACTATAAGTCGTCAACACATATTCTTTTTGAAAATTTAAAAGTTTGTAATAAACTATATCCTATACATCTATTTATAATAATAATAGTAAAAACTTAAAATAAAATCAAACCAAATAAAAATTATTTAACATTTTTTTAACATTAACTTTTATTTAAGTATTTATAAATTATTTAATCACATTTTACATATATTTTAAAAATAAATTATAATTATAATTATATTTTGTAAATAAAAATTAAATTATATATATATATATATATATATATATATATATATATATATTCTACTATAACTAAACAAAACAAAATATATTATTTTAAAAAAATCACAATTTTGTATAAATAAATAAGGATATGTGCAGTTCATGAATAGGGAATGCAACACCAGCCTACCTTCCCAAGCGAAGGCACGTGAACATATTTATGCCTCAAGCTCCTCACTCACGATCGTAAGGACAATACCAGCTATGAGACGTGATAGGTTCCCACTACATCAATTTTCCATGATAAATAATTTCATAATCAATGCTAACATTTGTCAATATAAATGAGACACACAGGTAGGTATGAATAGCCATGTTAGCACATTTAAATAATCTTCAATCAGGATAAGGGTTTCCCATATAATAAGGGTTTCGACAGACCTAAAAGTCCTTGCATGAAATGGAAATAGTCAGACCTAATTAAAGAAATAAAAGATGGCGAATGAGGAGCGATAGTGGTGTAGTGAGACTTACGGTGGGGTCTTAGGGTACTGTGAGTCTATCCCAATGATTTACAAATATATAATTATTTTTTTATTATTGAATGACTCACTAAAGGGCAATCTAATCAAGGTACCGTAAAATAATGGAACATGGACAAAGAGTCAAAGAAATTTGTTCGCAACTAGTATATTAAAGTATAATAAATCCTTTGAAAGCTTTTTATGGATATTTTAAACCAAGCTGCCTTAAAGGTTGAAGAAAGGATTAATAGAAAATAGAGTGAGAAGAGAGCCGGGAAAAGTCATGTACTAGGGAAAGCACAACAAATGAATATCCCAACCTCTAATAGAAGAAATTGCAATTCCTAGTAATCAGTCACCAAGAGGAGGTCATTTTAGAGGTAGAGGATGTTTCTGATAGGCAAAGGTAGAGATTACCAACCTAGATGCTATACAAGTGAAAAAATGGGCATACGTCACCTGAATGACCAAAAAATACTCTAGCAGTTTAAAGGAGTTCCCATGTTGAAGAAACAAAAGAATAAAATGTGAATCTACTTACATAACTTCTGCAAGAGGAAATTTCTTGCTGACGAAAAGAGTCTTAATAAAATGAGAGATATAAGATAAGGAAAATCTTGTTCAAGTTTGTTCATGATTGTGTTCAAGTTAAGAGGTAAGTGTTGCAAGGTTGTAATTGATAGTGGTAGTATAGAAAATATTGTTTCTACAGATATGGTAAAGGAACTTGATTTGAAAAGAACAAGAAATACCACCCCTTATAAAGTGTCAACGCTGCAAAAAGGGCATGAAATTCTAGTAAATAGATAGTGTAAGGTGTAATTTATGATTAGGAGGTATAATGATGAAATATTATGTGATATAATGCCCATGAATGTTTAGTATATTCTGTTGGGAAGGCCATGGCAGTATATTAGAAGAATTATCCATGATGGTAGAAGGAATACATATAAAGTTGAGAAAAATGGTAAGAAGCATACATTGTTACCTTTGCAAGAAGGAGTCAAAGAGGAAGATGGTTCTAATGTGCTATTGATTCCCACAAAAAGGTGGGATTCCCACGTTGAGCGAGAGGCCCGGGGAGGAAACAATGGCAATCTATTAAATTATTCATAATAACACTAATACCATCAAGAGAGTAGAGCATGGAAATTGCCCCAACCAATGTATACTAAAGTATGGGCATTCATAAATTTGGACTCCATATCCATCCCTTTGGATTAACCCTGAAAAAACAAACATCAAATTATTATACAAATGCACAAAAAGTGCATTACATTCTTAAAGACAAGTATAAATTTAACGCATGCAATAAACATTTGATATTTTGATGACATTTAGTGCTATAGAAGAAGGATGATGACTATACTACCAAGATTCAAGCTAGCACAACTAACTTCTTCAAGCCAGCATTCTAGCTTATCAATGTAAATACCAAAGAGAGTAGGGGATAGGGGACACCCTTGTTTGACTTTTATATTACAATTAATTTCTTTTGAAAACCCCTCAAAGTTCCTAAGCTTGGGAATGACACTTTCATATAGCCCTATAGCAGTATCTCTTAGCTCGCTAGGAACTTTTATCTCCTTTAACATATTCCAAAGGTTAGTCATGGGAATAGTATAAAAAAAAATCTAAAATTGAATAAACAATCAACAAGTTTGGGTTTATTATTGCAAAATTCTTCCATAATGATCGTAAATGGATAAAGATGGTACATTATCAAATGATATCTGCTAATGCAACTTGTCCTTTAACTCTTTTCTATGACTTTGAAGCCATATGCTTATCTTTTTTTCCAAAATAATTACTTAAAGCTTGGAGAAGACTGGGATAATCATAGTAGCCCTATAATTAGAGATATTATTTTTATCCCCACTTTTAATGATAAAAATAATGCTTCTTTGAGTCTATGGTTTACAAAATCGCTATTAACTGCTAAAGTGAAGAGTTTTGGTATATCATGGATGAGGATAGGCTCTCAAATTTTCAATATTTCACCATTGTACCTTTGATGTCCTTAGACTTCCCCTTTGCAAGATTCTTAGCCCCAAACTTTAAGTCTTCTATAAAAAACACTTCATCATGTATACAAACATTTGAAATGTTGTCCACAATAATAGGAGATTCATATATATTTTTGAAGTAAAAATTCCATTCATTTAGAGGATTCTATTATTTTCTTTATTTTTAGAAATCAAAACTCACCTCCACAATCTCTTAAGATCGATATTTGATAGGTGGATTGATCTATAGTTAATGTTAGTTTTGTTGTGCTAATTTCAACTTTAGATTTATAAAAATATGCTTGTCAACTTTTTCATGTGCATGGTTCCTTTAAGGTGTTTGAGAACATAAACACGTAAATTTTATGTCAATTTTTATGTTAGAATCATGACCAGAATATCATGAAATATAAATGTTGAACAACAACAAGAAAATGAACAACTGTCAGCAAACCATCAAGAATTACACTTAACAAAATGTTTTGGTAGATGAGTTCACCCCTCGTGGTCTACATCTCCTTGGTCCAGCTACCATGGATTGGGCCTCCGTATTTGATCAAAATGGAAAAAGTATAGTTTACAATGTTGTTCAACTCCTAAAACCTGCTTCAATGGACTCAAAGAATCCAAA
Organism: Pinus tabuliformis; assembly: GCA_031772625.1. Taxonomy (NCBI): domain Eukaryota; kingdom Viridiplantae; phylum Streptophyta; class Pinopsida; order Pinales; family Pinaceae; genus Pinus; species Pinus tabuliformis. The sequence goes on from CM062808.1 coordinate 826,373,454, forward strand.
AACCCTTAAGATGACTCTCCAAACTCCTCAAATGGACTACAACTATTCTGGGCTTGACCTCCTCCCCGGTGGCCCTAGGCTTCATAAAATTTCAATGTGGAAAATTCACATACAGAATTGCCCCATTGCCTCTGAAACTTATTCCATTGTGTTCAAAATGTCAAAATCATCTACGAACACCTTTTTCTGATCTCAATTTGGTCAAAAAATGCTCCAGTTATGGCTCAAGCACTCTTTCCCTAGAAAAATTCCTCTAAAACTGGATTGACTCCAGTTAAAGCTGCTAAAATTAGGTAAAAATGTCAGATTTAGTGGGATTCGCCAAAAAAATGTTCGTTTAACTCCAGATTAATTAAATGATAACTGTGATTAGCTGGAAGATTAGTGCTAATCGTGCAGATAAGGCTAACAGTTTTCCGAAACCGTTGGTGACTTCTGCGGTGTGTTCGCATATGCAATAACCATTTGGGGTCATGGTTTATGGAGTCATTGCATTAACTGTCTACGGTGAATGTTGGTGTGTTCACATGGCTTCGGTAACCGTCGTAGTGCTATAGCCTCGACGGTTGTTGTAACCCACCTGTAACCTTAACCATGTTATCTGTTGCGTTCACATGTTTTGCGATAACCGTTGGGGTGACGATTTATGGAGCTACTGGTTAATCATTTGCATAACTGTTTGGTGTAATCGTAGTTGTGTTCACATGGGGAGGGCTGGCCTGCATGATGTCCCTCCCCTAACCGCCAACCCAAACTACAATAAAGTTTAAATATTAATGGTCCACCATATGGTTAAGTCATAACTAGTAGCGGAGGCAGTAGAGAGTCTTGGTCTGCAGGTAGGAGGTTAAGGAGTCAAACATTGATGCCTCCATAATATTTTTGTTGAACTATCCTCTTCCTAGGCCGTTGGGAGGTGCCATGTGATGGCCTTCAGGCTTTTCGCGTGGCATTCTCTCATTGGTCTAAAACCAACCAATATAAATGCGCCATGTCACCAATCTAAAACCTAATAAGAACACAACACTTGTCGCACTGTGATTATATGTTGACCATTTGTTGACCTTGCCTCATCACTTGCCACATCAGTAGTACGAACTGCTGACTGTGCAGTGACTGGGCATTTTTTTTAAATTTTGCCTATTTAGCAAAGTAAACAAAACTCAATAGATTCCTCATACGAACTCGGTTTTCAGTGAATCAAGTTACGTTGGCATCATATCGCCAATATAGACGCAATCATTCAGCGTTCAAGGGATTCCGAGCACTTTTATTTTTGAGCTATTTCTTGCCCCTAATCCAGATTCCGATCATGGATAAGCTTCTCTTGATATCTATCAATGTAGTGCCCCTTTTCCTCTAAATTATGGCTTTGTATCTTCTTTTCTTATCTAATTTTAAGCACTCAATGGAAGTATCCATGATGGATTTTCTACCATTTTCACATTTGTTGTCATGCCATGGGTTGACTATCCTATTTGTCTTTTTCCTTAGCACTTCAATATAGAATTTTTTAAGGAAGTAGAGAGATTTGTCATAAAACTATGATATAGGTCCTAAATATTGTTCTTATAGGATAGGATATTTAGTTCAAGTTCTTGAAAAAGGATTAACTTTATTTTCATCAAAATGAAAGTATCTTCGGTTACTCCATTTTTCCTGAATAGATTTTTTGTGCAAGACAAATTTTAGGGTTAGGGATAAAGGTCTATGATGAAATTCATGTTCATGGTCATTTAAAAGGTAAAAATTTATTATTTGTTTGTATATGGGGTATCTAAAATCACATAATCAATGACGTTATTGCCCAACCCATGGATACAAGTCATGTGGTAAGATTTAGCCATTTCATTAGAATTTTGCAAAGTATTAGATCCTAAGGGTCATATAACTTGATTAGCATGCCATACAAATTCATGGTAAAGTTGCAGATTTTCTTACGTATTAAGGTGAGAATACAAGCTTCATTTCTTATAACATGAAAATCTTGTTCTAAGATTTTGTAGACACAATTCTAATCTAGATTGTTTTAATATAAGTAATATAATTTTCATTAACTATTATGCGTAAACACATATTTAAAAATGTTTAAAGAATGAACTATTATCAAGGAAAACAATTGCTAATTTTTATGTAAATAAAAATAAGAATAAAATAGAATAATTAATTTCATAAATTACAAATAAAACAAAATATAGTGTTTAATTATTTTAACTTAAGTAAACTATTTTTATTTATGATTTTATTCGAAGATAAGAATAATAAGATTTTATTAAAAGATAAAAGTAATTAATTATAGCTAAGTATTATTTGAAAGTTTTATAATTATTTATGATTAATATTAACTAATGACTCTAATAATTTTTAGATTTAATGCATTTATGATTAATTTAAATATTTAAAAACTTTTTAACTATTAATTTATAATTAATATATAAATATATGTCCCTTTAACTTATTATTTATCAAAATATATTTAACTATTTATAGATTATCTAATTTACTTTTATAACTAACTAATAATTATATATAATAACTTTATAGCTAAGTTAATTTATTTAATTTATTTTATTATATATTAATTTAAAATTAATTTAAATTAATTTATTTCAATATATATTTATAAATACATGTTCGTTTAACTTATATTTTGATTAAAATATAATTTAACTAATTTTGGATTACTCTATAACTAACTAATATTTATAATAACTTTGATAACTAACAATTTAGATTAATTTATTTTATGATTTACGGATTCAAATTTTACTTATTCTAATATATTTTTATAATTATAAAATGATCTATTTCATATTTTAATAAGAATATTGACTTATTTAATAAAGTTTTTAACCCTTATCTAGGTCAATTAGCCATTTCCGGGTGGAATCCAACCGTTGTCATCATAGTCGTTATTGGTCTAGAATGTTTTGCTATCTATTTAATATGCATAAGTGTGATCTGTTCATTCAACTTGTCCTCACGATGAACCACACTAGTTGGTTCGAAAGGCGTTGACAAATGAAACATCGTGTGATTTACTTACACATGAAACATCATGTGATTTACTTACACTGAAAGAATCTCTCTTAAACTCGATATGGATCACAGAAGCCTCAATACAACAATTAGTAGAATAAGTTAATTTTCAAATATTGTTAAATTTAATTAAAAAATAAATTAATTAACTTTTTAATATTATGAATTTTATTTTGAAAACTATATATAATTTATTATTTAAATTTATTTTAAAAAATTAGTTATATATAAAATTTAACTTAGTTATAAAAAGAAATATGATTATTTTACTATGTATATTCAATCTACACTTATGCTTAAATTAAATTTATAATATGTTTTATTCCTTATGAATTCATAATAGTTGTAAATTAAATTTATAATATGTTTTATTTCTTATGAATTCATAATAGTTGTAGTGTTAAAAAGTATAAATATTAGAAAAAGATGAGAAATTTTTAATAACTTATTGAAAAATAAAAAATATAAAGAAAAATGTAAAATGTTCAATAAAAAAAGTTAAGTGACTTAGGTAATTTCAATCAAATTCAAATATATTCAACGTAATAATATTCTTGACTTCAAGAAGAATACCACATCTATTTGCCAAAAACGTTTGCTTGCCAAAAACACTATGCCTTAAAACCACAGCTCCTTCCATTACAGAACGTGTTGATAACACACCTTTAATTGCAGAATGCTTTGAGAATCTCAAGTACAAACTTCCCTAATCCATTTTCAAACCTCTTAGGAGTATCTTCAAACTTGTTATGTATTTCTACACAAATAGTTTTATGTTTTTAAAGTATTAGATAATAACTCCCAATGAATAAAGGCCAACAATTTGATTAAATTATATTAAAAAATTGGAGTTTTCTTTGTTTTTAAAGTATTAGATAATAACTCCCAATGAATAAAGGCCAACAATTTGATTAAATTATATTAAAAAAATTGGAGTTGTCTTTAGTGTGATTTTTTGGACTTTCCAGCAGAAAAATTTTGAGATGAAATCTTGATTTGTGTTATTTAAATTGGTTTTTTGATTCTATATATGGATTCAACACCTGAAAACCCCCTAAGGCACTTTGATTGTGCACGGGCTACACATCAAACTTGTCATTTCAATAAATTTATGCCTAATTTAAAAAAAAAATTAACTGGAAAACCGCACCTGAAAATCTCCCAAAAAATCTCACTAAAATAACTCTAAAAAAATCCAACTAAATTATATAAAAAAATAACTTTTGAATGTGTGATTGACATAATTACAAAATATTCTCCCATAAACTTCCACATTATCATTATATTGCCGAGAAATTTCCATTTTTAAAAATTTATATCAATAAATAAGTTATTTGACAAGCAAAATAATTATACAATTAAAAAGTCTATTTTTAATTTATTATCATTATTCAACCAAATAATGAAACATTTAACCTAAACAATTATTAGGTTAATTGTTTAAACATTTTTATATGAAACATTTAACCTAAACAATTATTTAGGTTAATTGTTTAAACATTTTTATATAAATTAAAATTTAAAATACGTATTTAGTTACAAAATATTATTTTAATAAAACCAATTTATTACTGTATATTAAAATTCCTGTCTACCAATTGTGCGGAAAATAATTCAAATAAATAATAACAATATGTAATGGGTTATTATGGCCCATCAAATCCTCGAAACAGAGAAATGCCTATCTTAAATTCGTGCTGAGGTGCGTCGGTTGAGCGATATTCCCAAATATCGCACTCAGGCGTGCGTAGGTTTGCACATGCAGCCGAGCCGACTAAGTCTGGCTCCGGCCAGTCACAAGTGAAGGAGGTCGCATAACAAAACTTCAAAGGCTATTTCTAAGACACGATGTACTGTCCTGCTTTGGTTATTTATATTCAATTGGAAGTGAAAATATGGTGCTTTTTTACCACGACGAAACGTATGGAAGTGTTATTTGTTGTAATTTATATGTAAATTTTGGATTTTTATTTTTTATTTTTTCCTTTATATAATAGTTAATTTTAATTTATTTGCATCACATATTAATTAATTTATTGTGTTGAGAGGTGTATTTTATAATTTAATATAAATTATGTTTTTGTTTTTTAAAATAATAATAAAATATTTTTTAATTAAATACAAGTTTAATTGTAATTTAAAAAATAACATATATATATATGGGTTAGTTTAAATTAAAAATTTTATAAGATATTAATAAGTTCATTCTTACTCTACTTCGGTCAATTTTTACTAATTATTAATATTATAATCTAATACAATCTATATAAAGATGTGTTACAAATATTTCATTCTTACTCTCAACCATAAATAAAATATCTCAATCTCCATAAAAAAAATATAACAATTTTATACCAACTTAAAAAAAAATTATAAATAAAAAATCCTTATATTTTCAAAAAAAAGATGTATAATTCTTATAAATTTTAATAAATTTCAATACAACATTTAAACAAACTATTTCAATATCCATATTAAATACTTTATTTTAATATCAAATTCATATGTATACATCATAAGAAAATGTTTTGAAAGTAATAAAATTCAATTACTTAGTAATAAAAAAAAAATGTAATTCATTCAATTTTTAATATAAAATTAATATAATATTTAAGTCTATAACAAATTACTTTTTATAATAATGGAAACCCTAATTCTTTTAGCAATTGCAGGGTTCTTTGAATATTTTCTTTTCTTCTTCATGCCACTAGCTTTTATATGAAATCCTCTAATTTTAGTGCTATTGCCGCAAATATGATAAAATAGTGAGAACTTCTTTGGCAACAGGGTTATCCCCGCATCCATTCTAAGTCCATCACTCTAGATCGCTTGAACCTTTCAATTTTCATGAGACCAATCTCACGGGGTACCTTTTATATACAAGTGAAATTTCGTGATCTTGTCTCTCCAATGAAAATCAAAATATAAGATTCTACAAAAATCCCGTGTCTTTATGCAGCTCCTATATAAAGGTAGGTATCCTTAGGAAGAAAAGTCACTCAGATATTACGACCTAGCCAAGGATGTTTTAACATTCCTAGTTTCAAATTTAAATGTTCAAGATAAAGGTAGAGGTGCACCTTGCTCCCCTCATCTCATTCTTTTAAGGAAGCCCTAAAGCCAGGCTTGTCACAATAAAACCATAAAGATCTCTCCGGTCCTATCTTCATTGTGGAACAACTAGAAGATTCTCTAACTATTGAAGTTGATCATCCTAACTTCGAAACTTCTTCATATGCGATGTGTTATTATTGCTTTAATGGGTTTTCGCCACCGACATCTACGCTCTAGGAATGGGTGAACGATGCATGTTCCAACGTATGGAAATGCTTCTTTGATCAAAAGGTTTTTAGTGGTATATTTTGAAAACATAGACATTCGCCAAAAAGATTTTGACCAAAGGTCTCTGGTTCTGCGGCTTCATTGGGATCTTCTTTTATCCTCGGTTTCTTGAATAGAACCTCTTATCTATGATAGCTCTAGAAACTCTGGTAGGTGTAAGAATCCCTAATTTCCTATTCATTAGATATATCTAGATATCTTAGCTAATGTGGTAAGCTCACGAGTTAGTTTTGTTATTATAGACACATACAAACTTATGAAAGGTATTTTAACATTTGATTGTAGATGTTAATAAATAGATTCTACAAAAATAAAAATTTACTAAAAAAATATAATATTTTAAATATTGAATTTAGGCTTCTGTGATCCATATTAAATTTGAGAAGAATTTTTGGCAAAAATCACATAAAGTCAACGCGTTTCGAACCAACGTGTAGCACATCTTGCTATGCATTATAAATAGATAGGGCAGAATATCCAATGACCAAATTTCTTGATTCGATAACGGCTAAAATAACAACAGCTAGATATATAATAATAATAAATTTAATGTATATCATTATAGATATGGATAGAAAAGATATAAGTTCATTTTTATTATGAAAATAAAATAAAATAAATAAATAAATAAATAAAAATAAAAATTAATTCATGATTTTTTTTTTTTTCATATTTAGTATTTTAAAAACAATGTTTACATCTCAAAAAAAATCATCCATATTTATTTTTGTTAGATTTATAATTAAGATAATTAATTTTGATTGTATTAATTTAAAATACAAAATAGTAAAATTACTTTGAAGTATATTGATTATTTATATTAAAATATAGAAGTGATAGATAATAGAAATGGAGCCATTTAAATATTGCACAGCTAGGCTAATAGTTATAGTAATACTAATGCTGATTAGTACGTTACATTACAGTTTTGCGAATGTAATGATGATACATTCCACGAAGATATAAAATTGGTTAATTTAAATATAAATGGTCTAAATGGTTTTAATTAAGATTAAATTATTTAAAAAATAATTATAAAAAACAAAAAAAATTATAGTGATGATTATCGTTATTAATATTTATTAAATCTAAACTTGAATTATAGATTTTATGGAGAGTGTCATCAATATTTTATTTTTATATTAAATAAAATATTAAAAGAAAGGTTGAAAGATTATGATTTTGAATTTGTGATATAATTTAAATATTAAATATTTATAAATTGTTTTTACGCTTTATAATATTATAAGGATAATAAATTTTAGTATTTTATTGTATTTTTGGGATTTTATGACAACTAATTTTATTATGTAATATAGATATATGAAAATGTTTATTTTCTTTTTTACACTAGTGAAAACTTAAAAATACTTCTTTACAATTTCTCATTTCATTATTTTTTATGCTTTTATTATATTCAAATTTAAAAGTAATAATTTATTTAATATATTTCACATTATGTAAAATTAGAATAAAAAATATTTTGACAATAAAAATATACTATTTTCTAAAAAATTATAACATTAAAAATCTTTTATATATATTGTAGCACTCCTTGATGATGTAAATATTTGTTATTTATTTTTAATGTAAATATTTGTTTTTTATTTTTATGTTGCAAGACATGGAAAATTCTAGACTAGGTGAAAGTCTAATTAAGAAATTTAAGATGTTTAAAGTTTACTTTATTTTATTTCTTAAAAAAAATGTTATGACATGTCATGAAATTAGGGGAAAATACCCTAAAATAAAATCTTTAATTTCGAAGTAGTTGAGACAATTTCTTCCTTCTTCGTTAGAGATTTAAATATCTTAGATGAGAACAAGAAGCAAAGAGAGGCAAGAGAGGAAACAGAGGCCCCAGGCAACTGAAACGAGAGAATAAACCTTGAGCAGGATGCTCCTGAAGGGTGTTCTCTAGCTAGACTACAGCGAGCAGAAGAGCTAATGTTTGAAATTTCTTGGCTCCACTAGGAGTCTTGAGGTCTAAGAATAGATTACTTTCTGCTAACTACTTTAGAAATCAAAGAGGCTCGAGGGGAGATTTGGATGTAATTTCCAATCTCGATAGTTGGGTGGAGGAGTCCTCTTCCCAGTTTAATTCCATCACTGGTTCAACTTATGTAGATAAGTATATTTAAATTGCAAACTAACAATAGTTCTTTTATGAAAGAAACATATGTTTCTATTAAGTTTGAATCACAAATGGAATATTAAACTTTAGGGAGAAATGTTTGATATATTTTACCTCCTTTGTAACAAGAAACTATCAACAAAGAAAACAAGACTCTAGATGAATAATTTTGAGACTCTTATCAGATTCTATGTGTAAATATACATATATGGAATAAGTCATATACATGAAAAGGAAATAAATGTTAAAAAAATACTAACAGTGATGTTTCAATAACCTTAGAAAATAATAACTTTAGAAAACAATTAATGGTTCTACTCTTCTCTTTATAAAGGTGGTTAGTTCCCTGCTCCAATTGGAGTTTGCAACGGAACAGTCTGACATCTATGAATGAAATACCTTAAGTTCCCAAGAGTTGGAGTCGATGGGCCCAAAAGTAAGTTCAGGGCCTACCTTTCACCCAACATAGTCTAAGTATAAACATATATAAAGGTCATGAATAGGTAAATAAAATATGAAATTGCACATATTACCCAATGTCATGAACACAAACAGATATATTCTAAAGAACATTTTTTTTGAATAAGGGTTTGTAGTATGGTACATATGGTCATACGTATGGAACATCTGGTGTTAAATCAGGTAATCATTATCAAAACCCTCAAATGACCCAACAAACCAACACAAATTCCTCCTGCACCCAACGAACTTCTCGTGAAGGTGAATAAACCATTTATATAGAATAATTCATATATCAAATTTTCCACAAGTACATAGCTGTCATAAGGTAAATGAAAGACGTAGCCTACCTAGGAAAATATTTCTTTCCTTACATAGAAAACAGAGAACCAAGTAAATCTTTCTCAGAAAATGCCAAACCCTCTAGATTGCAAGTTCAAAGGAATTCACTATTTAATAAAAACAAACAATAACCCAACTGGGTCTTATGTTGTGAATGACCAAACATTGTATAATTCATTTACCGATAAGAAACCATCAAAGAATCCATATAATAAAATTAATCACAAGTACGAAAATGCAATGTTTACTGGAATACTAGCCTACTGTCAAATATCTATGGAGAGCCATAAAGAAGCTAATGGAATTTTGAGCCCTAAAGGAAAGGTTTAAAATTGTAAATAATCGTAGAACAAAACTGGTACATTTTGTGGTATAGAACCCTCTTCATGAGAAATGACCCTAAATAAAGGATTGAAAGAAGACACCTACAAGAATTGAACAAGACGGTCTTAAGTAGCAGAAAGCCCAAGTAGTAGGATGAAACACAAGCACGTTAATGTAATTGTAAAACCTTTATCTAGAACAGGGAATCTTACCTAAAACAAGAAAAGTGCAGGCTCAATTCTACTAGCTGCAAGAGAAAAGACCAAGTTTTATTTTAAATTAAGTACAGAGGAGTCCTTACCTTCATAATCCTCTCAACCATAAGTTTGAATCCTACATAACACCCAACAACAGGTATGCTTAAAACATGAAGGCTAGGAATAAAATTTTCTTAACAAAATAAAAGACTCGTGAGTTAACTAACACGTTGGAAGTCATTGCAGAAGGCGACTAGGTAGAGTAGGAAATATTAACTATTTGTTGCCCTGTAAAATAAGAAATTGGGGGAAACCCTTAACATTAATGAAGTTTGAGCTATGGAAAACAATCTAAACTTAATCAAAATCAACACTAACTCAAAAGGGTGAATTCCTACAACTTGAAAGGCATAGTGATCATTCTGTAATTGGACTATCGCAGAGATGCTTCGAAGGAGATAAGGTTCGAATTTCTCGGAAATTCACCAGTGGGTACGAGGTAGTAAACCAAAAACAACCCTCGAAAGACTTCAACTATTAGATCCAACATTTTCACTTTGTAACAACCCTGGTGCAAATTCCATGTAATAAAAGCTAATAAAGGAAATATAATAACCACGATTGATGGGACACTTATTCCAACCTGAATGTCAGGCAAGATATCCTAGTGGGTGTTCATTTGGTTTATTACGGCTAAGTAAATTTGTAATGGAAATGACTAAGGTTTTGGAAAGGAAAAGTCACACTTTTGGTGCATTTATTTATGAAAATAATGGAAATTAGGAGAAAAGGAAAGTGAAAGGCCACAGGTTGCATGTGAGGAGGAAAATGAAGAAAATAGAGGCCTAATTGATAAAAAGGTGTCCGAGGATTAGTTTGTAACCTTTTGTGAGTTCATTTTTGGAGCTCTCTCATTATTCTCTATCTCTCTCTCTCACTCACTCTTGGACACCTAGATGTTTCTTTGAGCACTTTGGCATTGGATCAAGAAAGGCAAAGAAGGTAAGAGGAAGGAGGGAAGGAGCAAGAAGGAGTAGGATCAAGTAGCTACAACAATATTCTTTGCAAGTATCAATTTTTGTGTGTGTTTTCCTTGCTAATTTGGCATGCATGGTAGTGCATGTGCTTATTTTGCTATTATGGCATGGGTTTTTCTAGTTGTGATAGTGTTTTTATCCTAGCCTTGCCATTTCTGGATAGCCATGGTGTGATGTGGTTCTCATGTTTTGGTTGAGCTAGATTTTCGGATGGATTCTAAGTTGAGTGAGGTGGATCTCTCAATGATAGAACACATGGGCTAGTAACCCCTAAACCAGACTGTGGGTTGCGGTAAATCCAGATTTTGTGTTGCCTCGGTGGGAGTAGGAATCCTTGTCGATGAATAACAGGATATACGGTAAAGCCAAGTGGTAGATTTCTCTCCGTTGGGCTTAGTAATCTTAGTTTCGGATATGAAGTAAATCCTGGAGAGTGGGTCTTGGTTTAGGATCTAATAATCCGTTGTGGATTGCGGTAAAGCCTAAGAGACCAGGGGATAGGAAAATTCCTCACGGTGTAGGTGGAGAAATTCGGTGGCAACCATGCTTATTTGGCCTAGTAATCTGCTGGAGATCATATTAAAGCCTATTATTACATGTTCATTGTATTGAAATATTGATCCAAGATGGATTACAATAAAGCCTAGTTTTTATTGATGAGGGTGAGGTGGTTTAGCCTTGGGATGCCCTGTTTGGTTCTTTTGGTTTGAGTCCTACATTCATGCTTGGAATATGCCACGAGGGTGAATGGTTGAAGAAATATTTGGCTCGGCCATTCTATGGTTGGGAGGAATGTGGTAGTCCCATCTTCGGTTTGAATTTTGCATCATCAATATGAGTTCATTACACCTTGTATTTCTATGAGTATTATATGTGGATCATATCAGTGTGATTTCCTTAGTATTTTTGTTGCTATTATGTTGGTTATGTATACGTTTTATGAGAGTGGATATATATGGCTCTCATCATGTTTTTACTTGTAAATGAATGAACATTGTATCTATGACGTAATAGATGATAATGAAACAAATGATATAAGGGAACAATGCTTCATAATGATTCTTAGGTAAGTATGAGACCCCTATGCTTAAATTTGTTGGTTACACCTGTAGATTACATATTTGTGATATGTTTGACAAAATTCATGTCATGGCTAGTAGGAGTCTGGTTAAGGGCTTGTTCAAATATTTGAATTTTCTTCATTATTTTCTTGTTATCTTTCTATTCTGAAGGTGTCATTCAATTCTAGGTTTGAAAAATTGGCTCAAATCTCGGGGACGCTGGAACAACACTGAGAAAAATAGTCCCTATAGACTAGCATGCCTTGTCATGAGAGTGTATAGAGCCTCCTAGATGTTTTTAGGCCCATAGCATGGGAGCTTCCAAAGGTCATGTGGTTTAAAACCTCAGTGGAGCCCAGTGGCTAGCTACCTGAGTGGTTGGGATGGTTCCTGGGAGTCTTGTAGTTGATGTGAAAGGTTTGTATATTGTGTTCCCATCGATTCGACTTCCTTAAGGTCACATAGGAGGTTGAATGCAGTCATAGTAGCCTCTCGTGACATGTCTACCTCGGTTGGTCGGTTACTTAGGTAGATGTGGGAGGAGGGTGTTACATAGTGGTATCAAAGCATAGTTCACCCTTTGGCTAGATGAGCAATGTGTTGGTCATGCATTCATGTCATTTTCACGTGTTTTAATCATCCTTGTGGTCTACGTGCATGTTGCAGGTGCATGGTGTATGTCATGGTTGTGGTGATGTTGCTATGTGAAAGAGCATGTTGTTATTATGAAGTATGTCGTCATGAGTGTATGATTGGTTACATGTTGTTTATGCTTACGTATTTTTAGTGTAAATTGGTATGGTTGTGTTTTCATGCATGAGGTCATGGTACGTGTAGTTGATATGGTCACACATTGATGAGTGGACTCTAGCTATAATGATGCTTACATGGTTATGTTCTTATGTATTATATGTATATATGCTATTATGATTCTGTTACAAATGTATTACATTGATTCGATGATCTTGGAGATGATCTATCCTCCTCGAGTTATGCTAAGGTACGTTGGTTTTTTGTGGTTTCGTTTAGCTGACATAGTATGCCTTGCAGGAGAAAGTTCAAATGACTAGCAAGATGGTAGACTACAAAGACTCTCCCTATGAATTAGATGAGCAACGTGCTATTGGGCACTCTTTTGATTTGGAAGACACATTGAGAAGATTGAAAGAAGAAATTAGGAGTTGTAAGGCTGACAATGTCAAAATAATATAGGCACAAGAGAAACAAGAAGAGGTTAATGCTAAACTCCTTCAGAGTTTATTAGAATTTCACCGAAAATGGCCACTTCAGATCAACCATGGACATGGGGACAAAACTAATGGGGCATATGGCAGTAGGTCTCATGGTGGTCACAGGTCAGACAAAGATGACATGGTTAGAGACGGAAGATTGTTGGATATTCTAGATAGGATAGGTGATGGATACATGTATTATTCTAGTTGTGGTTTTGATAGGCATCATGATCATCATCATTATCATCCTTGCAGAAGGAGTAATAGGAGATACTTACCATATGAGTTTAAGAAAGCAAAGCCACCTACTATTGATGAATATGTGAATAAGTCGGAATATGTAGAGGTTTGGATACTTGGGACGAAGAAGTTCTTTGTGTTGCATGAGTACATAGATAATATGAAGGCCAGAATATCTATCTTTAGCCTGAGAGGTAAAGTAGACATAAGGTGGGAAGATGTGGAGCGGGTTAGAGATATTAGGACAAAGGACTTTAGTTATCATGAGTTCAAGAGGATTTTTAGGAAGAAATACTTCTCAGAAAGGTACTACGATAGGAGGGCCAAGGAATTATACAAGCTAAGGATGGGATGAATGACGGATGAAGAGTACACGACTAAGTTCCTGGAGCTATTGAGGTATTTACATATCTTAAAGATGAGAAGCCTAAAGTTCAATGATTTTTCAGTGGATTTCCATTAGAATTTAGAGCTCAGATTGAGTATGATGAGCACCAGTCACTTAAGGAAGTTATTATGAAATTGAGGCATTTCTATGAATAGTAAAAGCATAAGAATAAATCTCAGCAAGTATGGAAAGCGAAAGACAAAGGTAAAGGTAAATGGAAGCTGAATAGAGCAAGGCCTTAGAATTCAAATGAGAAAGAGAATGTGGGACCACAAAAGATGTTTAATGCAACTAGACAGGGACATGGGTCACAACAACAACATAGAGGTGAGTGTATCGGTCAGTTCGAGTGTTGGATAAGCGGTAAGCAACACCTTAAGAGAGATTTTCCATAGAATCAAGGTCATAGCCCTCAAATATATAATGCATAGGAGGCACAAACTGTTGGGGATGCTGGTTAGCACGTTCCTCGTATTTATTCAACATTGGATAATAAGTAGGCAGACCATCAAGCATTTATCACTGAGATGGATGGTAAGCTATCTGATCAAGTTATTTCTATTTTGATTGACCCTAGATCCAATTATAACTATGTTAGTCCTGACTTGGTGGATAAGTGTGGTTTGAGTAAGTAATTGCATGTAGAATCTTGGTTAGTGCAGTTGCCTACAGGTACAAAGAAGCGATGATTTGGATTTAAACAAGAACACAAAAAATTACAGAGATAACCATAAATACAGAGATGCAACAGAAATAATACTTCATTTAATTAATGTAAAATACTGAAATATGCTTACAAACAGAAATGGAAATAAACTAGCTCAGGTGATGGTAACTTATCTCTGAGGAGAGATGTGGCAGCTACATGCCTTTGAAATGTCATATAATGAGGCTCGAAGGCATATTTATTGTTGAGAAATAATGGAAAATCCTAAACATCGAAAAACCTAACCCTAGGAGATGAAGCAGCAAACTATGGGCCCGTTTGGGTAAATTGGTACATCAACTTCCCGGGGTTGTAACTTTGGCATATGATCTCCATTTGACGTGTACAATACCTTGATACAAAGATCTATTCGAGGACTACAACTTTTGGATGAGAAACATCATTCCATGGACCCATGTTGCTCCCAATTTCCCAAAAAACATCATTTAGGGCATTAAAACGATTTTGGAAGTTTAGGACCGAAAAACTACTAAAAATAGTGAATTGTGCTACAATTAAGGAAACTAAAAAAGTGAAAGAAACAATGGTGGGGGTCCCAGTGGAATTGGCGGGTGGCCACCAATATCCACTTGGATCATTCCTCCCCCTTAGGAAGCAATGGTCCCCATTCGTTGAGTTCCTCCATAAGATGAGGAAACTTCTGCTAAAATTGATCCCTAGTGAGCCACTTTCCCTGGTGAAGGAGTTAGCCTGCTTTGCCAACTCGATACAGTTGGATCCTATGATGGTGAGTGTACATGATCTGCGTGTCCATGATCTGATCAGTTGTAGCTTGTTACATGCAATCTAGATTTAAATTTGTTGGTGTGAGTTGTTCTGCAATGTCAGATGTGTCTAGTAATGGTGGAAAGTATGGCTGAAGGCGGTCCACATTGAACACTGGGTGCAAGCCAAGGAATGGGGGAATTCTGAGCTCAAATGAATTATCTCCCATAGCCTTGGTAATGGTGTAAGGACCATATCAGAGTGGTTTGAGTTTCCGATAGGCTTCGGTAAGGCGTTCTTTTTGCAAATGAAACCAGACTTTGTCTCCCACCTGAAACTTGTTTGGCACCCAATGTTGATCATGTCGATGCTTGTACTTGGCATTTCATTTCTCCTAAATGTCGTGGACCTACTAGAGGATATGTTGGATGTGCTCAATGAAGTTGTTTTCCTTATCTGTTTTGGGCTAGACATGAGCCAAATCTACCTGAGTAGCTGCAAATGGCATGGCCACTTCAATGGGACATAGTGGCTGGAATCCCAAGACCACCTAAAAAGGGTTATGGCCAGTCGAGCTATGGAGAGCCTGGTTATAGTTGTGATGAACATAGGGGAGGCTCTCATCCCATGTGCATGGATTATTTGAGTTGTACATGTGCATAATGTGTAAAATCATCCTATTGACAACCTCTATTTGACCATGATTTTGGGGATGGAAGGTTGTGTACTTAGTGAGTTTGTTGTCCAACAAAGACTAGAGACTGGACCAAAATTTAATGAGTAACTTGTTGTCCCGATCTGAGATGATAGACTGTAGGATCCCAAATTGTACCCACACCCATTCAAAGAAGATTTTACCAGTGGCTTCTGCTATGATATTCTTCTTGTAGGCTGCCATAATGTCCAACTTCGAGAACCTGTCGACGACCACAAAAACACAGTCATTTCCATGCTTAGTAGAAGGAAGGCCTGACATGTAATCCATGGAGATGGATTCCCAAGGTCGACTAGGGGTAGGCAGTGAAGTATAGAGGCCTTACGTCTTCATGGTCAGTCTGGAAATGGTGTAGGCAGTGCAGGATCTGATGTACTCCCTGACATCCTATCGAAAATTTGGCCAGTAGAAATATTTATGCAGTATTGCCACCATTTTCTCGACCTCGAAATGCCCAGTAGCCTGACTGTAGTGTGCTTCCCAAATCATCTTAGCACGCTCACTTGAAGGAACACAAAGGTGACCCAGGTGGCATAACAAGGCATCCTGGAGGTGAAAATATGGAACATGCTGACCCTCCAAGACTGTTTGATATGTGTGGCTGAATTTTGGGTCGCTTTTGTAGAGAAGCGGCCAATTAAAAGTCTCATACCCACAAGAGATGAGCATAATGGTTAACGCCATGATTGGTGGTCGACTGAGGAAATCTACAACATTATTGGTGTTGCCCTTCTTATACTTGATATTCAAATGGAATTGTTGCATGTATGTGGACCAATTCTGATGGTTACCATTTTGCAACTTCCCTTGGGTCTGTATGAATTGCAGGGGCCAGTGGTCTATGTGGGTGATCTCTTCCTTCCCAAAAATGTAATGCTTCCATTATTTCTAGGCCTTCACAATGGAATACATCTCTTTTTCATAAGTGGGATACTTTCAGACTGTGTCGGAAAGCGTCTGACTTTGATATGCCATTGGATTCCCTTGTTAAGTAAGGACTACCCCAATAGCATAGTCAGAGGCATCTATCTTGATCTAAAATGGTTGTTGCAAGTCTGGTAATGTGAGCACTGGTGCCGAGAAGAGTCAATACAGATTCATTGACCTGACAGTGCAAAGGAACCCCTGTGGGGGAGTTGAAGAGGTCCTCCTACTCCTGCACGACCTTGTCCATCTGTAGTTGTCGTGCAAAGGGGCCCCTTTGGAGGTTGTGGCCACCGTCTTCTTCTTTCCTTGAGGGCGTATCATCAGGAAAAACAATTTCCCTGTTTTGGAAATGAGCTTACGACATTGTTTTGTAGTAACCAAGGAGATGGTGGTAGGCGGTTCTACCTCGAGTATCCTGTACAAATTATTTCCCAAAGTAATAATAACAGCCTAAGGCCTTGACTCATAGATAGCATGTCACTTCCACAAGTATGGTTGGCCTAATAATACATCACAAACATCAATGGGAGCAACATCAAACAATACCTCATTTGTTAAGGGCTTGATGTTGTATGGAAGGAGACACTACTGTCTCACGCGAAGATCCCGTCCTTGGTGAAGCCACCTGATGGTGTACAGTTGTGGATGTGCTGTGGTCGGTAAGCCCTGCCACTTCGTGACCTCTATCGAAATGAGGTTCTTTTGGCTCCCGTTGTCGACAATGAATTGTAGTAGGGAGCCCTTTACCCACATCTGGGAGTGGAAGAGGCACTCCTCCTCTTATGGATCTTCGGGTTCCTCCTTTTGGATCTTCATGGTGGCAATGGTGGAATTGGGCTCCACATCGATAATCTACTTCCCTTTGTCATTCCCTTATCGAGTTCTGACTCAGAGTCAGAACATGCATCCGATTCCAAACACTTTAGCTCGGACACTAGTGACTACTTGGCCCGGAACTCACTTGTGTTGTGAGTGAAGCTCTTATGGAACTCACATCACTTTCCTGTGTCCTTCTTCAGCTACGTGGTGTTGTTCTTTTCTTGTGGCTTTGGCGAGTTGTCCTAGGCACCCAACCTTGGCTTTTTCGTTTATTAAATGGTTTGGGGGCGCCTTTCCCTTGCTTTAGATTTGCAGATCCAAAGTCTCACTTCTTCCATTTAAACTTCTGCTCAATCTTGACAGCATATCGGTACGTCCTGCTAAGCGAGGAGATGTCCAGGAACTCCATCTCATCTTGGATGTACCTGTGTAGGCATCCACGGTATTTGAGTACCAAATGTAGCTCAGAATCCTTGATACCTAGGTAAACTCTGACACGTCTTGGTCCCTTCCATGCTGCAACATGGTCCACTTTATGTATTTATCGTCATAGCTTCTGAGAGGGTAGTACTGCTCCTTCACCACATTCTTGAATGAATTCCAAGTGGGTGTAGCTGAAAACATTGAGGTCGTACTTTCATCCTTCTACTCGTAGTAGGTTTTCGACTAGTCCTTGACATGGGGGTGGCTTTGAGAAGAGTGAAAGTAATCTTTTCTTGGTCAGAAAATTCATGAACAGAAAAATACCCTTCTAGCAGATTTAACCATTTATCTACAACATTTGCATCTACATAACCCTCAAATATGGGAATGTCAAAGTTAACTTGTACCTTAAAGGGTGTGGTGCTTCCAGAGTAGCTGTTGGAAGTAGATGTGTCGCCCCTGGGCAGCCACTAAAGAATCTCGGCAAAGTTGTCTGTCATCGTGTTCCTTTATCACTTGAGGGCCTCTTCGAGCAAGATTTTGATAGGATCTCCTGCCCCTTGTCTTTCTTTTCATCTGCCATGGGAGGCCATCAGGATTTGCGAGGTTGGTCTTGCAAAGGTTCGACCAGTTCAAGCCCTAACTCCTTATATCTCAACCTCGTTGGGGACATACAAAGAAAAATAATGAAAGAGTAGATTGCTCTAATACCACTGATCTAGATTTAAACAGGAACACAACAAATTACAGAGATAACCAAAAATACAGAGATGCAACAGAAATAATACTTCATTTCATTAATGTAAAATACTTAAATATGCTTACAAAGAGGCTCAAAGGCCTATTTATTGTTTATAAATAATGGAAAACCCTAACATCTGAAAACCTAACCCTAGGAGATGAAGCACCAAACTATGGGCCCTGTTTGGGTAAATTGGTACATAAACTTCATGGGGCCTTAACATTGGCATACAATCTTTGTTTGATGCACTCTCGTGGTGAGCTAGCCTCACCTCAAAGCTCACCATTTCCTTCATAATTTTTCCATTATTAATTTTGACTCTAAGAATCTATATTAATATCGATAAGCTACAAAAACTAAGTTTTTAAAAACTTTAAAAACCATCAATCCATACTCAAGCCAGGTTTGATATAACTCTTCCATTGCCTTTGAAAGGAAGCCCGATAGTGCAAGGAGGACCACTATATCTTCAAACAATTAGTGCAACTAATGGTTGAATCAACAAAACAACTGTATGTTATTTCAACTTCTTGGACAATTCGTCCACATTTGAAAAGGAGGTTGACCTCCAAATTCTGCTCTTTGAAGATGTTGGGGAAGGTAGTGTGCTTGAAGGACTTTGTCAAAACTCCAATATACTGAATCTAGTGGAATAGAGTAGGTGGCCCAAAGATTGATTTCCCCTTATCGCAATCTATGATTGTTTAGAATCACCAGCAACCACCATCTCTTCTATTTCCAACCGACTAGAATGCCTCAACACACCCCAAGGAACTAGCAATTCTACTTTGTTTTTAGTACCTTTACCCCCATACTAGTAAAATTGGTAGGTCTAACCAGGATTTAGGACAATATATGCCCCACATTGCATACCCCATTAGTGGAAGCCCCATCAAAATAGCCCACCAACATAGATGCCTCGATTTCCTTGAAGTAAACAACTCTCCTTCGTGGCTTCGACTTCTAAGGCCTAATCTCCTAAAAATACTCCAGAATATGATTTACATACTTCACTTCATAGATAATTTGATCAAATATTTTGGCATTTATGCTCCTCCATATGCCCCAAGATATGTAGAAAGGAAGTGCCCTATAAGATTTTTGACCCTCAACCCACTTATAAAAGCGTTTTAAATAGTAGATTTGTCCACTTGAGCTTGAATATTGAGTAGTAGCATAACCTATTTCTAGACAAACTCTGCAAATGGACAAGAGAGGAAGAGTTGTACCACCTCTCCATTCACCCTACTACATAGAGAATAAATATGAGTGCCTTGAAATCCCCTTCTTGTGAGTTTTTTCCAAGTTAAGAGCAGATTTTGTAGGCAAAACCACATGAAGAATTTCAACTTCAATGGCACCTCCCACCTCCATGCAAGTGGCATTGAGATTTGCTGATAGGTGATCTGCTTCCCCAAGTAATGTGGGAATAAATCTCCTTGTCGATATTTTCGCGTCGCTCGCACACCCACCCCATTCTAATACATCCTCCTTCTCGGTCGATGTGATGCATGCATGGTTGATCCCATACTAGTACCATTCCTACTATGCCTAAAGGCCCTCTGGTAACCCGAAATCTCTAAAACTCGGCCAGATAAAGGGGGACATAAAGGTTTTCTTATAACAACTTAGTTGATTTAGAAATTCTATGTTCAATTGATTGAGAAAATAAATGACATGTACAGAGAGCAGATGGACTCCTTCCATACATTTTATTGCATCAAGACCGATTTGAATCATTAGAGAAATTTTCAGGTCAAAAATGGACCTCAAAACAAAATTGTACCAATATGATTCAATATGAACCAATAGGATTCAATATAAGAACCAATAATATTCAATATGATAATGTCAACCATGGGGATGATTCACCATTTTTGGAGTAAAAATCTAAAAAAATAAAAATAAAAACTACATTTTCAACTTATCTCCCTAGATTTTACTCAAATTTTGAGTCGAAAAACTCAATGGATGTGGAATTAAATTTTGCATCCAAGGAGTACCCATGTTCCATACTTTCAATGGACCCTACTACATGAAAAATGTGAAATACATGAAAAACGTGATTGCAATCACACTTTTCATGTCTTTCAATTTTTACATGTAGTCGAGTTTATCAAAAGTATGGAAAATGGGTACTCCTAGGATGAAAAAGTGAATTTCGCATCCAATGAGTGCTCCCACTCAAAATTTAAGTAAAATCATAGGGACAGAAATTGAAAATGTGAATTGAAAAAATAGTTTTTTTTCCCTCCACAAATTGATGAGGTAATCTAATCTTATTTTATTATTTCCATTGTTATTTTATAATATTCCTTAGGAGGCCCATTTTATACGTCAAAATTTCTCTAATGCTTGTCTCCTATACCTACCTACCAACATAGATTTGCTAGAAGCCAGTGTTCGACCTGCATCAGGCTTCTCCAAATAAAATATACCTCCTTTTTAGTTGTTACACCTTCAGTAATCCATTCCTCCAGCTGTTGGTTATTTAGATACTTCTCTATCATTACCTATTTCCATAACAATTCATCCTTGAATGCCCTCCAAAGATTTTTAATCAACAAATCTAGATTAAAGCATTTAGTATCTCTAATACTCCATCTCCCTTCAATCTCGCTCTATGAAATCACATCAAGTCAGATTAGATGAATTTTCTTTTTCTTCCTTGTTCCTACCAAAAGAAACTTATCAAGAGTCAGTTCTATTTTTTTGATGATTTCTTTTGGTAATTTAAATAAATGCATCTAGTACACTGAGAGTCATTGTAACACTCCTTTAATCGTGACTACGCTAGCTCCTATGGACATCCACTTATGTTCCCAAAGATCCATCTTTTGATCAATTTTTTTAATAAGTCATTCTGAGTCGTGAGTCTCATACTTATTTTTCTTCAAAATGAAACCCAAATTCCTAAAATGTCCATCTATCGGCCTACTTTTTACCTCAAAAAGATCAACAATCTCCTTTTCCTGTTCTTCCATTCTATCTGTGATCAATTTTGATTTCTCTTTATTCATGATGAAACCTGATGCTTCTCCAAAATTCTTTAGTATTTGGTTGAATTCCCTCCATTCCATGATGTTTTCCTATGAAGAGCACATCATAAACAAACATGAGGTGAAGAATGTTGATATTCCTAAAAACCTGCAACCAATTACTATCCCTTTGTAAAATACCCCTACTCCTCACACACACACAAATACTCTCATTAAATTTATACCCCAGTATTTTCTGCTAACATTTAGTTTAAAAAATAGCTTCATAAACTACCCAAGGAACCCCCTTCCTATATTACACCGAAGTGAAGAATAAATTATCCAGACATATATTTTCTTTGTAATTTAACTTTTTTGTTTTAACTTCAATAAAAAACTATGAGAGTTTATGTACAAGCCTGGACCCTTCTACATTCCCCCCCCCCCCCAGGTATTTTCAGTTGTTAATCTCCCTAACAGGTACATTCTCTAATGACTTGAATTCATAAAGAATCAATATAACATAGGCATTATTATCATATTGAAGGATAAAGGAAATTTCATATTTCTCTTGCCACTCACTATGGTCACACACTCCTGAGTATTTAGACATCAATTTCATACATCGTAGACCTTTTGACTATTTGTATAGTCTATATACATATGCACCTAAACTTTTAAACTTGAAGTCGATGCCTCTAGAAAAGGTCATCACCCATCTTAATATTATGTGTTTGTTTTGGCATGACATTGGAAGTGACGTTGATTTCTCCCATTGCGGAATGCCAAGTGGTTTTTCCATAGTCCAATGTATAAATTATTGAATGGTGAGATCATACCAATTATGCCAATTCTTGGTGGTCACGTGATATTGACATGGTTGGTGGTAAAATGGTGAGGTGGACGGTAAGGATGGTTCTGTAAGATCCAACGGTGGAGATTTTCTTGAGTAACCCTTACCTTTCGCTTTGCTCTCCTTTGTGCCTCATTTGGTCTGCTAACCACTCTAAAGGGTGTCACACTGAAAGGTTGCCACCAAGAACACTCTTTATCCTTGTTGTAGCTGAACCTTACACCAGAGTTCTGTGGCAGCCGTAATTTTTCTTAAGTCTTGTGAATTTTTCCACTTGAGTATGTGTTGTGACCAGCAACAACCCCCCCTTCTCATTTAAGTATTATCCAAAATACTAAATGTGTGGGGACCCTTAGTTAAAATTTAAGAAAAGCAAGAGTAGGGCTTAGCTTTCCTTTCCTCAAAATAAAGTTACCATCATAAGCTTAGGAAACTCCTTCAAACACTTAAAACCTAAAGTTTATGATGAGGGAGAAATATTTAAAACGCATCGTATAAATGGTAGTAGAACCCCACCATAAAAGTACAATCCCAGCATGTGTGAGATTATGGTATTAAAGAAACTATCGCGTCACAATAAGCAAAGCTTATAAGAAAAACTTCAAGATTTACCGATTTTCAATGACGCTGATCGCAAGATCACATATCGCAGGAAAACAGGTTAAATAAATTTGTCATACATAAACTTCTGCGATCTGCGATATCGCGATATAGCGATGGTTGCGATGTCAAGCCACATCAACGTTGCGATATTACATTTGTGTGATTTTACGATATTACGATGGTGCGATCTGCGATGTTGCGAAACAAATCGCAAAATCGCTCCATCGCAGATCGTCCGGGCACAATATTCAAGAAAAGACACTTGCCATAAGCTGACACATAATTACGCGCTTTAAATGCTAATACAGGAGTTAGTTGCCAGTTATTAATAAAATATGGACGCGTGCTTTTCAAAGAATCACTTCACGTACGGTGGTGTATTTGGTATGTTTGCGGCATTAAGAACTCTCCCATCACCTATTCGGGTCATTCATTTCCATTTCACTTGTGAATTGTAGGAATGGAGAACAGAGGACGATACAAGGCAATACGCAGGTTGAAATGGGGAAGAAAAACAAGGCTCAGAGCTCCGGAGTGAAGGCAATGGCCTTTATACACAGATACAACCTGTAACAGAGATGCAAGAATATCAACGTGGGAAGGCATGTACAGACTGCTCAAAGAAGAAAATACCAGAGTAATGAAGGTTACTGCTCTCGCGGGCTCGTAGGGCTCTTCCGAAGCATCCCTAGAAGAGCTAGCATGCTCATTCTTACATCAGATAGCAGCGAGGCCCAAAATTATCCCATACACAGACATGATCAAGTGGATACTTGATAGCACAGAAATGAAAAATAGACAGTTCAAGATTCATGGTCAAGGGCTCATCGGGTCATTCGCTGCGCAGGATTTAAAGATTATGTATCATCTGCCTGAACCGTAGGCAACCTATAATATGCAATTCATAGAAAAATTTGTGGAGGAGAACCCGAACCTGTCGGAGACCACCAAAGATTGGTCCAGAAAAGATGAACCGCTCAAGAAAGATAAACACGGTATGTACAATACTGGTTCCCTTACCTCCCCATATTGCTTTGTTGCTGCCATGCTCTGTAGATTATTTGGAATGCTAGATATCCACAAATTTTCATCCGAATGGTTACCATTACTAGATGTTGCCACAAATGCCACTATTGTAGATTGGGTCAAGATTTTATCTGATAACCTAATCACGGCTATTGTCAGTTATCGGTCCAAAAGATCTACGTCTCAAAGGATTTATCCTCCTTTTTACCTAGCCACATATGTTATGGATTCAATATGTTATATGTCTAAATTCCTTGTTATGGGTTGAAAGTGGACAACTCAAGACCCTTTACCTATCCATGTCTATCATAAGATATTGTGGGACTCTCAGTTCACTCCATATTTCTACCAGATTTGTCACGGACTCATGCTGCCCTTGTATAGAATGTTGTATGATAAAGAACCCCCGAGGTGCTCGCCTGAAGCACAGATCGATATCCTCCCCATCGCAAGATGGTTCGGAGAAGAATTGTTTACTTATGTTAGAGTTTTTGGAAGTACTGTACCCCCTCATGTTCTACCTTTGTATATCCCTGATAAGCTCCTAGCTCGAGAAATTGCATATCAAACCTGTTCAGAACGCCATATGGCCACAGTTTCCTGTGGCTTGTGGGGCCTTTTTCACTGTTTGATAAAGGTCACATTGTCACTGAGGTACAAAATATGACGTGTCTACAATTATTTAAACTCCCGGGAAGACCATTTGACCCAAATGAGGTTGCCCAGAATTTCACAACTACAGTCAAGATAAAAGTGTTCTTTGGGAAAAAGGATTTATTTGATGATATATTCCAAAATAAAAGCTCACTTCAAGAAATTTTGTGGGAAGCCCAATTGCAATTGTCTCCAAAAGACTTTCAAAAATTCATGCAGGGAAAGAAGACTAGCCAGTGTTCCTCTAGAAAAACTGCGACTGTCTGCCAGAGAACCAACTCCAAGCGTTAGCCTCAGTGGGAATTCAAGCACTAATGGATCTAAGTCTAAGTCTGTACAAGAAATGCCTAAACATTCTAAAAGACCCAGAAATGACCAAGATAGGAGCGAAGAATCAGCTAAGGACACCGCTCAGTCAATAGAACTTCCACAACAGCAGGTTATTGCCTCCCCACAAAGAGATCCTCCCCCTCTCGTCATTGAAGCACCACCCGTCATGACAGAATTAGATAAGGAATGGGTAACCTTCAATGAACTGATCAATCTTGAAGGACAAGCCCAAAAACACCTATAAGCAATATACAGGTAATACAGGAAGTGGTCCCAACTGTCAGCCATGTCTCAGAAACAGAGCATATTCCTATCGCTCCGTCTTCTGAGCTTCTACTTAATGTAGAAGAAATTCCCCCTCTGGACATATTTTATAGTCCCCAGCATAAAGCAGTGGTAAGAAGATAGAGAAAGAAGAGGAAGTTAGAAAATACACTCTCTCAGGATGCTGAGCAATTAGACGTCTTATGGAAAGATCCCGCCAGTAATCCGACTGAAAATCTCACCAAACTATCTCAGATTGCAGGAGCGTATGCCTCTGCGACTATTGACAAAGCATCAGAAGTACAACAATTGTTGAAAGAGCGAGAAGATCAGATACAGGTACTGCAACTACAATTGCAACAAGCCAATGCTAATAATGAGGCACACAAACAGCTTGAAAAGTTGCAGGAAGACTTCCAGCAAATGCAGATAAGTTATCAGAGAAGTTTGGACGAGAAGGGAAAACAATTACAGGAAGTACAAGAAATGAACAGGGATGATCCTAAGCTTACAGAGTTTATTTCAGAATCTATTGCTTTGAATGAACAACTACTGCAACAGCAAGAAGCATTGGGACAAAAGATGTCACAGTGGAATGATTATTACGAAATGAGTGATAAGATCACTAATCAAGTGGTCGACTTACGAAGTCAATATGATCTGATTGACAAACGAGTGACTGAGTACTTGGCTTGGCAGGATGAGGACGAGGGAAAAAGAGCAGGCGCACCCAGGATAAATGAGAATCATAAAGAGCTGCTCTTTAACAAGTGGGACGATCAAATCAGGGAGGCAGATCAAGCGGTAGAAACAGCAGCCACGACAACAAGCATTCTTATTGATTGTGTAAATGAGAATTTGCACAGAGCTAATTTAATCGCAGAAACCACCCCGGGGTATTTACCAAACAAACTACAACTAGAGGCGGAATGGAAGCAGAGAGCGCAAGAAAAGGGAAAGGTAATCCAAGCACTAAACAGGTTAAATTGGGAATGTTACTGGACATACTTGGTGAAGCCACATAGTCAGTGGATGACTGTGAAGTGTATCATAAATGCGGCCGAAAAGGTGGTACTAGCACTCATCGATTCCGTTTTCTCAGCCCAGCTCAAAGCAGAAGTCAGCCAACCGACCCTGCTTGAACCAATGCTGAATACATGCAGTTTTAAAGACCAAATACAAAAGTAGTTTAGTTCTGAATTTAATTTTTTCTTTAAATTTTGCTTAGAAAAGGGCGGTCATTTGAAATCCGCATTCTAAATTTTTGTAAATAAACTATTATTAGAACTAGGAAGTAGTATTTGAACCCTTCTCATGCATTTAGAAAAGGGTCCATAAATTTATCAAAAACTTGTCCTCGGAACATGCACTTTTGCCTCAGAGGAGGTTTTGGTGAATGAATGGATCAAGATTTGTTGATGTTTGCATTTGATATCTGCTACTGATGTTGCACTTCTGTACTTACTAGACTTAGATGTTAGAGCAAGGAGAGATAAATCATTATTGCTTGAAGTTTATGAGTAGGACCAGTCATAAATGGTACTTTTATCTTTGACCGTTTCTGCTTATATGTTAAAGTGATATACAGATTTTAGTTGTTTATATGTTATTGCATGAATGCTTGAGTTACCATTTGGCACTTTTGTATGGTGGTAGCGATTTATTTATGTTTAATGTATGAATAGCTTATTATGGGATATGCTGTTCACAACTGTTTTGCATAACTTTTTATGTGAAATAGTTCATCTTAATTGATTTCCTTTCTTATAATCTCTGAATGATCTTTATTACCATTTGTTATTTGAAATCTCTTTAGATCGCATAATAGAATAATTACATCCCAGGTTAGCATAGATTAGATGTGCTGTTTTTATTAGATTACAATAGCATAGAATTAGATTAAAGTTTGAATTAGAATAGCTTAGATAGTTACTGTTAGATCAACAACATCCAATTCTACACACACACCCATAGATTGGGAAACTGGTCCCATTATCCCCAGTCGGACCCGCTATACCAAATGGATAAGGAGCTGCCAACCAAGGTCCGGACCGGGCAGGTATCCCCCTTGTTGTCGACCCGATTTTCGAGGCTTCAACATATTTGGCGCTAGAAGGAGGGCCTGAACATGTTGTCTGTTGGAGTTTCTTTGCAATTGTGACATTTGAATTAGGATGGCTTCTCTCAAGCTTCCCATTTGGAGTTGTATCCATGTTCGTGTCTCTTCCATCACTCCACCCGAAGTGGTAAGACTCTTGTCTCAGGTAAAATTCAATGGTAAGATTAATTCTTCTGCTTTTAATCATGCCCTTCAATTTATTCAAAATGTTTCGAATTCAAATTTTCAAGGAATTGATGAAGGCATTTTATGCAGAACTTTTACTCTCACATTCATAGCGGAAGCTAGAAACTGGTGTAGAACCCTCCCAGTTGCCTCAATTCACAGCTGGGACCAATTTGTCACGGCTTTCATTTTTAAATTTGATTGCTATGATTACGATAATGTATATGACGAAATTGAATATCTACGCAAAGAAGACGAGCCTGTTAGAGATTTTAATATTCGATTTCATCTTAATTGTTTGAAATATGATGTTGAGAATGAATTCATGAATGAAGAATCACTAGATTGTATTGAGCATAACTATTCCTTTCCTCCTATCCTTGATCCAGTAGAAATTAGTCCAAGCTTTGTTCCATTTTCTTCTAATATGAATGAGAATTCCAATTTGGACGTGCGAATAAGTCATGATGAAGAAAATTCCCAAAGCTTAGGGGACATTCCTGATCCAATACAAGAAGACGAAAGTGGGAATGTTAGAAGAAAGCCTGCATTGGAACCAGAAAGCAATTTTGAGACAATGTCAGATAATATGATCGCAAGTCGACAAATGCAGATGCCAAGGTTAGAACAACAAAATAATCCTCTTTCAAAAAACATAAGCACACCAAGGTATGATCTAAATCCCGAAAACTACGATGAATGTGATGAACAAGGGTTTTTCCATGATGATACTTTCAAAAGCATTATTTCAGAGTCTCATTTTTCTCTTTATCCTCATGTTTTTAATGATGATAATTTCCCCCCCTCAGTATTAATGATATCTCAAAAAGTACAGAGGATTATACAAATGAATCACCATTAGGTTTTCAAGATAAAGAGGCAGATATAGAACACCCTTTTTTCATTTACAAACATGAACGGCTTGACCCCCCTTGTTTGAATATACTGGATAAAAAAGAGAAATCTAGGGAATCCTGTAAAGTCATTTATGATAACTACTTTGATGATGAAGATGTTGATTTATCTCGAGTAAATCAACAGAAATATGGAAATGAGGGATATTCTAATTCAAGAACTATTTCAGCCAATCCTCATTCCAGAGTGGCCGATCATTTACATGACTTCACTACCCAAGAGAATATTCCAATCTATGATTCATATCATGAACAAACCTTCACGCCTGTTCCCAATCATAATTTGTTTTCTAATTCACAAGATGGAATTCGAAATTACTCGAATCCCATAATTCTGGTCAATTCTTGTGAAAGAGAAGATATTTCAAATCAATCCCAGTTGTGCTATAACACTAGTTGTACAGATAGTCATTGCATTCTTTGTTGCTTGCACTCATTTTGTATAAAACCGGATTTTGCTTTGATTTTCAATTTTCAGACTCTTGATAGATTACTATGGCATACTGAGCACCTTACTGACAAACATTGGAGAGATGTTTTACCATTTTGGAAAATTCAATTGTGTCAAGGAAATCTAGAACTTTTTCAATTCCTAGTCCAATCAATATCGGCTTTTCTTGAAAAACTTCTATCCTATCCAGAATAACATCAACAAAAGAGGGTATTTCTCGAGAATTTCTGACAATTCAGGTTAATTGCTAATTGTCTTTTGAGGAGTTTCCATCCATTCTTCATTGATTCATTCAGCGAGATATATTTGGAAACTTTCCTTTTATTAGAAAAAGTCGAAGTCCTAAATTTCACACATAATAAAATACCGGCTATTAAAACCAAAAACTCATATTTACAGCCCAGCCTGTCATCTTTCCTATTGAACGATTACCAACCCATAATGCAAACTCATCCTGATTTTTATGATCCAATAGATATTCAATTGGAAAGAAGATTTCATGAGAAAGAGATTTCAGACAGAATTCTGGCCACAATTACACTTTCTAATTCCACATTCAACATTTTTAGTCCAGGAAAAAATTTAGTCTTA
Source organism: Pinus tabuliformis (assembly GCA_031772625.1). NCBI lineage: Eukaryota > Viridiplantae > Streptophyta > Pinopsida > Pinales > Pinaceae > Pinus > Pinus tabuliformis. Next base: position 826,403,255 of record CM062808.1, read on the forward strand.
ATACTGATGTTTGAAAGGGATACACATGTAGGAATAAAAATGGAAAGATGGTTACACTGGAAATATCACTATACCTAGTCGATTTTTTGTGTATAGTTAAAATAGGAGTAGGATTAATTTAGCTAGGTGTTAGGTGGATAGTTTATTTTTAACAGTTGATAGGAAAAATAAGAGAATTAATTATCACTATCGTGTACATAATCCAAGGGAATAGTTACCTCTCATTTTCTTTAACGTGTTTTTCCCTAATAAAATTTTCTGTCGTTGGCAACATTTGACATTTACTAAAAGAGGCCAACTCTCTTTCAGATTTTGAATCCTTCGCTTGTATAAATAGCAAATATTTTGGAAAAATAATCTTTATTATTGATAGATACAGTTAAAGACTCTAGCCTACATATTATACTAGTTTCAACTTCATAAAGTTTGACGAAAGCAACCTTTAGTGAATAAATTGTTTTATCTCAGTACAATGAAAGGTATCAATAACAAAATGAAGATTCTCTGTAGAACAATTGTTTCCAAAAAACCCTATTATTGTCGTCCAGAGCTATCTTAAGGAAAGAATGACTTCCTCCCTGCTAAGGAAAACGCAGCCTTCAGAGGAATAATCCAAGGATACACTATGTATTAAAGAATAAGAGGTCTCATCACGAGCCGGCTTATCATGATCACAGATATTATAACTTGCTGACTTTGCCAATACTATCCACTACGACAGGGCAATGACTCAAGATTGTTGCAATCAAAAGACAAGGGGTCTCATCACGAGCCAGCTTGTTCAGCAAAGTTATGAATCAAGTGAGTGACTGTGTCATAATTTGGCTACCAAACCAGTACATTGTTCTTTAAGAATAAAAAAGAAAATCAAATCAATAAGTGTGGATATGAATTTTTTCTTTGAAAGTTGTAGGTCACCTTGAGTAGGATACAGGATCATTGCTGGATAACAGGTAACCCTGTCGAGGATATAAACGCCTGCTGGTAGCAGAGGCTCTACCTACAACAAATGAGCATATTTAAAACTGGTATACAGAGGAGAATTTGTTTTATCTTTACAAAACCAAGTAATGGCTGATATAAATACAAGGACTAGCTTAAGGAAGCCAATAGTCGAAGTAAAGGAAGCTTGAAACAAAATATCATTGACAGTTTAGAGTATAATGTGCTTTATCTTTCCATAATGAAGTTTAATTTTCTGAAAAATTTCCTGTTTTGGAAGTTTGAAAAATTCAACAGAAAAACAGAGATAGTTGGTTCTCCCAAGTGCATCGCCAATTGTTGTGACCAGCAACAACCCCCCCTTCTCATTTAAGTGTTATCCAAAATACTAAATGTGTGGGGACCCTTAGTTAAAATTTAGGAAAAGCAAGAGTGGGGCTTAGCTTTCTTTCCCTCAAAATAAAGTTACCATCATAAGCTTAGGAAACTCCTTCGAACACTTAAAACCTAAAGTTTATGATGAGGAAGAAATCTTTAAAACGCATCGTATAAATGGTAGTAGAACCCCACCATACAAGTACAATCCCAGCATGTGTGAGATTATGGTATTAAAGCAACTACCGCGTCGCAATAAGCAAAGCTTATAAGAAAAACTTCAAGATTTACCGATTTACGATGACGCCGATCGCAAGATCGCATATCGCAGGAAAACAGGTTAAATGTCATACATAAACTTCTGCGATCTGCGATATTACGATATCGCGATATAGAGACGGCTGCAATGTCAAGCCACACTAACGTTGCGATATTACATTTGTGCGATTTTACAATATTACGATGGTGCGATCTGCGATGTTGCGAGGCAAATCGCAAAATCGCTCCATCGCAGATCGTTCGGGCACAATATTCAAGAAAAGCCACTTGTCATAAGCTGACACATAATTACACGGTTTAAATGCTAATACAAGAGTTAGTTGCCAGTTATTAATAAAATATGGACGCGTGCTCTTCAAAGAATCACTTCACGTAAGGTGGTGTATTTGGTATGTCTGCGGCATTAAGAACTCTCCCATCACCCGTCCGTGTCATTCATTTCCATTTCACTTGTGAATTGTAGGTACGGAGAACGGAGGACGATACAAGGCAATACGCAAGTTGAAATGGGGAAGAAAAACAAGGCTCAGAGCTCCGAAGTGAAGGAAATGGCACCTTTATACATAGACACAGCCTGTAACAGAGATGCAGGAATATCAACGTCGGAAGGCATGTACAAACTGCTCGAAGAAGAAAATCCCAGAGTAATGAAGGTTACTGCTCTCGCGGGCTCGCAAGGCTCTTCCGAAGCATCCCTAGAAGAGATAGCATGCTCATTCTTACATCGGATAGCAGCGAGGCCCAAAATTCTCCCATATACAGACATGATCAGGTGGATACTTGATAGCGCAGAAATGAAAAATAGACAGTTCAAGATTCATGGTCAAGGGCTCATCAAGTCATTCGCTACGCAGGATTTAAAGCTTATGTATCATCTGCCTGAACCGCAGGCAACCTATAATATGCAATTCATAGAAAAATTTGTGGAGGAGAACCCGAACCTGTCGGAGACCACCAAAGATTGGTCCATAAAAGATGAACCGCTCAAGAAAAATAAACACGGTATGTACAGTACTGGTTCCCTTACCTCCCCATATTGCTTTGCTGCTGCCATGATCTGTAGATTATTTGGAATGCCAGATATCAACAAATTTTCATCCGAATGGTTACCATTACTAGATGCTGCCACAAATGCCACTATTGTAGATTGGGCCAATATTTTATCTGATAACCTAATCACGACTATTGTTAGTTACCGGTCCAAAAGATCTACGTCTCAAAGGATTTATCCTCCTTTTTACCTAGTCACATATGTTATGGATTCAATATGTTATGTGTCTAAATTCCCTGTTATGGGTTGGAAGTGGACAACTCAAGACCCTTTACCTATCCATGTCTATCATAAGATATTGTGGGACTCTCAGTTCACTCCATATTTCTACCAGATTTGTCACGGACTCATGCTGCCCTTGTATAGAATGTTGTATGATAAAGAACCCCTGAGGTGCTCGCCTGAAGCACAGATAGATATCCTCCCCATCGCAAGATGGTTCGGAGAAGAATTGTTTACTTATGTTAGAGTTTTTGGAAGTACTGTACCCCCTCATGTTCTACCTTTGTATATCCCTGATAAGCTCCTAGCTCGAGAAATTGCATATCAAACCTGTGCAGAAGGCTATATGGCCACAGTTTCCTATGGCTTGTGGGGCCTTTTCACTGTTCGATGTAGGTCATGCTGTCACTGAAGTACAGAATATGACGTGTCTACAATTATTTAAACTCCCGGGAAGACCATTTGACCCAAATGAGGTTTCCTAGAATTTCACAACTACAGTCAAGATAAAAGTGTTCTTTGGGAAAAAGGATTTATTTGATGATATATTCCAAAATAAAGCTCACTTCAAGAAATTTTGCGGGAAGCCCTATTGCAATTGTCTCCAGAAGACTTTAAAAAATTCATGGTATACAGGGAAAGAAGACTAGCCAGTGTTCCTCTAGAAAAACTGCAACTGTCTGCCAGAGAACCGACTCCAAGCATTAGCCTCAGTTGGAATTCAAGCACTAACGGATATAAGTCTAAGTCTGTATAAGAAATGCCTGAACATTCTAAAAGATCCGGAAACGACTAAGATAGGAGCGAAGAATCATCTAAGGACACTGCTCAGTCAATAGAACTTCCACAACAGCAGGTTATTGCCTCCCCACAAAGAGATCCTCCCCCTCTCGTCATTGAAGCACCACCCGTCACGACAGAATTAGATAAGGAATGGGAAACCTTCAACGAACTGATCAATCTTGAAGGACAAGCCCCAAAAACACCTGTAAGCAATATACAGGTAGTACAGGAAGTGGTCCCAACCATAGTCAGCCATGTCTCAGAAACAGAGCATATTCCTATCGCTCCGTCTTCTGAGCTTCTACTTAATGTAGAAGAAATTCCCCCTCTAGACATATTTTATAGTCCCCAGCATAAAGCAGTGGTAAGAAGACAGAGAAAGAAGAGGAAGTTAGAAAATACACTCTCTCAGGATGTTGAGCAATTAGATGTCTTATGGAAAGATCCCGCCAGTAATCCGACTGAAAATCTCACCAAACTATCTCAAATTGCAGGAGCGTATGCCTCTGCGACTATTGACAAAGCATCAGAAATACAACAATTGTTGAAAGAGCGAGAAGATCAGATACAGGTACTGCAACTGCAATTGCAACAAGCCAATGCTAATAATGAGGCACACAAACAGCTTGAAAAGTTGCAGGAAGACTTCCAGCAAATGCAGATAAGTTATAAGAGAAGTTTGGATGAGAAGGGAAAACGATTACAGGAAGTACAAGAAATGCACAGGGATGATCCTAAGCTTACAGAGTTTATTTCAGAATCTATTTCTTTGAATGAACAACTACTGCAGCAGAAAAAAGCATTGGGACAAAAGATGTCACAGTGGAATGATTATTGCGAAATGAGTGATAAGATCACTAATCAAGTGGTCGACTTATGAAGTGAATATGATCTGATTGACAAACGAGTGACTGAGTACTTGGCTTGGCAGGATGAGGACGAGGGAAAAAGAGCAGGCGCACCTAGGATAAATGAGAATCATAAAGAGCTGCTCTTTAACAAGTGGGACGATCAAATCAGGGAGGCAAAACAAGCGGCAGAAACAACAACCACAACATCAAGAATTCTTATTGACTGTGTAAATGAGAATTTGCACAGAGCTAATTTAATCACAGAAACCACCTCGAGGTATTTACCAAACAAACTACAACTAGAGGCGGAACGAAAGCAGAGAGCACAAGAAAAGGGAAAGGTAATCCAAGCACTAAACAGGTTAAATTGGGAATGTTACTGGACATACTTGGTGAAGTCGCATAGTCAGTGGATGAGTGTGAAGTGTATCATAAATGCGGCCGAAAAGGTGGTACCAGCACTCATCGATTCCGTTTTCTCAGCCCAGCTCAAAGCAGAAGTCAGCCAGCCGACCCTCCTTAAACCAATGCTGAATACATGCAGTTTTAAAGACCAGATACAAAAGTAGTTTAGTTCTGAATTTAATTTTCGCTTTAAATTTTGCTTAGAAAATGGGTGGTCATTTGAAATCCGCATCCTGAATTTTTGTAAATAAACTATTATTAGAACTAGGAAGTAGTATTTAAACCCTTCTCATGCATTTAGAAAGGGTCCATAAATTTATCAAAAACTTGTCCTCGGAACATGCACTTTTGCACCCTCAGAGGAGGTTTTGGTGAATGAATGGATCAAGATCACTGATGTTGCACTTTTGTACTCTTAGTAGATGTTAGAGCAAGGAGAGATAAATCATTATTGCTTGAAGCTTATGAGTAGGACCAGTCATAAATGATACTTTTATCTCTTGACCGTTTCTGCTTATATGTTAAAGTGATATACAGATTTTAGTTGTTTATATGTTATTGCATGAATGCTTGAGTTACCATTTGGCACTTTTGTACGGTGATAGCTATTTATTTATGTCTAATGTATGAATAGCTTATTATGCGATATGTTGTTCACAACTGTTTTGCCTAACTTTTTATGTGAAATAGTTCATCTTAATTGATTTCCTTTCTTATAATCGCTGAATGATCTTTATTACAAGTTGTTATTTGAAATCTCTTTAGATTGCATAATAGAAGAATTACATCCGAGTTAGCATAGATTAGATGTGCTGTTTTTATTAGATTACAATAGCATAGAATTAGATTAAATTTTGAATTAGAATAGCTTAGATAGTTACTGTTAGATCAGCAACATCCAATTCTACAAACGCACACCCATAGATTGGGAAACTGGTCCCATTATCCCCAGTCGGACCCGCTATACCAAACAGATAAGGAGCTGCCAACCAAGGTCCGGACCGGGCGGGTATCCCCCTTGTTGTTGACCCGATTTTCGGGGCTTCAACAGTATGGTAAGGTTTTTAAAACAAACTTCATAATCATACACTCTACACCTTTGAGTTTTGTTATTCCTTTGTTGTTTATTTCTATAATTACTTTTCTTCTCACTATTCAAGGTACAGTGGTGTGAGGTTAATAGTGAAGTGTTAATGCTGGAGTCCGGTACCCATAAGCATATTCTGGGTGAAATGTAAGTACCCCCATCTGGTAATATTCGATAGCAGAAGGGTTTTCCTTAATTCTGTAAATTGGTTTTGGTCATAACATTTGCTAATCCAATTTCTTAGATTTTCAATTCCAAGGTGTGCCTGGCTCCTAGTCCTTTCCTTTACCTGTGTGGGTAAGATTGGAATCGTTAGGGAAATCACTCCTCCCTATAGGCCATAATGGCAGGTAAATTGAATTTATAATCCATTTTTTTTATTAGCACGGAATTTAAGTACCAATCTGTTTGGCCTACTATTGTGTAAATTCCAAAATTCCACCCTTATTGAGCGTTTGTTGTTTACCTGCTATTTTCGTTGTCGAATTTCTTATCGCACCATGAGTGCATTACTGACCCTATTTTTGCACAAACATGCTACATGTGTAGGGTGATTGGTTCCTCTCCCTTACGTAGATATGATTAACCATTCTATGTACTCTGCTCTTCCTACTCAGCATGAGATACTCTATAATTATATTCCGAAAATTTAGGACTTATTACTTTGTTGAATTTGATGACTACAGGTATGATGGAAAATGGGTTCGTTGAATTTCTAGGCAATGAGGTCGACTTTCGATGTCTAACCATTTCCCTTATATTCCTATACGTCGGTTCTCCACACATAAAGTTAGGTATTTTTCTTATGGCACAGTGGTCGTGGCGTTAATTTTTACATTGATGATAACTCTTGTTTAAATTATCGAAGGGATTGTATTTTTTTTTTTGTTACTATGGAATATCACACTAGGCGTGTAGCCTATATTTTATACTATATATGAAATATAGGTAAATGCTGAGGACCTTCCGGGTGGGGCAGTAGAACAATGCATTTAAAATAAAACCCTCAGGGGAATTCTTTTTCCTGTTCGGTTGTATAAAATTTTGGATCCCAAAATTTATAGGATATTGAAATGCGTATATTACTCTCTCAAATGTGGTCACCTGTAACACGATTCTTCTCTTCATAATTGCACTGTTATTAATTTATTAATTAATTAATTTTTATTTTTTTATTTTTATTTTTTTTGTTTATTCAGAAATATCATATATTTTTTGGATACTAGTCTCGATTTCCTGTTGTGCTTCTTGGAATATGTAATTGTTCACATATGATACTATTAGTTAAATGGAAAATATGTATTTCACTGTTTAATTACCTGTGTCACTATCACATACCTCTTAGTAGAATATTTGATGCTTTAGAGGATCGTTTCTCATACATTATGCCTATTGTTTGATTCCATAATTGTACAAAACATTATATACTCTATTTCCATCCCACTTTTGATTGTTTCATATTTATTCTTAATTTTTCTCGTTTGATCATAATGTAATGCTCTGGCATCATAAAATGGTCAAGTATCTTAAGTCTTATCTTTCAATTTTTTTCCTTCTACTCTTTAGTTCCATAGTGTTGTTGATTATGCTACGTTAAGGAGCTGTGCATGTGTTTAGATTTTCCCAACTCTGGTTAAGAAATTTTTTCCCCTGTTTCCACTATGCGCATATTTAAAGATTGGATTTCGCAATCTACAAGGAGAAACAATTTCAAGGTGTGGTTACAGTTCTCAATGTGATAGAACTTTTTTGTTGTTAATTAGCTCTTTAAGGATTCCTCACGATGATATTTTATTTCTAGGCATGACTAACCCAAATAGTTATCTTCTGGAATTTTCATGTTTTTTTTTCTCTTCTTTTTTCATAATGAATATGGAACCTCCTAGGTTCTACTCTCTGACCACATAGGAAGTTCACAAAAAACCTGATTAGCTTGTTCTTAGCCACAACACAAGTTTAGAGTCCCTAAAAGTTGTATTTGAGCATGACTCAACATAATTAGGTATATATATATTATATTATATATATATATATATATATATATATATATTGATCTGCTACGTTTGTTTTAGAACATTAAACTATAATATTCTTGCTTTCTTTGATCCATTCCACTTGGTCTCCTAACAACGATTTTGTACAGTAATGTTTTTGAACCCTAAAATATAGATGAGAGTGAGTGTCTAACTACTCTCTCATTCTACAAGTACCTCACCTCCAAGTGATTTCACTCCAATTCAATCCTTCGCACCTTGAAAATAAAATATGTATAGCTTATAAAAGGCTTACCTTCATACCTAAATAAAGATGAATACCTAAATATTTTTCCAGCTAAATCGACATAGTCATAACCATAACATTGTAGGATGCATATATAACTAATGATCCAACAGGAAAACCAAAGATACATAGACAACATATTATTGTGTTAAAATATCCAGTATACTCATATAGCTCATGCACACCTTTACTCTACTGTAACATAATCCCAACATGCATATAACTAAATAAATTATATGCACAAATAATCGAGTAGTAAATTCAGAACTTAAATGTACACATAAATTCTAATTGTAATCGTTGCTGGAAATGTACATGGGAGCAACAATATCCCCCCAACCATTAATTGCTCCACCTATTCCCTGCAAGCTTAGATAAGCTTTCCTTCAAATCAACAACCTCATTGATTCCTGAATGGTATATTTTTATAATTTTCCTTCTAAGTAGAATTTCTTGGCAACATCCTACCTTTTTGGGTCTGCCAACCCAAATTTCTATGCTTTATTTCTTTTAGTTTTTGAAAAAGGTGTTTTTTCCTTTTTCTTGAAAGCCTAAATTTCTCACCCACAATGCTTTATTCCACATTTACTTAGTGTTTCTCTCCAATTAAGTGATTTAACATATCTTTCTATCCCACCATATTAAATCTTGTTTATCATCTCCAATGGATTTTTAGGAGTCATTTAAGGGAAGGTTTATTTTGATCTCATCCACCAATAATGGTTTCCATATCTTGAAAATAATCTCTTAACTCTAGTGTTTCTTTCCTAAGTAATTTCCAACTTGTTATTCATTACATCATAGTAATTTAATTATTCACATTCATTTGAAATCCAGCATGGCTTTCTAGCCATAAAATCTAAAAATAGAAAGACATTACCATAAAGAATAGAGGGGTATTACATCATCCCCCTATTTTTAATTCAACATCGTCCTTGGTGTTCATTGTTCAATTTCTTCCTTGCTGAAACAATGTTGGATAGGCATATTGTAATGTATCCTCTAGCTCCCAAGAAGCCTCCTCAGGTGCAAAGTTCTTCCATTGCACTTTAAACTAAGTTATGGCTAAATTCTGGAGCAAGATCTATTTCTGGTTTAATATATGAAGTGGCTCTGTGAGGAAATATCCTTCTAGTTCCACCTATATCAAATTCCAATCAATTATGTGAGAATTATCATGGATACATTTTTTTAACGAAGATACATGAACAATATTATGGAATTTAATATGGATGGGCAATCCCTGTTGATATGTTACTGGCCCAACTCTATCGAGAATCTAAAAATCCCCATAGAACCATTGTGCCAGTTTGGTATAGGTTCTTGTTGTTAAGGTACTTTTTCTCGATTCCACTCTTAATTATACATGATCTCAAACCTTAAATTCCTTGTGAGTTCTTTTTTTATCAACATAACTTTTATGTCTATCCTGTGTTGTCTTTATGTTTTTTATAAACTTCCGCAGCAGTTGTTCTATTACTTGTAAATAATGTGAGCCCAATATTATTTTATATTCTAGTTGACTCCAGCTGAGAGTTGTGTGCCATTTCTACCATATAAGGCTTCGAAATGATTCATTTTTATTGAATTTTGGTAACTGTTGTTGTAGGAAAATAATTCTAAGTGCAGAGAATCTTCCCATTTAGTAGATCTCTCCATGATGTACATTCTTATTATGTCCTCCAAAATCTGATTGGTTCTTTTTGTCTTTACATTAGTTTGGGGGTGATAAGAAATACTAAAATTTAATTGTGTTCCCATACCTCCAAATAAATATTTCCAAAATTTGGAAGTAAATTTAACATCCCTGTATGACAGTATCATTTTGGCCACTCCATGTAATCAGAAAATCCCTTTCATGAAAATGTTGGAAATATGAGTTGTTCCATAGGTAGATTGTACAAGTATAAAGTGTGATGCCTTTCTTAGGTTGTCTGCTATGACCATAAAGGAATCATGTTGTCACCTGGTTTTTGGTAATCCTATAATAAAATCTAGTGAGATCACATCCCATTTCCATTTAGGAATGGGTAGTGGGTTTAATCATCCTGCTGGGTGTTGGTGTTATACCTTTGACACTCTAAGCATTTAGACAAGTATTATGTTACTTCTTCTTTCATACTAGGCTAGTAGCATTCCTTCTTTAGTGAAATTATCATCTTTTGATATCCTATGTTTCCAGCATCTGGTTTCTTATGATATTCATATAATATTATTTTCTTTAGAGCACCTACATTTGTAACATACAATCTATTTTTGTAAGTTAGCATTTTTTCTAAGTTTTCAGCATAACCTAGAAATTACGTTTGTTACATTTTTTGTTGAATTTTGAGGTAGTTAGAATCTTCCTATGTTGAATTTATGATTTGTTTCATGAAATATGTACTAACACTGCAAAAATATTTTTATTAGAGCATGTCTATGCCTACCTAAAGCATCTACTATCTTATTTTATATTCATTTAATATGTTTGATATCGAATTCAAATTCACTAAGAAAATCCATCCACCTAGTCTGTCTAGCATTAAGATCTAATTGGATGAAAAAATGTTTCAGGTTGATATGATCTATTACCAAGGTAAATTTCTTCCCCAATAGTTATTGTCTCCACATTTTTAAGGCGCATATTACATAAGCTAGTTCTAAGTCATATATTGCATAATTTGTTTCATGTGTTTTCAGTTTTCTAGTCTCATACGCCACTACTGAATTTTCTCGCATCAAAACTTCTTCTAAACAAACATATGTGCGAACAACAAATTATTTATCCAGGTCTGTAATTTTTAAAATAGGGGCCACTGTAACAAAATGTTTTAATTTGTTAAAGCTTTCTTGACATTTGGATTCCCACACAAGCTTTGTTCCTTTCTTTTATAAGGATGTGAGAGGGTCGACTAGTTTAGAGATGTAATACTCTCCTCCCACATCTACCCAAGTAAGCACCCAACAGGTGTAAACATGTGATGAAGAGTTACTATGGTATGATTCAACTCCCCATGTGCCAGTTAAGGAAATGAAACCGATGAAACACACTACACATACCTTCCACACATATTGCAGAACCCCCATGAGTCATCCAAACATTCCAAGTGATTAGCCCCCGAGAAAAAATGACCTTTTATTGCATTAATCCCCCAATCACTCCCATGGAATGGGCATGAGTGTGACTGGGACCCTCCAATCACTCCCACGACATTAGTTTAACTGTGAATGGGGACTTTCGCAAGTAGTTTTGTGCCTTCAACTCCAAATTATATGCCTCTTTTTGAGACCCGGGGCTCAGGTCACTGCCCATAACTCCATGACACTTTCAGAAATGAAAGGTAACATTGAAATAATGACACAAATGTAATTACTTGAACAAGCACTTGAATGGACCCATACTAGCCATGCCAAGTATTTTGTCAAACATGTCAAAAATATACATTCTACAGGTTTAAATAACATATCTGAGCATAGGGGTCTCATACTTATCTGAGAATTACTAAGAAGCATTGTTTCCTTATCACAATAACTAAATTACCATATATTAGGCCATGTATTCCTTGCATAACCATTGATTAACCAAAACATGATGAGAACCATACAATTCCACTATCATAAAACTCATTCATAACCAACATATAACCAATTATAGAAATATAAAGGATATAACAACCAAATAAACCACATATAAACAAGTATAAAATAAACCACCAAAAAAGAAAATCATAAAATAAAATGTGTTTGTTAATTTTTTTCAAAAATTTGAGCAAACTTCATAAATTATTTTCAAAAGTTACACTTACAAATCAAATGTTCATAAATAATGAAACTTTCATAAATATTGAGATTTGATGTGTGTACTATAGGTACTATAATGACACTTTGTGGCATATAGAATTTTTTTGTTTTTTGTTTTTTATTTTTTATATATTTTAAAAATAGTTTCTATTTCTGATAAATTATATTTATAACCCCATAAAATTAGTCATTTAATCTATATGAACCAATCAAAAATAGAAATTAAAATTTAAAAATTTTGAAAATTATTTTTTCATTTTTAAAATATTCAGTTTAGTAATTATTTTTTTTCAAAACTTTAATAAACTTTATTAAAAAAAATAAAAAAATTCTAAAACTAATTGAAAATGTTTTTCAAAACATTTTGATTATAAAATGTTACAATATAACTTGCCACAAACAAGATACAATAAACAGGTATAACAAGTATTTTTCTCTACACATGTTGACTCTATAGACTCTATGGTAGTGTTGGCCATGAACTTAGCATGTTGGATACTGCCAATTGAAATCAAATCAATTCAGATCCTCGTGACACTAAAACACCTATTTTATATTCATTCCAATATCAACCGAGAAATCGATCTCTGCAAATGTCACACTCATGATTCCAAAAGTTTGCAAATGCAGACTAGTAGAGGAAGCAATAGGGAGTCTCTAGGTGTCCATCAGGGAGTGGTCCTATCAGAAGGGAAGAGGTAGCCGCTTTGCATTATACTTATGCTTAAATAAATTATACCATCCATCTACACGTACTACAATTTTCTAGTGTATAATTTTCTCCATGGTTATTTATATTTTAATTTGAATGTAAAATATGTCTTCCATACTGCTGGAAGCTTTATAATAGCGAGACATATATGGAATTGTTTGATTATTCTCTTTGTTGTCTATTAATATTTTTCCTTAAAAATAGATTAATTTTTCATTATATGAACAGATTGTAATTAAATTACTGTGAAATGTATTAAGTGACTGTCCTAAAGTATTTCAAATGATAGGCGATGCAAATGACACTATTTAAATATTCACAATTTAGGCAACTAGTTACGCCTTTTAACCATTTAAATATATTGTGCAATAATTTGTTAGATGAAGGTTTAGGAAACCAGTTATGATACTTTTGTCCATAGTGAATGCAATAACAATACTTACTTTTGTAGTAGCTATAAACTTAATCATTCATTATATATGGTAAATTTTTTATAAATTATTTTTAAGGAATTGATGTAAGTTGATAGATAATATAATTTTTTCAAGCAAAGTGTTAATGTAAATCATCTACACAATTTAAACTAGTTATCATACCTTTTAACCATTTCAATTTATTGCGCATGATAAAGGTTTAGCAAAATCAATCATGATAGGGGAGATCCTTCTATTGTTGTGCATGGACCAATACTAGTTTATAGTACTGGTCCCACACATCCATCAAAAAATCATCATAAACAATACAAAATATGCACATAAATAGTTTATATTAAGTTATATAAGCTATATAATTATGTCCAAAATGGGCCCATATATTGATTGCGCCAACAACTTTCAAACACCAAACCTTAACATCACAAGTTAACAAGACATAATGTCCCAAGTATCTCCATCTATGAACTACCAAATAAGCTAAAATGCACTACAAAACATTCCATTGAATTCTATTCAGGAGTACACATATCCCATCAAATAGTCACCCACTGATTTCCACTGGAGCAACACATCCCATTGCTCAATAATACCTGCACAAGAATAGGTGAAATGTGTGTGAGAAATATGCACATGTGTGTTTAACCATTCAACTTATTGAAGACGATAAATGACAACATTCAATTTACGAATTATTTCAGAGGATGAAATAAATGACACCAAACCTTTCAATTCAAGTATTAAGCACACCATCATTTTCAATTCACAAATTAAACACATGAAAGCACAAGGATCAACCATGAAATATTATCAGCCATTTGATCATGTACAAATAAATCCAGATCACACATTTGAATTTGGGAGATGGAAATCCATGCCAATATTCCCTACCAATTAAATTCTATATCAAAAAACTATAAAACATCAACTCTTACTGATTTTCATTTCAAACATTCATTCTACTCATCATCTACTGGAGACATACAATCAGAGTTATCAAACATTGTTACATTCATTCTATTCATCAGTCGTTGGATACATAGAAAAAAAGTGTGTGCACATTGTTACATTCATTCTATTCATCAACTGGTGGAGACATATAGGTTTGTTTTTGTTGAATAATGTTATCATTTTTGTTGAATAATGTTATTTTTGTTAAGAAACGAGGATAAATTAAAGCCATTATAGCTAATATCACTTGTTAAACAGATCACAAGATCCAATTACAGAAGCATTTCTATATCAATAATAGACCCACTAATTTAGAAACCAATTTCAATGCCACTATAATCTCAAATATTGCCCCTATAATTAAATATCATACTACTATAATAGTAAAGAATATCTTTTCATAGTTACGTAGTGAAAGGATGATGAAGGAAAGAATGAAAAATATGATCCTTGAGATGGGTAATAAATAATACAGAAAAGAAGGAAACATAAGATCATAAAGATAGTGCTTCTAGGGAGTGAAAGAATTTGTTTATTCTTACAAGGAAATGAGGGACATATTTTCTGACATCATGATGGTTCTGAAATTAGGGTGATTTACTAAAGAAGGAAACATATAAATTTATAATCCTAAAGATCCTGCATCTAAGAGTGGAGGATCATGTCTATTCTTGGAAGGAAATGTCGTAACATGGAGGAGGTTTGTGACCTCCTCAAGGGAATGGCCTAGGAACTTTATGAATTCAAAGAGAAAATTCTAAGGTCATGCACAGATCCATTGTTTGGTTAGGGGGGAATTTCTAAATGAATAACAAACCCATTCATTATTAATTATCTTTTAATTATTAAAATATCAGATTAAGACGAGATAACTACAAGATTATAGGAGCAGAACTACAAGGAATTAAACAAATGAGATGCAACAGATAATAATTTATTTCTTTATGAGGAATATTATGAGAAAGGTATTTAATATCCTAAATACCAGACCATAGACATTAAAATGCTATTTAATCATGATGATAATGTAGAGGTAGCAGATGACTTTATCTCCCTTGGTTCCACTTTCTGCTCATGATGGGGAGGAAGAAGAAGTGTACGACAAGGAAGTGTACTTAAATGATGACCATCCCTTAACTTGTCCCCTACCTAGCTCAAAATGATGTCTGATAATATCATGGTGGATGTGATAAATAAATATGAGCTACGACAAAGATTGAATGCACCTAATTTTAGAAGGGACAAGGCAACAAGGGGGGATGGAAATGCAAGAAGGGATGCACCTAAGGAGGTAGAACAAACTTATAAAGGAGAGGTAGCACTAAAGGCCTATTATTTGAAAAGAATAGCTATTCCAATTGGAAAAGAACCAAAATAAGCGGAGCATCCTAGTTTGGTAACCAATTTCAATGCCATTGTAACCTCAAATCTGACCCCTGCAATTCAATATCAAACTACTATAATAGAAAATAATATCCTTTCACATTTATGTAATGAAAGGATGATGAAGAAAATAATGAAACATATGATCCTTGAGATGGGTAATAAATAGTACATAAAAGAAGGAAATATAAGATCATGAAGATAATGCTTCTAGGGAGTGCAAGAATGTGTTTATTCTTACAAGGAAATGAGGGACCTGGTTTCTGACATCATGATGGTTCTGAAATTAAGGAGATTTAGTGAAGGATGAAACATATAAATTTATAATATTGAAGATGATGCATCCCAGAGTGCAAGATCATGTTTATTATTTGAAGGAAATGAAGCAACTTGGAGGAGATATGCGACGTCCTGAAGGGAATGACCTAGGAACTTTATGAATTCAAAGAGAAAATTTTGAAGTCAGGTAGATACATTTCCTCTCAAGTTGATTTTTTCATAATAGTGGCTTCAAAGGCATGGCATGGATAAGGATGTAGCCTCGAAGATGTCACAGGATATATAGAACCTACATGATAAGTTTGATAATTTTGACTAGAAACTGAAAAATCTCAGTTCCATTCAATTGATTTATGGACTATGATGAGCTTCTGCATATAAGGGGACAACAATGAAGGCATATAGTGCACCATTGGGTGGGGAAAACCAAAACTGTGAGTTTTGTGAGAAAATGCTATATTATCTCTCCATTAAGGTCTGCCAAGGTCCTCCATAAACTTGTCTTTACAATGTTTGTAAATCATATATCATATGAATTAAATGTAACAAGTTGTATGGGTTCTTAGTTGAGAAAGAAAGTGTAGATTATGTTCTTTCATTTTGGTTGTTGAACATATTTGTATAGAAAAATATATAAGGATAAAGGTGTTTATGTTGAAATATGTGACATGCACTAATTTTGACTTTGACCACGATGTAATAAGATTAGTTTTTGGTTAATACAAAAGAGTTTCAGGTGGCTATTTTAAGGCCTGATTAATTAAATCTTCTTTCCTAAGAAAAAGGATTATCCTTTAATATTTTTATCTTCATTGTATTATCAGAGGGGAGTTACCAGTGATCCTTGTGAGATTGTGAAATCTAGTCACAATTTAAAGATGAAAAGGAAAGTCAAATATACCCGACATCAATTTGTTACTTCCTCTTTATATAAACTCTTGGAGATTTTAGTTTATAGGGTATGTATTTGTAAGGAAAGATCTTATTTTGAATAGAAAGGAGCTATCTTCTTGTATTTATGTTAGTATTTAGAGGAACTATAATTAGATAGTATTATTTATATTAGATAAGAAGTGAAAGAAGGAATTAGATGTCAAGATATATTTTATATAGTTTAGTTACAATAATTAGCATAGAGTAAGAAGAAGAACAAGAAGGAAAGAAACCTCTTACCTATATTTGACTTAGGCTTTGACTTGCAAGAACAAAAAGAACTAGAACTAAACCCTTAGACATTTAGACTTTGAAAGGGAATAACTACATAAAGGGACTGCAACTAAGAACCCTTACTCTCTATAGCTCTTGTTGATAACTCATATTTTTGCCAACTAGGAATTTAGATCTTATACTTTGAGAAAATAGTCCAAAAAGATAAAATGAATGCCAAGAACAATTATTTGAGGAAATAGAAAAATATTTGAGTTGAAGAAACTGTGTTATGTAAAAGATGTCACAAAAAGAAAAATGAAGTAAAAAAACCAAAGCCACGGTTTAATGTTGAAAAGGAAAGTAAAATATAAACATTAATTGCAAGCAGATTACGACATTGATTAAATGTTTGGATAACAAAAAAAATCAGCTAAGGATCAATAAAGAAGTTAAAATGCAAGAAAGAGTCAATGGCACTGTCACTGCGAATCTGACCCCTGGAATTCAATATCATACTACTATAATAACAATGCTTCAGACCTGATATTTTTCGACAATTTACAATAGGTCACTTTTGAGGAGAAGTAAGCTTACAAGTGATTGAAAAACTACACTGCAATCATCAATAACATGCAACAGACCTTAGAAGATCCTCACAGGCTAGGCAAATCAATCAAATAAATCCCACAAACCTGCAAGAGAAATCTCGAAAGAATTTTTATGTGTGAATCCTCACTATTTATTTCTAGATTTCGTTTTTCTTTATGTGATTTTAATTATTCCAAGGCTCTTGTAATATGAAATTTTATGTGTGAAAACCCTTCAAATTATGAGTTTAATATCTGAGATGTATTCAATCACCCGTAAGGTTGATGTTAAGGAAATGTAAGATTAAAGTTACAATATATAGATAAAGCATTGATTGTTGTTGCTCATTGATTGCAAAGGCCAAAGAATTACCTTGTTTTGTAATACAATTTTTTAAAATCACAAGTTCGTGGTAACTTAGTAGTTTATTTCAGATCACACAAGAAAGAGGAGGAGGCGGGGGAGAGGGGGGGCCGACTGCTACCATGTTCATCATATGAGCATAGGAGGGTGATTTGAATGCTCCCAATGCGCCCTGTAATGTCATTGAAAAGGACACTATGGTGATAGATCATGCTATCCCATCATCAACCACAGAGCCACCTTTAACCACAATGCAAGGTGCAAGTTCAACAAAGAAAATTAGTGTCGTCAGAGGCTGGACAAATCAAGACATGCTAGCTGCAATTGATAACATCAAGTTTAAGATATATTCAAACCATGCCTCTACAAAAAAGCATGGTATTACTGCCTCTAACGTACATTATTAGATAAATGGGTTGACTAATACAAAGAGTAGAGGGCCTATTACAGTATTATGACTGAAGAGGAGGAGGATGAAGTGGTCGAGTGGTGCAAGGAGATGGCCCAATTGTGTGATATTTTATTTAAGATAAGATTCCAAAATTAAGAAATTAAAAAAGATATTTTATTTAAAATAAGTTTTCAAAATTAAGAAATTATTCTATAATAATTTATATATATATATATATTTAAAAAAAAAAGATAAAAAAGAATTTGGCAGTAGCAAGAAAGGGGGGCTTTCTTTGTAATTCAATCCATAGGGATATTTGTAAACTTCTTAAATCCAAGTGAATTATTTATTGGATTCATATTTCTAGGATAGTAAAGATTTGTTCTATATCATTTTCAGTTTCAATCTTTTCACTTTTCACCTATTTTCTTTTCTATAATGAATATCATTATTGTAACTTTCAAGCCAAGGTCCTCACATATTCAAGATTTTACAAAGAAAATTTGAGTTTCATATTTCTTTATGATTTTTTGTTTGCATCAAATGTTTGTAAAATAAACAAAGTATGGCTAGAGAAATTCGATTTCTCTTCTACTCTTTTCCATGCCTTGAATATATGCATTTAAGTTGATAATTAAAGTCATCAAAGATATGCTTATCAACTAAATTGATTTTGATGCCCAATAGCTCAATTTTGTTAATGTCAGCTTTCCTGTGACTGCCTTACTCGCTACCAAACCTCATGTTTATTATATTTCTTAAGCCTATTCTACCTTTTAATATTTAATTCTTGTGCTCTACACTTTGATCTAAGAGGTTTGTAGTGTTTTATCTTAGTCTACTACTATTTATTCTAAACCATATTTATCACCCCTTTCTCTTTTAAATCTACCTTTATGATATTAAATAACATGTTGTGCTTACTAACAGTGAGTAATGAGCTGTTATCAATAGCTAAAAGGAGCCTTATTTGCCCCAAAAGCTTGCTTGAGGCAAAAAATGGGTCCAAGATGCTTTGGTATAGTTCCTAAACACTCATGAACATCTCAAGGAATGACATATTTTGGTGTCATTACCGGGGAACATAATTGAAGAAATTATTTCCCTAAAAAATTACAAAGGTCAAACCTATTTCTTGAAAATGAACAAAGAACAAACATAGGTTGTACAGTTTCACCTGGTGACTCCACATTTTGGTGATTCCATTATTATCTAATGGCATATTCATTTTATTTACTAATAGTTACAAAATATGCTCCTCTCCATTTTTCAAATTTACATGGTTTTCCAAATCCACTGCTTAATAGCAACAAATATGAATGCAACCTTCCAAAAATTAGAGAAAATGATGAAGAAAATTTTTCTTTCCATTTGCAAGATTTTCCTAGTCTTATGCATCAACTTGAAATTTTTGACAAGGATGTTCTCATGAAGATGCTCATGATATCTCTAAACAAAGATGTGAGAAAATGGTATTAAAGATTTCATTTAGCCAATATTTCTTCATTGAAGGATTTTCACGCAATGTTTAATTCTTATTGCAAAACAATGCATTCAAATGGCCTTATTTTCAAATATTTTTGTGAGCTAGAATGAAAGGGAATGTTATCAGAGCAGTGATAATGAAAAATACAATTCCTTTATGAATAACACTTGTAAACATCCTTTCAAGAAGCGCACGAAAGGTGGTATGTGACAATACAAGTTTTAAAAAACTAATATTTCTACTTCTATGGATTACTTTTTCAAACGGGAATTTCATCAAGAAATCAAGAAAGGTATATTGTTGTTTCAAATCTTTTCCAAAATCAAGTTATTTATAAAGAACCTGAGACTAAATCTGAGGAAGGAAATGAAGAAGAAGTTGATGAGAAAACCCAATCAAATTTTTCAAATCAATTGAAGGTAATTTCTTGTCTTTTTCATTTTCTCACTAGGATCGCAAAAAGAGAAACAAGTTGGTATTATCGCAGAAGTGGAGAAGTTGGAAATCTTGCAAAAATAGGCTAATAATGTTGATAAAGATAGGGTATTAGCTCCTAATCATAAGTGTTTTTTCCATAGCTTTCAAGATCTAGTGGCAATATGGATGCAGTCAATATTGCTTAAGATATCAAAATATTTCACTTTCGTAAGAGTATAGTTTCAAAATTTTAAATATTAGGTTCAATTTTTTTTAATTACACAATTGTTTTCTATCATATTCCTGCAAAAGGATGAAAATAATGTTCACTCATTCAATCAAATATTTTTACTATTGCACTAGAAGTTTACTTTTATTTAACTAAAAAGGTTGATTAGATTAGTATAAGAGTTGGTTGTTCATAAATAATCTTTCCAAATGAGCATTTTGTTTTCAATTTGTAGAACACTTTTTATTTTCAATTTGCACATATAATTGTTTCAATGTTGAATAAGCTGATAGAGAGAAACAAATAAATGATTTCAATGAATCATAGATGAGAAGGTACAAGGATATATTTATAAACAAAAGGTGAAGGAATGTTGTCTACATGTTCTTTGTGCCTCACAAAGAGAGACTATCCCCAGTTGGAGCCAATGTTGTAACATAAAATGACTCCACCAAAATTCTTGAATTCACACAAGTTTGGCTTATTCATTGATCTCGCCCTTGCCCCCTAAACCAATTTATCCTATTTATCAAAGATTATATCTTGGTTAGAACCTACCCTTTCTTCACCAAGTCCTTGTTTTATTATCCAATCCCACTATTACTTAGATCCAAGTTAAAAAACCAAAAGAATAAATTATTATTATTATTTAAAATGAATTTTTAAAATTAAGGGCTTAATATATAATAACTTTTATTAAAAAAAGGGAGAGATAATTTTGGAAGTAGTGAGAGGGGAGTTTTCTCTATAATTCAGCTCTTAAGGCTAATTGTAAACTTCTTAGATCTAAGTGAATTGTTTATTGGATTCATGTCTCAAGGATAGTAGAGCCATGTTCCTATGTAATTTTTTGGTTTTAAGCTTCTCACTTTTCATCTCTATTCATTTCTATTATGAATGTAATTATCACGTCTTTCAAGCTAGGGTCCTCATATATTCAACATTTACAGAGACAATTTTATTTTCATATTTATTTATATTTATGGTTTGTATGAAATGTTTATACAATAAACAAAATATGGTTAAAGAATTTAGATTTCTTTTCATCTTTTCCATGCCTTTGTATATATGCATTTAAGATGATCATTAAAATCATCAAACAAATGTTTATTAGTTGGATTAATTTTAATACCCAACAATTCACTTTTCTTCATCTTAGGTTTCTTATGACTTCATTACTCACTACCACACTTGAGGTTTATTAGTTTCTTTAAGCTTGTTCCACCTTTCACTTCTAGTTATTATTCTCTGCACTTTGAGACACCATGTCAAATGGATAAGCTTTTGATCTAAGAGGTTTACAATGTTTTATTTGTGCCTACTACCATTTATTCTCAACCCTATTTATCATCCATTTAAATTTTGAATATGACACTACAAGCTTAAATAATATACCACTTCTTATTACTAATAAGAAGTTATCTATTATCAATAGTTGAGGGAGCCCCTGCTTGCCCAAGAACTAGCTTGAGGACGAAAGTGGGTCCAAAATGCCTTGAAATCATTCCTATATAGTAAGGGACATATCAAGGAACAATAGGGGATATTAATGAGATTTTGATATCATTTTTTAAGATCAGTATGCTCATTGTCAAAAATTTTATTTATTGGAAAATATGAAACTATCTTGTATAAATTCAACACCTCAGATTTGGGTGTCCTCCTAAACTTTGATGCCCATCAGGGTCCTCATGCTAGTTCGATCTAACACATTAATGTACATGGATGGGTGGCACCTCTCCTTTGTTAGCCCTACAGATAACATTCAATGCAAAAGTGAAGGTGGTGAATAGATGAGGACAGGGCACTCATACCCTACTCAGGACATGAACTAAGGAATTATTCCACCAAGGGACATCCATTCTCATATTCAAACTCCTTTGTAGAAGGTTGGACACCACTCCATTTTTAGAGAAATTATGATCAGGGAGTTCAACACTAAATGAAAACAATTTTGCTACATGACAATTTTGGTCCATGAATGAGGCCGTGCTAGAAGAGGAGGGTGTGGAAGAGGCCATGAAGCCCCCATCCCTAGCATGGACAAGGAATTGAATAAATTGATGAGGATTTTCCATTGCACATCAAGCACTTTGTCACAACAATGGAAGCACATGAGATTCGAAACACTACCAATGGTCATTAAGTAGTCAAGAACTTGCTTGGTTGTCATCTGAGAGATTAAGAGGAAGTCCTATGTGTTTTGGAAATTAGAATTGTGGACATATATCTCTATCTAATCCAGACTCGGTTGACTCTGATGGCCCTATAAGAGGCTCTGGTAATTCAATTCCCTCCTCCTCCCCCTTTTTCACCTGCATATAACTTGCTTGCCAACTTTTGCAATTGAAACTCAATTCGTTAAGGTACCAAGCCTCCCAACCCTAAACATCTAGGGTCCCAAAAAAGAAGGACTAGCAACCAGACAATCCCAACTCTTATGGCCATGGGGAGAAGGAATTCACTTCCGCCAAAAATATTGTGGATGCAGTCCATCCAAAGGGTTATACCTCTCAGTAGGAAGCCAACACCAACACAGGTGGTGTGTTTTTTGAAGGTGAACAGTCTACTTGGTTACCTGAAGGCTGTGATGCTCCCTTCCAGTATCTCACTCATCATGACCATGCTCGTTAATTATCTCCAGGAAAGGCTCTCTCAACCTCTACTTTACTATTTTAGTTATGGACCTTTATTGTTTCAGTCCACATTTCATTTGCTACATTTGTTTTCGCTTTGGTCCTATTAAGTCAAACATTGGTCTCTGGAGTCTTAGGGAGACCATCTGGTTTTCCACTTAAGGGAAGATTGTTCTTCCTAAACATGCTTTAGGTCATGAAGCCTTTTGTACACAAAATGAATACATCTCAGACTTAGTCTACTGATGTTTATCCATGGATGTATTTTATGGAAACTTTTGAAAATATAATAAAAGTTCTCTTGCTTCCAAAAAAAAAGGTCCTAAATAATGCTCCCACATGAAAAATTAAAAGTTCATATGATTATCAAATTTTTAATTTTAATAACAACAAACATTATGAATGTTGAAATATCCTTTGGTAAAAATCACATAAAGAAACTATAAGTTGTCAACACATATTCTTTTTGAAAATTTAAAAGTTTGTAATAAACTATATCCTATACATCTATTTATAATAATAATAGTAAAAACTTAAAATAAAATCAAACCAAATAAAAATTATTTAACATTTTTTTAACATTAACTTTTATTTAAGTATTTATAAATTATTTAATCACATTTTACATATATTTTAAAAATAAATTATAATTATAATTATATTTTGTAAATAAAAATTAATTTATATATATATATATATATATTCTGCTATAAACTAAACAAAACAAAAAATATTATTTAAAAAAAATCACAATTTTATATAAATAAATAAGGATATGTGCAGTTCATGAATAGGGAATGCAACACCAGCCTACCTTCCCAAGCGAAGGCACGTGAATATATTTATGCCTCAAGATCCTCACTCATGTTCGTAAGGACAATACCAGCTATGAGACGTCATAGGTTCCCACTACATCAATTTTCCATGATAAATAATGTCATAAACAATGCTAACATTTGTCAATATAAATGAGACACACATGTAGGTATGAATAGCCATAGCCATGTTAGCACATTTAAATAATCTTCAATCAGGATAAGGGTTTCCCATATAATAAAGGTTTCGACCGACCTAAAAGTCCTTACATGAAATGGAAATAGTCAGATCTAATTAAAGAAATAAAAGATGGCGAATGAGGAGCGATAATGGTGTAGTGAGACTTACGGTGGGGTCTTAGGGTACTGTGAGTTTATCCCAATGATTTACAAATATATAATTATTTTTTTATTATTGAATGACTCAGTAAAGGGCAATCTAATCAAGGTACCGTAAAATAATGGAACATGGACAAAGAGTCAAAGAAATTTGTTCGCAACTAGTATATTAAAGTATAATAAATCCTTTGAAAGCTATTTATGGATATTTTAAACCAAGCTGCCTTAAAGGTTGAAGAAAGGATTAATAGAAAATAGAGTGAGAAGAGAGCTAGGAAAAGTCATGTACTAGGGAAAGCACAACAAATGAATATCCCAACCTCTAATAGAAGAAATTGCAATTCCTAGTAATCAGTCACCAAGAGGAGGTCATTTTAGAGGTAGAGGATGTTTCTGATAGGCGAAGGTAGAGATTACCAACCTAGATGCTATACAAGTGAAAAAATGGGCATACGTCACCTGAATGACCAAAAAATACTCTAGCAGTTTAAAGGAGTTCCCATGTTGAAGAAACAAAAGAATAAAATGTGAATCTACTTACATAACTTCTGCAAGAGGAAATTTCTCGCTGACAAAAAGAGTCTTAATAAAATGAGAGATATAACATAAGGAACCATCCTAAAGGAAAATCTTGTTCAAGTTTGTTCATGATTGTGTTCAAGTTAAGAGGTAAGTGTTGCAAGGTTGTAATTGATAGTGGTAGTATAGAAAATATTGTTTCTACAGATATGGTAAAGGAACTTGATTTGAAAAGAACAAGAAATCCAACCCCTTATAAAGTGTCAACGGTGCAAAAAGGGCATGAAATTCTAGTAAATAGATAGTGTAAGGTGTAATTTATGATTAGGAGGTATAAAGATGAAATATTATGTGATATAATGCCCATGAATGTTTAGTATATTCCGTTGGGAAGGCCATGGCAGTATATTAGAAGAGTTATCCATGATGGTAGAAGGAATACATATAAAGTTGAGAAAAATGGTAAGAAGCATACATTGTTACCTTTGCAAGAAGGAGTCAAAGAGGAAGATGGTTCTAATGTGTTGTTGATTCCCACAAAAAGGTGGGATTCCCACATTGAGCGAGAGGCCCGGGGAGGAAACAATGGCAATCTATTAAATTATTCATAATAACACTAATACCATCAAGAGAGTAGAGCATGGCCATTGCCCCAACCAAAGTATACTAAAGTATGGGCATTCATAAATTTGGACTCCATATCCATCCCTTTGGATTAACCCTGAAAAAACAAACATTAACTTATTATACAGATGCACAGAAAGTGCATTACATTCTTAAAGACAAGTATAAATTTATCGCATGCAATAAACATTTGACATTTTGATGACATTTAGTGCTATAGAAGAAGGATGATGACTATACTACCAAGATTCAAGCTAGCACAACTAACTTCTTCAAGCCAAGAGTAGGGGATAGGGGACATCCTTGTTTGACTCTTATATTACAATTAATTTCTTCTGAAAACCCCTTAATGTTCCTAAGCTTGGGAATGACACTTTCATATAGCCCTATAGTAGTAGCTCTTAGCTCACTAGGAACTTTTAGCTCTTTTAACATATTCCAAAGGTTAGTCCTGGGAATAGTATCAAAAAAATTTCTAAAATTGAAGAAACAATCAACAAGTTTGGTTTTATTATTGCAAAATTCTTCCATAATGATCATAAATGGAAGAAGATGGTGCATAATGAAATGATATTCCCTAATCCAACTTGTCCTTTAACTCTTTTCTATGACTTTCAAGCCATATGCTTATCTTTTTTTCCAAAATAATTACTTAAAGCTTGGAGAAGACGGGGATAATCATAGTAGCCCTATAATTAGAGAGATTATTTTTATCCCCACTTTTAATGATAAGAATAATGATTCTTTGAGTCTATGGTTTACAAAATCCCTATTAACTGCTAAAGTGAAGAGTTTGGGTATATCATGGATGAGGATAGGCTCTCAAATTTTCAGTATTTCACAATTGTACCTTTGATGTCCTTAGACTTCCCCTTTGCAAGATTCTTAGCCCCAAACTTTATGTCTTCTATAAAAAATACTTCATCATTTATACAAACATTTGAAATATTGTCCACAATAATAGGAGATTCATATATATTTTTGAAGTAAAAATTCCATTCATTTAGAGCATTCTATTATTTTCTTTATTTTTAGAAATCAAAACTCACCTCCACAATCTCTTAAGATCGATATTTGATAGGTGGATTGATCTATAGTTAATGTTAGTTTTGTTGTGCTAATTTCAACTTTAGATTTATAAAAATATGCTTGTCAACTTTTTCATGTGCATGGTTCCTTTAAGGTGTTTGAGAACATAAACACGTAAATTTTATGTCAATTTTTATGTTAGAATCATGACCAGAATATCATGAAATATAAATGTTGAACAACAACAAGAAAATGAACAACTGTCAGCAAACCATCAAGAATTACACTTAACAAAATGTTTTGGTAGATGAGTTCACCCCTCGTGGTCTACATCTCCTTGGTCCAGCTACCATGGATTGGGCCTCCGTATTTGATCAAAATGGAAAAAAGTATAGTTTACAATGTTGTTCAGCTCCTAAAACCTGCTTCAATGGACTCAAAGAATCCAAAAACCCTTAAGATGACTCTCCAAACTCCTCAAATGGACTACAACTATTCTGGGCTTGACCTCCTCCCCGGTGGCCCTAGGCTTCATAAAATTTCAATGTGGAAAATTCACATACAGAATTGCCCCATTGCCTCTGAAACTTATTCCATTGTGTTCAAAATGTCAAAATCATCTAGGAACACCTTTTTCTGATCTCAATTTGGTCAAAAAATGCTCCAGTTATGGCTCAAGCACTCTTTCCCTAGAAAAATTCCTCTAAAACTGGATTGACTCCAGTTAAAGCTGCTAAAATTAGGTAAAAATGTCAGATTTAGTGGGATTCGCCAAAAAAATGTTGGTTTAACTCCAGATTAATTAAATGATAACTGTGATTAGCTGGAAGATTAGTGCTAATCGTGCAGATAAGGCTAACAGTTTTCCGAAACCGTTGGTGACTTCTGCGGTGTGTTCGCATATGCAATAACCATTTGGGGTCATGGTTTATGGAGTCATTGCATTAACTGTCTACGGTGAATGTTGGTGTGTTCACATGGCTTCGGTAACCGTCGTAGTGCTATAGCCTCGACGGTTGTTGTAACCCACCTGTAACCTTAACCATGTTATCTGTTGCGTTCACATGTTTTGCGATAACCGTTGGGGTGACGATTTATGGAGCTACTGGTTAATCATTTGCATAACTGTTTGGTGTAATCGTAGTTGTGTTCACATGGGGAGGGCTGGCCTGCATGATGTCCCTCCCCTAACCGCCAACCCAAACTACAATAAAGTTTAAATATTAATGGTCCACCATATGGTTAAGTCATAACTAGTAGCGGAGGCAGTAGAGAGTCTTGGTCTGCAGGTAGGAGGTTAAGGAGTCAAACATTGATGCCTCCATAATATTTTTGTTGAACTATCCTCTTCCTAGGCCGTTGGGAGGTGCCATGTGATGGCCTTCAGGCTTTTCGCGTGGCATTCTCTCATTGGTCTAAAACCAACCAATATAAATGCGCCATGTCACCAATCTAAAACCTAATAAGAACACGACACTTGTCGCACTGTGATTATATGTTGACCATTTGTTGACCTTGCCTCATCACTTGCCACATCAGTAGTACGAACTGCTGACTGTGCAGTGACTGGGCATTTTTTTTTAAATTTTGCCTATTTAGCAAAGTAAACAAAACTCAATAGATTCCTCATACGAACTCGGTTTTCAGTGAATCAAGTTACGTTGGCATCATATCGCCAATATAGACGCAATCATTCAGCGTTCAAGGGATTCCGAGCACTTTTATTTTTGAGCTATTTCTTGCCCCTAATCCAGATTCCGATCATGGATAAGCTTCTCTTGATATCTATCAATGTAGTGCCCCTTTTCCTCTAAATTATGGCTTTGTATCTTCTTTTCTTATCTAATTTTAAGCACTCAATGGAAGTATCCATGATGGATTTTCTACCATTTTCACATTTGTTGTCATGCCATGGGTTGACTATCCTATTTGTCTTTTTCCTTAGCACTTCAATATAGAATTTTTTAAGGAAGTAGAGAGATTTGTCATAAAACTATGATATAGGTCCTAAATATTGTTCTTATAGGATAGGATATTTAGTTCAAGTCCTTGAAAAAAGATTAACTTTATTTTCATCAAAATGAAAGTATCTTCGGTTACTCCATTTTTCCTCAATAGATTTTTTGTGCAAGACAAATTTTAGGGTTAGGGATAAAGGTCTATGATGAAATTCACGTTCATGGTCATTTAAAAGGTAAAAATTTATTATTTGTTTGTATATGGGGATATCTAAAATCACATAATCTATGACGTTATTGCCCAACCCATGGATACAAGCCATCTGGTAAGATTTAGCCATTTCATTAGAATTTTGCAAAGTATTAGATCCTAAAGGACATATAACTTGTTTAGCATGCCATACAAATCCTTGGTAAAGTCTGCATATTTTCTTTTCTACTTATTAAGGTGATAATACAACCTTCATTTCTTATAATGTGAAAATCTTGTTCTAAGATTTTGCAGAAACAATTCTAATCTAGATTGTTTTAATATAAGTAATATAATTTGCATTAATTATTATGGGTAAACACATATTTAAAAATGTTTAAAGAATTAACTATTATCAAGGAAAACAATTGCTAATTTTTATGTAAATAAAATTAAAAATAAAATAGAATAATTAATTTCATAAATTACAAATAAAACAAAATATAGTGTTTAATTATTTTAACTTAAGTAAACTATTTTTATTTATGATTTTATTCGAAGATAAGAATAATAAGATTTTATTAAAAGATAAAAGTAATTAATTATAGCTAAGTATTATTTGAAAGTTTTATAATTATTTATGATTAATATTAACTAATGACTCTAATAATTTTTAGATTTAATGCATTTATGATTAATTTAAATATTTAAAATTTAAATTAATTTATAATTAATTTATTTTATAATTAATTTATGTTAATATATAAATATATGTCCCTTTAACTTATTATTTATCAAAATATATTTAACTATTTATAGATTATCTAATTTACTTTTATAACTAACTAATAATTATATATAATAACTTTATAGCTAAGTTAATTTATTTAATTTATTTTATTATATATTAATTTAAAATTAATTTAAATTAATTTATTTCAATATATATTTATAAATACATGTTCGTTTAACTTATATTTTGATTAAAATATAATTTAACTAATTTTGGATTACTCTATAACTAACTAATATTTATAATAACTTTGATAACTAACAATTTAGATTA
The DNA here is from genome assembly GCA_031772625.1 of Pinus tabuliformis. Classification (NCBI taxonomy): domain Eukaryota; kingdom Viridiplantae; phylum Streptophyta; class Pinopsida; order Pinales; family Pinaceae; genus Pinus; species Pinus tabuliformis. The sequence continues at coordinate 826,432,868 of CM062808.1, forward strand.
ATTTATTTTATGATTTACGGATTCAAATTTTACTTATTCTAATATATTTTTATAATTATAAAATGATCTATTTCATATTTTAATAAGAATATTGACTTATTTAATAAAGTTTTTAACCCTTATCTAGGTCAATTAGCCATTTCTGGTGGAATCCAACCGTTGTCATCATAGTCGTTATTGGTCTAGAATGTTTTGCTATCTATTTAATATGCATAAGTGTGATCTGTTCATTCAACTTGTCCTCACGATGAACCACACTAGTTGGTTCGAAAGGTGTTGACACATGAAACATCATGTGATTTACTTACACTGAAAGAATCTCTCTTAAACTCGATATGGATCACAGAAGCCTCAATACAACAATTAGTAGAATAAGTTAATTTTCAAATATTGTTAAATTTAATTAAAAAATAAATTAATTAACTTTTTAATATTATGAATTTTATTTTGAAAACTATATATAATTTATTATTTAAATTTATTTTAAAAAATTAGTTATATATAAAATTTAACTTAGTTATAAAAAGAAATATGATTATTTTACTATGTATATTCAATCTACACTTATGCTTAAATTAAATTTATAATATGTTTTATTCCTTATGAATTCATAATAGTTGTAAATTAAATTTATAATATGTTTTATTTCTTATGAATTCATAATAGTTGTAGTGTTAAAAAGTATAAATATTAGAAAAAGATGAGAAATTTTTAATAACTTATTGAAAAATATAAAAAATATAAAATGTTCAATAAAAAAAGTTAAGTGACTTAGGTAATTTCAATCAAATTCAAATATATTCAACGTAATAATATTCTTGACTTCAAGAAGAATACCACATCTATTTGCCAAAAACGTTTGCTTGCCAAAAACACTATGCCTTAAAACCACAGCTCCTTCCATTACAGAACGTGTTGATAACACACCTCCTTTAATTGCAGAATGCTTTGAGAATCTCAAGTACAAACTTCCCTAATCCATTTTCAAACCTCTTAGGAGTATCTTCAAACTTGTTATGCTTCTACACAAATAGTTTTATGTTTTTAAAGTATTAGATAATAACTCCCAATGAATAAAGGCCAACAATTTGATTAAATTATATTAAAAAATTGGAGTTTTCTTTGTTTTTAAAGTATTAGATAATAATTCCCAATGAATAAAGGCCAACAATTTGATTAAATTATATTAAAAAAATTGGAGTTGTCTTTAGTGTGATTTTTTGGACTTTCCAGCAGAAAAATTTTGAGGTGAAATCTTGATTTGTGTTATTTAAATTGGTTTTTTGATTCTATATATGGATTCAACACCTGAAAACCCCCTAAGGCACTTTGATTGTGCACGGGCTACACATCAAACTTGTCATTTCAATAAATTTATGCCTAATTTTAAAAAAAAATTAACCGGAAAACCGCACCTGAAAATCTCCCAAAAAATCTCACTAAAATAACTCTAAAAAAATCCAACTAAATTATATAAAAAAAATAACTTTTGAATGTGTGATTGACATAATTACAAAATATTCTCCCATAAACTTCCACATTATCATTATATTGCCGAGAAATTTCCATTTTTAAAAATTTATATAAATAAATAAGTTATTTGACAAGCAAAATAATTATACAATTAAAAAGTCTATTTTTAATTTTTAATTTATTATCATTATTCAACCAAATAATGAAACATTTAACCTAAACAATTATTTAGGTTAATTGTTTAAACATTTTTATAGGAAGCATTTAACCTAAACAATTATTTAGGTTAATTGTTTAAACATTTTTATATAAATTAAAATTTAAAATACGTATTTAGTTACAAAATATTATTTTAATAAAACCAATTTATTACTGTATATTAAAATTCCTGTCTACCAATTGTGCGGAAAATAATTCAAATAAATAATAACAATATGTAATGGGTTATTATGGCCCATCAAATCCTCGAAACAGAGAAATGCCTATCTTAAATTCGTGCTGAGGTGCGTCGGTTGAGCGATATTCCCAAATATCGCACTCAGGCGTGCGTAGGTTTGCACATGCAGCCGAGCCGACTAAGTCTAGCTCCGGCCAGTCACAAGTGAAGGAGGTCGCATAACAAAACTTCAAAGGCTATTTCTAAGACACGATGTACTGTCCTGCTTTGGTTATTTATATTCAATTGGAAGTGAAAATATGGTGCTTTTTTACCACGACGAAACGTATGGAAGTGTTATTTGTTGTAATTTATATGTAAATTTTGGATTTTTATTTTTTATTTTTTCCTTTATATAATAGTTAATTTTAATTTATTTGCATCACATATTAATTAATTTATTGTGTTGAGAGGTGTATTTTATAATTTAATATAAATTATGTTTTTGTTTTTTAAAATAATAATAAAATATTTTTTAATTAAATACAAGTTTAATTGTAATTTAAAAAATAACATATATATATATGGGGTTAGTTTAAATTAAAATTTTATAAGATATTAATAAGTTCATTCTTACTCTACTTCGGTCAATTTTTACTAATTATTAATATTATAATCTAATACAATCTATATAAAGATGTGTTACAAATATTTCATTCTTACTCTCAACCATAAATAAAATATCTCAATCTCCATAAAAAAAATATAACAATTTTATACCAACTTAAAAAAAAATTATAAATAAAAAATCCTTATATTTTCAAAAAAAAGATGTATAATTCTTATAAATTTTAATAAATTTCAATACAACATTTAAACAAACTATTTCAATATCCATATTAAATACTTTATTTTAATATCAAATTCATATGTATACATCATAAGAAAATGTTTTGAAAGTAATAAAATTCAATTACTTAGTAATAAAAAAAAAATGTAATTCATTCAATTTTTAATATAAAATTAATATAATATTTAAGTCTATAACAAATTACTTTTTATAATAATGGAAACCCTAATTCTTTTAGCAATTGCAGGGTTCTTTGAATATTTTCTTTTCTTCTTCATGCCACTAGCTTTTATATGAAATCCTCTAATTTTAGTGCTATTGCCGCAAATATGATAAAATAGTGAGAACTTCTTTGGCAACAGGGTTATCCCCGCATCCATTCTAAGTCCATCACTCTAGATCGCTTGAACCTTTCAATTTTCATGAGACCAATCTCACGGGGTACCTTTTATATACAAGTGAAATTTCGTGATCTTGTCTCTCCAATGAAAATCAAAATATAAGATTCTACAAAAATCCCGTGTCTTTATGCAGCTCCTATATAAAGGTAGGTATCCTTAGGAAGAAAAGTCACTCAGATATTACGACCTAGCCAAGGATGTTTTAACATTCCTAGTTTCAAATTTAAATGTTCAAGATAAAGGTAGAGGTGCACCTTGCTCCCCTCATCTCATTCTTTTAAGGAAGCCCTAAAGCCAGGCTTGTCACAATAAAACCATAAAGATCTCTCCGGTCCTATCTTCATTGTGGAACAACTAGAAGATTCTCTAACTATTGAAGTTGATCATCCTAACTTCGAAACTTCTTCATATGCGATGTGTTATTATTGCTTTAATGGGTTTTCGCCACCGACATCTACGCTCTAGGAATGGGTGAACGATGCATGTTCCAACGTATGGAAATGCTTCTTTGATCAAAAGGTTTTTAGTGGTATATTTTGAAAACATAGACATTCGCCAAAAAGATTTTGACCAAAGGTCTCTGGTTCTGCGGCTTCATTGGGATCTTCTTTTATCCTCGGTTTCTTGAATAGAACCTCTTATCTATGATAGCTCTAGAAACTCTGGTAGGTGTAAGAATCCCTAATTTCCTATTCATTAGATATATCTAGATATCTTAGCTAATGTGGTAAGCTCACGAGTTAGTTTTGTTATTATAGACACATACAAACTTATGAAAGGTATTTTAACATTTGATTGTAGATGTTAATAAATAGATTCTACAAAAATAAAAATTTACTAAAAAAATATAATATTTTAAATATTGAATTTAGGCTTCTGTGATCCATATTAAATTTGAGAAGAATTTTTGGCAAAAATCACATAAAGTCAACGCGTTTCGAACCAACGTGTAGCACATCTTGCTATGCATTATAAATAGATAGGGCAGAATATCCAATGACCAAATTTCTTGATTCGATAACGGCTAAAATAACAACAGCTAGATATATAATAATAATAAATTTAATGTATATCATTATAGATATGGATAGAAAAGATATAAGTTCATTTTTATTATGAAAATAAAATAAAATAAATAAATAAATAAATAAAAATAAAAATTAATTCATGATTTTTTTTTTTTTCATATTTAGTATTTTAAAAACAATGTTTACATCTCAAAAAAAATCATCCATATTTATTTTTGTTAGATTTATAATTAAGATAATTAATTTTGATTGTATTAATTTAAATACAAAATAGTAAAATTACTTTGAAGTATATTGATTATTTATATTAAAATATAGAAGTGATAGATAATAGAAATGGAGCCATTTAAATATTGCACAGCTAGGCTAATAGTTATAGTAATACTAATGCTGATTAGTACGTTACATTACAGTTTTGCGAATGTAATGATGATACATTCCACGAAGATATAAAATTGGTTAATTTAAATATAAATGGTCTAAATGGTTTTAATTAAGATTAAATTATTTAAAAAATAATTATAAAAACAAAAAAAATTATAGTGATGATTATCGTTATTAATATTTATTAAATCTAAACTTGAATTATAGATTTTATGGAGAGTGTCATCAATATTTTATTTTTATATTAAATAAAATATTAAAAGAAAGGTTGAAAGATTATGATTTTGAATTTGTGATATAATTTAAATATTAAATATTTATAAATTGTTTTTACGCTTTATAATATTATAAGGATAATAAATTTTAGTATTTTATTGTATTTTTGGGATTTTATGACAACTAATTTTATTATGTAATATAGATATATGAAAATGTTTATTTTCTTTTTTACACTAGTGAAAACTTAAAAATACTTCTTTACAATTTCTCATTTCATTATTTTTTATGCTTTTATTATATTCAAATTTAAAAGTAATAATTTATTTAATATATTTCACATTATGTAAAATTAGAATAAAAAATATTTTGACAATAAAAATATACTATTTTCTAAAAAATTATAACATTAAAAATCTTTTATATATATTGTAGCACTCCTTGATGATGTAAATATTTGTTATTTATTTTTAATGTAAATATTTGTTTTTTATTTTTATGTTGCAAGACATGGAAAATTCTAGACTAGGTGAAAGTCTAATTAAGAAATTTAAGATGTTTAAAGTTTACTTTATTTTATTTCTTAAAAAAAATGTTATGACATGTCATGAAATTAGGGGAAATACCCTAAAATAAAATCTTTAATTTCGAAGTAGTTGAGACAATTTCTTCCTTCTTCGTTAGAGATTTAAATATCTTAGATGAGAACAAGAAGCAAAGAGAGGCAAGAGAGGAAACAGAGGCCCGAGGCAACTGAAACGAGAGAATAAACCTTGAGCAGGATGCTCCTGAAGGGTGTTCTCTAGCTAGACTACAGGGAGCGGAAGACCTAATGTTTGAAATTTCTTGGCTCCACTAGGAGTCTTGAGGTCTAAGAATAGATTACTTTCTACTAACTACTTTAGAAATCAAAGAGGCTCGAGGGGAGATTTGGATGTAATTTCCAATCTCGATAGTTGGGTGGAGGAGTCCTCTTCCCAATTTAATTCCATCACTGGTTCAATTTATGTAGATAAGTATATTTAAATTGCAAACTAACAATAGTTCTTTTATGAAAGAAACATATGTTTCTATTAAGTTTGAATCACAAATGGAATAGTAAACTTTAGGGAGAAATGTTTGATATATTTTACCTCCTTTGTAACAAGAAACTATCAACAAAGAAAACAAGACTCTAGATGAATAATTTTGAGACTCTTATCAGATTCTATGTGTAAATATACATATATGGAATAAGTCATATACATGAAAAGGAAATAAATGTTAAAAAAATACTAACAGTGATGTTTCAATAACCTTAGAAAATAATAACTTTAGAAAACAATTAATGGTTCTACTCTTCTCTTTATAAAGGTGGTTAGTTCCCTGCTCCAAATTGGAGTTTGCAACGGAACAGTCTGACATCTATGAATGAAATACCTTAAGTTCCCAAGAGTTGGAGTCGATGGGCCCAAAAGTAAGTTCAGGGCCTACCTTTCACCCAACATAGTCTAAGTATAAACATATATAAAGGTCATGAATAGGTAAATAAAATATGAAATTGCACATATTACCCAATGTCATGAACACAAACAGATATATTCTAAAGAACATTTTTTTTGAATAAGGGTTTGTAGTATGGTACATATGGTCATACGTATGGAACATCTGGTGTTAAATCAGGTAATCATTATCAAAACCCTCAAATGACCCAACAAACCAACACAAATTCCTCCTGCACCCAACGAACTTCTCGTGAAGGTGAATAAACCATTTATATAGAATAATTCATATATCAAATTTTCCACAAGTACATAGCTGTCATAAGGTAAATGAAAGACGTAGCCTACCTAGGAAAATATTTCTTTCCTTACATAGAAAACAGAGAACCAAGTAAATCTTTCTCAGAAAATGCCAAACCCTCTAGATTGCAAGTTCAAAGGAATTCACTATTTAATAAAAACAAACAATAACCCAACTGGGTCTTATGTTGTGAATGACCAAACATTGTATAATTCATTTACCGATAAGAAACCATCAAAGAATCCATATAATAAAATTAATCACAAGTACGAAAATGCAATGTTTACTGGAATACTAGCCTACTGTCAAATATCTATGGAGAGCCATAAAGAAGCTAATGGAATTTTGAGCCCTAAAGGAAAGGTTTAAAATTGTAAATAATCATAGAACAAAACTGGTACATTTTGTGGTATAGAACCCTCTTCATGAGAAATGACCCTAAATAAAGGATTGAAAGAAGACACCTACAAGAATTGAACAAGACGGTCTTAAGTAGCAGAAAGCCCAAGTAGTAGGAGGAAACACAAGCACGTTAATGTAATTGTAAAACCTTTATCTAGAACAGGGAATCTTACCTAAAACAAGAAAAGTGCAGGCTCAATTCTACTAGCTGCAAGAGAAAAGACCAAGTTTTATTTTAAATTAAGTACAGAGGAGTCCTTACCTTCATAATCCTCTCAACCATAAGTTTGAATCCTACATAACACCCAACAACAGGTATGCTTAAAACATGAAGGCTAGGAATAAAATTTTCTTAACAAAATAAAAGACTCGTGAGTTAACTAACACGTTGGAAGTCATTGCAGAAGGCGACTAGGTAGAGTAGGAAATATTAACTATTTGTTGCCCTGTAAAATAAGAAATTGGGGGAAACCCTTAACATTAATGAAGTTTGAGCTATGGAAAACAATCTAAACTTAATCAAAATCAACACTAACTCAAAAGGGTGAATTCCTACAACTTGAAAGGCATAGTGATCATTCTGTAATTGGACTATCGCAGAGATGCTTCGAAGGAGATAAGGTTCGAATTTCTCGGAAATTCACCAGTGGGTACGAGGTAGTAAACCAAAAACAACCCTCGAAAGACTTCAACTATTAGATCCAACATTTTCACTTTGTAACAACCCTGGTGCAAATTCCATGTAATAAAAGCTAATAAAGGAAATATAATAACCACGATTGATGGGACACTTATTCCAACCTGAATGTCAGGCAAGATATCCTAGTGGGTGTTCATTTGGTTTATTACGGCTAAGTAAATTTGTAATGGAAATGACTAAGGTTTTGGAAAGGAAAAGTCACACTTTTGGTGCATTTATTTATGAAAATAATGGAAATTAGGAGAAAAGGAAAGTGAAAGGCCACAGGTTGCATGTGAGGAGGAAAATGAAGAAAATAGAGGCCTAATTGATAAAAAGGTGTCCGAGGATTAGTTTGTAACCTTTTGTGAGTTCATTTTTGGAGCTCTCTCATTATTCTCTATCTCTCTCTCTCACTCACTCTTGGACACCTAGATGTTTCTTTGAGCACTTTGGCATTGGATCAAGAAAGGCAAAGAAGGTAAGAGGAAGGAGGGAAGGAGCAAGAAGGAGTAGGATCAAGTAGCTACAACAATATTCTTTGCAAGTATCAATTTTTGTGTGTGTTTTCCTTGCTAATTTGGCATGCATGGTAGTGCATGTGCTTATTTTGCTATTATGGCATGGGTTTTTCTAGTTGTGATAGTGTTTTTATCCTAGCCTTGCCATTTCTGGATAGCCATGGTGTGATGTGGTTCTCATGTTTTGGTTGAGCTAGATTTTCGGATGGATTCTAAGTTGAGTGAGGTGGATCTCTCAATGATAGAACACATGGGCTAGTAACCCCTAAACCAGACTGTGGGTTGCGGTAAATCCAGATTTTGTGTTGCCTCGGTGGGAGTAGGAATCCTTGTCGATGAATAACAGGATATACGGTAAAGCCAAGTGGTAGATTTCTCTCCGTTGGGCTTAGTAATCTTAGTTTCGGATATGAAGTAAATCCTGGAGAGTGGGTCTTGGTTTAGGATCTAATAATCCGTTGTGGATTGCGGTAAAGCCTAAGAGACCAGGGGATAGGAAAATTCCTCACGGTGTAGGTGGAGAAATTCGGTGGCAACCATGCTTATTTGGCCTAGTAATCTGCTGGAGATCATATTAAAGCCTATTATTACATGTTCATTGTATTGAAATATTGATCCAGGATGGATTACAATAAAGCCTAGTTTTTATTGATGAGGGTGAGGTGGTTTAGCCTTGGGATGCCCTGTTTGGTTCTTTTGGTTTGAGTCCTACATTCATGCTTGGAATATGCCACGAGGGTGAATGGTTGAAGAAATATTTGGCTCGGCCATTCTATGGTTGGGAGGAATGTGGTAGTCCCATCTTCGGTTTGAATTTTGCATCATCAATATGAGTTCATTACACCTTGTATTTCTATGAGTATTATATGTGGATCATATCAGTGTGATTTCCTTAGTATTTTTGTTGCTATTATGTTGGTTATGTATACGTTTTATGAGAGTGGATATATATGGCTCTCATCATGTTTTTACTTGTAAATGAATGAACACTGTATCTATGACGTAATAGATGATAATGAAACAAATGATATAAGGGAACAATGCTTCATAATGATTCTTAGGTAAGTATGAGACCCCTATGCTTAAATTTGTTGGTTACACCTGTAGATTACATATTTGTGATATGTTTGACAAAATTCATGTCATGGCTAGTAGGAGTCTGGTTAAGGGCTTGTTCAAATATTTGAATTTTCTTCATTATTTTCTTGTTATCTTTCTATTCTGAAGGTGTCATTCAATTCTAGGTCTGAAAAATTGGCTCAAATCTCGGGGACGCTGGAACAACACTGAGAAAAATAGTCCCTATAGACTAGCATGCCTTGTCATGAGAGTGTATAGAGCCTCCTAGATGTTTTTAGGCCCATAGCATGGGAGCTTCCAAAGGTCATGTGGTTTAAAACCTCAGTGGAGCCCAGTGGCTAGCTACCTGAGTGGTTGGGATGGTTCCTGGGAGTCTTGTAGTTGATGTGAAAGGTTTGTATATTGTGTTCCCATCGATTCGACTTCCTTAAGGTCACATAGGAGGTTGAATGCAGTCATAGTAGCCTCTCGTGACATGTCTACCTCGGTTGGTCGGTTACTTAGGTAGATGTGGGAGGAGGGTGTTACATAGTGGTATCAAAGCATAGTTCACCCCTTTGGCTAGATGAGCAATGTGTTGGTCATGCATTCATGTCATTTTCACGTGTTTTAATCATCCTTGTGGTCTATGTGCATGTTGCAGGTGCATGGTGTATGTCATGGTTGTGGTGATGTTGCTATGTGAAAGAGCATGTTGTTATTATGAAGTATGTCGTCATGAGTGTATGATTGGTTACATGTTGTTTATGCTTACGTATTTTTAGTGTAAATTGGTATGGTTGTGTTTTCATGCATGAGGTCATGGTACGTGTAGTTGATATGGTCACACATTGATGAGTGGACTCTAGCTATAATGATGGTTACATGGTTATGTTCTTATGTATTATATGTATATATGCTATTATGATTCTGTTACAAATGTATTACATTGATTCGATGATCTTGGAGATGATCTATCCTCCTCGAGTTATGCTAAGGTACGTTGGTTTTTTGTGGTTTCGTTTAGCTGACATAGTATGCCTTGCAGGAGAAAGTTCAAATGACTAGCAAGATGGTAGACTACAAAGACTCTCCCTATGAATTAGATGAGCAACGTGCTATTGGGCACTCTTTTGATTTGGAAGACACATTGAGAAGATTGAAAGAAGAAATAAGGAGTTGTAAGGCTGACAATGTCAAAATAATATAGGCACAAGAGAAACAAGAAGAGGTTAATGCTAAACTCCTTCAGAGTTTATTAGAATTTCACCGAAAATGGCCACTTCAGATCAACCATGGACATGGGGACAAAACTAATGGGGCATATGGCAGTAGGTCTCATGGTGGTCACAGGTCAGACAAAGATGACATGGTTAGAGACGGAAGATTGTTGGATATTCTAGATAGGATAGGTGATGGATACATGTATTATTCTAGTTGTGGTTTTGATAGGCATCATGATCATCATCATTATCATCCTTGCAGAAGGAGTAATAGGAGATACTTACCATATGAGTTTAAGAAAGCAAAGCCACCTACTATTGATGAATATGTGAATAAGTCGGAATATGTAGAGGTTTGGATACTTGGGATGAAGAAGTTCTTTGTGTTGCATGAGTACATAGATAATATGAAGGCCAGAATATCTGTCTTTAGCCTGAGAGGTAAAGTAGACATAAGGTGGGAAGATGTGGAGCGGGTTAGAGATATTAGGACAAAGGACTTTAGTTATCATGAGTTCAAGAGGATTTTTAGGAAGAAATACTTCTCAGAAAGGTACTACGATAGGAGGGCTAAGGAATTATACAAGCTAAGGATGGGATGAATGACGGATGAAGAGTACATGACTAAGTTCCTGGAGCTATTGAGGTATTTACATATCTTAAAGATGAGAAGCCTAAAGTTCAATGATTTTTCAGTGGATTTCCATTAGCATTTAGAGCTTAGATTGAGTATGATGAGAACCAGTCACTTAAGGAAGTTATTATAAAATTGAGGCATTTCTATGAATAGTAAAAGCATAAGAATAAATCTCAGCAAGTATGGAAAGCGAAAGACAAAGGTAAAGGTAAATGGAAGCTGAATAGAGCAAGGCCTTAGAATTCAAATGAGAAAGAGAATGTGGGACCACAAAAGATGTTTAATGCAACTATACAGGGACATGGGTCACAACAACAACATAGAGGTGAGTGTATCGGTCAGTTCGAGTGTTGGATAAGCGGTAAGCAACACCTTAAGAGAGATTTTCCATAGAATCAAGGTCATAGCCCTCAAATATATAATGCATAGGAGGCACAAACTGTTGGGGATGCTGGTTAGCACGTTCCTCGTATTTATGCAACATTGGATAATAAGTAGGCAGACCATCAAGCATTTATCACTGAGATGGATGGTAAGCTATCTGATCAAGTTATTTCTATTTTGATTGACCCTAGATCCAATTATAACTATGTTAGTCCTGACTTGGTGGATAAGTGTGGTTTGAGTAAGTAATTGCATGTAGAATCTTGGTTAGTGCAGTTGCCTACAGGTACAAAGAAGCGATGATTTGGATTTAAACAAGAACACAAAAAATTACAGAGATAACCATAAATACAGAGATGCAACAGAAATAATACTTCATTTAATTAATGTAAAATACTGAAATATGCTTACAAACAGAAATGGAAATAAACTAGCTCAGGTGATGGTAACTTATCTCTGAGGAGAGATGTGGCAGCTACATGCCTTTGAAATGTCATATAATGAGGCTCGAAGGCATATTTATTGTTGAGAAATAATGGAAAATCCTAAACATCCAAAAACCTAACCCTAGGAGATGAAGCAGCAAACTATGGGCCCCGTTTGGGTAAATTGGTACATCAACTTCCCGGGGTTGTAACTTTGGCATATGATCTCCATTTGACGTGTACAATACCTTGATACAAAGATCTATTCGAGGACTACAACTTTTGGATGAGAAACATCATTCCATGGACCCATGTTTCTCCCAATTTTCCCAAAAAACATCATTTAGGGCATTAAAACGATTTTGGAAGTTTAGGACCGAAAAACTACTAAAAATAGTGAATTGTGCTACAATTAAGGAAACTAAAAAAGTGAAAGAAACAATGGTGGGGGTCCCAGTGGAATTGGCGGGTGGCCACCAATATCCACTTGGATCATTCCTCCCCCCTTAGGAAGCAATGGTCCCCATTCGTTGAGTTCCTCCATAAGATGAGAAAACTTCTGCTAAAATTGATCCCTAGTGAGCCACTTTCCCTGGTGAAGGAGTTAGCCTGCTTTGCCAACTCGATACAGTTGGATCCTATGATGGTGAGTGTACATGATCTGTGTGTCCATGATCTGTGTGTCCATGATCTGATCAGTTGTAGCTTGTTACATGCAATCTAGATTTAAATTTGTTGGTGTGAGTTGTTATGCAATGTCAGATGTGTCTAGTAATGGTGGAAAGTATGGCTGAAGGCGGTCCACATTGAACACTGGGTGCAAGCCAAGGAATGGGGGAATTCTGAGCTCAAATGAATTATCTCCCATAGCCTTGGTAATGGTGTAAGGACCATATCAGAGTGGTTTGAGTTTCCGATAGGCTTCGGTAAGGCGTTCTTTTTGCAAATGAAACTAGACTTTGTCTCCCACCTGAAACTTGTTTGGCACCCAATGTTGATCATGTCGATGCTTGTACTTGGCATTTCATTTCTCCTAAATGTCGTGGACCTACTAGAGGATATGTTGGATGTGCTCAATGAAGTTGTTTTCCTTATCTGTTTTGGGCTAGACATGAGCCAAATCTACCTGAGTAGCTGCAAATGGCATGGCCACTTCAATGGGACATAGTGGCTGGAATCCCAAGACCACCTAAAAAGGGTTATGGCCAGTCGAGCTATGGAGAGCCTGGTTATAGTTGTGTTGAACATAGGGGAGGCTCTCATCCCATGTGCATGGATTATTTGAGTTGTACATGTGCATAATGTGTAAAATCATCCTGTTGACAACCTCTATTTGACCATGATTTTGGGGATGGAAGGTTGTGTACTTAGTGAGTTTGTTGTCCAACAAAGACTAGAGACTGGACCAAAATTTAATGAGTAACTTGTTGTCCCGATCTGAGATGATAGACTGTAGGATCCCAAATTGTACCCACACCATTCAAAGAAGATTTTACCAGTGGCTTCTGCTATGATATTCTTCTTGTAGGCTGCCATAATGTCCAACTTCGAGAACCTGTCGACGACCACAAAAACACAGTCATTTCCATGCTTAGTAGAAGGAAGGCCTGACATGTAATCCATGGAGATGGATTCCCAAGGTCGACTAGGGGTAGGCAGTGAAGTATAGAGGCCTTACGTCTTCATGGTCAGTCTGGAAATGGTGTAGGCAGTGCAGGATCTGATGTACTCCCTGACATCCTATCGAAAATTTGGCCAGTAGAAATATTTATGCAGTATTGCCACCATTTTCTCGACCTCGAAATGCCCAGTAGCCTGACTGTAGTGTGCTTCCCAAATCATCTTAGCACGCTCACTTGAAGGAACACAAAGGTGACCCAGGTGGCATAACAAGGCATCCTGGAGGTGAAAATATGGAACATGCTGACCCTCCAAGACTGTTTGATATGTGTGGCTGAATTTTGGGTCGCTTTTGTAGAGAAGCGGCCAATTAAAAGTCTCATACCCACAAGAGATGAGCATAATGGTTAACGCCATGATTGGTGGTCGACTGAGGAAATCTACAACATTATTGGTGTTGCCCTTCTTATACTTGATATTCAAATGGAACTGTTGCATGTATGTGGACCAATTCTGATGGTTACCATTTTGCAACTTCCCTTGGGTCTGTATGAATTGCAGGGGCCAGTGGTCTATGTGGGTGATCTCTTCCTTCCCAAAAATGTAATGCTTCCATTATTTCTAGGCCTTCACAATGGAATACATCTCTTTTTCATAAGTGGGATACTTTCAGACTGTGTCGGAAAGCGTCTGACTTTGATATGCCATTGGATTCCCTTGTTAAGTAAGGACTACCCAATAGCATAGTCAGAGGCATCTATCTTGATCTAAAATGGTTGTTGCAAGTCTGGTAATGTGAGCACTGGTGCCGAGAAGAGTCAATACAGATTCATTGACCTGACAGTGCAAAGGAACCCCTGTGGGGGAGTTGAAGAGGTCCTCCTACTCCTGCACGACCTTGTCCATCTGTAGTTGTCGTGCAAAGGGGCCCCCTTTGGAGGTTGTGGCCACCGTCTTCTTCTTTCCTTGAGGGCGTATCATCAGGAAAAACAATTTCCCTGTTTTGGAAATGAGCTTACGACATTGTTTTGTAGTAACCAAGGAGATGGTGGTAGGCGGTTCTACCTCGAGTATCCTGTACAACTTATTTCCCAAAGTAATAATAACAGCCTAAGGCCTTGACTCATAGATAGCATGTCACTTCCACAAGTATGGTTGGCCTAATAATACATCACAAACATCAATGGGAGCAACATCAAACAATACCTCATTTGTTAAGGGCTTGATGTTGTATGGAAGGTGACACTACTGTCTCACGCGAAGATCCCGTCCTTGGTGAAGCCACCTGATGGTGTACAGTTGTGGATGTGCTGTGGTCGGTAAGCCCTGCCGCTTCGTGACCTCTATCGAAATGAGGTTCTTTTGGCTCCCGTTGTCGACAATGAATTGTAGTAGGGAGCCCTTTACCCACATCTGGGAGTGGAAGAGGCACTCCTCCTCTTATGGATCTTCGGGTTCCTCCTTTTGGATCTTCATGGTGGCAATGGTGGAATTGGGCTCCACATCGATAATCTACTTCCCTTTGTCATTCCCTTATCGAGTTCTGACTCAGAGTCAGAACATGCATCCGATTCCAAACACTTTAGCTCGGACACTAGTGACTACTTGGCCCGGAACTCACTTGTGTTGTGAGTGAAGCTCTTATGGAACTCACATCACTTTCCTGTGTCCTTCTTCAGCTACGTGGTGTTGTTCTTTTCTTGTGGCTTTGGCGAGTTGTCCTAGGCACCCAACCTTGGCTTTTTCGTTTATTAAATGGTTTGGGGGCGCCTTTCCCTTGCTTTAGATTTGCAGATCCAAAGTCTCACTTCTTCCATTTAAACTTCTGCTCAATCTTGACAGCATATCGGTACGTCCTGCTGAGCGAGGAGATGTCCAGGAACTCCATCTCATCTTGGATGTACCTGTGTAGGCATCCACGGTATTTGAGTACCAAATGTAGCTCAGAATCCTTGATACCTAGGTAAACTCTGACATGTCTTGGTCCCTTCCCTACTGCAACATGGTCCACTTTATGTATTTATCGTCATAGCTTCTGAGAGGGTAGTACTGCTCCTTCACCACATTCTTGAATGAATTCCAAGTGGGTGTAGCTGAAAACATTGAGGTCGTACTTTCATCCTTCTACTCGTAGTAGGTTTTCCACTAGTCCTTGACATGGGGGTGGCTTTGAGAAGAGTGAAAGTAATCTTTTCTTGGTCAGAAAATTCATGAACAGAAAAATACCCTTCTAGCAGATTTAACCATTTATCTACAACATTTGCATCTACCTAACCCTCAAATATGGGAATGTCAAAGTTAACTTGTACCTTAAAGGGTGTGGTGCTTCCAGAGTAGCTGTTGGAAGTAGATGTGTCGCCCCTGGGCAGCCACTAAAGAATCTCGGCAAAGTTGTCTGTCATCGTGTTCCTTTATCACTTGAGGGCCTCTTCGAGCAAGATTTTGATAGGATCTCCTGCCCCCTTGTCTTTCTTTTCATCTGCCATGGGAGGCCATCAGGATTTGCGAGGTTGGTCTTGCAAAGGTTCGACCAGTTCAAGCCCTAACTCCTTATATCTCAACCTCGTTGGGGACATACAAAGAAAAATAATGAAAGAGTAGATTGCTCTAATACCACTGATCTAGATTTAAACAGGAACACAACAAATTACAGAGATAACCATAAATACAGAGATGCAACAGAAATAATACTTCATTTCATTAATGTAAAATACTTAAATATGCTTACAAAGAGGCTCAAAGGCCTATTTATTGTTTATAAATAATGGAAAACCCTAACATCTGAAAACCTAACCCTAGGAGATGAAGCACCAAACTATGGGCCCTGTTTGGGTAAATTGGTACATAAACTTCCTGGGGCCTTAACATTGGCATACAATCTTTGTTTGATGCACACAATACCTCATTACAAAGATCTATCCGAGGAATCCAACTTTTGGATGAGAAACGTCAATCCATGGTCCCATGTTGCTCCCAATTTTCCCAGAAAACATCGTTTAGGGCCTCAAAATGGCTCTGGATGTTCAAGACCCGTAAAACTGCCAAAAATAGTAAACTATGCTACAATTAAGGAAACTAAAAAACTGAAATAAACAATGGTGGGGGTCCAAGTGGAATTGGTGGGTGGCCACCAATATCCACCTGGATCAAGCAAGTTCATCATTGGTAATATGTTGTGCATTTTATTTGAATTGTATGCCTACCACAACACATTTGAATGTATTACTGTTGGGATCATACAATATGTTTTTGGGCATGGATTGGTTGTACCTTCATAGGACCAAGGTGGATTGTTATGACAAATCCATTGAGTTCTTAGATGACAATGGGGAACCAAGAGTCTTATAGGGAAAGAATAAAGCCACATCAATTAGGATGGTAACAACTATGCAGGCAAAGCGCAGTCATAGCAAAGGGTGTGTGTTATTTGTCGTACATTGTTCTAGTGACAAAGGTAAGGAAGTTGAGGATGAAAATGTCATGAGCAAGTACTGAGTTCTACAACAGATTTAGGATGTATTCCTTGAGGACATTTCAGAGTTTCCACCTGTGAGGGAGTTAGAATTTTTTATTGAGTTAGTGCCAAGGGAAACTCCAACATAAAAAGATCCTTATGGGATGAGTACACCTAAATTGGTAGAGTTGAAGTTGCAGTTGAAAGAAATGTTGGAAAAGGGATACATTAGACCAAGTGTATCACCTTGGAGTGCACCGGTATTGTTTATGAAGAAGAAGGATGGTACTCTTAGATTTTGCATTGAATGTAGGTAGTTGAACAAAGTGACCATCAACAATTAGTATCCATTATCGAGGATTGATGATTTGTTTAATCAGTTGAAGGGAGCAATAGTTTTCTTGAAGATTGATTTGAGATCAAGATACCACCAGGTATGCATCAAAGAGGACATTTATGAGACAACTTTCTAGACCATGTATGGGAATTATGAGTTTGTTGTATTTCCCTTCGGTTTGACTAATGCGGCAGCTACATTTATGTGCTTGATGAATAGTGTTTTGTGTTCGTATTTGGATAATTTTGTTATTGTGTTCATTGATGACATATTAGTATATTCTAAAAATGAGAAAGAGCATGCCAAGCATTTAGCACCAGCGTTGAGGTTTTTGAGAGTGCATCAGTTATATGCTAAGGTCAACAACTGCAGTTTCTTTCAGACTGAGGTATACTACTTCGAACATGTTTATTCCAAGGAGGGCTTAACAGTGGATCCATAAAAGATAAGGGACATCATGGAGTGGGTAGCTCCCATGAATGTAGATGAGGTGAGATATTTCATGGGATTGGCAGGTTATTACAAGAGGTTCATCAGGAACTTCTCAAAGATTTATTATCCTATTACATCATTGCGGAGGAAAGGTAAGAAGTTTGACTGAACAAAGGAGTGTGAGGCCATTTTTGAGCAGCTTAAGCAATTGTTGACACATGTTCTAGTGCTACAGATCACGGATCCAAGCAAAGTGTTTGTAGTAGGTACAGATTCTTACAAAAGAGGACTTGGTGGAGTCCTTATGTAAGAAGGATAGGTAGTATGATATGACTCACGAAAACTAAATGAGCATGACCAAAACTACCCAAAACATGATCTTGAGTTAGCAATAATCATACATGCGTTGAAGATGTGGAGGCATTATCTTCTTAGTAGGATATTTGTGCTAATGAGTAATCACATTGGGTTGAAGTATTTGTTTGACCAATTGAATCTGAATGCCTGACAGGCTAGATGGTTGGCCATGATTAGTAAGTTTGACTTTAAGATTAGGTACATCAAAGGAAAGGAGAACATGGTGGTAGATGCTCTTGGAAGGTAGGTACATGTCAATCACTTAACAACTATGAGATCCTATGGGATAGACTTACAAGATAGGATCTTGCAGGCAGGTCAGCAGGATGTCAGTTATATGGAGATTGTGCACAGGTTGCAATAGAGTATACGAACATTTAGTAGTAGTGGTACAGGTACAGGTAGTGGTACAGGTGCAAGAGCACAGGACATGGAATATTATCTTACAACAGATGGATTGGTTAGATTTAGGAACATGATATATGTTCCAGATAGTAGTGAGATCAAGAAGGTGATCTTGATGGAGTTTCATGCGAAACCATATCCATGTCACCTAATCGACTAGAAGACATTGACCGCAGTGAAGAAATTGTATTATTAGACGAATCTAAAGAAGGATGTAGCATAGTTTGTGGCTAGGTGTTTCAATTGTCGGTGTGTGAAGGAAAAATGTTAGCATCTAGGTGGACTGCTACAACTTATTGCGATTCCAAAATGGAAATAGGAGGTCATTTCCATGGATTTTCTCACAATGTTGCATAGGATAGGGAGACAACATGATTCCATCATGGTAGTGGTGGATAGGTTGACAAAAGCAGCACACTTCATTCCAATGAAGTCTACATTCTTAGCTCACGATGTAGCACAAGAATTAATTATATATGTGGTTAGATTTCATGGAGTTCTGAAGAAGATTGTGTCAGACAGGGATGCGAAATTAACTTCCAAGTTTTGGAAGGAGTTTTTTGTAGGTTTGGGCACAAAGTTAGCCTTCAGTACAACTTATCATCTGCAAATAGATGGACAGATAGAAAGGGTCAAAAAAATATTCGAGAACATGTGAGGATGTACGTGATGCATCAATAGAGAAAGTGTGAAGAGTATATTCCTCTAGTAAAATTCACTTACAACAACGGGTACCAGGAGTCACTGAGGATGAGTCTGTTTGAGGTATTGTATGGGCGAAGTTGTAATACTCCCATCAGTTGCAGTGATTTAGTTAATAGGGTTTTGATTGGACTAGACATGTTGGTCGACATGGAATAGGAAATGCAAGTTATCAAGAAGAATCTAAAGGTAGCACCTGATAGGAAAAATATCCATGCAAATCAGAACAGGTTGTTTAAGCAGTTCAAGGTTGGGGAATAAGTGTACTTGCACATAAAACCAAAGAAGATCACCGTATGGATTGGATTGATCCATGTGGAAGTTGATGGCCACCCACCTATTCCACCTAGACCTTTAGTCAGTTTCATTTGTTTCCTTGTTTATTTAAGAATTTAGTATTTTTAGCAGTTTTTCAGGTCCCAAAATTTCAAAATAGTTTTGACCCCCTAAAAAACACTTTTTTGAGGTCCGCTTCAAGCTGATGCCCTACGGAAAAACCTATAACGCTTGGAGAGAAATTTCCAACAAGGCATTGTACATCCCAAACAAATATAATATGACAAAGTTATGACCCTAGCAAGTTGGCTCCCTAACTAACCCCAACGGGGCCCACAAACTCTTGGCATTACATCTCCTGGGATTACGGTTTTGGTTGTTTAGGATTTTATCATGTTTTCCAATAATAAATGGGATGTTGAGCCTCATTGTAACATAGTTTAGAGGCATGTAGCCACCACATCTCTTCTCGGTGATAAGCTGCCATCATCTGAGCTAGCCTTATTTCCATTTTGTTTGTAAGAATATTTCAGTATCGTTGTATTTATGGTTATATCTATAATTTTTTTCATTCCCTTTTAAATTCGAATCAATGGTCTTAAAGTGGTCTGTTCTTTCTCTGGTTTTCTTTGCATGTCCCCAACGAGGTCAGGATATAAGGAGTTAGTTCTTGAACTAGTCGAACCTTCTCAAGACCAGCCTCAAGAAATCCCAACTACCTCCCATGGCGAAGGAAAATAAAGATGAGGGGGTAGAGATCCTATCAAAATCTTGCTCGAAGAATCCCTTGACTGACAAAGGAATATGATGATGGACAACTTTTCCCAGATCTTTCAACGACTACCCAGGGGCAACGCATCTACTTCTAGCAACTACTATAAAAGCATAACACCCTTTAAGGTACAATTTAACTTTGAAATTCCCATATTTGAGGGTAAGATAGATGTGGACGACGTAGATAAATGGTTAAACATGCTAGAAGGATATTTTTCTGTTCATGATTTTTTCACCCGGGAAAATATTACTTTTGCTCTTCTCAAAAGCTACCCCCCATGTCAAGGATTGGTGGGAAACCTACAGCGAGCAGAAGGATGAAAGTACTCCCTCACTACTTTCAGTGGCACCCACTTGGGATTCATTTTGGGATGCCTTCAAGGAGCAGTACTACCCTGTCGAGAGCTATGAGGATAAATACATAAAGTGGACCACGCTGTGATAGGGAACATACCAACACGTGGATCCCCTTTTGGATTCAAAATTTTGAAAAGATGCACATAATACTATGGCTGATTTGAATTTCAAATTTTCATACCAGGACATGTCGAAGTTTATCAATTTTTTTCATACCCTTCGCATGAAGTTGGGTAACAAGGATTCTAAGAAACATTTGGTACTCAACTACTACGACTGCCTACATAGGTACATCCAGGATGAGATGGAGTTTCTGAACATCTCCTTGCTCAGCATGACATACCGATACGCTATCAATATGGTTGGTTATGTCCCTCCGATTGAAAAATTCCCCTGCTACTTTTATGAGGCTAATCGATGACATCTTATGGCCCTTCACCAACTCGTTCATGTTGGTTTATCTATATGACAACCTGATCTTCAGTAAGAGTTGGGAAGAACACTTGCAACACATTTGGCAAGTCCTTCAAACCCTTCGGTAGGACAAACTATGTGTGAACTTGGAGAAATGCAACTTTGGCATGAGATAGGTCCAATACTTACGTCACATCATAGATGAGCATGGCATGCACGTGGACCCGACCAAGATCCAAGTCATTTGGGATTGGCTAGTCCCGACCACTCTAATGGAGCTTCACAAATTTTTGGGCCTTGGAAATTTGTATTGGAGGTTTCTGTTGGGATGCTCCATATCACTTGGACTTTGAGTCATATTACTAAGGGTGGGGTGAAAGCAAAGTTTTCCCGGTCCAAGTCCCAACATAAGGCATTCGTTGAGTTGAAGCACCGCCTCTGCTCTACACCACTACTCACACTGCCAGACATGTAGCAACCATTTGAAATCAAGACCGATGCCTCAGACTATGTTATTGGTGTAGTCCTCATCGAGTATGGGCATCCAATGGCATATCATAGTTTTGATACAATTCAGAAGTACCCCACCTATGCTAAAGAGATTTATTTCATCATGCAAGCTTGATGACAATGGAAGCACTACATTCTGGTGGAGGAGACGGTCATCCACACTGATCAACAACCTCTTCCGTTCACATAGACACAAGGGAAGTTGCAAAATGATTGCCATCAAAAGTGGTCTACATAAATGCAACAATTCCACTTGAACTTTAAATACAAAAAGGACAACACTGATCATGCTGTAGACTACCTCAGCCAGCCCCTACTTGTAGCATTGACTATTGTTATCAACTCTTGTGGTCACGAGACCTCTGGATGGCCACAACTATACAAAAATGATCCAGAGTTCACCTCGACATACTAGATGCTAGTAGCTGGCAAGAAATTTCCCTATTTCCACCTCGAGGATGCATTATTATGCTACCTAGGCCACCTTTGTGTTCCTTCAAGCGAGCATGCAAAAATTATTTTGGAGGCACACTACAGTAAGGTCGCAGGACACTTAGATGTGAAGAAAATTGTGGTTGTACTACAAAAGCACTTTTATTAGCCAAAAATCCAACTGGATGTTGGGAAATATATCGGATCATGCACTACCTATACCATCTCCAAGCCAACTATCAAGAAGCAAGGCTTGTACACTCCTCTTGATACTCCCCACCAACCATGGGAATCCATATCCATGGACTATATGTCTGGCCTCCCTTCTACCAAGAATGGTAATGACTGTGTATTTGTGGTCGTGGACAAATTTTCTAAGATGGTTATATTAGCAACCTACAAGAAGAGTATCATAGCAGAGGACATTACCAAAATCTTCTTTGAACGAGTATGGGTAGATTTTTGGATCCTGCAGACCATTTTATTAGATCGAGGTAGTACGTTCCTGAGCACATTCTAGTCAAGCCTCTGGACACTATTGGACACCAAGCTCACCAAATCCTCTGCCTTCCATTCCTAGATTGATGTCCAAACGAAGGTCATCAATAGGATAATAGTGCACATACTCCACATGTAAAACTCCAAGAATTCTCAAACCTGGGATGGGAGTCTTCCATATGTGCAACATAATTATAATAGATCTCTCCATAGCTTGACTGGTCATGGTCCCTTTCAAGTGGGTCTAGATTTCAACCATTGTGTCCGAATGATGTTTCCATGGCTCACTACATATACATAATCTAATCATGTATTGTTTGAGGATGATAAAGAAACTATATTTATTGAACACATCCAACACATCCACGAGAAGGTTCATGACATCCTAGAGAATTCAAATGCCAAGTACAAGCAGCGACATGACCAACATCGGGTGCTACACAAGTTTTAGGTGGGCGACAAAGTTTGGTTGCATTTGTAGAAAGAATGCCTTACCAGAGCCCATCTGAAGCTTATACCACTTGGATATTGTTCTTACACCATTACCAAGGTTGTGGGCGATAACGGATTTGAGCTTAGCATTCCCCCATTCCTTGGCCTGCACCGAGTGTCCAATGTGGGCCTTGGTTGGCCATACTTCTAACCATTATTGGACACATCGGGCATTGTAGAACAACTCATACCAACAAAGTTAAACCCAGAATGCATGGAACAGACCACAACTGATCAGATTATGGACACACATGTCAAGAACAATAGCCAATAGAAGATCCAACTATATCGGATTGTCAAAATTGGCCAACTCCTGCATGAAGGCAAGTGGCTCACCAGGGACGAGGTTCAACAGAAATTTCCTCAACTCATGGAGGCTCTGCACGCAATGGGGAACATTGCTTCCTAAGGGGAGAGGAATGATCTAGATGGATATTGGTGGCCACCAACCTATTCCACCTAGACCTCCAGTCGATTTCATTGTTTTCCTTGTTTACTTCAGCATTTACTATTTTTAGCATTTTTTGGGTCCCAAACTTCTAGAGCAGTTTTGACCCCCTAAACAACGTTTTTTTTTTTTAGGTCCACTATAGTCCCATTCCCTATGGAAAAACTTGTACTACTCAGAGAGACCTTTCCAACAAGGTATCGTATGTGCCAAACAAAGATAATATGACCAAGTTATGACCCTGGGAAGTTGGCTGCCCAACTAACCCTAACGGGGCCCACAAACTCTTGGTGTTACATCTCCTGGGGTTAGGGTTTTGGTTGTTTAGAATTTTCTTGTGTTTTCCAATAATAAATAGGCCCTTGAGCCTCATTGTAACACAGTTGAGATGCATGTAACCACCGCATCTCTTCTCATAGATAAGCTGCCATTGCCCAAGCTAGTCCTATTTCCATTCTGTTTCTAAACATATTTTAATATTTGATATTAAAGAAATGAAGTGTTATCTCTGTTGCATCTTTGTATTTATGGTTATATATATAATTTTTTTCATTCCTATTTAAATTCGGATCGTGGATCATGTGCTAGGTTAGCACCACGATTTTCTGGACCCTTTAGTATTATTGATAAGATTGGGCCAATAGCCTATTGAGTTACATTGCATTCGATAGTGAAATTCCATGATGTTTTCCATGTTCCATTGCTTAAGAAGTATGTTAAAGATGTTGATCATGTGATTGACTGGTCTGTATTGTAGGTGGAACTAGATGGAGAATTCCAGCTGGAGCCTCAGTGTATATTGCAAAAAAATGTGCTCATTCTCTGGAACCAAGCAATCAAGGAGGTTAAAGTGTAGTGGAAGCACTTTGGTCCCAATGAAGCTATATGGGAGGTGGTGGATTGGATGTGGGCAATGTATCCTTCATTATTTTCCAGTTGAGGCAAAGCGGTTTTGATATGGTGTTTTGAGATATGCCTTTGGTATATGTTTTGGTAGATATTTGATGATGTTTTGGTATATGTACACATGTATATGGATGTAAATACTTCCATGAGATTTGTTATAAAGCTCCAATAAGTGGTATGGGTGTCATGTCATTATGATGTTATGCTTGTTATATTGTCATGTTGGTTTTCTTCTCAGCAGGGTGATCATTATAAATATTGGATCAAGCTATCTTATAAAGATCCACGGGAAGTATCCTTGTTTTTCAACGGTTTTGCTGAGGTGTGGTGTGGTTGAACACTGAGGATGGTGTCCCCCAAGGGGGAGTTTCTATAACAACCTTGGTGAAAATTCCATGTAATAAAAGTTAATAAAGGAAAAATAATAACCACAGTTGACGGGACACTTATTCCATGGTAAATGTTGGGAAAGACATCCTAATGGGTGTTCATTTTGTCTATTATGACTAAGGAAATTGGCAAAGGAAATCACTAAGTCTTTGGAAAGGAAAAATGGCTTTTTTGGCACATTTATTTATGAAAATAATGGAAATTAGGAGAAAAGGAAGCTTAAATGTCACAAGTTACATGGGAGGAGAAAAATGAAGGAAAATAATGAAGAATGAAGAAAATAGAGGCCTAATTCATCAAAAGGCTTCTAAGGATCAGTTTGTAACCTCTTGTCAGTTTAGTTTTGGAGCTCTCTCATTATTCTCTCTCTCTCTCTCACTCTTCAACATTTAGAGTTTTCTTGGATCACTTTGGCATTGGGTCAAGAAAGGCAAAGAAGGCAACATGAAGGAAGGAGCAATCAAGGAAGAGCAGGATGAAGCAACTACAACAATATTCTTTGTAGGTATTGATTTGCATGTGTGTTTCCATTGCTATATTTGACATGCATGGTATTGCATATGATTCTTTTGTTGTTATGGCATGGGTTTTTCCAGGCGTTGCAGTGTTTTCAGCCTAGCCTTGCCATTTTCAGATAGCCATGGTGTGATGGGGTTCTTATGTTTTGGTTGAGCTAGATTGTGAGATGGATTCAAAGCTGAGTGAGGCAGACCTCCGAATGATAGAACACATGGCCTAGTAACCCCTGAACCAGATTATGGGTTGCAGTGAAGCCGGACTTTGCGTTGCCTTGGTGGGCCTAGGAATCCTCGCTAGTGAATGGCAGGATATATGGTAAAGCTAAGAGGTGGATTTCTCTCCTTTGGGCCTAGTAATCCTAGGTTGGGATATGTGGTAAAGCCTAGAAAGTGGGTCTTCATTTATGGCCTAGTGACCTGGTGTGGAATGCGGTAAAACCTGAGATAATAGGAGACATGATAATTCCTCACGGTGTAGGTGGATAATTTCAGTGGCATCCATGCTTGTTTGGCCTAGTGATTTGGTGGATATCATAGCAAAGCCTCTTAATACATGTTCATTGTATTGGCCTACTAATCTGAGATGGATTACGGTAAAGCCTGGTATCTATTAATGAGGTTGAGGTGGTTTAGCTTCGGGATAACTTGGTTTGTTCTTTTGGTTTGAGTCCCACATTCATGCTTGGAATATGGCATGGGGGTGAATGGCTAAAGAGAGATTTTCCTTAGCCATTCTATGGTTGGGTGGAACATGGTAGTCCCATCTCGAGTTTGGATTTTGCATAATCAATATGAAGTTATTACTCCTTGTATTTATATGAGTATTATATTGGTTTATATGTGGATCATATGGTTATGATTTCATTTGTATTTGTATTTCTATTATGTTGGTTATGTGTAGGTTTTACGACAGTGGCTATGTATGGTTATCATCATGTTTTTATTTGTAAACGAATGAACAATGTATCTATTAGCTAATAGATGATAATGAAGAAAATGATATAAGGGAAAAATGCTTCATAGCGATTCTTAGATAAGTATGAGACCCCTATGCTTAATCTGTTTTTTACATTTGTATATTACATCTTTGTGATATGTTTGACAAAATCCCTGTCATGGCTAGTAGGGGTCCAGTTAAGGGCCTGTTCAAGTATTTTCATTTGCATCATTGTTTCCTTTTTATCTTTTCTTTCAAAAGGTGTCATTCAATTCTAGGTAGTGAACTGGGCTTTGGGCTTGGAAAAGTGGCTCAAATCCTGAGTACACTGGCATAGCATTGAGAAAAATAGTCCCTGGATGTTGGCATGCCTTGTCATGAGAGCATTTAGAGCCTCCTCGATGTTGTAAGGCCCATATCATGGGAATATCCAAAGGTCAAGTGGTCTAAAACCTCAGTGGGACATAGGGGATAGCTATCTTAGTGGTTGAGATGGTTCCTATGAGTCCTGTAGCTAATGTGGAAGGTTTTCATGTTATGTTTCCATTGATTCCACTTCCCTAAGGTCACATAGGAGGTTTAATCCCTTCATAGTAGCCTCTCTTCACATGTTTACCCTGGGAAGTTGGTTACTTGGGTATATGTGGGAGGAGATGTTACACACTCCAATGATGGATCCATAGCCATATTTTCATAACCTAGTAAGGCCACTTGTCCTTGGAACTCTCCAAAACCATTTTTGAACTAGTGGGGGGGTGGGTAAATAATTAACTAGTAAAATCATTAATAATGTAAGGGAAATCATGTATAACCTTACAGGAAATAACATTATGATCATTGATACGATTAATTTAAAATAATTTAAATATTTCTTTGGTCAATCCACATCTCCAATGTAATCTCAATGTATGGTGAAAGTTACAACGATAGTAATAATAAACTAATAGTAGATAAACAAAAATTTACGTAAATGTGTTGTTGAGTGTTACAAGTGATATCAAAGCTAAATGGTTTAGAACCATGCCCTATGAGCCTGAATACAACTAAAATAACATATTAAATCTTATTTTTAGATGAGAATCAAATAGTTGTTTGGAAGTATTGAAGAGGAAATACATGTGTAGACAAACATAAATGAAATAAGGCAATAATACATTGTTAAAAATTACAGAACCTTAAATATAAATGTTTAAGTAAGAAGGTGGGGTGTTGTATCTGAAATCACCCTGAAAGTAAAGGATTATCTACTTGATAATGATATGTTGACAATTATGAAGCCGCTTTGTTATTTTGTATAAAAGAATACAAACATATAATAATGATATTCACAAGGATGTTTTATGCTAAACCCCTCGTTTAGATTGTCGGGGAAGGAGGCATATATGACAAAAGGGAAATATTTATATTGGGAAAATCATTACTTGATTAATATAAGCCACCTTATTGCATATGTATTTGATTTTGATGAAGAATCATACTTTTTTTTATAATTATGGCAACTTTGGATACAGGAACAAACTTTGCACCCTTACATAAATCGAATCTTGAGGTATGGGTACAATCAAGTGAGAAAATTTGTGTCGTTAAAAAATATATATACATAATTGAGGGCCTAAATCACCTATTAAGAGTTGGAAATGAGAAATGAATTGAAATAAGCACCTATGGGTAACTTCAGTTGTAAAATATTGATGGAAATATTACCTACGAAACTGACCTATTGAGGGCCTACAAGAACAAACAATTGTTTATTTAACAAAAAGTGATAATTAAGTAAATCATATTTCGTCACTGTTGGATTATGAGAAGTTTCATGATCTGAGACGATGAGGAAGCCTATTCACCAACAAAGTAGAAGATAAATTCTCATAAACTAGGTAGCATTCCTAATCTATGGATATGCTAGAGAAGCAAGATGGGTGTTGCTTGTGGGATCATTCTGAAGAATTTGGTATCATCTATAAGATGATTTCATGTTAATAGTTGTGAGATTCCTTTTGATAATTTACAATACGTAGTTTATAAACCTTGTTAAAAAGATGGGAAGAAATTTTAAAAGGACGAAAGCTATAGGAACATCGTAAAGGAATCTAAATGTCATGTTTAAAAAGAAAAGGAGAAACCAAGAACAAGATAATATATATAGCAAAATGTATTGTATACTGATAACTCTTATCCAAGTTTAATGGGGATATAGGATGCTTATGTTTACCAAATATATGTATATATATATATATATATATATATATATATATATATATATGTATGTATATATATATATATCTATCTATCTATCTATCTATATATATATATATATATATATATATATATATATATATATATATATATATATATATATATATATATATATATATATATATTATATATATATATATATATATATATATATATATATATATATATATATATAGATATCTATATCTATATAGATATATGAGTCCATGACGGTTTATTGGTGGAATGGCTGGAATCCTTTCAATTGATATGGAAGATATTGACAGAGTTGAAACTAGAGGATAATTTGTTTTTTGTGTGCTAATTAGGTATAAATAAGTCTAATGCAATCATACTAGTTG
This sequence comes from Pinus tabuliformis, assembly GCA_031772625.1. Taxonomy (NCBI): domain Eukaryota; kingdom Viridiplantae; phylum Streptophyta; class Pinopsida; order Pinales; family Pinaceae; genus Pinus; species Pinus tabuliformis. Next base: position 826,461,564 of record CM062808.1, read on the forward strand.
GTATAGATTTCATGATTGATGGAAATAAAGTCCAAATTGGCACTGAAAAGTTTCTTAAAAGGGAGGCACAGAAAGAATGGTTACTACAATGGAACAATTGGCATAAACCATCTGGGTGGAGGACAATAAAAAGTGGTTATGAGATGTAGTAGAATTTTTGGATAAGATACCTGATAAAAAACTAGGGAAATGGAGATAAGTTATGATATATATGATGGAAGAAAATTAGTCTAAGAAATAGTAAGTAAATAATATAATTGAGACTCTTATGTGGGATGGAGCATGGTAATTATACCTAGGTTATTTATTGACACCAAATGGATATGGAAGTACATCAAAAGAGTGTTTCCTATATCCAGAAAAGATATCTACATTACATCAAAATTTAGCAAGTGTAAAGTGAGTAAGACCAAAGTTGAAAATATGAAACATTACCAAGGAATGCAATGGCCCTAAACATGGGAAAGGAACCCAAGTTGTTTTTAATTTTTTTTGTACCTTATGAATGTCGAGGGCTCAAGCAGGCTAGGAGTTATAGACTCGCAATACTAAATTCTAGAATGATTCACTAAATGGTCTATTTTATAACCGCCTCACCATTAGGAAGGCTAAGTATGACCGAAAACAAGATGGTAATAGGATTTCCGTTAATTAAAATGACTGATAATTATAATTATGGTACCTAAATATTTGAGATAAGTTGATACAATTAGGTGAACGGGGGTAAAATAAGCTAAATTTCATGGGAAATTTAGTAGCACTACAATAATCTATATAAGAAGATTAAATGATACAATTGTAATTATGATGAGAACTCTTAAGTAGGCCTTTGTTGGTTGTATGCCTTTTCTTTAAAGTTTTAGCCAATACCATAAGATGAGGAGGAGAACATAAGAATATAGGTACATATATGTATCTGTGAAGTAAACACAACAATGGAGATGTATGTTAATCTAAGATTTTGTTGTCTTAACATGCCCCAAGGAATGGATGGTGGGTTTAGGTAAAATGATGATTAGAAATGAACAGATAGTTGAGTAAGATAACTAAAGGATATCACATCTAATTTTAACAAAATTTAAAGTTGGAAAAAAGAGAATTTTGATAACACATTAGTGGAAGCATTACCTATGCTTATTGACATGGAAAGGGAAACATGTCTCTAGTTAAAGTTATCCTAGATAAATAACCCAAATATGACTCCTATGGATACAAATGAAGTTTGGTCAAATGATTGACTAGAATGAACTATTACTTACAAATAGCATGACAAGATAACCACACAAAGGTAATGTGTTGAGAAGGTTGACAAACATGAAAGGTGGAAAAAGGGAAAAGGATTCCTCAAGTGCCTCAATCAATAATTGTAGAGTAGAAAGGATGTAAACCCCAAGGCGATAAATAAGAGGACCTCATGAGGGAGGAAGGATTGAGAAGTATTACTGCGAGATTTGGTGACATGAATTTCTTGTTGATCATAAGTATGCTATATTATTCCAAGATTTATTCTTAAGTCATTATAGTGACTCTATTAATATTATCCTGTACTTTTAAGTCTCGGTGGTACTGGGGAAGAACAAAATGAAAGGAATGAACCATTATAAAAAAAATGAATTATATAATTCTAATTAACACTTCTACATGAAAAGATGAACTGGTAAGTAATTTTGATGGGACCAAGTAAACCTGAGTAAAGAAAAAAGGTAATAGTTACTGTGAAAATGGTAAGTTGAAATGATTATCTAAATCCTTGGTAATGTTTGGTATGGAATATTTGATATTATGGAATTATGATGGTGTCTAAAAAAGTATATCTTTAGTTGCAAACTGCCATGAGGAAAAGGTAAGAGAACCTCCCTTAAACCTAATGAAAAAAAAAGATGATGATAACAAAAATGACGATTGTGAAATAAATAAGTATTCCCATATTGAGTTAAGATTGTTATTTCTTTTGACAAAAAACGAGATCCTATAAGCTACAAGTATTAAAGTAACATGTTGATCGAATGAAGTGAATAACATGCTAAGAATTTAAATATAATGATTTTTTTTTACGGTGCTATCCTCTAGCAATATTGTAAGGGGATCTCCCTGATGTGAATTCCCAATTAGACCTCACACCATTTGGTGTAGGAGTCACATCTGGTCATATGACCCAGCCATTATCGATTGGTTCTCCAGGATATTCCTTGGTTATAATCAAACGTAAGAGAACACAATTCCTATTTGGTTCAACAAGAATGTGATATTTGTGAGACACTCGATGTAAGGCATACTAGGGATAATTACATAGTTGGTGAAAAAATGAGCCATCAGTTAGAAAAGTAATAGTACTATCCTAAAGGGAGACTTGGGGCAATGAGAAGTACTTCTTGAGTACCTGCAGATTTGTCCACATAGTAAACAACAATATTTAAAACATAACAACATTCATTCAATAATGGAAATAGCTAAGAAACAAAGTAGTTCATTAACTTAGTATGTGAATAAAGCAACATATACCATACACATAACCAGAATTGTCTAACTACATCTATGATACATGTATGAAGTAATGTTATCTCATTGAGCTTCTGATTATAAGCATAAGATCCAAGTACATTGTTACATGAATGAAACACTGTATCCAAGAGTGGAAGACAAAGACACAACTTGTTTCTCCAAATAAGAATCTATCTCCTATGTAGTGCAAGAGAAGGGAAGGCTAAGACTCCAAAGAGATTGGTCCCAAAAATCCATTTTCTAGAGTTATGAGGAGCTATTTCTAACAAATACAATGACCTTTGAGCGTCCTCATGACTCTTGAATTCCTATGACTATTCATATTCAATATATGTCTCTTTAGATTCTAATGTGTGTCTTTCCATATTCCACATGTGTCCCTTGGACCTCATTACATAACGTTTATCACATAACACGATTTACAAATGAGATGGTGGCCTAATAAGACAAAAAATCTAAAAGGAAAAAGATTGATCAAATGGATAAATCATTTTATTCTTCATGGAGTTCATTTATGATGTAAGTGTTCCATGATCTTAACTCCTTTGCGATGTCTTCGATTTGATTTGGAAAGTACCCTTTGTAGTGCATCATCACCTCCACTACCTTCATTAGTATGTTCTTGGAGCTTGATTGCATATTTTTCCACAGCCATGAAAGCTTCATGTGTTCTCTGACTGGAGCAAAGGCATTCTCCTGAATAATATATATATAATCAACTCAAGCCTTGTTATTCTTTTACTTGCTTATTCAATGTAATCCCTAATCTCCTGAAAGATGACCTCTATAACTCTGATTAATTTAAGGGTTCTAATGGTGGGCATGCCATGTTTCTATGTTAGAGACTCAAACCCATTATATAGTTGATTGGATGAAAACAAGGTACTAACTCACTATGCTCCAAGATTAGAGTAATTATGTAGGTGGAGTCTCAATTGAAATCTATCTATTTAAGCGGAAACCTTGTCTTTCTTTTCCAAATGTTGTGGCGAATTTGGGTATTTGGCATCCCACTCCTACATCTAATCAACAACTCTATTTTTTATCTTTAGGAGCTTCACCACTTCCTATGCATGATTCTAAATGTCAGTGAGAGGAGACATGAACTATTGTATAAGTTTCATATCTTTATATAGTTACACCATGGTATCCTCCATTGGTCCCAACTATTCTAGCATGGTTGACTGTCATTCTACAATATTGATGTTCTATGATGGTAATTGTTGGTTTTCTGTTACCAAATGTTCTACCTATTTCTTCACCATAGCTAATTCTCTCCTTAACCCGGCATTCTTATTCAATAAGTACTCAGAGTTATCTTATGTCCTTGTAGCAAATGAAAAATTTTCCGCCATAACTACCCTTGGATTTATTATAGTGTTGGAGGTGATCATGTTTTATGTTGTTACTGAGACTGAATTCCAAGGATCATTGGAAAAATACCTATGTCTTTGCTCCATGATCCTCTTCTTTATATGATCAAATGTTATCTTGTAAACATCAATGACTCTATCTGCTGATGGAGGTGTAATCCCCATCTCTCCATTTGGAAGATGACCTCCTGTGACGGTACTGGCTCATAATCCATGGGATGGATGTTATCTTATTCCTCTAACTTCTCCTCTATTTCTTGAGTCAACTTTTCTTCTTCCAACCTTTGCGCTACTTCCTCCTCTTGGGATTTGTAATGCTTCTCTTCCTTTATCTATCTCCTTTCTTCTTCTTCTACCTATTGCTTCTCAAGCAAATAATCTTGCTTCCTTCTATCTTCCTCTTCTTGTTCCTCTTCTTCTTTCCCTTCTCTCCTTTTTGGCTCTATTTATGTAGCTCTTATGTTTAGAGGATCAACCTTCCATTTCCTATTTCTCTCGCCTAATGGATACCTGATCCTTTTCCTAAGATCCATGTTCTTTAATTAAGGTGTTGTTTCCTCCTCCTCTTGCTCCTACAAGTCCTAAGCTGATGGATCATGGGGTGAACTAGTCTTCATGGTTAGATGTATCTTCATTCTAGCATTGGATAAGTTATTTATCTTTCCATCTTCAGTTTTTCATAGCGATGAATACCTTGTATTATCATCGATCCTATGAAAATGTTGCATGACAATTCTCCTGGGATCATATGCATGGAAGTCCTGGGTGGAAAAGTGTGGGAACTTTAGATCTTCTATCTCGGCTACTATTTACTTGTGACTCTTTAATTCATACAATCTGATCCTCAATGGGAAGATAGGCCAAGGGGATTTCTTATTCCTATGAAGAGTTCTCAACAACCACATTTCTTGCTGATTTTCCACTTCCTACATGACCACCTTGTTTGCCACATATTGCAGCATAAGATGAGGGGTTGTTAGAAATCTAAAGCATTTGATGCATGTGCCCCCACGAGCTGAAAAGTAGTCCACAATATATTGAAGTAACTCCTTCACTTGACTAGTCATGCATGGTGGATCGTTCTTGAATATCATGCGAAAAATGGATGCAAAAGATGTGTTCAGCCAATTTGTCGTATTTGCCTTGGAAGATTCTTCTGATAACACCCTGCAATGGAAATAAATTTGAAACTTCTCTTTAGGAGTCCAGTTCCAATATATTTTTGGGAACACATACCGTGCACAAAGTCCATCTAGGAGAAATGTAGACATGTAAAATTTTGGTTCTTGATTAGCCTATAAAGATGCTTTAGCTTGCCCCACCTAACACTACAATTCATATGATAATATATCCGTGCAATTCAACTATTTTCAACATGTCACCCCTAGATTGAGTGTATATATACAATTCTATTGGAACACTTGAACGTTCTTATTCCCAAACATAAAACAAGACATAGCCATCAAATATTGATATATGTCTCTTAAGATCTTTGTCGCATAAATTGTTGATGGATGATGGCGAAGCCTGGCAGGCTTTCAAAACCACTATTTGATAACATTGATCTTGTTAAGAGTATGCCATATTATGTAGAAGTTGTCATTTTCATATTCATTGGGTGTTATCATCTCATAATATGTTTGCATATCCTCACCCTAATAGGTGATGAGCTCATTTCCACTCTCACTGCACAACACAAGGTGAGAGCCATCCATGTGTGTGATGATAAATTCAATAACTTCTGCACATGGTGTGACTCAGAATTTAGATGTAATCCTATGTATTGTTAGAAAAATTATATATTACAGAGCAATGAAATACATAAAATATATTGGAGAAATATAAATACAAAAAACACATAAAACACATAAAACAAGAGAGACATAGATATACGAGGTTCACCCAATTTAGGCTATGTCCACGGGAAACAATAAATCCTTCCTCTTATATTATCCAACAAACTAAAGAGATACAACCTACAACAAATCCGTTGTAATTCCATCTTTGGTTTCACACAATCTCCTCTGTCTTTCTCACCCAGAATACATATCTACATAGACGCAATAAAATTCCCCCATATATAGCGAGGGGTTTCCTTCTAGGGAAAATAGCCCTAAATTAAACATAACTTCTATTTTCAGATATCCTTCTAATGAATGACCTAGATTGATTATGAAATTACAACATTTTACAAGGCAATTTTACATCTATTTTTAGGTTTGGGGGCGCTGCCCCCAATCCACCACCAAGGGGGGCTCCTAAAGATCACTTCTGCCCTTCCTTAGAGCCCCCTTGCAATGAAAATATTACGGGTGACGTTGCCACCACATTTCCAACTGGGGTCCAATGCAGTGATACCTTTGAAAAAATAAGATAATTAGGCTCCACACCCGACAATCTCCCACTTGGAGGCTGATTATAGAAACTCCACCGCTGCTTCATTTGATGGACAATGACTCCACTTTGGACCTCGTTGTTTCTCATCTTCATCATCATACTTGAAAACCAATTGAAACTAAGAAGAATATCAGTTTCTCCCTGGTTACAACTTTTGTTAACATATCTGCAGGATTCTGGCTAGTGTGTATCTTTTGTAGCTTCAACTATCCATCTTCCAACACTGACCGTATGAAATTGTACTTGAGCTATATATGTTTAGTCTTGGAATGAAATGTAGATGTATTTGCAAGATGTATGGCACTCTGACTGCCACTGTATAACCTGCCCAACTCTTGCTTCTTACCCAATTCATCCAGAAACCTTTGTAACCAAATCATTTCTTTACTAGCTTCTGTAGCAGCAACATACTTTGCTTTCATTGTTGAGAGTGAAACAACGCTTTGCAGTTTTGAAACCCAACTAACAACTATTCCACCTACAGTAAATAGATACCCTGTTGTGCTCCTCTGGTTATCTCTATCACTTGCCATATCTGCATCAACATATCCCTGTAGAGCAATGTTTGAACCACCAAAGCATAATGCTTGATTTGTGGTACCTCTCAAACACCTGAGAATCTTGTTCACTACCATCCAATGTTCTTTTCCTGGATTTTTTATGTACCTGCTTACAACTCCCACTGCATGTGCAATATCAGGCCTGGTGTAGACCATTGCATACATTAAGCTTCCAACTGCTGATGCATTGGAACTTTAGACATATAATCCATGTCTTCCTGAGTCTTTGAACACATTTCCTTACTTAGTTTGAAATGGCTAGCCAAAGGTATACTAACTAGTTTTGCATTCTACATATTAAACCTTTTCAACACCTTTTCTATGTACTCACTATGAGACAATGTTAATTTTTTATTCTTCCTGTCTCTAGTTATTCTCATACCAAGGATTTTTTTTGCAGCAGCCAAATCCTTCGTTGCAAATGAGTTCCCCAATTTTCTTTTGAGCACATTTATTTTTTGCATGTTAGAACCTGCAACAAGCATGTGATCTACATACAATAACAATATAATATAGTTTCCATCATTTTTCCTTTTGAGATAAACACAATGATCATAGTGACATCTAGTATAACCTTGTTCAGACATAAACCTGTCAAATTTTAGATACCACTGCCTTGGAGCCTATTTTTAGCCATACAAGCTCGTCTTCAACCTACACACTATTTTCTCCTTACCTTTTACCTCATATCCTTGTGGCTACTGCATATATATCTCTTCCTCCAAATCCCCATGGAGAAAGGTTGTCTTTACATATAACTACTCAAGATGTAAATCTTCAGCTGCTACTAGACTTAAAATAGTTATGATTGAAGTCATTTTAACAACAGGATAAAATATCTCATCAAAGTCTATACCCTTTTTGTGTGCAAACCCCTTCACCAAAATTCTAGCTTTATAACCTTTTATACCTCCATCTTCTTCCTTTCACCTGTAAACCCATTTACTCTACAATGTTGTTTTACCTACAGGCAACCTGACTAAGTCACAAGTCTGGTTATGTGATAAGGAGTCCATCTCTTCTTTCATGGATTTCTCCCACTTCTTGCTGGTTTCTACCTACACTACTTCTTCATAACACTTTGGTTCACCAAAATCAGTCAACAATACATAATATAATGAAGGAGAGTATTATTTAAGGGGTCTACTTATCCTGGTAGATCTTCTAACACCACTTTGAGGTGGTTGTTGTTGTTGTGGTTGTTTTTGTTGTTCTGGATATTGATCATTATGATTTTCAAGCACCTTCACTTTTTTTGTGATCTCATCAAGCACTGTGTATTTTTTGTTTTCTTTTTCTTGTTTCTTTTCCTGCAGCTGATTCTTATACAAAACCTTTTCATTGAATATGGCATCTCTACTTCTAATTATTTTGTGTTTTTCATAATCATAAAAGTGATAACCAAAATCATTAACACCATATCCAATAAAGGTACATTCCTTTGATTTTTCCTCAAACTTTGTTCTATTTTCTTTATTAATGTGGACAAAGGCTTCACAACCAAAAGTCTTTAAAAATGAGTAGTTTACCTTTTTACTTGTCCATGCCTCCTCAGGAACACCACCATCCAAGGCACTTGAAGGCCCTCTATTTATTAGTTAAATAGTAGTATCCACAACATCTGCCCAAAATTGTAAAGGCAATCCTGCATGCAATCTCATGCACCTTGCATGCTCCATGATTGTCTTGTTCATCCTTTCTCACACATCATTTTCTTGTGGTGTTCCTGGAACTATCTTCTCTCTGTGAATTCCATTCTTTAAATAGTACCTATCAAACTCTTTTCTACAATATTCACCTCCATTGTCGGATTTCAGAAACCTGAACCCTTTTCCTGTCTCATTTTCAACCAAAGATTTCCATTTCTTGAAATTATCAAATACATCAAATTTATTTTGAATACAATAAATCTAGGTTTTTCTCATTACATCATCAATAAATGTAACATAATAACAAGAGCCACCGAGAGATGATACCTGAGCAAGTCCCCATACATCTGTATGCACGAGCTCTAATTTTTCACTCCCCTTTTCTTTCCCAACTTTGAGGAATCTGACTCTTATGTTTTCCATAAAGACAATTCTCACATAATTTTAAATCAACATGCTTCAAACTTGACAACAAATTTCTTGAGTGAACAATCTACATCCCTTTCCCACTCATGTGCCCAATCCTATGATGCCACAATGTTGTATCTTCTCCTGTAGAGATTAAAGCATTAACAAAATTAGAAATACCATTGCATACATACAATGTACCAACCTTTCTCCTTTTTCTATTACGAAGGATCCTTTAGTGACCTTCCAAGTTTTATCTGTAAAAGTAGTTATACAACCTTCACCTCCCAACTGCCCTGTTGAAATTAGATATTTCTTGAGATCTATAACATGCCTTACCTCTTTCAACAACCATTGATTTCCATTCCACTATTTTATGAAAACTATACCCATTCCAATGATTTTACAGGGTTGATCATCACCCAATTGAACCTGTCCAAAATCTCCTTGAACATAATCATGAAAATTTTTCCTATCAGGTGTGGCATGGAATGAGGCCCCTGAATCTACCACCCATGCATCAATAATATTTTCTAATGAAAGAATCAAAGCATCTTGCAACACATCACCTGTCGCATTCACTTCATTATTGTTTTCTTGTTGTGTGTCTCCTTCTTTTCCCTCTTGAGACTTGCAGTCTTTCTTCAAGTGTCCTTTCTTCCCACGTTTCCAGCACACTATCCCCGATCTGGACTTGGATCTATCTTTCCTTGACTTACTGTGATATCCTAGGCTCTTTCCTCATTCCATTTTTCTTCCCCTAGTCTTTGCAGTCAAATAATTACCTGATGTCTCACCGGAGATTTTCTGTCGCATTTCCTCACTAAGGATTGCACCGACAACATCATCAAACTTTCAAGTACTAGATGTAGAGACAAAGTTACTAATTGCCATAAATAAACCATTCCAACTTTCTGAAAATGATCACAGAAATAATAGAGCCCTAACTTCATCATCAAAAGCTACCCCTAGAGAACTTAACTGACTGGTAACTATATTAAATTCATTTAAATGATCAGCAACAGATCCACCTTCTAACATCTTCATATTAAATAAGCGCTTCATAAGAAATACCTTATTTGAGGTTGAGGGCTTTCCATATAGTTTGGCCAATGCTGACATTAAACCTTCTGTTGTCTTTTCCTTTGAAATATTAAAGGACACTGACATTGCTAGGCACACCCGTATTATTCCAAGTGCCTTTCTGTTAAGAATATCCCATTTTGTGTTTGTCATACTCATCGACTTCTTTGTATTTCTGCTCAATGGTTGGTACAGTTCTTTCTGGTACAAAAAATCTTCCATCTGCATCTTCCATAGCTGGTAGTTTTGGCCGTTCAATTTTTCAACCCTAAACCTACTATCGTCCACCATTGCTCCCACTCGAACTAGGAACCCTTCTCTCCTGTGAGTTTATCAGCCAAATAGACCTTTGACTCTGATACCAGTTGTTAGAAAATTATATATTGCAGAGCAATGGAACACATCAAATATATTGCAGAAATATAAACACAAAAAACACATAAAATAAGAGAGGCATAGATATACATGGTTCACGCAATTCGGGCTATGCCCATGGGAAATAGCCAGTCCTTCCTTTTATATTATCCAACAAACTGAAGAGATACAACCTATAGCAGATCCATTGTAATTCCCTCTTTGCTCTCACATAATATCCTCTCTCTTTCTCACTCAGAGTACATATATACATAGACACAATACAATTCCCTCATATATAGCGAGGGGTTTCCTTCTAGGGGAAAAAACTCTAAATTAAACATAAATTCTACCATCAGATCTCTGCCTAATGGACGGCCCAGATCAACTTTGAAATTACAACATTTTAGAAGGCAATTTTAAATCTATTTTTAGCTTTAGGAGTGCTGTCCTCGATCCCTCACCAAGGGGGCTCCTAAATATCGTTGCACCCCCCCCCCCCGCCCCCCCCGGGGACCCCCCTTGCAACGTAAACATTATGGGTGGTGTTGTTGCCAAATTTCTAACCGGGGTCCAATGTGGTGATACCTCTTAATAAAGAAGATAATCACACTCCACACTTAGCATGTATAATGGAATTCTTAATGTTGATGTATGCATGTACATCTTCTAAGTCCTCAGAAAATTTCTCTTGCATCAATGTGTTGTATATCTTGATCCTTGTGACCTTTGTAGCCCTTTTAATGAAACACTGAGTGTCTCCATATATAGGAATATCTGGCTTTGCAACTTTAATAGGCTCATCAGTTCTTGATTCTAAAAGTTATTTAGAGGCTACTTTGTGATGCGTCATGTATCCAACATATTACAACATAGTGGAAACACTTGTTGCACAGGCACATATTTTCAGAATCACACATAATGAAAATATCAAATTAAAAAAACTAAACATGCGACATAACTTGTAAATCATGTTCAAAGAGTCATATTGGATGATAGATCATGAAAAAATATGAACAAAAACCAAAAATAACTCATATGCAAGAAAAAATACACATGCAAATTGGGAGGGCTCACTTCCAAAGCACGAAGGGGACATGCATGGTCACTCATGGCTTCGTAGTGTGCTCATGCACTCAAGAAAGTGGAAAAATGAGCCACGATGCACTGTAGCACCTTGAAGGGTCAAAGGAATGGAAAAAATGTCCTTTTGTTCTTCCCTGCGTGCTTATGCGCCCAAGGAGACAAGGAGGGAACACTTTTGCTGTTAGGCCCCTATACTACTAGTGAAACCCCTTATTGTTATTAGTGCAACCCCCTTATTATATTATTGTGCCAATATAGTCCCCATGTTGTTATTATTATGCCCCATAGAAGCCCACTATTGCTATTGTTGTGCCCCTACAATATTATTGTTATGTAGGCTCTGATTGTATTAGGACGACTTAGACTCCTATATATAGAAAGGAGGTCTTGTCATTTGTATCATCCATGAATTATTCATTTGTGTAGTGTAAGGAATGTTTTCCCCTTGAAGAGGCTTATTTTTAAGTCGTTGGTCTATCTTTTCTATCTTTTTGTGAGGTGCTTCATAACATTTGGTATCAGAGCTTTGGATTCTAGGGTTTCACTGCTACAAACATGCCATCGTGGAATTTTCGCTATAATATTTTCTTTACGAACTTTAAGAAGATAAAAAATAAATCCATTTGAGATGAAATTGTTCTTAGCATTGGGTCCTAATTTTAGATCTTGTCTTGCTATATTTTCAGATATATGATCTAAGGAAGTTAGGGTGTTTACAAGCTTGAAAATTCCATCGCAAATAGTTCATCATGGAATATTTGCTATCATTTTTTTTCTACAAAGGTTCAAACTCTGAATTAAAAGCCATTTGAGCTGAAGCTTTCATGAAGCTCATGCTCGAATTTCAGATCTTGGCTTGCTATATTTTCAGAGATATGGTCCAAGACATTTAGGGTTTTTGCAAGCTCTCGAATTACATCCCAAACATGTGACCTCAAGAAAATCGTGATAACTTTCTCTCTGAGCATCAGATTTAAATTTAGTAAAAAGTTACAGAAAGAGGATGGCCTGTAGTTTTTTGTGTATCGGTTTTAGGTCATAAGGTCAAAAACAATGACACGTGGCACTTTCTACAAGTTCACTCTACTAAACTAGTCTATAATCAGGTCATCGTAGGAGATTTGGCATAACTCTTCCTTAGAGAATCCAATATTGATCAGACTTGCGAGGTTGGAAAGAGGAATCACAGTGCTACTGCAGGATATAATTTCAGACTTTGGAGATATGAAATTATAGAGATATAGTACATTCAATATGAAGCTCCTACAAATTAAAAAAATGGTGTGTAGTTTTTTTAAAATTTTGCGTAAATTTGGTTGAAAAATTAGTTTGAAGGAATTCAAAGGGTATAGTGAAGCATTATTATCATTAATTGATGCCCCAAAGAAAGAAAATGGAAACACCTAGTAAGCAACCTGAAATCTATAGCATGACTCATGGAGAAGAGGAAGAAATGCAACATGATATATCAAAATTACAAGACCAAGTGCAACAAAATTCACTCTCACAAAATGTAACAGACGATAAGATGGATGGTTTAAAGAGAAAGGTGTGGAAGCTAAGATGGATGGTTTAAATAAATACATGGAAGCTAATATGGATGGTTTAAAGAATGGTGTGGAAGCTAAGATAAATGACGTGGAAGCTGAGATGGGTGGTATAGAAGAAAAACTTAAAGACAACATGGAAGATTTGAATATAGATTTGACAAAGTTGCTACAAGAAATGCTTACTAATGGCGAAATGGTGGTAAAGGAAAATCATGATGAGAAAAAAAGAAATATTAATCATGATTTCATAGACTTTAACGATGGATTGAAGACCCACCATGTTACAAAGATAGATACGAGGAAGTTTGATGGCAAGGATCCCGTAACATGGATACTACAGATGGAGCAATATTTTGATCTCCATAATGTGCAAAACACACAAAAGGTATGCATTGCAACTTTATATTTGGAACCAAATCAGTTTGTATGGTATTGATGGCTTCTCTCTTGTAAACAAATTGTCACTTGGGAAATTTTTACGGAAGAAATGATAGCACATTATGAGGATACAAAAATAAACACCTCTTTTAACCAATTGATAACTATCAAACAAAAGGGTTCAATGATGGAGCATATTGAGGACATCCAAAAATTGAATATAAGGGTAAAATATATTTGAGAGGAGAATAGGAATGATGTGTTCATAGGGACTTTAAAGGATGACATCCAACATGAGGTTCGCCTTTGGGAACTTGATTCATTGGAGAAGGCATCTAGGTTGGCAAGAAAAATGCAAAGAAAAATTATGGCAACAAGGAAGCCTACGACTCACAACTATAAATATGGAAGTGTTGTTGCTCCTAGCCTTTCACCACCTACAAGGTTGACACCACAACAATTGGAAGAAAAAATAGCAAAAGGGCTTTGTTACAATTGTGATAGAAAATACACTAAAGGCTATAAGTGTGTTGAGAAGAAATTAATTTACATAAATGGGGAATAGGAGCAAGAAAAGGAATAAGAAACATCAAAATAAGAGGATATACACTAGGAACCAATCCCATAGAAAGAAGAAATGAATCTGACCATATCTTGTAATGCATTGAGAGGAATTACCACTGGCTCAAACTCTCAAGATAGAAAGGCATATCAAGAAGAAAAAGGTAATAGTGTTGATTGATTCGGGTAGTACCCATAATTTTATTTATTGTAAGATAGCCAAGGAATTGAATTTCTTCCTATATCCAGCAGCAGAGTGTCAAGTAATGGCTGCAAATGGAGGAACCATAAATTTCTCTGGAAAGTGCCATAATATCAAGCTATCCATGGGAGAATATGTCTTGAATAATCCAATTCTTTCCATTCCAATGGGTGGTGCAGATGTTGTACTAGGAGTCCAATGGCTACAATCTCTACGTACAATAGCTTTTAATTTTCAAGAACGTTTCTTGGAATTTTTTCAGGAAGCAAAGGAAGATGAATTAAGGGGTATCGCGGGGAAACCAACAAAGATAATCAACTCTAACAACATGAGAAATATTCTAAAGAAATAACAACGGGGCGTAATTGCACAATTATGTTCACTAGAGGTTCCCACATCGAAATTATATATTTCTCTAAATCTCCAAAACATTTTGGACAATCATTCAAAGGTATTTGAGACTCCTAAAGGCCTCCCACCTATTCGTGATTGTGATCATGCTATTCATTTGATTCTAGGAAGTTTTCCCCCAAACATTAGGCATTATAGATATCCATATGCCCAAAAGAGTGAAATTGAACGTATGGTTCAAACTACTCAAAGTTCTTTCTTTGCTCTAGTGGTATTGGTACACAAGAAGGATGGATCATGGTGCATGTGTCCGAATTATAGGGAGATAAATAAGCTTACTATTAAAGATAAACTTCCAATTCCTCTCATTGATGAATTATGGGATGAATTACATGGAGTAATTTACTTCACCAATTGGATCTTTGTTCAGGACATCATCAAATCAGAATGAAGACTAAGACATTCCAAATCAACATTTAGAACTCATGAGGGTCATTATGAATTTTTGGTCATTCCTTTTGGCCTTACCAATGCACCTTCTACATTTCAAGGTTTGATGAATTCCATTTTCAAACCCTTAGAAAAATTATGTTAGTATTTTTTGATGATATACTAATCTACAAGAAGTCTTGGAAGGATCATGTTCAACATGATGACAGGGTTCTCAAATGTTGGAAATAATACTGAGAGGGGGGGTGAATCAGTATTATCTAGCAATTTAATAAATCTTCCTTATTTGATCTTTGAATTATTTTTGCGTGTCAGTACCATAAAATAATGAGCATGAACAAAGAAAATAGATAGTCACACCAAAGAACACAAGATGTAAGGTGGAAACCCAATGTGGGTGAAAACCACCTGCTGCAATATGTCTCTATCTTCTTTCAAATTAGAAACTTCTTTTACAATGATTTTGTACTGGTGCAGTCCTTTACCAGTACGCAGGCTGCAACCTGCAGAGAGCTACAACTCTCTCTCTCTCTTGTTTTCCAGTCTACTCCTGGAAGGGAGCTACAACCCCCTTCTTCTTTTCATAAAGCATCAGATGATCAACAAGTACATAACAGTTACAGTCCACTACAGATATCAGATCGGGAATAACAGAACTAACCCAGAACACTTTATCAACAGAGAAATTCAATCAACAGAACATCTTAAGACAGAGATGCAGTTTTTCCTTCTGTGGCCTGCGACCAGACGCAACTAACCTTCTGCTACCCTGCGTCCACACGCAGATATCCTTCTGCTGCGCTGCGTGCCCACGCACTGTTCCTTTAACTGCTCAGCGTTATGTTGCTTGAGGGACGCATCCAGAAACACTATCCCGCCGCGTCTTTTTGCTACAGAGACGCACCCAAAAACACTATCGCGCCACGTCCTTTTGCTTCAGAGACGCACCTGAACCTTGATCGCTCTGCGTCCCCACGGAGATCTCTAGTCACTCAGCGGCGTCCCAGACGCACCTGAACTTCGTCTGCCCTGCGTCCCCACGCAGATCTCCAGATTCTGCACTGCGTCCCGGTGCGCTTTCCTTTCACTGTAACTGCGTCCCTTCGGGTATGAATGATTTCAAGATTTTAAGTGTAACCCAAACAGTCAGATCTACAGATCTGATCTTGCGCCAAAGAGATCTCAGTCCTTCAGTAGATTCGCCTTTTAGATCTAGACCAGATCTCACCCAATAAGATATTCAGCCAAAGATATTCTTAATCCAAATGATCTCTTTTGCTTTATATAGGCAAGCTCCTCCTCAAAACATGGAACAATACCACGAGCCGACACCATAATAACATAATACCGTCGGCTAGATACCAAGAGTAAAACACAAGAAACCCCCACGTGAGCTTTTCTCTGCCTTGAAATGTGTGCGCTGGGTGGACGCACCTCCTGAATGGCTGGCCTGCGTCTCTGGACGCGGTCCCTGCATGGTGTACCTGCGGGTACGCACCTTCTGAACTGATATCATGCGTCTTTCTTAATTTTTTATAAATTGAGAGCCTTGTCATGGGAGTTGCCATCAAGTACAACATCTGTAACATATAGCCATACCAGAAATCATAATGCCAACAATCTCCCCCTTTGGACTTGATGGCAACCTTACAAACTTCAGCTTCATTCTCCCCCTTTGACATCAAGGGCAAAGGGGTATGCTCCCCCTAAGATCATGCTCCCCCTGAACCAGATCTGTAACAAAGAACCATAATCCTCCATGAAAGAGATAGAGACATATTGCAGCTATTTCCAAGATCTCCTTCTGACCATCCTCCATAATGCCAACAATGCATTATATGCTCCCCCTGAACCTGTACCATCAATCAGAAAAGGTTCAACAATAAGATGATGCATCAACAACCCCCAGCTTTTGCCTGAGGTACTCAAAAGTGTCCCTGGACAATGGTTTGGTGAGAATATCAGCAACTTGTTCCTTAGAAGGAACATACTCCAACTTGACCTTCTGTTCAAGCACTTGTTCCCGAAGAAAATGATACTTGATTGGTATGTGCTTGGTTTTTGAATGCATAACCGGATTCTTTGAGATGCTGATTGCACTTGTGTTATCACATAAGATGGGGATAGGTGGTGTACAAGTGATTTGAAAATCCTGCAAAGTCTGCATCATCCAAAGAAGTTGGGTGCAACAAGATGCAGCAGCAACATATTCCGCTTCAGCTGTAGACAAGGCAATCGAACTCTGTTTCTTGCTGAACCAAGATACCAGTCTAGAACCCATAAAGAACGCACCACCACTTGTGCTTTTCCTGTCATCCACGCTTCCGGCCCAATCTGCATCTGTATAAGCATGAAGTGTAAGATCTGTATCTCTAGGATACCATAAGCCATAATTTTGAGTCCCTTGAAGATATTTGAAAATTCTCTTCACTGCTTGAAGATGAGTCTCCTTCAGATTTGCCTGAAATCTTCCAACTATTCCAACTGCATGCATGATGTCCGGTCGGGTACCTGTCAAATATAGTAAACTTCCAATCATAGATCTGTAGGTTGGTTGATGTACTGCTGCAGATTCATCATTTGCACTGAGACTACATCCTGTGACCATGGGAGTACATATTGGTTTTGCATCTTCCATGCCATATTTCTTCAAAATCTGTTTGAGATACTTGGTTTGAGATAAAAAGATTCCTCCTTCTTTTTGTTGGATTTGCAAACCAAGGAAATATGTCAGTTCTCCTAGCAAGGACATTTCAAATTATTTCTGCATGACCGAGGCAAAGCTTTGACTCATAGCTTCTTCATTGCTGCCAAAAATAATGTCATCTACATACACAACAAGTATTAGCAATTTGTCATTTTCAACTTTTATATAAAGATTGCTATCTGCTGAACCTTTTGAAAAACCTTGTTGATGAAGATATTTGTCCAAACGGTAGTACCAAGCCCTTGGAGCTTGTTTGAGACCATAGAGAGCCTTTTTCAATCTGCATACAAGATTTGGATCATTTCCAAGAATGAACCCATCTGGCTGTTCAATCTACACTTCTTCTTCCAAGTCTCCATTCAGAAAGGCTGATTTCACGTCCATTTGAAATACTTTGAAGTTTTGAAAACTTGAGAGAGCAAGGAACATTCGGATGGCCTCAAGTCTTGCAACAGGAGCAAAGGTTTCTTCAAAGTCTATTCCTTCTTGCTGCGCATACCCTTTACAAACAAGTCTAGCTTTGTTTCTAATTACTTCTCCATTTTCATTCAATTTATTTTTGAAGACCCATTTTGTTCCGATAACATTCTTATCCTTTGGTCTAGGAACCAGCTCCCAAGTGTTGTTCTTTTCGATTTGCTCAAGTTCTTCATCCATTGCTTTCACCCAACATTCATCTTTGCATGCTTCTTTCACATTTTGTGGTTCAGTAGAGGAGAGTAATGCCAAATAGCTTGAGGCTTCTGCAACTGTTCTTCTTGTTTGTATACCTGCTTCTTTCTGCCCCACAATCTGAGATTCTGGATGATTCTTCTGAACATATCTGGATGGAGTCTTTTCTTCTATTCTTGTTTGCTCCTCTGGCTCTTCTTGAGGTTCTTCTTCTTCATCATTCTGTCTTTGAGGGTAGCCTTCATCTTCTTCGATGTCTTCATGATGGACTTGCCTAGGAATGTATCCCTTCTCATCAACCACTACATCAATGCTGTCAACAATTCTGCCAAGTCTTTTATTGTAGCACTTGTATGCTTTGCTATATGGAGAGTAACCAAGAAGAATGCCTTCATCTGCTCTAGGTTCAAGTTTGCCAAGTTGCTCATCAGTATTCTTGATATAGCATTTGCTCCCAAAGATTTTGAAGTGCTTTACCGAAGGAGTCCTGCCACTCCAAAGCTCATGAGGAGTTTGAGTGCTGTTCACCCGGACATTTGTTTTGTTGAGAATAACAACCACAGCATGTGCAGCTTCACCCCAGAAAGTTGCGGGAGTTCCTGATTCATCAAGCATAGCACGAGCCATTTGTTGGATTGTTCTGTTCATTCTTTCAACAACTCCATTTTGCTGAGGAGTTCTAGCTGTAGAGAATTCTCTCCTTATCCCATGTTCATCACAGAAATCGAAAAATTCATTTGAAGTAAATTCCCCACCTCTGTCGGATCTGGGGCACTTAATTTTGTGACCTGATTCATTTTCAACCAAGGCTTTGAAGGATTTGAATTTTTCGAATGCTTCATCTTTGTGCTTCATAAGTCCTAACCAGACAAACCTGGAGAAATCGTCAATAAATAATATCAAGTATTCCTCTCCTCTAGGTGTTCTTTTCTTGAATGGACCACATGTATCTGTATGTACTAGCTCAAGAGGCATGCTAGCTAATCCTTCTTTCTCTGGAAAGTTAGTTCTGGTTTGTTTTCCAAACTGACATGATCTGCATATGGTGTTGTCAGGAATTTTGATATCTGGAAGATCGCGAACGCCTGATATTTGCATGCTTTCCTTATTTGTGAGAAGCTTAGATGTCCCAACCTTCGATGCCATAACCAGTGCTCTTCATTCTTGCTCAGATAGCATTGTTGTTGTCCTTCTTCAAATATGTACAGATTATTTGGAGTTCTTTTGCCTTTGAGTACTTTTTTACCTGTATCAAGATCACAAACAAGACATCCATTCGATCTGAAAATAACCTCGGTTCTTTGATCACACATCTGGCTGACACTTAGAAGAATATGCTTCAATCCATCAACATACAAAACATTTCCAGCTTTGACCTTTTCTTTTAACTGAGCAATGCCTTTTCCTTTTATAGTTGCAGGAGTATCATTTCCAAAAGAGACTTTCTTTCCCTTTTCTAGAGCAGAATAAGATTCAAGTTTTTCTTTATCACCTGTCATATGCTTCGAACATCCACTGTCAATGTACCATAGATTTTCCTGTCCCTCTGCATAAAATGCTATTCCACATCTTTCTGTTTGAGGTTCCTTTATTCTCCATGTTTTGGTGCTTGAGGCTTGCTCCTTTTTCTGCTGAAACCTGCTCCTACATTCAGATTCTTCATGACCAAAGTTATTGCAAATAGAACATTCGACTTCATTTTCAAGAACCGAAAAGTTGTTATAGGTCCTTTTGTAATCCCTGTCATACTTCTTTGTTTTTGAGCTTCCCTAGTCATGATTGTTTTATATGCAACACATTGAGCTGCTTTGTGACCAAAGTTATGACAAGAAAAGCATTGTCCATTGAAGAAACTTCTGCGGTTATCGAATCTACCAGCCAACTGATTGTAATTTCTATTTTCATCTATTCTTGGACCAAATTGAGAAGATTTTACCTGTGGCTGGTTCACCCTTAAGATGGATTGCCCTTGATAGTTTCTATTTGTAATTCGTCCCTGCTTTACCTGATGATCTTCATTGTTCTTTTGCTCATTTCTTCTTGCTGCATCAAGATAACTCTTTGAGGTGGATGCTTGAGAGGTTTCTCCATTGTAGCCCAGACCTGTCTTGTTTAGAGGAGACCGTTGCACATTGATAATCTTATCCAAAGTTTCAGATCCTTTGACAAACTTAAGATTAATAGCTTTTGTTTTCTCAATCTCTTTTCTAAGACCAACAATTTCTCCTTCTAGTTTTTCAAGATGTTTTTCCTTTTCATCAATTTGAAATTGTAGAGTATCAATGATCACATTCTTTTCTTCTATACATCTCTTGAGTCTAGTGATTTCATCATAAAGGTTATCCACATCTATAGCATCCATATAATCATCATCTTCAAATGCCATTAATAACTTATATTCATTACCTCGTTCATCTTCATCACTGTTTGATAGACCATCACTATCTTCATGGGTGTAGTAGCTTTTCTTATTTGCACTTTGTTTCTTGTTCCATCTAGCAGGTTCCTTTCCTTTATCCTTATAAGGACATTTTGCAGCATAATGACCTACTCTTCCACAAGCAAAGCATTTGAAAGGTAGCTTACCTCTGAACCTTCCAGAACCCCTTTGAAGATTTCTGACAAAATTTGATTCTTCTTCCTCTTCTTCTGGAACATGGCTTGCTTCATAGTAATCTTCTTTGCCTAATGCCTTGAAAGCAGCTTCCCTTCTATCTGATGGACCTCCCTTTCTCATTTCATAAGCAGTTAGAATTCCATGTAGCTGAGACATAGTGAGAATTCAGAGATTTTCCTTTTCTTCTATTGCAGATACTTTAGATTCAAACTTGGGGGATAATGATCTTAGAATCTTTTCAACTACTATAGCCTCTTTTATTTCTTCACCCAAATTTTTCATACAATTAACAATCTCATCTACCCGAAGAAAATAATTAGCCACACTTTCATCATTATACATCTTGAGAGTCTCATACTGAATCCTGAGAGTTTGAAGTTTAGCTCGCTTTACCTGTTCATCTCCTTCATAGCTCGTGACCATTTTGTCCCATATCTCTTTTGCTGATTTGAAGTGCATTACCTTCATGAATTCTGTTTGGGATATACTTCCTAATAGAGTACTGACTGCTTTTGTATTTGTTTCATACTTCTTTTTCTCAGCTGAATCTGTAGGAGTAGCTGAAGGAAAAGCATAGCCTATTTCTACAATGTCCCAAACTTCTGTACCAAGAGATTGAAGATATGCAGTAACTCTTACCTTCCAATAATTGAAGTTTGTCCCATCAAAAACCAGTGGCCTGATTGATGCTTCTCTCTCGTAGTTGCTCATGATGAACGATCTACCTTCAAGCAATCAAGCTTCTTTGAAGGACCTGCTCTGATCCCAATTGTTGGAAATAATACTGAGAGGGGGGGTGAATCAGTATTATCTAGCAATTTAATAAATCTTCCTTATTTGATCTTTGAATTATTTTTGCGTGTCAGTACCATAAAATAATGAGCATGAACAAAGAAAACAGATAGTCACACCAAAGAACACAAGATGTAAGGTGGAAACCCAATGTAGGTGAAAACCACCTGCTGCAATATGTCTCTATCTTCTTTCAAATTAGAAACTTCTTTTACAATGATTTTGTACTGGTGCAGTCCTTTACTAGTACGCAGGCTGCAACCTGCAGATAGCTACAACTCTCTCTCTCTCTCGTTTTCCAGTCTACTCCTGGAAGGGAGCTACAACCCCCTTCTTCTTTTCATAAAGCATCAGATGATCAACAAGTACATAACAGTTACAGTCCACTACAGATATCAGATCAGCAATAACAGAACTAACCCAGAACACTTTATCAACAGAGAAATTCAATCAACAGAACATCTTAAGATAGAGACGCATTTTTTCCTTCTGTGGCCTGCGACCAGACGCAGCTAACCTTCTGCTACCCTGCGTCCACACGCAGATATCCTTCTGCTGCACTGTGTGCCCACGCACTGTTCCTTTAACTGCTCAGCATTCTGTTGCTTGAGGGACGCATCCAGAAACACTATCGCGCCGCATCTTTTTGCTACAGGGACGCACCCAAAAACACTATCGCGCCGCGTCCTTTTGCTTCAGAGACGCATCTAAACCTTGATCGCTCTGCATCCCCACGCAGATCTCTAGTCACTCAGCGGCGTCCCAGACGCACCTGAACTTCGTCTGCCCTGCGTCCCCACGTAGATCTCCAGATTCTGCACTGCGTCCCGGCGTGCTTTCCTTTCACTGTACCTGCGTCCCTTCGGGTATGAATGATTTCAAGATTTTAAGTGTAACCCAAACAGTCAGATCTACAGATCTGATCTTGCGCCAAAGAGATCTCAGTCCTTCAGTAGATTCGCCTTTTAGATCTAGACCAGATCTCACCCAATAAGATATTCAACCAAAGACATTCTTAATTCAAATGATCTATTTTGCTTTATATAGGCAAGCTCCTCCTCAAAACATGGAACAATACCACGAGCCGACACCATAATAACACAATACCGTCGGCTAGATACCAAGAGTAAAACACAAGAAACCCCCACGTGAGCTTTTCTCTGCCTTGAAATGTGTGTGCTGGGTGGACGCACCTTCTGAATGGCTGGCCTGCGTCTCTGGATGCGGTCCCTGCATGGTGTACCTGCGGGTACGCACCTTCTGAACTGATATCCTGCGTCTTTCTTAATTTTTTATAAATTGAGAGCCTTGTCATGGGAGTTGCCATCAAGTACAACATCTGTAACATATAGCCATACCAGAAATCATAATGCCAACATCAAACTATTGTAGGAGAAACAATTATATGAAATAATCTCCAAATGTTTCTTTGGAGTACAAGAGGTGAAATATTTGGGTACATAGTAAGGTCATAGCTCATCTTATCATCCTCCATCTCATGGGAAAACTGAGATAGTGAACAAATGTTTGGAAGGATATCTTAATTGCTATGTATATGATAAACAGACACAATGAGTCAAGTGGTTGCCTTTGGTTGAATGGTGGTATAACACTTCCTTCCATACTGCAACAAAAATGACCCCATTTATGGTACTTTATAGATATCATCCACCATCCACGACATCATCTTCAAAAGAAAATTCTAAGGATCAATTAGTGGAAGATCACATCGAGCATCAACAAGAAGTTCCCAAAATCTTAAAGGATAACCTCACTTTGGCATAGAAGAGAATGAAATAACAGGCATATCAACATCGCACCAAAATAAGTTTTGATGTAGGTGACTGGGTACTTCTACGACCACAACCATACAAACAAATGTCCCTCAAGGAAGATAAGAAGGATAATAAATTATCGCCAAAGTATTATGGTCCATACAAGGTGTTACAAAAGATTGGTACTATGCCATACAAATTGGAGCTTCCTGCATCTTCTCGAGTGCACCCATTTTTCCATGTTTCATGCTTAAAGAAGGTTATAGGTGAGAAGATCCCAGCTCAAACAATATTGCCAAAACTTGACAAGCAAGGAAAAATCATATTGGAACCAAAAGCAGCCACAAAAACAAGAAATTGACAACTACAAAATCGATCAATTTTAGAGTATCTCATCAAGTGAAAGAACTTAACTTCTGAAGATTTCACATGGGAGGATGATAATTTTAAGCAGAAGCATCCAGAACTACTCAAGCATTGAGGACAACACATTTTGAAGGAGAGGGGCATGTTAGGTCCCAATACTACTAGTGTAACCCTTATTTTTATTAGTGCAACCCCCTTATTGTATTATTGTACCCATATAGTCCCCATGTTGTTATTATTATGCCCCATAGAAGCCCACTATTGTTATTGTTGTGCCCCTACAATATTATTGTTATGTAGGCTTTGATTGTATTAGGACCCTGTTGTAGTGTTTTCTTCTCAATGATGTATAAAAAGAGCCCACTTAAGATTGTGGATGACAAAAAATATCAACATTATAGATGGTTGCTAAACATTGTAGATCTGTAGCTATTGATAGAAACAAAACCTGCCAAAATTCTGGTCTATGCTACGATCATAGTTAAACAATGAAAGAAAGAGTAATAACCCCAATTATCCAATGGAAACTAGATATGTAAAGAATAATTTTATAATAACACATGTGAAGAGAATAGATAAATGTTACTAGCCCCCCTCTATGGGATGGGTTCTTGGCTATCCTCAAACGTCTTCAGATTATGTGGAGTCTCTCCTTTATAATTTATAAACCTAGCAAAAATATGGTGTGCGACAATGAAAATAATCACAGTTACAACAGTGAGTGCAACAATGAAAATAATCAAAAGTGAATAATGAATGGAAAACACTTCTTTTTATAACAAAATATTGAGTTATCCTCAAATAATGAGAAATTATAAAATATTATTGATCCCATCCTTGGAATAACCACTTGGAATATTTTTTTATATTTATTTAGGAGGGAAAAAATATTTAAACTTTTATTTAGAAATAATAAATAAATAAATGATTTATTTAAATATTCATCTCAAGGAATTAGTTAAGGAATAATAAACAAATAATGATTTATTTAATTATTCCTAAGGGATTTAGTCAAATTTAACAAAGAATAATAATTACTTAGTGATTAGTTAATTATTCTTAGAGAAAAATAAGATAAATAATGATTTATCTGTTTATTTTTCATGATTGGGTCAAATTTGACAAAGAATATTAATAAAACAGTGGTTAAATTAAGTATTCCTAGAAGAAAATTAAATAAATAATGATTTATTTAATTATTCTTCACGGGTTTAACTATAAATTACTTAATAAAGGTGGTTTATTAGGTAATTTCCCACAGTGAAACCAATTTTACTAGGGTAAAATTAGCTTTACATGGTATACTTCGATCCATCTAGTAAATTAGGCTAGATGGTAAATTTTTTGGTGATAATGGATTCCCCACCCCCCCCAATGTATGAGTGTTAGGAGCAAAAGGTATGGCCGAAGTATGTTGTAAAGACACAATCACTTAGATAGCACAGGGGGGTCAAGGAGAGAGAGAGGGAGAGACCAATGAAGTTGAATTGAAAGAGGACAGGGACAGACTAGGTGAGACTAATGCAAGTCTCCTTTTATGTTGTGGTATCAGAACTCAATGAGGCAGGCAAGGCATACCCATACCCACCGAGATAACTTATTACAAAATTAATGGTTTGCCCAGAAATATAAAACTCAGTAATGGAGTACATGCTGAATGGTACATGACATTGTGGTATAACAGAGCTAGAAAATAATACAATGTGTCCCATACACACCTGGTAAAAATATGAGCCATGACTAAATACAATAATATCTGAGTACATAAGATACAAATCCCCTTCCCTCAAAAAATGGGTGGGAGGGAGAGTAGAACAACCGGCGAAGCTCCGATGAACAAGGAAGGGATCTGCAAAACTGAATGGATCATCTGGAGGAGACGTGCATGCTATGGACACTATGATTGGTAAGAACAGAACCCATCAACTCTGCGGAACTGCATCTGAGGCTATGGCAGTATAGGTATGCATCCAGGAAGGTGGGGGGATACCTAAAGGGCCACCCCATCATGAGGTCTGAAACATCTCACACACGCCTAGGAATCACTGGTACAATCTGTTGAATCACTGGACCATAAAGTGTATGGATCATGAACATGAAATGATCAAGTCAAAGGAAAATAATGAGACCCTCTGCTGGATCCAAGGAAAAAAATAAGAATGGAAGCTGGAACCGAGATACACCGCCCTCTAAGCCATTCTTCTAGAATAAATGAGCTGATGTCGATAGAATAGGACCCGCGATAGATGAGGCAATGAGGATCTTCAACTAAAGCACGAGGGAAAATAGTGATGTGACTGATGGACTGAAAGCAGGGATAATGGGGAAATAGGACTAAGGGACAAACATATGACTTCCCTTGTCAGAGCATAAAGCGCATGGTTGACCTAGCAGCAACTGACTCAACTCTGGAGGGGATTGGGACAATATGACTAGGGGTGAAAATGGGTAACACAGGATGAACAGTATGAAAATATGGATGGAATACTATGACATGATATGATGGGACATGAAATAGACTCCAAGAATGCAAGGGTGACTCATCGCAGATGCTCTAAATAAGGGTGGCTCGATGACACTGCCACATAGAGGAGGCCCAGTGGGGATGATGAAAACATTAGTAAATGATGGTTACTAATGATGAAAATAGACATATGGTGTGAAAAGTATTAAGAGGAGGTCGACCTCAAAGTACAAGTGTCTCTGTATGATGAAATTTGATTTTGAAAGATGACAAAGCAACCTTCTTGGAAAATGGCTTTCGGGTGAAGTGTCAAATCATAAAAAACTGAGGAAGACCCATTTTAGAGCTCGGTGAGAGATTTCCAAAGGTACTGATGGTTCGTCAAGCTGAGCCACAGTATAGTTGCAATGAGAAATAGAAAAATTGGGGACTTTTCTATAAAAGGGTGTTTTCCCTCCAATTTGGATTCATTTGCTAAATGAGCTGTGGTGAATTTGGAGAGGAGGAAAGGGCCCTAAATCTTGTGGATATCATAGCAGACAAACTAACCATCAGAATTAGGATCTGTGACTTTCATGTAGGTGGCCTTACTTCTCTAAATATGGCCTTAATGCTTCTTGGAATTGTTCCTGGTGAAGGATTAAGGGAGGAGGAAAATGAGAATGAACTACTAGAGGAGGTCTAGAATCATCCTCACCCACGAAGTCAAATAGGGGGACTATGTGGATATAGAGTAGAATATTTGAATATGTGGTATCAAACATCTACGATATGCGATGTGCATATAGCTCGTCGGAGAGTATGTTAGGAAAAACTATCCAAGGAATGGGAGGATAATCGACTATACCTAGATCCAGTGGGATCTAGGCCAAGACTTAACTGAGAAGATGGCTAGGGGAAAACCATCATGCCCCCAAGCATAGGATACTGATATGGTATGCAAAGGTGGGAATGATGCCCCCTAGCAGGAGGAGATTATGGGGCGCCATTGTGTTCTGAGTGCTCAAAAAAGGGATTCAAGCCCCTCGACCCAACTTGGCACGAGATCCTCCAAAGTAGATGGAGGTGTCTATGTGCCCCACCAATATGTTATGGGTGTACCAGATGTATTTAGAGCTATGGGTCAATTTTTTCTTTTATGATACATAATATGATTATGCATTTTATATGACGATGATAGTTCGCCATTTGTTTTGTTTATGGTTGTCTTCTATGGTATACATGTGATAAATGCCAATATAGAATGTTGTTTGCAATGGTATCTACATAGTGATTTTGGGCTCTAGGCACATCACTGAACATAATGGTTTCAAATTCACGTACCAATAGCTTCACTCGTAGATATTTTCTAAATAAGACCTAGTTATGCACATGATACACACCATTCAATTGCATGACAAGTAGCAAGGAATCTAAACGAACATGAAGATGAAGGATGCAATGAGTGAGGGAATTGACTAACAAACCTATCACTACATCATATTCGGCCTGATTATTGGTGGCAGATCCAATGCACACGCCATTTGAAATGACTAACGTATACAATGGGGTAAAAATTACCCAGACTGCCGAGGCTAGGTTCCACGAAAAGTGACTTGCACCATAATGGATCCATCTAAAAGGTGCAAATGACAACTGATGAGATGATGCAATCTACCTAAATTCATGGCAAAAATAAAGACATGCAAATCAAAGGGATGTTCTATGAGCGAAATTTCATGAGGTAGAGTTCATTGAGAGAACTAGGAAGGAAATGGTCTTCAAAATCCTTTGAAGAAATGCCTCCTTACTTAAGGGTAGGGGTAATCAGGGGTAGACATAGCTTCCATGGTGTCCTCATCAGGTTGGGCGATGGGTGGACGGGAGGAAGATTGACTACATGATGCGGCA
The DNA here is from genome assembly GCA_031772625.1 of Pinus tabuliformis. Classification (NCBI taxonomy): domain Eukaryota; kingdom Viridiplantae; phylum Streptophyta; class Pinopsida; order Pinales; family Pinaceae; genus Pinus; species Pinus tabuliformis. The sequence goes on from CM062808.1 coordinate 826,489,751, forward strand.
GGATTACCAGGTGCATCAACTTGAGAAATAAGGTTCACATACGCATCATCTTGAATGTTAGATGACGAACTGATAGATGGAGGATCTACTGATGTTGAGACCTGGGATTCTTTCGAAGGAGGTTTGATATCAATGTGCACAGAAACCTTAGAAAGGTTTGCTTGCGAGGAACTCAAGGATGACGACATGTAAAGAATGGGGCTTGTGGTGTCTATCATCTCGACATCGGGGGAGGGATCACAATAGTAGGGCCATAGTTTCCTTGTTCTGGTTGACTGTTGGTACTAGAATCCACAAGTAGAGGAGTAGAGGCTTCACTACGAGTGGCCTCGTATTAATGAATTGCATTGAGGCAATCACGAAATTCATTGAGATGAGGGAAACAATGGGAATAGTGACCATGAATATCACATCAGGAACAAGGATGGTTTGTGTGAAGCATTTTGAGTTTCTTAGTTGGGAATGATAAGTTAACATGGACTTCCAAACTATTTGACTCAGGGAATGCCTCATAAGCCAAAGGTTTAAGTTGAGGAAGTTCAGGACAATTGTTGGTGGCGTGCCCAACAACCTAACATAAAGCGTATGAGGGTGACGAATTTGGGGCCTTAGGTGCTGTAGGAGCTTGGGGAGCCTTGTCCTTTGAATCCTTCCTTTTGGCTTTCCCCCTTGGATAGATGTTTTCATAATAGGAGTTGGTTCATGTTAAGGTTGTAATGGAACTAAAGTAGCGATAGGTTTCATGCAGACCGATTGAACCTAGGTCAAAGCGTGATAAGGCCTTGGCTGACCAAGCATAATGTTTGCATGGGGATCGATGTACCATACTGGGATCTTGAGAGTCATGTTAGGAAGGACCAGGGAAGCCATGATATGTACAAAAAAAACTTCCGAAGGGGGGAATAAGAAAGGTATCTACTTGGTAGGATAATGTCCTAGTGGAATAACTCGTGGATGGTCAAGACCTCGAGGAACAGTTCCTGGTGGGAACATAGGAGAGGCACCCACAAATGGAGGAGGTCCTGGGGGAGTTGGTCCAGAGGGTTTAGCTGGAAGAGAAATAGAAGGATGCTGAGGAGTTGGCTATTGATCAGGTGTACTAGACTATTTAAGGGAAGCCCGTGACACTTGTAACATGCAAACACTCATGGAAGTAGGTTATGAAATGGGAGGGGGAGGACCAGGGAAGGCACCTAACAATGAGGAATCCTTATAGAATCTGGGAGAGACATTGGTGGTAGGAGTTGAAGGCTGGTTGTCGGACATCGATGAGATGATGGAATTGGGGGAGGTCATGGATTTTGGCTCGTAGTAAGTCAACTAATCTATGGTAATGATCTTCCCTTAATGGGGGAAGCACATATTGTAGAACATCGAAGATATGATAGCTGACATGGCATATTTGTAACTACGACCAAAGAGAATATTGTAATTGAAAGGGGCATCTACGACTTCGATATCAACGTGGATAGTCTTATCCGCAAGAGTCACTGAACATTTGCAATACATCCCGAGGGGATGGGAGGAGTGTCCATCCCAAGCACGCAAAGTGATGATGTAGGGGGAGAACTCAGGTGACTTTAGCTGTTTCTAAACAGCAACGGACATCACACAGGTGGATGCGCCTTCATCAATAATAAACAAGTGAAGGTAATGGGGGGTGTTCTGATGTATCAACAAGAAGATGATCAATCCATCGTTAGAAGGATCCACTGCACCCAAGGCAGTTAGTAGAGCTTTCTTTTTGGAAGGGCACGACTAGAGGACTTCTAGTGTCGACATGGAAACATGTGATTGTGCCAAGTTGTCTACTATACTGTATGTATGGGAAGCTCTGTTAGACGACGCATTACAACGTGATGGTCCCTTTGGGATCTCGGGAATGGCCTCAACTTTGGGTTGAGGGATTTTTAAAGGACCATTTGTTGTCATAAGAGGCTCAACGAATACTTTGGTTTTGGACTCGGTATCTGATGAACTGGAGGGCTTGTCATACTAGCAAGACCAAGTTCGCAGGTTCATATGGGAGGGGTTAACCTCATCAGAGCTCATCATCAAGATCTGGTGGTCACCGAGACCAGAAGGATGAGGGAGGTGGGCTGCTTGACCTGGATAGGGTTGAGCAGCAACAAATCCTTGCTGAGGGAAAGGATTTGTGAGCACGACCATTTAGGTGCCGCAGGATTCTGAGGCATTTGATGACCTCTAGCATCTGCTTGAGCTTCCCACATTTGGTACATTTGGGGTAAAATAGGACACTCATGTGTATAGTGGCCATGTACACCACAACATGAACAAGGCTTTTTTGTACTAATAACATTGTTTTTCTTGGGCTGGCGCCCTATTTTTGGTTATTGGTGTAAGGTTAGTTCCCCTGGGGTTCACTAGGTTGGTTACCTTGGTTACCCCATTTACCCATGTTACCCTTTCCCTTATTCCTTTTCTTTGAATTTTGGGGATTGGTATCACTCTGTTGGGAAAACACCTGGCCCTGAGGGGGTAGTGGATGCTGAGGCTGAGCATGCATGGGATGCTACGACGATAATGCTTGAGGGGATGGAGTGCCAAGTTATGCATAAGAAGAAGCAAAAGTTTGGTATATGGATTGGGGTCCAAGAAACATGTTGCTACCAGGAGGGGAATAAATTTTGGAGGAACAAGTGCGAAAGGGTTCCAACGATACCATCAACAACGTGAGATGCCCCTAGTGCATTGGCACTTCGAGGACCATGGAGGTCCAGAATGATGGTATAGACATAACTAGATTGTGCATAAATTAGATCTTATCTCAAAGTAGTCTGGAGAGCTTCTTCCTTGGTCTGAGGAAAATGGGACGCAACATCTTTCCCAATGGAGAATAAAAGGCTCTTAAGAAACCAATCTAGATAGATATGGTCTTCGAAAGGTGGGGCACGGCATGTGCTCCTCCTTCGATACCACTCTTGAACATGGTCAACAAGGTGACCGGTGGAGGATAGATGCAATGTGGTTAATAACTCAGTACCAGTGTCGTACTGGAGAGGTAATTGGAAATTTGAAAGGAACTCTTTAGCAAGTGTCACGAAAATGGAATGAGAGGTGGATGGATAGTCTACATACCATTTTGCAACATCTCTAGTGAGAAGAGCCGAAGACGAATGGAATCATCAGTTATGGAGTTGGATAAACACCACATGTGGAAGGATCGAACATGATTCGTAGGATCCTCTCCAGCAATACGCTCAAACTTTGGGATGTCTAAGGGAAGCTTAGTCGACATAGAGGTCCAACCAGAATCATGGTGTATGGGGTCATTTATCAACTTGTTAAGATCTAGTAGACTTAACCCAACCATAAAGGGGAGCATGGGGGCTACCAGAATGGTTCCTAAGACTATTATACCTGATGTGACCACTGTGTAGAACCGGAGCCACCACCAGGTTGGGTTCCTACACCAGTTGTGGCTCGAGACATGGTGACGATATTCAGTGAAGGAGGTTTGGAATTAGATGAGGAATCAGAAGGACCAGGAGAAGAGTTGGTATGGGGACTCTGTGGGCTATGAACTCGAATCTGATGGGGAGGAGTAATATGCCCAAGCGGAAACTAGGGGTGAAGGCCTAATATTCTCTGCGACATATGCCTTGGTGGCACAATGATTGAAGGACACACAAAACATGTAAATGGTGAAGGGATATCAACAATATATCTTTTTTCTTTGATGCGAGGAGATAACTTTATTATGTTAAGTCTTGGCTTGGTGGTGTAAACCAAGTGCCCTTCACTTAAGGTGGGACTGTGTGTACAATTGTATTAATTGATTAAGCCGAGATCTGTAAAAAGGAAAACATATTGCTGCAAATAAGCTTAAATAAATAACATAAAATGAACAGCAAAAACATTAAGTAAACCCCACCCAAACTGGGTTTGCAAACATTGTATTGCTTGGTGGCTAAACCGATGGGAAATACATTGAAACGGTAAAGAGATCTAAATGTTGGTGTGAATGGGATCAAGTGACTCTAAGCTGCTGGAAAGTGGTGTATCAACAACAAAAAACTAGAGGGGAAGATTGCTGCCAAAAGATAGAAAGATGGGTGAAACACCTAGGGAAATTGATGGGACCCTAAGGGAATGACCAAACAAGTTTAAATGTGAAACTATGGATGGGAGCAGCCTATATTAGCATATCTAAACCAAAATATTACATATCTGGAAAATGTGACTGAAAGTGCTACAAAAACTCAGACTTCTCACTCAGCTAAACTCCTCCTAGAAAGGTGGAAGTGTATTAGAAGCCCTAGGGGAGGCTAAATTTTACTTTGACGAGTAAATCAGAGTGGATCAAGGCCTAAGTAGGATGAGACAGAGGTTAGACACCCAACAGATAGCTCTTAGCAAAACCCATAAACAGATTTGAGAAAAACCCTAAAACCCAGAAATCACAGGTACTCACTTGTTTTCTGTTGAAATCACACTTTTTTGGTTGAAAGGTGCGTTCTGAAGTGCATATCACACTTTTTGGGCTGAAAACTGTGATTTCTATTCAGAGGATCATGGTCTGCAAATTTTAGAAAAAAATGCCGCCTTTGTCGTGGCTGGTTCCTGTGACCTACAGAAACAACTAGAAAGCTTGCGGAAGTTAGAAATTTATCATATCTAGGGTTAAAAAACTAGGAAACATTAAGAGAATTGAAAAAAACAAGAAACACTAAGCTGGAAACTGAAGATCATCCAGGTTTCTAGATCTAAAGTATAAAACCCACAGGAGTTGCCAATTTGTTGTAGTGTTTTCTCCTCAATTATGTTTGAAAAGAACCCACTTAATATTGTGGATGACAAACAATCTCAACAATATAAATGGCTTCTTAACATTGTAGATACACATTTATTTATAGAAAGAAAACCTGCCAAAATTTTGATCTATGCTACGGTCATAGTTAAACAACAAAAGAAATAGTAATAACCCTAATTATCCAATGGAAGCCAGATATGTAAAGGATAATTTTATAGTCACACCTGTGAAGAGAACATATAAATGCTACCAGTCCCGCTCTATGGGATGGGTTCTTGACTATCCTCAAATGTATTTAGCTTATGTAGAGTCTCTCTCCTCTATAATGCATAAACCCAACAAAAATATGGCGTGCAACAATGAAAATAATCAGAGTTACAACAATGAGTGCAACAATGAAAATAATAAAAAATGAATAATGAATGGAAAACCCTTCTATTTATAACAAAATATTGAGTTATCCTCAAATAATGAGAAAGAATAAAATATTATTGATCCCATTATTGGAATAACCACTTGGAATATTTTATTATATTTGTTTAGGAGGGAAAAAGTATTTAAACTTTTATTTAGAAATAATAAATAAATAAATAATTTATTTATCACCTCAAGGAATTAGTTAAGAAATAATAAACAAATAATGATTTATTTCATTATTCCTAAGGCATTTAGTCAAATTTAACAAAGAATAATAATTTATTAGTGATTAATTAATTATTCTTAGAGAAAAATAAGAAAAATAATGATTTATTTGTTTAATTTTCATGATTGGGTCAAATGTGACAAGGAATAATAATAAAAAAATGGTTAAATTAATGATTCCAAGAAGAAAATTAAATAAATATTGATTTATTTAATTATTCTTCGTGGGTTTGACCATAAATTACTTAATAAAGGTGGTTTATTAGGTAATTTCTCACAGTGAAAGCAATATTACTAGGGTAAAATTGGCTTTACATGGTATACTTCGATCCATCTAGTAAATTAGGCTAGATGATCAATTTTTTGGTGATAATGGACCGCTTAGACTCCTATATATATAAATGAGGTCTTGTCATTTGAGTCATCCAAGAATTATTTATTTTTGTAATGTAAAGGAGGTTGTCCCCTCGAAAAGGATGATTTTTAAGTCGTTGATTTATCTTTTCTATTTTTATAACATGTCTGCATATCCTCACCCTAATAGGTGATGAGCTCATTTCCACTCTCACTGTACAACACAAGGTGAGAGTCATTCATGTGTGTGATGATCAATTCAATAGCTTTTGCACATGGCGTGACTCGGAATCTACATGCAATCCTATGTATCATGGACTTCTTAATGTTGATGTATGCATATACATGTTCTAAGTCCTCAAAAAATTTCTCTTGTATAATGCAGATCTTGCTCCTTGTGACCTCTGTAGTGTTTTTAATGAAACACTAAGTGTATGCATATACAGGAATATCCATCTCTGCAACTTTGACAGGCTCATTGGTTCTTGATTCTCAAAGTTATTTAGAGGCTACTTTGTGAGGTGACATGTATCCAACATACGACAACATAGTGGCAACAGTTGTTGCATGGGCACATATTTGTGGAATCACACATAACAACAAGATAAGCTTAAAAAAACTAAACAATCAACATAACTTGTAAATCATGTTCAAAGAGTCGTCATGGATGATAGATCATGAAAACATATGAACGAGAACCAAAAATAACTCGCATGAAAGAAAAAATACACATGCAAATTGGGAGGGATCACTTTCAAAGAGTGAAGGGGACATGCATGGTCATTCATGGGTTTGTAGTGTGCTCATGCACTCAAGAAAGTGGAAAAAAAATGCCAGGGTGCATTGTAGCACATTGAAGGGTCGAAGGAATGGCAAAAATGTCCTTCAATTCTTCCCTATGTGCCCTTGCACCCAAGGAGACAAGGAGGGAGCACTTTCACACTTCGAAGGGATGAAGGATGAGGGAAATAAAGTTGTGGGTATTCAAAGTGTATGTATGCGCTCAAGGAAAAGGAGGGTGCACTATCACATGCTGAAGGGATGAATTAGTGATGCTTCATGCCTTCGTGATGTGCTCATGTGCTCTATTACAAAGAAGGCCCACCATCACACTCCTAAGGGTCTAAGGGAAAGGCTTCATGCCTTCATGATGCACCCATGCACGCAAGAAGAAAACATGGTCATATAAGGCACAATTTTTGAGGCTGATGGACCTTCGAGCTCGAGAAGTGTTCTCTATTTGTAAAGAGCTCCGGAACAGGTTTAATTAATAGGATTAAAAGATAAGATGAGAAATAGAAGAGCCTGCAAGGATTTATTGTTGAGGTCGCATGCATTGTGGAAGATGGAGTGCTTTAGGAATGCGAAGAGTTGCTTACATGTGATAGTGATTTAACACTTACAAGATGGAGATTCAACAAAAACACCAAAAAAAACTCCAAAAAAAGAGATCGACAACATGAAAAACAAGATTTGGCAATGAAATGATGAGAAGCAATGAATATATTGCCCATGAAAACTTACTTAGTCAACTGGTTAATGAAGAGCTTCTCGATTCCCCAGATTTTCACTCAAGTCAAATGAAATAATTATGGAAAGAATGATTAAAATTTTTTATTTAGAGATATTAAAATGAAAAATTGATTCATTGTCGTCACATGAATGGATTAGTTAAGAAGGAGTTAAGGTGGTTCCTATTTTTTAGGAGTGCACCCTCGTGCAACAAGATGGGTCAAGCATGCAACTAAATAGGGCCCATGCATTTGACATGAAAGATTGTGGCTAGGTAGGGTACACTTTCTCAACATGAATGAATGCACCCAGGTAGGGCACACTACCTTAGCATGAAGGAGTATGCTCACTTGAAGTGCATGTCCTTGTTAACTTAAACAACACTTTTTATTTTGTGAGATGTTTTTTTTTTTTCATTTTTCTTGTTTTTTGCTCTTTTGTGTGCCTTTTGAGTGTGTGCATAACAAGAAGGAAAATTTCTAAGTCAAGAAATATTGTGAGTTCAATTAACCATACACTTACTAACTCAAACACTTCTAGTGGTTATTAAGTCACAACACTTGAGACACATTGACTTAGGAGGATGTGACACTTGGAGAAAACACACAAATACCAAATCAAACCTCGTGATGACACAAGGGGTCTTGAAATGACAGTTAACAGAGGCGGCAAAATTTACATAGGAAATTTTTTTTTAGGGTTATTACCACAGCAACAACAACACTAAAATAAATTTACAAAGGAGAGTTAGATAGTTAGTAAACGTACAAATGTAAAAGCGAGACAATTCAATGAATGTACATGGAAGAAAATTGTGTACAACTCTTATCCATCACTTGTAATGTGGTATGGGAAAAGGGCCAAAATTGAAAGAACATTGCAGTGTATTTTTGGTGTTGCATTGAAATAAACTAGCAAAGTTGGAACATCCCGAGTGAAAATTTCATGTAATAAAAGTTAATAAATGAAAAATAATAACCACGGTTATGTGACACTTATTCCAAGCTGAATGTTGGGCAATACATCCTAGTGCGGGTATTCATTTGGTTTATTATGGCTACAGAAATTGGCAAAGGAAATGGAAAAGGCTTTGGAAAGACAAAATGGCATTAATTGGAATTTTATTTATGAAATAAATGGACATTAGGAGAAAAGTAAGGTAAAAGGTCACGGGTTGCATGTGAGGAGGAAAATGAAGGAAAATTATGGAAAAATGAAGAAAATAGAGGCCAAATTAATGAAAAGGCTTCTAAGGATCAGTTCATGGAATTTGGTCAGTTCAGTTTTGGAGCTCTCTCACTATTATCTCTCTCTCACACTCTTGGACACAAAGTTTTCTTGGAGCACTTAAACATTGGATCAAGAAAGGAAAAGAAGGAAAGAGGAGGAAAAGATCAAGCAAGGAAGAGCAAGATCTAGCAACTACAACGAGATTATTTGTAGGTATCGATTTGCATGTGTGATTTCCTTGCTATATTTAACATGCATGGTTATGCATGCTTGTTCTTGGTTCTCTTGCTGTCATAGGTATGGGTTTTGCTAGGTGTAACAATGTTTTTCAGCCTAGCATTTCCATTTCTAGATAAGCATGGTGTGGTAGATTCTTTCATATGTGGTTAATCTGGATTTCCAGATGGACTCAAAGTTGAGTGGGGTGGTCCCATGCTTATTAACAAGTCCTAGGAATCTCAGAATGGGAGACACAATAAAGCCTGAATGTGAAAACCTTGATTTAGCCTAGGAATCCCTTCACTAGTAATGGTAGGATACATGGTAAAGCTAAGTGGTGAGTACCCTTGATTGGGCCTAGGAATCCTTGGATGGGATATAGGCTAAATCCTGGAGGGTGGAGACCTCGTAGGCCTAGGAATCCCTTGACCAATAATGGTGGGATACATGGTAAAGCTAAGATGTTGGGATGTATAAATTCCTCATGGTGTAGGTGGAGAGATCTGGTGGCATCCATGCTTGTTTTGGCTAAGTGATCTAGTGAGGATTGTGGTAAATCCTCATATTGTATGTTTATTGTTTCTGGCCTATTGATATAGTTGAAATTGTGATAATGCCTACTTCTATTGTTGAGGGTGAGTTGTTGTAGCCTTGGGAAGCCCTCGTTTATTTTTGTGATAGGTCCCACATTCATGCTTGGAATATGGCACATGGGTGATTGGATGAAGAGAGACATCGCTCAACCAATATATGGTAAGGTGGAACGTGGTAGTTCCATACCAGGTTGGTTTTTTCATTCATTAATATGAGTTCCTTCTCCTTGGTTTTTCATGTGTAAATGTACTGGTTCATATGAGGCATTCATGGCTGACGTATCCTTGTTATCTCTATTTTTTATATGTTGGTTATGAGCATGTTTTATGAAAGTTATGATGTATGGCTCTCATCATGTTTTGATTTGTAAATGAATGTACAATGAATGTATGACCTAATAGATTATAATGCAGCTAATTTGATAAGGCATCAATGCTTCTTAGCGATTCTCGGATAAGTATGAGACCCCTGTGCTCAAATCTGTTGTTATGACCTATAGAATGCATATTTGTGACATGTTTGATGAAATTCATGTCATGGCTAGTAGCAGTCTAGTCAAGTCTTTATTCAAGTAATTTCATTTGTACCATTTTTTTGATGCTATTTATCATTCCTAAATGTTTCATGGAGTTCTAGGCACTATCCTGAGTCATGGCCCTTAAAAAGTGGCATAGAATTAGGGGTTGTAGGCTCATAACTAGTTGAAAAAAATCACAATTGCTTGCATTCCCATGCTATGAGAGCAACTGGAGGGCCCTGATCACATGAATTCCCATGACATGGGAGTGAATAAGGCTCTAGGGAAGTGAAGTATCAAGTTATTACAGGGGTTGATCACCTGGAAGGGTTGGTTGGTTCCTTTAGGTTCTATGGCATGTTGATAAGGTTAGATTGATTTTGTTGTGTCAATTCCACTTCCTTAAGGTGAACTAAGAGTTTGAATCAGATTGTAGTAGTCTCTCATGACATGTTTACCCTAGTGGACTGATTAACTTGGGTAAATGTGGGAGGAGGGTGTTACAGAGTGGTGTCAGAGCATGGTTCAACACTTGGACTGGATGGGTGGAATATGTTTGTCATGCATGCATGTAGGTTTTATATGTGCTTGTTATGTATGCATGGTAGCGGTAATTGGTACAATTGTGTTGTCATGTAGAGGTTGATGATATGGATATTGGGATGTTCTTTTTACGAGTGCATGTCGATTTTATATGCATTTTTTATGCATGTCAATGTCTATATGTTGTTATGCATACATTGTCATGGTTATGGTTATGCATGTATAGTAGATCAGACATGCTTCATGAGGTCATTGTATGAAATTATGTCATCATGATGGTATTGTTATGTGATGATTCTAATGTGTTGGCTAAGACAGAGTAGGAGATGCAGATCATCAAAGAGAGGTTGCAACACTAAAATTCAGGGTAAGAGCAAATAATCGTATAGATTTGTATGTTGGGAATGCATGTATGTAGTCAATGGTTGTTATAAGAATTAGGGTTACTTATATACTTGTCATTCTATTGTTATTCTTGCTACATGTATGATAAATGCTAATTGATGAGTGCAGTCATATGTACATGCGCGGAATAGTCATGAATGATAGTAACTTTTTGTTATATGCATTTTTGTCGTTGTTTTATGTTAGTTAACTTGATGATTATATTATATGTTGTTGACGATTATCTTAAATGATTAAATCATTTTTTTTATATTTTAGATGATTAGGGTTATTGCACTTGAGATCTTAACGTTATATGTATCATTCTAATTTTAATTGGGCTATGCAGATGGTTAGGGTTATAATATTCAGGTATGCGCCAACATATTTTTGATATTGTGTCATACTAATCTAGACTCACTTTTCATATGTGATTGTTATGCATGAGTGACAATTGTTTATGAGCTTATGATCTGGACATGTTATCTAGTTACTTTTATGGATATCATGACCTTTTTTATGTTTAAGTTGATTTGATATGAAGTTATAGCATGCTAATCTAGATTGATTGTGCATACAATATATCATCCCTTGAGATACATTAAGGTATGAGTTTCCTTATGTTGTGTATTTGGTGTTTGAATGTTTGATTATGTCGTATATTTGGTGTTTGAGTTCTTGGTGTCTATTATGTCATGTATTGTTTGAATGTTTGATTAATTGCATGATATGAGTATGTGTCTGTAAGATTTCATGAAGGGATGACTTTGTTTTAAGATGGTTGTACTAACACGTATGTGTTGAGACAACTGATATGTACTTGAGTGTAAGTAGGTGATAGTTGTAGCATTAGGTATTATGACTGATGAGTGTGAGTTGATTTTGATTATGACATGGTTTATAAACTTGGTGATGGTTGATTTCCAATTAATAGATATGTTGTCTTGATCTTTGGAACACATGACTGGCATGTGTGAAAAATTGTAGGAAACATGCTTGGTATTAGTGTGAAAAGGTAACAATTGATAGATTTACATAACTAATAGTTAGGTGATGTGATATACATAGTAAGACTTGATTGCAACAAGGTAAAAAGGTAAAAGAAATGAATTGGGTGAGAATTCCTTCAGCTATGTTTGGAAACCGCAATTCCAATCGAATGAATGCTTTGAATACAAGAAGTCTTATTAATCCTAATCTTGTCTAAAATTTTTAGGATATGTGATATATTCACGGACATGTATCTGACAGGTACCAAGAAAAAGAAAAATATCTAGTATATTGTATATTTATTTAAGTGTTGACAATTATGTGTTTATGGAAGTAAGATGTAGGGGATTGCATGGCAAGATATCTCCATGAAATATTGAAGGAGGATCAGGTTGAGATTTCCCTTGGAAGCATTAGGAACCATGGGGTTGATTCACGGTGTTTGTTGTTAGTTTCATGCTTTTGTACTTTTGTGAATTTTTTGCACTTGATTGGTAATTTTTTTTATGTCTAATTTATGACCATACCACTTTGTTTGTGATGTCGTATTGCTATTAGGTTTCATGGTTTTCTCTTGTTTTCTTCTTGGTCTTGCCTTTCATGTTTTGAGAGTCTTGGGAATTGGTTGGGAAAGAGGAAGGTTAATGGAGCTTGGGAAAAGTTAAATGAAATCCAATGGGTGATGTAAGGCCTAGATGAAGCTCAATGTATGTATAAGGGAAGTTGAAGGCAAGAGTACCAAAACTAGTTGGATTGGCTAGTTCCATTGACGTAAATGGATGGTGGTAGGGAAATCATGAGAAAATTAATCAAGAAAGGAAAAGTAAATGGATTTGAGGCAAAAAATTCCTTCGCTACGTTAGGAATCATTGTTCTCAATGTTGTTCATATTTTGAACAGATAAAGGGAGTTCTGAGAGATTGAATTCAGATAATCCACAATGTTCATATTTTCATTTGTCAACGTTTCAAGCCTAGACCAAGAGTTCTCTTATCCTTGACCTTATGGTATCTGGTAATTATGTTGTGATCATGATTATGTTGATTTCTATATATCTATACATGTATGTATGTATTTCATGTCTGATAGGGTCATCATGGATCATGATTGTTTTTATACTAATGTTTATATGTATATATGCATGTATCTATGTCACTGCCTGACAGGGTTGTCAGGGATAATTTGGTGGAGGAATGATTGCTTATGCTAGTGAAGGGCATGAAAGAGGTTCCTGGTCTTATGGGGAATGAAGTGGGAAGAGTAGACTCGAAAAATATACAAGGTCAATATCATGTGGATATGAGTTGATGTTATGTGTTTATACTACACCTATGTTTACATTATGGATAGGTAATGCTGAGAGATACATTGGTGGATTGGAAAGAGTGTGATCCGTGACATTGTAGGATAAGCATGGATAGTAGAAATACACTTGAATTAAGGTTTCTTGGTAGAGACCATGTGGTCTTTGGATGTGTGGTACCACTATTGTGTATATGTTGTGCATATTACATATTCAAGGATTGTACCTATCATGATGTGTACATGTGACATATGTAGTATTTTGTACATATGATTTTGTGTGCCTATTGAATATATGGTGTTGTGTGTATATTGCATATGTAGTGCTGGGTATAGATGGTCCTATGTACATGTCAGATATGCAGTGTTTTGTACATACTGTACTGTGCGCATGATGGATATACAGTGTTATGTGCATATCGTGTTGTGCACATGTTGGATATAAGGTGTTGTGTGCATAGGGTACTATGTACATGTTGTATATGAAGTTCTATGTACATATGGTGTTGTGTGCACACTGTACATGTGGTGCTATGTACATATGGTGTTGTTTGCATGATTGTACATGTGGTGTTGTCTACATGTTGTACAAGTGGTGATGTGTGCAGGTGGTGCTGTGTACATGTCGTGCATGTGGCATTGTGTACATGTGGTGTCGTGTAATTTTAGTGCATGTGTTGATGTGCACATGTGGTATCGTGTATACATTGTATAGGTGGTGTAGTGTACATGTGGTGTCATGTACACATTGTGCAAGTGGTGTCATGTACATTTGATTTTGTGCACATGTTGTGAAGGTCATGTTGTGTACAAGTGGGTTGTAGTGAAAACTCAACAACCTTGTTTTTGACTTATTTATTTCAAATAATGCAGAACCTTGCCAATTTTTTTTGGCTAAATCACCTTTGTAATATTTTCTTTTGGTTAAGTGTCCAACAATTTTTCCTTTATTTTAGTTTCCACATTATTTCTATTTTATTTCTTCATTGAGTTCTAATTTTCGCTAGCTTTCCATTGATACTTGTTTCATCTAATTTGGTTACATGGTTTGCAAATGGTGCTCATCCGAAGTTATATAATTTTTACACTTGTGTTAAAAAATCTACAAAATGTATATTATTTTACTTCTTGTAAATAAATTAGTAATTGTTGGGAACGGAATCCCCCAAGGATAGTTTTGGGGTTAAAAGCCCATGTTTTGGGTTGAATTTTGTAATAAAATAGTAAAGTCTCCACATTTTGTGGTTGTAGAGTGCGAAGGTGTCATGAGTCATAAAGGGTTGTCCACCCTTATTTTTGTAAAGTAAAGTTGGTTGTAAAAGACCTACCCATGGTCTACAGACCATGGGATTGTATGAAAAGAGCTAAGTAAGTAAGCTCTAGGCAATGATATGAGTTAAATAGTCATAGCTCTGATGTAAGAAGTCTAAGTTTCTGGTCGTAGGATAGGTAAAGGCTCTGCAGCTGAGTGTGCCGAGGCCTAGGGTGGAAGTCCGCAGTTGAGTGTGTGGACCCCTACAACTGTGTACACAGGGTGGATAAAGTCTGTAATTACTTGAAGGATATCAACAAAGAGAATTTTTCTGCAAATTTTGTGTCTTTGTTCCTGTTAATGCATCTTGACATGTTATGTACGAATTTCATTTCTAATACTTATATGATGCACAAATATATGTAATTACATTTGTTAAGTGAACGCAAGCAAGAATATCTATTTACGTGGTGCTAACTGTGATTATCTAATAAGATAAGTAAGATTCTTAAGATAACTTGATAATCTGTGCAATACGCTGCCTTAGCAAGGAGAAAGTATCCGAACCAAGGGTTACGTCTGCGCCAAGGTTAGCTATACCCTTTCACGGAGGTATCGAAGGGAGGAATAAGAGGTTAGGTAGATAGAGCCCTAGAGCTTAATGACCTTCACGAAAGTAGGAATAGAAGGAATAAACTGACATCACAACCATGTCAGGGTGCAAAAACGTGGCTCCAACATCCCCCCATACTGCTTTGGGCAAGACTTTGGTCCACATTGCATGGGCTGATGCCGAAAGGGCTAGTAGTGTAGGGATTTGTTTGGCTAGATAATGCTGAATCTGGGTCAGTCCCACACAAGCCAACAAATGGTTCCTTTGGCGGGACTAGAATCTGCATAAGATATGTGTGATGTCGTATCATTGGAATCCAACTAAGAAAGAGATCAGAGATTGGTTGGATAGAAATATCCATGAATTCACGGCGCAGGAAGACAGAAGTCCGCGACTCACAAAGGAATAGTGGCTGGACAGATACCTATATACAGAAATACATGATATCTTTTTATGTTCCTTTCCGGTTGAGTTATATGAGTGGATCACGAAGCTAGCAGATAGCCAAGGAAGGTGGAAACTTGACGGTCCTATTATTTTGACCCCAGAGCTAGTACAGAAATTGGAATCATCTGAGGATAAGATCGCCCACACTGTCGATCATTGGCTCAATCGTGTCAAAGGAGGATTTGTAATTGAATTCACGATTGATACCTTACTCAGCTACAACAAGGTGGAGTGATGCTTTTTCAAAGGACAACGAGGTAAGTACGTGAAATCTTTGAATACTTGGATTAAAATGTTATTGTGTGAAAAATAGGTTATTCAGCTACCTTGATGTTTGGGGCTACGTGAAGTAGAAAAACTTATAGAAAGGGCCCTAAATATAGCCCATTGATTTCACCTCCATGAGGTGACCAAGAGGGAGTAGCGCAGGCTTCTTCACGAAGTGCTATTCAATTAGAAAGAAAAGGATTCCTGTGATTGCCACCTCTCATCCACACCACCTCCAACTTCACCATCATCACTAGCAACTTCACCCGTAGCACCTCGGCCTCCACCGCAGTTTAGTATGGAAAATTGAGTGAAGCTGCCTTTGTTTAAAGGCTTGGGAAATGAGTACTCGGACCAATTATGGTTCATTACGAAAGTTGTATGGGAAGCTCAAAGCATTATAGATGATCACATGAAGAAGGTGACCTTGGTTAGTGCTCTGCAGGATCACTCACTAACCTGGTACATCAAGTACTTTAATGATAACCCAAATGCTAGCTTGGCAGACATCTAGACAACACCGAGTAAAGAATTCAGTAGGCCTAAATATGAGGCATAGTCGATTGTGGGGTTCAAGGAAATCACGATGCAGCCAGGAGAGACACCTTTGGAATTAGATCAGAGATTGAAGTCTAGAATCCAGGAAGATAATATGAACTTAATAGACAGACATCATCGCGAATGGTTTGTGGCTTGACTCCTGCCACACTTAAAGGTTGCGCTATTGCAACAGAAGATAACAACTCAGGCAGAGGCCTTAGAGACTGCAATGAGACTTCATGAAACACCAATGCAAGATCAAAATCTAGAGGTTCAACAGACCCATGTGCAGTTGAAAAATATTTGACTTTAGATGCAAAGTTTGAAGCAGGATGGAACCGTTCGACCAGAGGTGCACAAAGAGGTATGGTGTCTGAAATGAAAGGATCAGGGGCATGACAAAGACCATTGTCTGGTCTTTGCAAACTATACTGCAGGAGAAGGACCAATGCCTTTGTGGCCAGAAGCGCAGGTAGGAGCAAGCACATGGTCTACATTGTGGTGAGCTATATGTTAGGTGGTAGGAAAACATGCCACATATAACTGTCATTTGTTGCAGAAGTTTGTACAGACACCACAACAACTGTTCTACAACTTCTACAGGTCAGTAGGGCATTATGAGCGCAACTGCATGTTGTGGTGACCAACAACCCCCCTCTTCGTTTGATATTAGTAATAACATCAAGCAAAGGGGGACCCTTAGCCAAAAATCCAAAAAATATTTTTGTTTGAAAATTCTTTTGTATCAGCTCCCTAAAAGCTATATCACGTTGCAACGGAAAAAGGAGCGCTTGCCCAAAGCGCATAAATACACTAAAAAGGAGCGACGCGAGAACCCATCGCATCGCGCGCATTAAGAGCGTTTGAAAAAGGAGAACCTAAGGAAACGCCGACGGCCGATATGCGACGTCGCACGTCGCAATGCCACACGAGCAGCACAATATGACAAAGTGAAAACCTTGCGATGTTGCGATCTGCGATCTGTGATATTAGCGATATGCGATCTGCGATATCAGCGATCTGTGATCTGCGATATCTGCAATCTACGATAACACTTAATAACGTCGCAGCCATCGATACTGTGATACCAATCGCAGAAAAAACTCATCGCAAGAATTCTCCGACATAAACGGTAGATCCAAAAATGAAAGCGCGCCTTAACGGAAATTAATGACTGCATGCTCGAGTATCCAGAAATGATTGCATCTCATTTATTGAAGAGTCAAGTTATGATGAATGTCATTAATTTCGCATTCATTAGAATTTAATGCTTTCATGTCAATCTTTTCGTCATTTCCCTTCTTCTTTGCATAAACTGCAAGACATGCAACTTATATAAATCTATATGCAGGAAACATCTAAGGAGAAGGGAAGAGCGCCAATAGGACAACAGAGAGAAGATGCCTCCGCAATTGGATGCCGCATGCAGCAGAACCGCGGATTCCAGAGTATCGCCCAACAGGCACTGATGAAAATAGACTGTCCAAGACTCAGAGTCAAAGGCGCACAAAAGCAACGTGTTTACAAAAGATCCTGAAGCTCAGACTTGGTAAAGCAGAGAAAGAAGCGCAAGAGAAGAAAGACGCTCCAGAAAAGCCTGGAACAAAGAACGGAAATAGTTCTCGAAACAGGGGATTGTCCATACAGCGCAGCTTCTAACTCATTGAGTCATTCGCACGACCGGAAACCGAAATAGCAACAACAAAATCAGTTCGAAAAGAAACTGGATTGTACTAAGTGTGCACACAGCGAATACACCTAGCTAGAGAAAGGTTTTCGAAAATATCTTCTAATCTAATAGAAAGAGGTGCCAGCGCTTGTTGTTTCTAATTTTCAAGCTCGAACAAAAGGAAAGGACAACCAGCCGACTCTTTCAGGGCGAACAGCGCATTGCTTACAACACTAAGGAGCAGATACAGAAACAGTTAGAAATTAGATTCAGTTTTTAGAAATAAATTTATTTTTAGTAAAAGGGCGGTCATTTGAAGTCGTTCCCTGAATTTTTGTAAAGTAAAATTAGTCGGTTACTAGTATTTAACCCTTCTCGTTGCATTGGAGAAGTGTCCGAAATTTTGTCAAAAAACTTGTCCTCAGAACATGCACTTTTGCACCCTCGGAGTGGGTTTTTGATGAATGGACAGATCAAGATTTATTTATGTTTGCATTTTAATACCTGCTACTGATGTTGCACTTTTGTACTCTTAGTAGGCATTAGAAGCAAGTAGAAATAGATCATTATTGCTTAAGGTCTGTAAGTTTAAAATCAGTCATAAATGGTACTTTTATCTCTTGACTAGTTTCTGCTTGCATTCTTAGAGTAATATACAGCTGATGTTATTTGTATTTTAACGTATGAATGAGTGGACTACCATTTGGCACTTTTGTACGGTGGAGTCATTGATTTGTGCTTAATACACGAATAGCTGATTATGCAATATGCTGTTCACAACCGTTTTTCTTAACTTCTTACGCAAGATGGTTCATCTTAATTGATTTATATTCTCATAATAGCTGAATAATCTTCATTACCAGTTATTCTGTGAAATCTTTCTAGATTGCATAATGGAAAAATTCTATCCCGGGTTAGTGTAGATTAGATGTATTGTTTTTGTTAGATTAAATTAGTATAAAGTCATTTCAGAATTTATAATTAGATTAGTTAAGGAATAATTACTTATTTTCTACTATCATTTCCATACACACACACACATCACCATTTTCTACACATACACACACCCCTTAGAACGGGAAGTTGGTCCCGTCATCCCCAGTCGGACCCACTACACCAAACGGGCACGGAGCCGCCAACCAGGTTCCCGACCGGGTGGGTATCCCCCTTGTTGTTGACCCGATTTTGGGGCCCTCAACATATTTGGCGCTAGAAGGAGGGAACGAACTATGAATGGCACCTAAAGCAATATCCAAATACCATTATGAGAGTAATACACCCTCATCAACTCCCTCGACTTCTCCAACACGGTTAAACCCAGAATTTGAAGTCGTTCGAGTATCCACCACTGCTACATATTCAAATATATCAGACCAATCTATTATTAAACCCCCTGAAATTCAAACTTTGATTCGTAAACTTCAGGGATTCTCCATTTTTAACCAGAAGTCTGATAAATCTAAAAGCAGTGTGACTTCGCAATACAACCCTGCTCATCCCCTTACCAGATTAAAGAGTGAAAAATTTGGCATACAACCAAGTGAACTCCCTCTTCCTACCAGAAAAAGAGCAAGGAAAACACCTCAAGAGTCTGACAGAGAGACTCTCTCATCCACTTCGTCCATATCAACTCCCTCACCGCGAAGTCATCCACCCACTTTTCCATTCCAACTCACTCACCCGTCTTCCACAAACCTTCCTCTTCGAACATCAAAGATCCTGATTTCTTCACCTTCTCAGCATCAGGGGTCAGTTTTTGCACTTCCATTAGCTAGCAGCTCCACGATGGCCCAGTCTCCATGGAACAATCCTGGGGCGGTTTTAATGCCTCCACCCCTGAGCCCTATACCGGCCCATCCAGAGAAGTGGCTACCTAAATTCAACCCAGAAGCAAGTATGCTAGCCGAAGAACATATCAATAATTTCATGCTTTCTGTTAATCTCAACGGAGTTACTAACGAAGACGTTGTTGTCCGGCTCTTCCCTTATACAATGCAAGGAACGGCCGGGTCATGGTACTTTTCGTTACCTTCCGGATCCATCATAAGCTAGGACATTTTTCAAAATCAGTTCCTCACTAAGTTTGGTGATGACCGATCTACGGTGACATTGATTAATGACCTATCTAATCTTAAGGCTGAGGCTAGAGAACCCATTAAAGACTTTAACTTACGGTTCAATAAGATCCTCAACAAAATCCCCGCTGCTTCACAACCCAGCGAGGAAGTAAGATGTGAATGGTACATCACGGCTTTACCTCCAAACTTGGCTATCTTCGTAGATAGGGCAAACAAGACCACGTTAGTTGACAACTTGACAGAAGCGTTAGCAGTGGAAAGACGCGTGGTAGCCCTAGAAAAGAGATCTGCTATAGAAGAACGGAAATCAAAGAAGATCTCTTTCAAAGAAGACACCAAGAAGAAGCAAACGAAAGATCCTTTCGATTTGGAAGGGTTACAAAAAGTGTTAAAAGCCATGTCCAATGAGATGGTCGATATCAAGAAACAAGTAGCAGAGACTTCTTCGAAAAAGCCCTTTAGGACTTTTAAAAGAAATCCTCCCATGGACGTAAAACCACCCAGTATCGTCTCAAACGTTGAGTCTGAAGAAGACGAAGAAGAAGAGAATACCACTGAAGGGCAGACCGAGGAGGAAGAAGTTGTAGAACTTCAAGGAATGTGGGATTTCATCCTCCCACAGGAAGAGGATCAAGAAGCATTTCCTGTTAGCACGAGAAGTAAAAATCAGCTTGATCCTCCCCAAACTACCCCAAAACAAAAGGGTGCAAGCCCTGCAACAAAAGAAAGGGTCGTAACCAAAAAGACAACTGCTAAAGCGACCCAGTTTAGCCCAGTCCAATCTGAACAAGCACCTCCATCAAGAACACTAATAGTGTCGGATGAAATGGATTATAACGTCATTGACGACATGAAGAAGACTAGGGCTAATATCACTCTGTATGAATTGAGTAAACTGAAACACCAGCAGAAAATCATGATGAAAGAATTACATGTTGTGCCTACTACATCTTTACCTACAGCTGTGGCTTCCCACAATCTGGGAAGACCTCCAACCAATACGATAAATAAAATTGATCCAAATGACATCGCCTTGATTGGAGGAAGATCAAGGTCTCATACGCCTCCTTTTCTGCTCACATATGAAATCTTCAACAAAAACGTGCACAATTGCTTGGTCAATTCTGGTGCTTCAACAAATATTTTACCGAGGTCAATATGTGCCAAATTGAATGTGCAACCTCAAAAATCTGCAGTATGTATAGTTCAACTTGATTGATCCCAGGTCGAAGTGATTGGTGAACTTAATCAGGTGACCATAAGATTGTTGACTAACCCAAAAGTGTGTCAGGTTATCGACATCCTGGTAGCTGATATCCCTGAGTTTTATGGCTTGATTCTTAGCAGGGATTGGTCAGAGAAACTCCACGGATATTTCTCAACCGACTGGTCGCACATGTGGTTACCATACAATGGTAAACCAAATCAGATAAAGGTTGAACGAGAGTTGCACCAAAAATACATAGTGACAGAGCTAGAAGGAGAAAATGAAGCCATCACATACAATAGCAACATTGTAGGCAATTACGCAATAGATTCTTTCCTAGGCAATTTCAGTGTTCATATTTCACCATACTTAGAGAATTCAGTTTTATCCCAAGTTGAAAATTTCTCCCAAACTGATGACTCAAAATGTTTTAGTTTTTTAGATAATTCTGTAAATTATAATTTTACGGATCTAAATCCAACGAGGGGGCAGGAGCAGGATGCGTTCTGATCAACCCAGACGGGAACAAGATTATGCTCACATGCAGACTTGAGTTCGATTGCACGAACAACACAATGGAGTACGAAGCCTTGGTTCAAGGCCTATACAAAGCAATCGGATTGAATGTCAAATATCTTCAAGTCTTTGGAGATTCTGAGATCGTCGTAAAATAGGTACGTAACACCATACATTGCCTGTCTAGTCATTTAAAGCATTATCAATCGTTAGTGCAAGATCTCACTTCACATTTCATAGCATTCAACATCTCGTCAATTCCAAGAATTCTAAACGCGAGCGCAGACCTGTTAGCTAACGTAGCCTCCCGACTTATCCCTTCCAAAGATTTTAGTCCTGATAGGTTTTCAATAGAATTAATTTTTAAACCTTCCATTCCTGACAATATCACCAACTGGAGAGTGTTCAACGACGACCCAGACATCGTAAGTTTCCTCACCTCTGAAGGATCCTACACAAATTAGATAATTGACGAAGACTGTCATGATCACCAGATACAACAAAGTAGCACTGACAATGCTATACCCAAATCAGTGGTCAAATTAGAAGACTTATATGACTTGAAAAGTCGATTCAAAAGGTCGGCTAATGCCAAGCTTTATAGTTCAACTCTAAACTACGAATCAATCAACCTAGGAACCGACGAAAAGCCGCAAAACGTTAATCTAGGCCAGGGCTTAGCCCCTGAAGAAAAATCAGCATATATCCACCTTCTGAGACAGTACAAAAACGTTTTTGCCTGGAACTACGATGAGCTGAAGACTTACAACACTTCCATCATTCAGCATGTTATCCCTATGACTGACAACGAGAAACCTGTCCAGCAGAAGCTCAGGAAAATACACCCTAACCTAGAAAACCAGATAAAAACTGAGCTTAATAAGTTGTTGAGAGCCAGAATAATGTTCCCCGTTAGGCATTCCAAATGGGTATCCAATATGGTGCCCGTTAGGAAGAAAAACAGAGACATTAGAATCTGTATCGACTTCCGAAATCTCAACAAAGCCTGCCAGAAAGATAACTTTCCCCTCCCACCTATGGAGCAAATTCTACAGGCAGTAGCAGGCTCAGAATTAATGTCATTCCTGGATGGATTTTCAGGATACAATCAAGTACTGGTGCATCCCGATGATCAGTTAAAGACTACGTTCCGAACCAAATGGGGCACTTATGCATATCGGAAGATGCCATTTGGTCTAATCAACGCCGGAGCTACCTTTCAGAGAGCCATGGACATCGCGTTTAAAGGATTGGTCAATAAATCAGTAGTGATTTATCTGGATGATATAACAGTATACTCCAGAAAACGAAACAACCATCTCCAAGATTTGAAGCAAATCTTTCAAAGATGCTTGAGGTATGGGATTTCGCTCAATCCAAAGAAATCTTTCTTTGCATTAAGCGAAGGGAAATTGCTCGAATTCATAGTATCTAAATCTGGTATTCACATAGAACCCGACAGAATCAAGGAAATTTCCGAAATATCCATACCTCATAACAAGAAAACCATGCAATCCTTCCTTGTACAGATCAATTTTGTCAAAAGATTTGTCCCAGATTTTTCACGTATTATTTCACCCTTACAAAATATGATAAAAAAGAATTCAAATTTCAAATGGGGTCTAGACAAGCATGAAGCATTCAACTTAATCAAACAAGCCATCATCAACGCTCCATCTTTGGCTACCCCAAATTTTTCAGAACCTTTCATCTTATACACGTTTGCCTCAGAAAGATCTTATGCTGCGATTTTAACTCAAGAAAATCACAAAAAGGTAGAGGCCCCAATCGCATTCTTTAGCTCGAACTTGCAAGGTGCTGAACTCAATTATTCTGATGTCGAGAAACAGGCATATGCCATTTTCAAAGCAATCAAATATTTCAGACCTTTCTTGCTAAAAGCCCATACCAAAGTCATAGTACCGTTTCCAGCGGTAAGAAACCTCCTGATACAGAAGCATGTGGGCGAGAAGAGAGCGAATTGGATCACCGCCTTACAAGAATACGACCTTGAGATCAAACCGGCACACATCGTAAGAGGCCAAGGCTTCTGCAAGATGTTAGCTGGAGCATCGCAAATCCCCGAGAACTCGTCTGAAGAGGTACACGTGTATGAGGTAAGCCTAAACGACTCAGAATCATTATATGCTGACACCATTTATTTTCTTAAGAACGGGTATGCTCCATCACGTCTGGATCATACCAAGAAAAGAGCTCTGAGATTAAAAGCTAAGCAATACCAGCTCATAAATGATGTCCTGTTTAAAAGGAATTATGATTCTGTACTTCTTAGGTGTCTTGAGAAAACTGAAGCCGAAAAGGTTTTGCAGGAACTCCATGATGGACCAGCAGGTGGACACTATGCCGGAGATGTGACTGCACACAAAATCTTGCGTGCAGGATATTATTAGCCCACGCTGTTCAAAGACTCATACAATCACGTAAGGAAATGCCAAGTCTGCCAGACTGCTGTAGGAAAACAAAGGAAAGCGTCAATGCTGCTACAGCCGGTCAACATCGACCAACCATTCAGTCAATGGGGCTTGGACATAATAGGTGAGATCGTTCCTCACTCTTCTAAGCAGCATAAGTATATCCTTACGGCAACTGATTATTTTACCAAATGCGTAGAAGCAGTTCCTCTCAAGACAATTCATTCTGAAAACATTATTGAATTCATAAACCAATTTATCATAACTAGGTTTGGATTGCCAACGGCCTTAATGTTTGATAATGCTTCATATTTTTCTGGAAATGCTATGACTGAGTTTGCGCTCAAAAGAGGGTTCAAAATGAAATATTCTGCCAACTACTACCCGCAAGGTAATGGATTGGCTGAATCAACAAACAAGAACCTAATCAGAATTATCAAAAGAACAGTTGACCAAAACCAAAAGAATTGGCACAAAGCGCTGGTAAATGCTTTATGGGCTGATAGAATCAAAAAGAAAACTTCGATCGGCACTTCTCCCTTTAATTTAGTTTACGGGAGGGAAGTGGTTCTTCCAACTCACTTAGTCATTCCCTCTTTGTCTTTAGTACAGTACATCGACGAAGTACCTGCTTCCTCATTACAATTAAGACAAATGGAAATAATCAAACTAGAAGAACAAAGAGAACAAGCTAGGAAAACCCATGCACATCACCAAGCGCTAATAAAATCTTCTTTTGACTCAAGCATCATAACGAGAAAAAACTTTCAGATGGGTGATTTAGTTTTGAAATGGGATAAGGCACATGAAGAAAAGGGCAAACATACGAAATTCCAGAAGCTATGGCTTGGCCCTTTTCATATTGTAGAAGTCGTAGGCCCATCCACATTCGCGTTGCAGGATCTGGCAGGTAGGAGAGATTCTTTACCTGTCAATGGATTAATTCTTAAATTATATTTTCCATAGAAGAGAAATTCTTCTAATTTTTGTAGGATAGATTTAGTTTTTTATATTTTTTTTTTTTTTGTTTTTCTCTTTTTGATGAATAAAACCCGTTGTAGATGATCATGTGAAAAGGATTCATGAAAAGAGCACGCCAAATTCTCTATCAGATTTTGATTTCGCTTGTACAAATAGCAAAATTTTTGAAAAATCTGAATTTTATTATTAACAAATAGAGTTAACTTCACCTTGATTACGATATTAGTTTCAACCTCAAAGAACTTTGACGAAAGCAACCTTTGGTGAAAAAATTGTTTTGTATCAGCACCATGAAAGGTATCATCAATAATAAAATAAGTACTCTCTGCAAAGCTGTTGTTTTCAAAAAACTCTATTATTGTCGTCCAGAGCTTTCTTAAGGAAAAACAATGACTTCCTCCCTGCTAAAAGGGAATTGCAGCATTCAGAGAAAAAATCCAAGCAAAACACTATATCTCAAAGAATAAGAGGTCTCATCACGAGCCGGCTTATCATGATCACAGATATTATAACTTGCTGACTTTGCCAATACTGTCTATCAAAACAGGGCAACGACTTAAGATTGTTGCAATCAAAAGACAAGAGGTCTCATCACGAGCCGGCTTGTTCAGCAAAAGTGTAAATCAAGTGAATGACTGTGTCATAGTTTGGCCACCAAACCAAGACATTGTTCTTTAGAGAATTAAAAAAGGAAAAGTGTGTCAAGAAGGATTTTTCTCTGGAATGTCGCGAGTAACCTCAAGTAGGAAAAAGGATCATTGCTGGATAACATGGTAACCCTGTCGAGGCTATGGACGCTTGCGGGAAGCAGAGGCTCTACCTAAAACAAATGAGTATACTTTTAAGCCAGTACGCAGAGAAGACCTTATTTTATCTTTAATCAAGACCAAGTAATGTCTGGTGCGAATGCAAGAAAAGCCTGAGGAAGCAAGAAATTGAGATTAAAAAGGTTGAGACAAAGTATCGTTGACAAGGTGAGGGGGTCTACTCTATCTGTTCATAACAAAATTTAGACATATAATAATTTTGTTGTTTCGGAAGTGAACGGTCAATAGAAATGCAGAGATAACTGGTTCTTCACAATGAATCGCCATTGTTGTGGTCACCAACAACCCCCCTCTTCGTTTGATATTAGTAATAACATCAAGCAAAGGGGGACCCTTAGCCAAAAATCCAAAAAATATTTTTGTTTGAAAATTCTTTTGTTTCACCTCCCTAAAAGCTATATCACGTCGCAACGGAAAAAGGAGCGCTTGCCCAAAGCGCATAAATACACTAAAAAGGAGAGACGCGAGAACCCATCGCATCGCGCGCATTAAGAGCGTTTGAAAAAGGAGAACCTAAAGAAACGCCGACGGCCGATATGCGACGTCGCACGTCGCAATGCCACACGAGCAGCACAAAATGACAAAGTGAAAACCTTGCGATGTTGCGATCTGCGATCTGCGACCATGCAAAGCTGCGATCTGCGATATTAGCGATATGCGATCTGCGATATCAGCGATCTGCGATCTGCGATATCTGCGATCTACGATAACACTTAATAACGTCGCAGCCATCGATACTGTGATACCAATCGCAGAAAAAACTCATCGCAAGAATTCTCCGACATACACGGTAGATCCAAAAATGAAAGCGCGCCTTAAGGGAAATTAATGACCGCATGCTCGAGTATCCAGAAATGATTGCATCGCATTTATCGAAGAGTCAAGTTATGATGAATGTCATTAATTTCGCATTCATTAGAATTTAATTCTTTCATGTCAATCTTTTCGTCATTTCCCTTCTTCTTTGCGTAAACTGCAAGACATGCAACTTATATAAATCTATATGCAGGAAACATCTAAGGAGAAGGGAAGAGCGCCAATAAGACAACAGAGAGAAGATGCCTCCGCAATTGGATGCCACATGCAGCAGAACGGCAGATTCCAGAGTATCACCCAACAGGGACTGATGAAAATAGACTGTCCAAGACTCAGAGTCAAAGGCGCACAAAAGCAGCGTGTTTACAAAAGATCCTGAAGCTCAGACTTGGTAAAGCAGAGAAATAAGCGCAAGAGAAGAAAGACGCTCCAGAAAAGCCTGGAACAAAGAATGGAAACAATTCTCGAAATAGGGGATTGTCCATACAGCGCAGCTTCTAACTCATTGAGTCATTTGCACGACCGGAAACCAAAATAGCAACAGCAAAATCAGTTCGAAAAGAAACTGGATTGTACTAAGTGTGCACAGAGCGAATACACCCAGCTAGAGAAAGGTTTTCGAAAATATCTTCTAATCTAACAGAAAGAGGTGCCAGCGCTTGTTGTTTCTAATTTTCAAGCTCGAACAAAAGGAAAGGACAACCAGCCGACTCTTTCAGGGCGAACAACGCATTGCTTACAGCACTAAGGAGCAGATACAGAAACGGTTAGAAATTAGATTCAGTTTTTAGAAATAAATTTATTTTTAGTAAAAGGGCGGTCATTTGAAGCCGTTCCCTGAATTTGTGTAAAGTAAAATTAGTCGGTTACTAGTATTTAACCCTTCTCGTTGCATTGGAGAAGGGTCCGAAATTTTGTCAAAAGACTTGTCCTCAGAACATGCACTTTTGCACCCTCGGAGGGGGTTTTTGATGAATGGACGGATCAAGATTTATTTATGTTTGCATTTTAATACCTGCTACTGATGTTGCACTTCTGTACTCTTAGTAGGCATTAGAAGCAAGTAGAAATAGATCATTATTGCTTAAGGTCTGTAAGTTTAAAATAAGTCATAAATGGTACTTTTATCTCTTGACTAGTTTCTGCTTGCATTCTTAGAGTAATATACAGCTGATGTTATTTGTATGTTAACGTATGAATGAGTGGACTACCATTTGGCACTTTTGTACGGTGGAGTCATTGATTTGTGCTTAATACACGAATAGCTGATTATGCAATATGCTGTTCACAACCATTTTGCTTAACTTCTTACGCAAGATGGTTCATCTTAATTGATTTATATTCTCATAATAGCTGAATAATCTTCATTACCAGTTATTCTGTGAAATCTTTCTAGATTGCATAATGGAAAAATTCTATCCTGGGTTAGTGTAGATTAGATGTATTGTTTTTGTTAGATTAAAGTAGTATAAAGTCATTTCAGAATTTAGAATTAGATTAGTTAAGGAATAATTACTTATTTTCTACTATCATTTCCATACACACACACACACATCACCATTTTCTACACATACACACACCCCTTAGAACGGGAAGCTGGTCCCGTCATCCCGAGTCGGACCCGCTACACCAAACGGGCACGGAGCCGCCAACCAGGTTCCCGAATGGGTGGGTATCCCCCTTGTTGTTGACCCGATTTCGAGGCCCTCAACACTGCAGAAGCTATGAATTGATGATGGATAGAACACCCACCTATAGGGTCTAGGAAAAAACGCGCCCCCCTTACCAGAGCGCGGGGATGGCGCGGACAGTCTTTCAGGTGCTCAGACAAGGTGGAGGCGAAGGAGGACCTAACAGAGGTCGCGGACAGTTGATCTACTACAATTGCAGAGGACCAGGACATTATGCTCATGATTGCACTAACCCTACATGTCCATCGTGCAAGTATTGCACTCTGTTTGATCATGAAACGAAAGACTGTCCCACACTAATAGCAAGGATATGAGACAAAGGGGAGCTACCACCCCAGCCGACTCAGAACCTACAAATGATGAGGTCTGAGCCATGCAAAGAGGATATGAACATAAATATAGTGCTCCGAAGCGGAATCACAATAGGAGATGGTAATGGGAAACAACTCGAGGACAACATGTGGGTTCACAAAGCTCCAACGAAGGAAATTGAGTTCGATTTGGAGCATGCACATGAAACATTCATGGAAGAAAAGAAGAGCTTCACTGAGGCCTCCACCTCAGGAAACAAGGATAAGCCTGATTATGAGATGGAACCTTCTATGCTTGCAACCTTCCTAGAAACCTGCATGAAGTTACTGCGCGATAACAAAGCTATGAAGGGGCTATAGGAGCTCATAAATAGATGTGCCAGAAACACTCCAGCTGAGACACATGTAGTACGAAATCTTGGTAAGCATAAAACAAGGACAGGATGGGAAATGAGACTGACCGTGCAGATAGGAGAGTATGAAATGGATCAGGTTATTTTTGACCTAGGGTCAGACACGAACGTCCTACCAAAAGAGACTTGGGAATGTATGGGGAGACCCGCGCTGCAGTGGTCTCCGATTCAGATAAGGATGGCGAATCAGTAGAATATCATCCCCATGGGGTGGCTACAGGGGGTGATTATAGATATTGAAGGTGCAAGCACGCTGCCTGACTTTGAGGTAATAGAAATTGTGGATGACAACAATCCTTATCCTGTGCTCCTGGGAATTTATTAGGATATTGATATGAACGGTGTAATCAACCTAAAGAAGTGAAAAGTGATACTTGAGAAGAAATTGCTACACGTAATAGTACCCCTAGATCCTGCTGAAGGATCATGCTACACTGAACCAGTCTGTGATTATGAGAGCGATAATGATCTGGACTGTATCTATAAGATAACAACATGAGATCAAGATTAGGTGAACCCAATAGTAGATGGACAACTTACATGGGATCACAAGAGTTCATGCACCTTGGACTCTGATGAAGAATTAGAATGCTCACAGAATCGGTTACATGAGGTAACTACACTGAGCTATAACATGATGAGCTGGTTGCTACTGTGTGTCATTAGAGGTAAGAAATCTACCCACTTATGATGGCTTGAATGATGTAGATATATTTTTGGATGCATTTGAGAGGGAGGTACTAGAAAAGCTGCACTTTCAATCGTTGGACTAGGCACTGCATGCTACACCCGCAAGATGGTGGGGTACGCAGAAGGGAAGCTTTGATTATTGGCGCAAATGTAGGAGGATGATGAGGACATGCTTTGGGAAGCTAAAGGTGTGAATTACAGATAAATATGATGGGTAGGATGATCCACACGCGCATTTGGCCAAATGGGCTCAGGCTTATGGAGAGAAGCCCCAACTTGAATGGGTGCACTTGGTCTATCACACCATGAATTTTTTCCTTATGAAATGGTCCATAGAAACAGAGGCCCACCATGGTATAGGTGAAAGGGATATTCTGCGTGAACGATTCATAATGACATTCAGCTTTGAATATGAATTTGACTATATTGACAAGGCACTACAAGAGGTGAAAGCATCAATCATTAGGGTACCGCAGGATCCTTTAGACCTGATTGAGCCTGAGTGGGCTACTCAGCTGAGTCACGCACATGAATACTATAACGTAACAGCTGAAGAAGAGGATGAGGATCTGCGAAAGATTAAGATCCCTGAAATAGAAGGTCACCACGAGGTTGAAGGACCGTAGGTTGAGAATTTTGATATAATCGCACCACTAGAATCAAAACATGTAAATAGTTTTACCTAGGTAGTGCCCAATTTCGTGAAGATGGGAGATTACTGGGAGGATGCGATGGTAGATCAGGTCTCTGAATTACACCGTGAATAATAAGATTTATTCCCTACCAAGTTTACGGATCTAAAAGGAGTAATCAGAGACCTAGCTGTTATGACTATCACATTGAAACCCAACGTGAAGCCGGTTAAGAAAAGACCTTACCGTCTCAATCTGAAGCATAAGGATAAGGTCTGCTTAGAGCTAGACAAGATGCTCATGGTAGGCATAATTGAGCCTGTGGAAGAATTTGACTGGGTAAGCCCAATGGTGATATAGGAGAAGAAGTAGAAGGATGAAATAAGGATATGTGTGGATCTCAGGAAGTTGAATGATGCCTACGTACATGATCCTTTCCCAAATCCATTCACTTATGAAGTGTTGGACAATGTGGGTGGCCAGGAAGCATATTCCTTTACTGATAGGTTCTCTGGGTACCATCAGATCAAAATCACGTCGGAGAATAGGAGCAAGATGACCTTCGTGACTGAGTTGGGGTGTTTCCAGTATACTGTAATGCCATTTGGATTGAAGAATGCACATGCGATTTTCTCATGCGTAGTCGTTGTTGCGTTCAAGGAATTTATTCATAAGTTCCCGAAAGTATACTATTATGACTGGACTATGTTTGGGTTAGTGAAATTCCATGTCGCCAGTTTGCGTCGAATGTTGGATAGTTGTCGAAGATACCAGATCGTGCTCAGTCTAAAGAAGTGCCTGTTTTGTGTCCCTTTTGGGACTTTGCTGGGTCATGTAGTTTGCAGGAAAGGACTGATGGTAGATCCCACAAAGATTGCAGTGATACTAAACTTGGAAGCATCGAGGAGTGTGAAACAGCTGCGTGCTACCCTAGGACATATAGGATATTATAGAAATTTTATGAAAGGCTATGCGCAGTTCACCACGCCTATGGAGAAGCTGGCGAGGAGGGACGTCACATTCTGCTGGAACGTGGACTGTAAGAAGAGCTCGGATGTATTGAAAGAAAAGATGGTCACCGTGCCAATTTTAATCTTCCCGGATTGGAAGAAGGAGTTTCATGTACATGTCAATGCGTCATGTATAGCACTGGGAGCAGTACTGACACAGGCTGGTGGAGAAGACTTGGACCATCCTATCACGTTTGTAAGTAGAAGGTTATCCAAAGAAAAGAAGAACTATTCCACCACTGAGCGCGAAGGGTTAGCCATCATATATGTGCTCCAGAAGTTTAGACACTACTTGCTGGGAAGCAATTTTAAGATGTATACAGATCACTCTGCACTAAAGTACCTGGTCAATAAGCCTATGTTGT
Organism: Pinus tabuliformis; assembly: GCA_031772625.1. Taxonomy (NCBI): domain Eukaryota; kingdom Viridiplantae; phylum Streptophyta; class Pinopsida; order Pinales; family Pinaceae; genus Pinus; species Pinus tabuliformis. The sequence goes on from CM062808.1 coordinate 826,521,569, forward strand.
GGGGGAGAATTTGCAGATGGCTATTATTGTTCTAGGAATATGATTTTGAAGTTATTGTGAAGCTTGGACGACTGAATGCGGGACTAGACAATTTGTCACGCATCGAAACAGGGGAAGAGCCCACTAATTTGGAGGAAGGATTGCCTAACGCGCAACTTTTTGCAGTGTGCATCACAGATGGTCACTTTGAGGATATCATACACCTTCTAACGATAGGAACTTCCACAAAGGGATACACCATCTAGCAGAAGGAGGAGTTAGTGGTGCGTGTGGTAGATTTTTTTTGTCATTGTTGGGCATCTGTACAAAATGGGGTCCGATGAGATATTACGACTATATGTACCCCAGTTTGAAAGAAGCAACATCCTCAGACACTCACGGGGGCAACGCGGGAGGAAATTATGTAGGGAGAGCGACTGCACAGAAGATTCTACGTGTAGGGTTGTGGTGGCAAACCCTCCATCAAGATTCAAAAGAATATTCTAAGGCATGTGATGTGTGTCAAAGGGTAGGTAGGCCATCATGGAGGGATGAGATGCCTTTGAATTCACAGATGACGTTGCAACCCTTTGAGAAATGGGCGATAGATTTTTTGGAACCCATTTAGCCCCAAGGAAAGACGGGAGTGAGGTACATTATCACCGTGACAGAGTATTTGACTCGTTGGGCAGAAGCACAGCCTATGAAGGATTGCACAGGTGTGATTGCTACAAAGTTCCTCTTTGAGTATGTATTGACGTGATTTGGCTATCCAAAGATCTTAATGAGTGATCGTGGTACACACTTTTTGAATGAGGTGATTAGTGCGGTAACAGAGAAATTTAAGGTATATCACCAGAAGAACATGCCTTATCACCCGCAGGCTAACAGGACGGTAGAAGCATTCAATAAAGTGCTGGAGAACATGCTGACCAAGGTTTGCAATGCTCAAAAAAGTGATTGGGACTTGCGCATACCTGCAGTACTATGGGCTTAAAGGATGACATGCAAGAAATGGACTGGACAAACTCCCTTTAGGCTTGTCTATGGTGTTGAAGCAGTAATACCCATGGAATATATTGTGCCTAGTCTACGCATAGCAGTACTCACGGGTCTGACGGATTGCAGAGCCCTAGAGAAAAGGCTTTCACAGTTGGATGGGCTTGAGGAAGAGAGATTTTTGCCAAGATTTCACCAACAGGTCCAAAAGCAGTGCGAAAAGGCATGGCATGATCAACACATTAAGCTGTGCGCCTTTAAGGTAAATGACCTGGTTTTGTTATATGACAGTAAGTTTGATAAATTTCTAGGGAATTTCAGGATGCACTAGTTAGGGTCCTATGTCGTTCACGAGATTATCAAAGGAAGAATGGTACAGCTGGTCAAATTGAATGGAGATCCCTTCCTAAGAAAGGTGAATGGCAGTCGATTGAAGCCATACACTAGTGGTCTAGCCATGTGACTAGATGAAAGTAGCACAGTCTTAGTGCTATAGGCAGCTGAAAGGAGGCGTGAGACTTTAAACTACACTACCGAGGTGGGGGAGTTGCGTGATTGGAGGATTGTGCGAAGCAAGGAAGTGTCACGGGGTTCGCAACAGCATGAAGGGATCTACGCTACCCAGGAAGAAATCGTGTAGGTCAGACGAAAAGTGATCGTTAAAGTCACTATTCATGATTTGACGGTAGAAGTGCAGCCAAATGGAGTGGATGGACGACATTTAAAACAAAATTTATGGCTTAGATACTCAAAAATATGCTGCCAATCTGGAATTAATGAATCGAATTTGGGGGGAATGGTTGGATTTGAATTCAAAATGCCCTATAAATTACAAGTGGTTACCTAGCAAAAAACACTTGGGATTTTGAGAATTGAGTTGTTGAGTTCTCAGGCTCACATGAATCACGAGCACTATGAACTTCTAATAAACAATAAAGTATTTGAGACATTGCCAAAGGAGACATAGGAGTTCTTGCACAAAATCATGTCGGGACCCACAGAAGCTGTAGATACCGAAGCAAAGGAGTTGGTGCTGGAAATGGAGATAGAGGTAGAAGTAGGTACTCCAGAAGTGGCTAAATTATTAGTAGAATTCCCTAAATCACTAAGGACGCCGAGACCAAAGCCCACCCCAACCAAGGAAATCGCGAAGGATAAGAAGGGAAAGCAACTTGCAATAGTGGTGTGAGCATCACCAAGAAGAAACCCACCGAAGCCCACTACACAGAAGAAGGGAAAAGCCATAAACTTGGAGCTGGAGGAGGAAGAAATCAAAGACATCGCGATGGATGATGAGGATGTGGGAGTTGAAGCGGAGGAGGTTGAAGCCCAGGGTGTGGACCCTATTACTCAGTTTCCTGAGTATGTCCCTCCATGCAAACCCAAGACCAAGGTACTGAAGGACATCGATGAGAGTGATACCCCCTTGCAAACCCCGATGCTGCCAGATGAGATTGTTTTTGACAGACCATGCTTGGCGCAGGGGTCGCTGCTAAAAATTGAAGAATGGAAATTGGCTGATCACGAGAAGTTCCCACACCTAGCGACTGAGTAGCTGCTGTGCCACATCATCCATACAAACATCAGAATGACCGCATTGGAGCTACGGAGGTGGCTTAGAGTAGTAGACAAGGCAAGGTTGCTAAGCCTACTTTGGGTACCACACTAGAATCGCACCCCAATGAAAGTATTGGTCATCAAGCAGCTGATGTGCCTGGTGCATGATCGATGTCTCTAGATGAAGGAGCTAATACCCATCATGGATAGATTGATCCACTAGATAACGTGATTTCCTTAGACCGGAGAGAATCTGGCCATGATATTTGGCAGGAAAGGTGGTGATAAGGCCCTCGCAGAGTCTATGAAGGAAGAGTTTAAACTGGTGAAGAAACTGCGTAGATATTGTATATCTAGCATCTATGACTTCGCTGTGAAGGTAGCCAGATAGATCTTTGCAGGGAAGGTGATGAGGAAGTGTCGTGCCCATGAGGTGTCCACGCTTGTCACCACGCTAGCAGCCTAGTGCTCTAAAGGATTCCAGTTCAACTGGTCAAACTACCTTCATGGAGAGTTCCTGGTGAACTGCCGTGAAGTATAGGAGCTGAGTAAGATGTTCCATTATGCATTGCTCTTGTTGTCAATTTTGCTGGTAGCGTGGGAGCTGCTAGAGGACAGCCAGTTCCCTTCAGTCATGCCAGAGCTCCCAGGAGCAATGAAGTATGCTTCACTGTGGGCGACCAAGGATGCGCAGCGAGTCAAGGATAACAAGATCTTCTGGATCTTGATGGAGATGAACATCCTCACGGCTACCAATCGCAAACCGCGGTTGTCACCTATGGTGTACACCAACCTGCAGGGTTATGTAGAATTTAAAGCAGACTTTCATCATGTATCTATCAGGGTGCGGATGGACCCTGTGCAGAAATGGTATGACTTGCCTTATCTGGAAAAGGATGAAGCCAATGACACGGTGCTTAATTAATGGCTGGCAGAGTGGCATGCTACAACAGACTTGGTGGTGGGAGGTAGTAAGTCTGCCGAACAAAAAAAGAAGGGGGAGGTCAAGCTTAAGATGACACAACTGGTCAAAAAGAGGAAAAAGGAGACCATTAAGAAGGACCAAGTGGAGTGCGAGGCTGCACAACAGACAATGAAGTAGATAGGTGGGATAAGGTGGGGCTCTAAAAAAGGCGTGAGGTCACCTTCACCTGAGACAGAGGAGGAGACAAATGAGCAGCATGGCACAGACCCTCAGGAGATGTCTACCCCCATCAAGCACCCAAGGGAGCTAGACAAGGGAGGGTCTAAGAAGAAATCAAAAGCTACCAAGACATCACTGGACCCTATCACGCTAATAGAGGGTGATCTACATGACATTATTGACACAGTGCGGGATGTCACCACGGAGGCCCTGCAATAGTTTGAGAAGTAGTAGCAGAGAATATTTGGGGCTATCTAGATAGGTTTACAGGAGCTGTAGATCCACACGTCACAAGCTGGCATGGCGTCTACGAGCCTGGCTATCGGCACTTCAGAAGCTGTCGAGATGTTGTGCGTGAAGGCCTCTAGTGCGATAATGCTCCTTGATGGAGCACTGAACACGGAGAATGAAGCTAATAGGCTGACTGTCATCGCCCTAAAGGGAGTAGGGTTGAATCTGGCAGCGCTCCCCCATGAAGCACTCCACCTATTCTAGGATGGAGTGATTGCAGAGCTGAGGGCCCATGAGCACCACGCCGTCTAGGTGATCAGTGAACAATAGATCAACAATGAATAGATGGCACTACAGAGAGATGCTTCCATCGCTGTTGAGGCCGAAGTGACCAATTAGAGCAAGTGCATTATGTAGGTCATTAAGGAGGCATGCCGAATGGTCCTAGAGTTGGCCATTCTGTAGAAGGAGCTAATCGAGGTGTGCATCCACAAGCTGGTCATAGGGGTGCACGACACTCGCACTTAGATGGCGAAGGTTCAGTTGGAGTTGAACCTACAAATCATGGAATTACAGTTGAAGGCCTAGCCTTCAACTCTACTAGAAGTAAAGGAGCAGTGGGCGATTGCTATCATGGGAGTAGTAGCAGTGTTGGATAGTGCAATAGCAGACTGCATGCAACTATTTGAGTAGTCATTTGAGGTCTTGAGAAGCTTGCAGTAGGATCCCAATGTCCAGAAACTAGAGACGGAAGCACGTGAGTTACAACGGCACTATGACGAAGTTAATTGCACAACACAAACCGTTGCGCTAACACAAGGACTAGCAAAGCTACAAGAGGCCAAGCAGCTGAAGGAACATGTGGATGTAATGCTGCATAAGGAAGTAGTGCTGAAGGCAAGATTGAAGCACTGGCTGGATGAGGCTTACACAGTGATAGGTTCTATTGAACGCAAGCTTGCAACTCTGCAAGCGAGTAAACAAAAGCTTCAGGCTGACAGTTCAGGAGAAGTGACCGAGAAGATGATTGAAGACATGAAGCAGGCGATAGCTTAGTGCATTATCGAGGTTGCGGTCATAGGAGTCGAGGTCAAAGGTCTTTGCGCAAATATCTCCGTGCTTGACGAGTGACTCAAGGGCGAGTCACGATGTTTGTGTTGGGGGCTAGTTGGGAATGAGATCCTGTAATGACAATTTTAGGGTTAAAATCCCATGTTTTGGTCGAATTTTGTAATAAAATAGTAAAGTCTCCGCATTTTGTGTTTGTGGAGCGCGAAGGTGTCATGAGTCATAAAGGGTTGTCCGTCCTCATTTTTGTAAAGTAAAGTGAGCTGTAAAAGACCAACCCATGGTTTTCGGACCATGGGATTATATAAATAGAGCTAAGTAAGTAAGCTCTAGGCAGCGATATGAGTATGATAGTCATAGCTCTGAAGTAAGAAGTCTAAGTTTTGGGTCATAGCATAGGTAAAGGCTCTGCAGCTAAGTATGCATAGGCCTAGGGTGGAAGTTCATAGCTGAGTGCGTAGACCCCTGTAGTTGTGTGCGCAGGGTGGATAGAGTCTTAATCACCTGAAGGATATCAATAAAGAGAAGTGTTGTGCAAATTCTGTGTCTTTGTTCCTGTTAATGCTTCTTGACATGTTATGTATGATTTTCATTTCTAATGCTTATATGATGTGCGAATATATCTAATTACATTGGTTAAGTGAACGCAAGTAAGAATATCCATTTATGCGGTGCTAACTGTGATTATCTAATAAGATAAGTAAGATTCTTAAGATAACTTGAAAATCTGTAAAATACACTGCCTTAGTAGCACAAAAGTATCTGAACCAAGGGTTAGGGCTACACAAAGGCCAGCCATACCCTTTCGCGGAGGTATCGAAGGGATGAATAAGAGGTTAGGTTGAAAGAGCCCTAGAACTTAACGACCTGCACAAAAGTAGGAATAGAAGGAATAAACTGACATCACAACTCTCTTAGGGTGCAGAAAATTGGCTCCAACATCCCCCCATATTGCTTTGGGTGAGACTTCGGTCCGCGCTCTGCAGGCTGATGCCAAAAGGGCCAGTAGTGTAGGGATTTATTTGGCTAGCTAATGCTGAACCTGGGTCAAGCCCCCACAAGGCAACAATACCTGATTGTAAACATTAATTCCTAGTTAATTTTTACTAATTATTTCATTTTTCACTAATGGTCCTACAAAATCGTCGTAGTCAAATTGTAGAACAATTAAAATTGTGTGTTATTGAATTTTAGAAGTTAATTTTAATTTTAATTTCAATAAAAGTTTCAAGATCTGAAATCCCAAAAAGTTAAGTGGTTGTAATTTATAATCGATGGAACCCACTCTACATGGGCTCCACTTCACTCCTCATATCGGAGTCTCGACTTCCCTTAACTTCTTACTTGCCTCCCTCCTTATTTCTTTGATATTCTGATATCAACCTTCTTATTCCTCCCTATATGTCCTCTTTATCTACACCTTATAACTCATGAGACCTCACCAAACATCACTCCCCACTTCATATCGAAACCCCGACACTTTTTACATATCGGAAGTTTTCTTTTAAATTCTTGATATCTCATATCCCTCCAACCTCTGATACTCAATGTTACCGATACCATTCCCTTATTGAATATCAGACCTCAACATATAGGTATTTTTGTTTTGGAAACTTACAAATTTGAAAAACCTGATGCCGAGGTTCCTTAGTCTCCGACGAAGCTTTGTTTGTTAACTTAATGAATGAGGTTTTGTTTGTTAACTTTTTATATATAGGTTTTGTTTTCTTTATATAGTTTATTAATCAGTTTAACATTTTTTTGTCCTAATGTAAATTAATATATAATAAATGAATTTTAATGTAATTAAAAGTTTAATTTTTAATTATAATTTTTATAAATAATTTAATTCTTGTTTATATTTTAATTAATTTGTAAGTATATTAATAATTTAATTTTAAATAAAATATTTTTATGTTTGTAAATAATTTAAGTAATTGAATATATTTAATAATTTAATTAATATTAACTATACAGTTAATTAAAATTAGAATTTTAATTAATTTTTCCTAATTATAGCCCACGTATTAAATTTTTAAGAATTCTATCAATTATGACAATTCAACTTTTGGACCTCATAAGTTGAGTTCTAATTGACCAAATGAGGCTCGGGACGACTCATTAGATAGATAAAATCATGGAAAATATTAATGAAGGGGTTGAATGACTAGATTCAGCCATTAAATAATTTTAAAATTTAGCCAAAATCAAGCTCTGAATTTGTTAACAAAATTAATTTTCTGAGTTCAACTTTTTGCATTTTGATTCTCTCATAGCCTCTGTTGAGTGCAAAACCATTCCTATATGTTCTATTGAGCCAATAAGATATTTAAAGGATCAATGGAAAGATCACATTTAATTTTATTTATTTATTTAATTAAAACCTGATTGAAGATGTTTGTTTTCCAGATTTCGTACTTTTGATTCCAAATTACATTTTTATTTTTATTTTGATTGGTTTTTGACATGATAATAGTTTAGGAGATAGGTAAGATAATATTTGAATCAATGAAATTGCTCAAGAAAGAGGGGAAAAAGGATTTGGACCAATGAAATTTGTTGGATTAGATTTATTCCTCTACAACTCTTCTATTTTGGAATTCATTTTGGTAATTATAAATAGTGGTTCGTAGAATGGAGAAAAGGATTCTTTGCTCTGCAATTCTATAATTCCTAAAGCACTATTTTAATAGGGGTTTCACTGATGTTGGTAGAGAGGATGAATGTCAGTTCTGGGGATTATTAGGATTTGTCTCTTTTCATTATGAACTATGTATGAGAGGAAAAGATTGAACTATTGTAGCTCTTTCTTTTAGCATCAAATTTTATGCTTTGGAGGAGATTGTAGGAGATAAGATTTAAAGAAACAGAGTAAGAGGCCAGGTTTATTAGTTTGTAATATGAATACATTTATTTAATTGCAAATTTCATTTATGTAATGGTGGATCTGTGTAAAATTTGTAAATGATGTGCATTCATGTTTCATATCTCATAGCAGCAATGGATTATGGATTGTGGTGCCCCATAGGTAAAAAAATAAATCATTAGCTATTTATACTGATGTTGATTTCTTAGTTGATGTAGGTGATCAATAGAGAATAAGTAGTGGTGCTTTCTTTCGTTGAGAATATCTAGTTTCATGTGTTAGTGTAATGTTTTTCGACAAGTGTACCAAAAAGGATTTACTTATGTTTTTGGTGAAAAAAAAACCCTAAAAAAAGGTGGCTACTAATATACTTATCCAGGTCTAGAATACAAGTATTAGAAACCCTGCAATAAATAAAATTCAAATACAAAGGAACATATAACAACAAATATTATACCCAAAGCCCAATGGAGAAATGATAAATATAATTTTAATATTATTAATCAGAATTCTTACACCTCATGAAGAGAGATTGTAGACTTGGGTTTGCAACTCCCCCTCCATGGGATGAGTCCTTGGATACCATGTGCTTCATCTTCAACTCTTTCTCTCAATTCATGCAATGGGAAAAATGTGGTCATGGAGGCTTGAACTCAATATGAGAGCTCAAATGCGACAGGAGGATAATTAGGACAATAAGAATAGTAATGGTGAGGAAGGATGAGAAAACCCCTCTATTTATTGTATTCTTTAGCCAGGGAAGGATATTCAAAATGGTGAAATATGTTTATTTAGAAAGTGGTTGAAGTAATTAACAAATAAAATATGATTTATTAGTTACTTCATGGGGATTAAATCAAATATCAATTAGAAATAATTATTAAATAATGAGATAAATCAAGGAATAATAAATAAATGATGATTTAGTTAATTATTCTCAAGGGGTTTTTGGATTTTAATGAGAAATAATTTAGGAAAATGGTTATCAATTATTCCATAAGGGGAAAGTGGTTTTTAATATGTAAAAACCCATTCGACATTGTATATTTCAATCAACCTTGTAAGACATGGCTAGGTGATGATTTTTTGTGTGATAATAAATTTCCCCATAACCTAAGAGTGTCGGGAGAACATCGTATGACCTAAATATGTTGTAGGTTCACATTCACGAGACACCAAAGGGGAGTCATAGAGAGGGAGGGGGAGAGAGAGCGAGAGAGAGAGAGAGAGAGAGAGAGAGAGAGAGAGAGAGAGAGAGAGAGAGAGAGAGAGAGGTGAGACCTACTTTCCAGATAGAATTATCCTTCTATTGATGGATACAAGATCTCAATGAGGCGGGGGATTCATACCCATACCCATTGAGATAAAAAACTAGAGAAAGTAATGATTTGACCAACAATGATACATGATATGTTGGCATCAATGGGCTAGAAAGTGATGCAATGCTATAATGAGTCTCATATACATAATTTCTTCGAATACAGAGGTTAGGAATGACATAATAAAATATGTCGATCTGAGTACATAGGAAATAATTCCCCCAAATTGATGTGGCAGGGGACATCACAACCAAAGAATCCTTGTTAAAGAAGAGAGGGATCTAAATATTTGAATGAACCATCTGAAAAAGAAGTTCATGCTAAGGGCTATGCGATTAGCGGAAACCAAGCCTATCAAATCAATTTAACTTCATCTAAGGCTAGATCATAATCTCCTAACATCGAGGCATGTTAGGGGATAAATAAAGGGCCACCCCCTCATGAGTTCGAGAACATCTTACACACACACCCGCTAAATGTTGGGACAATCTACTAGGTCACTAAACCATCAAGTGTACGATTCTCGATCATGTGATAATGAGTTGGAGTCGAGCACACGAGAAATAACCAAGTCAAAGGGAAATGATGATTCCCTTTTCTTTACTTGAGACACTAAACAAGGATGAAGGGTGGAACCAATATACAATTCCCTCTAGACCACTCTCCTAGAATAGATGTGTTGATGTCCACAAAAGATGGTATGCTAGAGTTGAGGCAATGAGGAGTCCTCAATAAGGGAATGGTGATCATAGTAGCATGAATGTTAGAGAATGACACTAGGGATGATGATGGAGAAATAAAGGGACCAATGGATGTATGACTTCCCTTATTAGATCACAATATGCAAGGTTATCCTAGAAGCAACTGACACAATTCCAAAGGGAATGGATAATTACTCAGATGGAGGCTTTTCAAAGATAGGTTAAGATAGATGGAGGCCATATGTGAGGAAAATGGGATGAATGTGATGGAAAAAGGGATAATATACTATAACGTAAATCAATGGGACTCTGAGAAGACTCCATAGATGTGAGGGTGAGTGTTCTCTGATACTCTTAACAAGGGTGACTCTATGATGCTGCAACATGGGAAAGGCCCAAAGGGGACCATAAAAACATGAGTATAGAGTGGTTAACCATGAATAAACTAGACACATAACTCTACAAGTGTAAAGGAAAATTGGTACTAGAGTATAGGCAAGTCATATGAAGAGATTCAATTTTAATAGGAGACAAAGCGAAACCTCATGGAAAAAATGGTTTCCCATCTAAATTTCAAATTACCAAAAAAGAACAGAGACCCATTATATATCTCAGTAAGTGTTAGTGTGAAAATCTTGGAAGGTGTACCAAAAATAATCACTTAATTCACTAGGTGACAAGTGACCCTAACAACAACTTGATGGTTTTTATTGTCTTAGATCTGAAATACAAATGGAAAATATGCAGTAAAAGAAAACAAGATCCAAAACAAATAGCAACAAAATAATGTATCCAGAATAATAACCCAATTGGAAAGACAATTTTAAATGAATAAATCTTTATTGATAACACATGGTGAAGGAGATCTATACATTGGTCTGTAAGTCCCCCTCCATGGGATGGGTCCTCTTAGGGTCCTATAAATTATAGGATCTCAAGGTGATTGAGTATTTTGTATTTGTGATTTCATATTGTACATAATTTCAATATTCAAATGATTTCGAAAAAACATAAGAAAAATAAATAAAATGAAAATATGGTATGTTAAAAAAATAAATAAGAAGAAAAAAAGGAAACAAGAACCCCACAAAACAAAAAATAGAAAATAATACAGAAAGTGTTGCAATTCTAAGTGAAACTACTGATCAGTTAGATCTGCTATTTTATTATCAAATAAGGTTGTGTGCAAATTATTCTTGAATGCCACAATGACTAAAGTTTTGTTCAAGTCATACAGTTTAATCATGACTGAACACATTTAAATTTATGTAGTTAATGAAGATTTATGAAACAAATTAATGTTGGTGAAGCATTAGCTAGGTAGAAATAAAAATTGATTCAACAGTTTAATCTAAATCAATGGTGATATAAGTGATAGGATAAGGTATATTTTCATAAAAGAAAATTATTTGGGTCTACTAGTTTAAATGCACCGTACAAAGCAAGAAGAGAAAATGTTAGCTTAGAAAAGGAATTGAAATGAGAAAGGGTAGGTAGAAGCACTATGGTGATTAGAGGAAAAACATGAATATTTTATCCTAAGTCAAATGTTAAATATTATTTTCACATGTAGAAGAAAGGAAAAGGGATTAAAGATCTAAGGTTTAGCATATCAAATGATTTTTGGTATATTATCCCCTATCCCTAAAGTTTCAATACCCTAAAATCACCCCTCCGCTCATATTCCCACTCCACTCCGATCATGCCCCATTAAATACATTATTATACCCAACCAAGTGCCCCATCAAATGACATTAATATCCCACCACTTCTCCCTCATCCGTGCCCACCTCTTAAAATCCAACAACCTACAATACATTTCAGCCCCCCTCACCATTCGAACTTTACCGTCGGGCGGGGGGGCGGGTGGGTGGGGGTCCAAAATGGGTGGTATTCAAACTCATGCCCACCACAACGTGTCACCACCACATGATTTCACACCCCCATCAGTGGAAACCATTAACCACCTCCCTCCCCCCTGACAAGTGGTTTCTCCATCATATGATACCACTACCCTATTCGTTACGCTTCTGCTAGTCACCCGTCGCCACGCCATCTGTCCATTTCTCCACCAATCACATCCGCTCCCTCCAAAATTAATCCGTTAAGAAATTAAATTACTTAACCGTTAATTCAACGGACATGCACCACCATCAATGAGAAATACAAAAAATTATAAAATCCTTTCTTTCACCCATTCACCAGTTACTGAGTTTATACACTTCTATTGCCATTCTTCTATTACAGGTGTGTTATTCCAAATTGCAACAATTTCACCTGGCTTGGAATATTTCCAGCTAACCGAGTTTCAGGCCAGTACCTCTATTTTCTTGTACGAAAATCCCAAGTACCCTCTGCACACTATAAGCCTGTACCATCCAGATTACACAAGTGTTCTCAATTTATCCAATCATGCCTCTAAAAGACAAGGGACAAGGGGAACCCGTGAGTCCTCTGATCCACCCTCCCATCAATTTTCACCACATCCTTTTGGCAGACAGAGACTATAAAATTCATGAAGCCCTCTGTCAATTTGATCTGTTTGAAATGTATTTTTGGCTTGACGATAAGTTTATAGATAAATATGATGATATTCAACTGTTGGATTCCAATTTTCCCCACTATATCTTTCCTCGTACCCACAAAATCCATGAATTCATTAGGAAGTGTCATGCTTTCTATTTACCTAGCGAAAGAGCTATTACTGCCCCTGCTGGAGAAATTATGTTCACTATCACTCCCTAAGCTATAGACCAAATGATGCAAGCTCCTACAACAGAGAATGCCATCCCTTTTTCTCATGAAGCACTTGTTGAATTATATAAGGAAATGAATTTGATAAAAGAGCCAAAAACCTTGAGCTTTTATTGATTGAAGATGCCCCATTATTGTAGAGCCTCTATTCTACACCTACTTGTCTACCATTTTCCTCAGTTCTTCCTTATCTTTCCTTCACTTTTGCCTCATTTTCACCATGAAACCTCTCAGATCATTACATTAGGTGTCAATAATCATGATCAAGCAAGTTTTGCTAATGGATGACTATTTGTTTAGATTTTGACTTACTTGCAGGAATCCCGCAGCTATCTGATGATCCCGCAGCTATCTGAAGATCCTGCAGCCTTTTTGTTAAACACAATGATCCACGTGTCGGTTTTCTAGATGAGCCACATGGGCACTCAGGTATCAACGTGCTCGAGGTTCCTGTCCCATTGTTCCAGCCATCCACGTCATCTCCACCCATGGTCAAAGCTGGTTAAGTTACGGTCAACTCAAGGCTGTTTAAACGGTGATTGAGAGTTGCTTGGTCACGTCATCTTAAATGGTGATTTGTCCATGTTCTACAGGTGGGAGGGGACGCAATCCAACATGGGATTTATTATCCATGACGACAGAACCACTAAACTCATCCACGCAGCCGTGATGTGTCAAGGGACCATAAATACGCATGACTGTTTATTGTTTTTCTGTTAATTAGCTGTACGAGTAGGCTATCTTAGAAACTCCTATAAATTGCTGCGTCTGCGTACGCTCAAGGAACTTTTTATTAGTTGTAATTTTCTGAACTTGTGTTGAATTTAAGAGCTTTGTGAACTCTGTTTTCTAGTGCTATTCCAGCACTCTGTTTTGTATACTTTTTGCAAATGGAGGAATAGACATAGCACCGTTTTGAAGTTTCCAGATCTCTGAGTTTTCTTGTGGCTGAATGAACAGAGGGCCCCTGCTCATCTGAGCCTTTTTAAAGTATTTTATGTGCAGTATTTCGTTATTTTCTCATTTATTTCCTTAAGCATGTATAGTTTCATTTACTTGTTTTCCTTTCTTTCAAGCTGATCAGTGTTATTTCTTTGCAGGTTTCTTTTAGCCCGAGATTTATTTTTATATGTGTGTGTTTGCTTTACAGCTAATGGTATTTGAAGTTGACAATTCAAGTGCTGCTTTTGTCTTTATAGTTGATTTTTAATCTTATTTCTCAAAGAGCTGTTAACATACATGAATGATCTTCATCATAAACTATTATCTTTTAAGATCAAAATATCACTAATTTGCAGCTAGTTTGGGTGCTTTTTTGGACTGTTCTTTCACTACTTTCTATCCGTGCTTTACACAGTACATGTGCTTTGAAGCATCGAGTTAGAAAGAGTAAATCATTACCACTAGTCTTTAAAGTAGAAGTTTTGATTTTAAAGTGCTTCCTAGACTATTTCCTCACTACTTTCTAATCATGCTTTCCATAGTACATATGGCTGAAGTAGAGAATTAGAAATAGCAAATCATTATCATTAGTCTTTCAAGCATATTTTTCTCACTTTTCTAATTCCACTTAAGCTACTTTCTTTCCGTGCTTTACACAGTACATGTGCTTTGAAGCATCGAGTTAGAGAGAGATAATCTTTATTCTTGGGTTCTAAAAGTGACTCTCTTTTCTTTTATTAGCAGCAACTTGAACGGTGTCTAGTGCCATTGGTAGTGGTCATTTGCTTTCAAGTTTATTTCAAGTCATTTCAGTTCACTTATTCTTTTCAAGCATTTCCTTTCAAGCAAATAGTTAGAGATCACTCAACACACACTTTCACTCATTTAGGATTCACTCTACACACACACCATCACTCACTTGTTTATAATTCTCACTCCATCTTAGGAACATAATTAACCACAACAACACCCCAACGATAAGAAAAACTCTAAGAGGTTACTTAAGTACATATAGTACACCCTCACTTCATCAGCTTACGAGCCCCGGGTTGACAATAAATACTAGCAATTTAGATAACACTAAATTGACTAAACAATTATCCATGAAAAATCCTCCCTATCCATCCTCTATTTTCCCTAAGAGAGCCAAGGAAATCATCACAGTCATCTCCTGCCTCCTTGACTATTACTTAGATGAGTGGGTAGATGAGGCAATCATAGGATTTCTTTCCATTTTCTCTGTAGATTCCAAACCTTCCATCTTGTTGAAATTTAGCCAATTTCTTGCAGATTCTATTCATGAATAGTTTGTCAAATTCCAGACCGAGGATGTATTTAAATATGCTTCTGTGTTAGTGTATATATTTTTATATTTTTAAGGAGACAACCTCAAGGTTTCTTTGCAAAAGTTGGATGAAGAAGGAAATCAGCAATTAATCATCTTCTGGATGATGCTGGTGATGAAGGAACAAAAGGAGTATTCATAAAAACAATTCATAGAGATGTTTGTACATCCATCACTTAGTCTCCTAAGAAGCAGGTCATAGCCAAGAATCAGTGCAGAAATTAGAAAGATCTTGCAGTTCTTAGACCAAGTCCAGACAGGGGATTGGTACCTTTATCATTATTACATAGAGCTGAGGATATTTGGGTGTGAACTTGCCCATTACAAGCTGCCAAAATTCCTACCAATGAGGATTTTTGCCTTAGAATACATCAAGAAAATGCTTAATACAGACGAGATTCATTTTGTAGCTGCCAAGAAGAAATCCCAATTCAAAATCAAAACACAAATAGGGCCTTTAATTTGTAAGAGTAGGGCAATAGTGGAAGAGGCAGAAAAATTGTTGAAAGAAATGGAACTCAGCCTCAGTTTCACATGGTCATATGATCCATTAGGGGTCATCTCCAAGTTAAGGGTAGAAAAAAATCCACTGCTTACTTTCACACATCCAGACCAGAGATTGAAAAGTATAAAAACTAGCTATAATGCACTGAGAACACTCTACAAGAGGCAGAGGATAAGTTGGTGTCATCTTCAATAGTGCAGACTCCCATCATATAGGAGAAAACAACAAAGAGAAGCAAAGAAAAAGAGTCACCTTCAATCATTGAGATTTCTAGTGAAGGATTCAAAATCATGTATAGGATGAATGCCAAGCTACATTCCAAACTAAGCCTAATCAAGGAGTCATATCAATAAAATATTATTACCACTAAAGAGCCACTGGTTTCCTCACTAGTAGGTGATCAAACAACACTTTCTCCTACTACCTCTACAACTTCACAGGATCAACAACAAGCCATGCACACCAACACATCTACCACAAGGGAGACAGAAAAGAGTATATTTAATATATTCAAGGAGATTAAATTGAGAAATGAGGCCTTGAAGACCAACACATATAATCAGTTCTGGAAGCAGACTTCTAGCTCTCAAAGTAGACTGTGCTAGAGCCTAGATTATCCTCAGGCTGGAAAGACAATGTTCTAGGTCCACATTAAACCACGCTCAGCCTCGTAGCTAGCCCTACGAGGACACGAGAGGGCTCTCTCCGGGTCAATCTCAGTAGAAGGTAATCGATGAGGCTTGAGATGACTAAATTTGCAACTGATCTTAGGATAGGTATTAAGTGCAGGGATTTGATTTTGTTTTTTGTGAGTTTTGTTGAAAAATGGGAAAGGAAAATTTGGGCTTGGGGATGAGGAACAGTTTCTGCAGAGTTCTGATTGGGGAAAGGAAGGCGATCGTTTTGATGCTTTAAAGTGAGTGAGATAGATAGATCAGACTGGTGAGGTGCTAAGGAGAGAAAGAAAGTCTCAAGAAATCTCCTTAAATAGATGAAAACATGGAAATTTAAACAAATTCAAAGGCAGAGCATAGCAGTTATGGATTCTACCTTAATCACTCATTTGTTCAAATTTAGAAGAAGAAGCATGAAAATGATACACATAACACTAGATAAACTTACAATTACTCAGAGAAGCACACCATCAAAACATAAAGCCACATGGATCCCAAACAGTGCTGCAAAACCCTGGTCTTTCCTTTGCCAAAAATGCAGAAGTGAATGTACAATAGAGTGCCAAACTTTTCCCAAGAGTCCAACCCTGAGAATGACTTAGAAATTACATAATGTAGACAAGACAAACCTATTCCCTTGCCTCTAGGGGTTGAGCTCATCATTCTAGGAGTTGTTTGAACCAATTCTAAACAAGGAACTGAAAATTAGGTAGTCAAACAACTTACCCCTATATGCTAAGAAACGGATTCATTCACTCACATTTTACCTTTTGGTGAATGAACCTTCTATAACAAGTAAAAATGTGCCAATATTACATTGTGGTTGTCAAATTACATCATGGAAAGTCAAAAATAACTTCAAGAAGCAAAACTGGTCAAAGCTGGGCGAATTACTGAGCTATACAGTGAAAAACAGGCCAAAATTCTCTGTGTGCTGCGCCAAAATCTGTGTGCGTTGTGCCACTTTGGATCTGATTTTGAGGCACTTGCTGAAGTCCAAATTGAGCCCAAGTGTGCTTGTTGGAAAGCCATGCTTGTCTAATTTCCAACCCAAGTGGAATGTCGACTGCTTCCTATGTGTCAAAATAGTGGCAGAGAGGTCATTTTTAGGGTGTTTTTGACCTCCTGAGGACTCAAAACTTGCCCAAACTTCTTGGCCATGCACCAACAGTCATGATTTTTCAGAAAAATCTAAAAATATAAATTTTTTTCCATTTGGAGCCTCCAACCATAAGCGCGCGCCACGTGGCTCAGCGCACAGGGAGGAAAACCTTGTTTTTTGGACAAAAATTTGCAAAACTACCAAAAATGCCCCAAATTTCTTGAAATTTGGGCTGGAGCTTCTTTATTAAGTGTTATGTTGGGCTAAAGAGGCTTCGGCCAGTATCTGAGGACAATCAAGCTCCCTTTGCCTCTTTTTCCTTTTTGATGCCTTCTTGGTGCATGCAATTCAGTGGTGGAAATCACTGTCTTGTTCATTATGATGTTTCAGTGTCTGTCTCCATAATGTCCATGCAAGGTGTATGTTTAGCAACTTGTTGAAAAAGAGAATTTGGTACCCTTTATTTCAATGCCAAATATGTGCCTAGTAGGAAGGGACTGTGATGAATAGGGACAGTGGGTATAGTGGAGTCTGGGAAAAATGTGGTTCAATCAAGTGAAGGTGAGGACAGTCACTTGACTATGTTTGGGAATTGGGGTTTGAGGATTTTACAAGTGAAATGAGAGAAGGAGAGTGATAGGGAATGGTAGGGTTTAGGAATAGGGATAATAGAACTTAGGAATAACTGATTTGGGAATTGGGAGCATGGGCTTAGTGAATTTTGGGGGTATGTTAACTTGGGGAATCAGGGAAGTAAGGAAAGTATGGAATTAGGGAGTGATGAGGTAAGGGGATACTTAGTTACAACACAAAACCCTAGCAGCAATCTCCTTGGAAATTTTTTAAGAGATAGGTTTGCTTTCCTTAACACACTTCACCATTCATCAAACACCATCAACAACCATCAATCTTGGATGAAAAACCATGAGAGAAGTTCAACCTACTTGTACCAATGGCAATCCATGCATTTTTGGGCAATATTGGAGCAATTTTTTTTCAAAAAATCAGCCTTGGCAGCTTTATGCAGCGTGCTAGTGTAAATTTACACTGGAAATTTTCTCCTAGTACTCCGCGCCTCCCTTGTGCGCCATGCCTTTTTCTATGCGACTTTTGGAGGTCTTTCCGGTGTCCAAATTGGACGCAGGATAGCTCGTTGGAAATGTATTTGAGTATTCTTTCCAACTCGACTAGAATTTTTCAATTTGGAATTCATTTTCCCTATCAAAAGTCAAATCTCCCAAGACTGGTCAAAATGTGCAAAATGAGGCTACCTCAAGGCATAGTGTTGTTGCAGTCAACTTTTGAATACCTTTCTCAACTCAAAATAGAGCTCATGAAAGCTAATTGGAAATATCTTTGTGTCTAGTTATCATTTTATTCATCAAGCAAGTCATTTGGCCAACCAAGCTAGGAGAAAACCTGATTTTACCAAGGTCACTTCAGAGGTGCATCAATTCTCCCGAGGCAATTGTATTTTTGACATTTCTCTAAAACCATGACACCTGTGTAAAAAGTGAAGGAATTTTTTCTTCCTTGGCCTGGTTTGGACAAAAATCTCTCTCATTTTTCAAAAATTCATCTTTTATTGCTCAGAAGCATCATTGGAGTAAAACCTATCCCGATGTGTGGAACAAGGGATTTGACGAAATGAAGCGAATGAAGGGGATAAGGGGCTTCTAAATTCTTGAGAAAATTTTTGGAAGTAGGGAGGGATGTTAGGAAGTAGGGGAAATTGTAATCTCAGAAATTGAGTGAGGGGAAGGGGTGCAAAAGGGAAAAACACAGGCCTAGCCTAGAAAATAGGGTTTGTAGCAAGAAACTAGGGTTTGTGTGAAAATGAGGAATTTGAGGGATCTCAATGATGGGAAATGTTTAATAAGGTACATTAAGGATAGGGGAAGGTGTATGAACATTAGGATACAGGTTTTGTCGATGATTTGACCGTCCCAGAGAAATTACCTCCAAAACCCTAGGAGAGGGAAATGGACCTTACCCAGGCACAACTGAAGCATGAAAAAGGTGTAAAATGACTCATTGGAACCTGACATGATGATGAAAACCCTATGAATGATGGTAGACTCAGCTGAATAGTGACATAGACTGACATTTGGACAACTTTGATAGGAGTAAAAGCAAACCCTAGACCTAATGCCTAGTGACAAAATTTTGCTTGAAGACTTAATGAAATGACAAAATTTGACCTTGACACCTTAAAATCACTTTGTAAGAGCATGCTTGATCACTGGAGGAAGGCTGGAAAGACTGACACTAATAGACTGTTGTTAGCCTTTGATTCAGAGAAAGGAAAAATGAAAATGGTCTTCCTTCAAGCACAAATCCCACAACCTATGGTAGAATCATATTAGAAGAAGACATCATTTGAATTTGATGTGAAAGACATACATCCCATTGAAAAAATGGAGATGCATAAGCATACTAGGCAAATGATTTCAATTACTCTCACTAATACTGCTATGAGTTTGTCTAAATTGTAGGTTACATTAGCCAATTTTCAATCACAATGTAGGATGGAGAAAGTCTTTGCACTAGCCAAAGACACCAGGATCAAAGCTTTGGAGGACTTGGTGATAAAAGTAGGTTATGATCCTGCAAATATCAATGCTATAGAAGAGCTCATAAGGAAAAAGAATATAGATATAGAAGCATTAAGGAAGCAGTTAAAATTACCAGCCGTAGAAGATACTCTGGCCAAGGACATTGAAGAAAAAGAGTCACAAAAGGCAGACATGATGAAGCTCATCATGGAGCAGAGTGCACAGTTGAATTAAATGGAGAGGGAGATGGATAAGATAATCAAATAAAAGGAGAAAGATGCCAAAATGGTTATTGTCCCTTTCGAAGCACTACCTATCACAGCCATTCTATAGCTACATATTCTACAACAAACATAGGGGCTACTACAAATTAGTTGGCAAGTGCATTGCAGAACGTGTCTCTCCAAACTGAAGAAATCAAAAGATTGAAGACTCAAGTCAATCTTCTACAATACCAGAAGACAAAGTCTGAAGCTTTTCATGCAGCAGAACTACTCAAAACTAGATAGAGGTATGGAGGAAATCAGCAACTAAGTCCTCTATTGGCCACTCACTAGCCCAAGTTAAAGAAATTATCTTGAAACAATATTATTGAAGTAATGGATGAAATCTGGCCTTGTATCTAGATTATATTTTAGTAGAAAGAGTTGATGGAGAAAGCCAGGTAGGCCATTTCCACTATCAACACTGAATTGGGAGAAATGACTACCACATCAAAACACATTATCAAATTTCTCAACTCTAAAAGCAGATATGAATTGGATGATTTCAGAGTAGATGGTAAAACATAAACAATCTTAGAAGTAAAAAAAGTTCCAACACAGAAGAATTTGATTGTGCAGCTGATAGAGAAATGTCACAGTTTGGAGGTAGAAGTTAATAGGTTTTTCACTAGAATAGAAGCATTAAATATGAAGGGTATACCTTCTTTATTTGTAATCAATGACAAGCTGATGACCAGGGAAGACTATATGAAGAAGCTGAAAGACATTGCAAAGGATACCGTTAGGTCTTCCCACATTAAAGGTGCTATTATAGGGACAGATTTTTATGAAGCTATTAGCAACATGAGTTTCATCCAACATGAGATAAAGCATATTTTTGTAGTAAAACCTACATTTTCTCGGTATACCGAAGTAGATGAGATCTACTGCAAGGAAAAAAATTACCATTCTAGATGAGGAGCAATGGGATAAATTATGTGAATAATAGGATTAAAGAAAAGGTCATCTTCACTAGCGCAACACCCAAGCAGTGGCCACTCAACAACTACTCTCCACCAAAGCAGTGCCAGATGTTCAGATCATTTCACCAAATTCACCTCTTTTGGTCGCATTATTTCATTTTTGTTAGTTTGAAGTTAATAATAGAATGCAATGTCAATGAGGCATTAATTGTAATCCTTTTTGAAAATTATGTTTAAATACTTCATTCATTCGAAGTATTGAGGGTCAGTTCCTGATCATTGTAACTCTTTTTATCAAGCATTGTACTTTTTCCATGCTACTAGAGCACCATTAATACAAATATTTTCACAGGATTCTTGTGTTGTGATTTACTGGTGATGTTTTTCTTATTGTAACTGTTGTTTCCACTATTATTCTATGTATGTTTATCATTTGAAATCTAATTGTAAAACAGGAGATGTGAAAAATAAGATTTGTTATTGAACACCTTATTTGGACTGTTTTTACAATCTGTATGTTTTCTTCTAAAGCTTTTGAAAAATTCGTAAATGCTTTCTAATCACTACTGAAACACACTTTTTCTCCATTTCATAATTCAATTTAGAAGATCCAGTAAATGTAACTAGCTTACCCTCTGATTACTCTTTTAAACATTTGGTGTGGCATCCAACTTAATTTGACTCCATAGCCTAATTGAATGAAGGTAATTTGATCAAATCAAACAACCAAACCATTCAAAAAAATTCAAACAAACAATCAAGCATAATCATAACTAGCCTAAAATCAACTTAAAAACCAAGCTAAATTATAAAGAGAGATCCCTCTCTAAAGTTGGTAGGGCTAGATCCCAACTTCAAAAGTGGTTTGATGTTGTCCAATATATTTACTCCCTCAACCTCAAAAATATTGAATGATAACATAGTGGTGACCATACAGGGGAAGAATACATTTCAATTCAAAACATTATTATTCCCTGGTTTAAAATCAATATTTCAGTAAGAAACTTCTATATCAATATGAAATACATGATCTGAGGTTGTTTTTGTAGATATCTGCTAGATTATAGATTTTTATTTTGAGTTTTGCGTGATGATTTCTCCATAACCCTCACTCCCAAAAGAATTTATACTAGATCTCATCTTGATCCTAACCCTGCTAAAATTATAGATGACCATGACAACCTGGTAAGAAAGAAAAGCTTCACCGAGAGTCAAGGTAGTAATAGTCCTTTGTCTAGATTCAATTCTCATATGGAAAATACTCCTTTGTCAAGGTCTAAGTCTCTCCCATTGAAATTTTAAACATTACAAGACATAGAATTTGATTTGCCTTTTCAACAAAGTTTGTTTATATCCTAGTCTAAGGATTTTATAGATCAAACTATCATAGATATAGCCATACAAAAACCATATGTACCCCAAACCTAAGACCTTGAAACAGATCCTGATCTAGAATCTTTGCATCAATTTGAAAATTAGAAGGTATAGTTTCAGTGTTGGATCAAGCTATTGGAGAAGCTTTCATTCAGCAATCTGTTGAATTCTCTGCTTTGACTATTGCAGTAGCCTCTTTGTCTTATCAGTCTTCCCAATTTTTACATTTACAGCCTCCCATTCCCACTCATTCCATAACTTCAACTTCCCTACCTATGATTTCTCAAACTACTCTCCCTATTATCCCTGTAGTCATCAAAACTACACCTCCATTAGGTCCATCCTCAAGTCAATCTACCACGATAGTTATGGCAGGAAGTTATGCACCCTTGGTGTTATCGGGCCAGGTAAATGTTATGACTGCAAATTATCCATCCAAAATTTTGATCTTTGATAATACTGGTGCCTATACTACCCATCGGCATGTGGATAGGATGAATGATGTATTTCACCTCCAAGAAGTGGATGAAGCTGATGTTAAAATGAGATTTTTTGCCTAGAGATTAGGAGGTGATGTCAAAAAATGGTTTAGGGGTTTACCTGCAGGAAGTATAGCCAAACTTGAAGCTTTCCATCAAAGTTTTTTAGCTAAATGGGAGATCAAGGAGAACCTGCTTCAACTCCTAAACGAATATAAAAGGTTGAAAAGAAAACCTAATTAAACTATGGAAGAATATTGTGAACGATTCAATACTATTTACAATGCCATTCCACAAGACACCAAGCCCTCCCTGGCCTATCTCTAATTGACTTTATAGGTGGTTTTGATGTAGACATGGAATATCAACTTAGAGAAAGAGACTCGACAACTTTGGAAGAAATGAAAGAAAATGCAATTAAAGTTTAAACTAACATCATGGCCAAAAAAGCCAAACAAAAGTCTGAATATAGAGTAACCATAAAAGAAGAACCTTCTACTTCTTTCGTTGACCATAATATTGATAACTTAGTCAGGGTAGAGAATCAAATGATGCAATGATTTAACATTATTGATGAGTCTCAACCAAGGGAAAACCAAAATGTCCCACAAACTAGAAAAAAAAACTTTAGAAGAAATGTTCCCTAAATTAAACAAAGAGAACAAAAGGGACCAAAGCTGTAGGTCTAGCCTCCTTTTCACAAAATTACACAGAAGATGAGGGGAACATTGTGGAAGAATTGGATGATAATCAAACAAATTTGTTAGGGATAAGTGACGATGAGACAATTTTCCTCACTTAGGAGGAACAATAACTTTTTCTTATAGCCCAAACTGAAATGGATTCTGATACGTTAGATGAATACAAATTAGGATTTGAAAATGCAATAATGGAAGTCCATATGCAGTATAATCTTAGGAGTAAGAAAAATCAAGATACTGCAACTAAAAGGAATGCTAAAAATCCTTTTAAAAAGGTCTCTGATTCTGATTCCAAGAAAACAACAGAAAATATTCCGATGAAAACCACTGAAAATCATGGAAGAAAGCCAACAAAAGCTATTATGAAAAAGACCATCGATACTTCTTATAGAACTACTCAACCTGGTCTCCCTTCTACCAGTTAACAAATAAAACAGGCCACAAAAGTAGCCATTGATAAGTCTGATTTTTCAAATCTTCTTGAGAATCAAACACCATTCAGTATTGAGAATGAACTTTCCAAACTAAAAATCTCTATCCCTTTAACTGAATTAATGAACAAGAATGTGTATAAAAGTCAGGGCATGAAAGTATTAATATCGGGGAGAAAACTAATGATGTAAATTTGAATGATGATCAACCTGAACTATTCTTTGGGCCAGAAGTTGAAGGCAAACCAAAATAAGGAGGAGTCCCTCCATTTTATGTCAGTTTGAATATTCATGATAAAATTCTTCATAACACCACAAGTTTTAGGTGCATCTCATAATTTAATGCCCAAAGAAGTCATGGAGAAACTAGGACTTGACATTACTAGACAATACAAATATTTGTATTCTTCTCATTCAAGCAAATTCAGATGCCTAGGTCTTATCAAAGGCCTATGTGTTTACTTTAGCCCAAATCCCTACTAAAAGTCTAGTGATGGATATAGTGGTTGCAGATATTCCCCTAAGTATGGCATTCTTTTGTGACAGTCATGGGGAGAAAAAATACAAGGAACCCTACAAATGGACATGACTTACACCAATATACCAGTGTTTGGTCAATAGAGAAGATTGTATAGGGAAATTTTAATGAAGTATATGGTCAATAGTCAAGAGAAACCACATAACTATCGTCTTTACTCTGTTCATTATTACTTGGAATCTTTCATTCTTTATAATGATGGGGACATTGATGCACAGGGTACTAAAGCAGAAAATGATATTGATGAAAAACATGAAAATCAATCACTAATTGTGCAACAAAACACTGAAACTAAACCTTTTTGGAACATGAGCTTTGATGGCTCTTATAGCAAAGCAGGTTCTAGGGCAGGTGTTTGGGTGTCCAATTCAAGGAACAATCATGCAGAAGGTCATTCCTATAAACTGAACTTTCATTGCACCAATAATATAGCAAAATACGAGGAACTTCTCTTAGGATTGCAATTATTGAAGAGGTTAGGTGCTAAAAGAATTGTTGTTCATGGGGATTCTGAATTAATAATAAGACAGATCAAGGGAGAATATGCTACCAAACATCCTAGGTTGAGAGCTTACAGAAATGTTGTGCTTGACTTTCTAGGAACTTTTGTAGAATATGACCTTGCCGTCATTCCCAGAGATCAGAATGTCTTAGCTAATGGTTTAGCTTTTTCAGCTAGCACATGTAAAATGCCTCATCCCAACAAACAATACATAGTGGAAATTAAACACTATCCAATTGTACCTGATAATATAAGACATTGGCAGGTATTTTGGAGTGACAAACAAATTGAAAGCCTTTTGCAATCCAAGGATGAGTATGAAGATTATAGTATAGATTTAGGGTGTGAAGTGGAAAATTATATTGTTGAATATGTTAGTGTAGATAAACATCTTGATGATTTTGATGTAAATATTTCAATCAATAAAGGTGTACATAAATTAGAATTGCATGAAATAGTTCCAGAAAAAGAAGAATTTGAAGTACTATAGCTTAAGGATAATGTTATACCTAGGGGTTTAGTTCTATTAGAATAACTTTTTGATTTCAATGATGTAGCAAAAAAGCCAAAAAATGGAAACCACGGGAGAAAACGTAGAAGAATGCAATATAGGTAGTGAGTAGAATCCCAGAATTATAAAACTCTAAAAATCACTTCCTATTGTCATGAAACAACAATACATATCCTTTTTCAAAGAATTCGTAGATGTCTTTGCCTAGAGCTATGAGGACCTAAAATCATATGAAAATAGTATCATACAACACAAAATCCCAATCAAGGAAGATAGAAAACCATTCAAACAAAAACTTCATAGGATAAATCATGTCCTAATGCCTTTGATTGAGAAAGAAGTAAAAAGGATGTATGATGCTAAAATTATATGTTATGAAACCAGCTCACAAAAGATAGAAAAGATAGATCAACGCCTTAGAATTCAGCCTCTTCGAGGGGGCAACCTCCTTTACATTACATAAATGAACAATTATTTGATGATAAAAATGACAAGACCTCCTTTCTATATATAGGAGTCTAACGAGTCATAATATAATCAGAGCCAACATAACAATAATAATGTAAGGCCACAATAATAACAATAGTGAGCTTCTATGGGGCACAATAGTAACAATATGGGGACTACATGGGTACAACAATATAATAAGGGGGCTGTACTAATAACAATAAGGGGTTACATTAGTAGTATAGGGGCCTAACATGACCCTCTCCTTCAAAAAGTGTTGTCCTCAACGCTTGAGTAGTTCTTGATGCTTCTGTAGAATATTCTTTTCCTCCCATGTGGAGTCTTTAGCGGGTAAGTTCTTTCACTTGATGAGATACTTTGAAATTGATCGATTTCGTAGTTGTTGGGTTCTTATTTCTGTGACTGTTGCAGGTTCCAATATGATTTTTCCTTCCTCTTCATTTTCTGGCAATATTGTTTGTGAATCGGGATCTTCTGCAACTTTTGAATGAGTGGCCACACTTCTTCATCCTTCTTCCATCCATCCCTTGCTTCGTTTATCCAATCTGGTTGGATAATAGAAATAGCACAAAACAATGCTTCCACATCCTCATCCTTTCTTGAGAGTGCATCTGCAACAAAATTTTGCTTCCCTTATCTATAGATGATGTCAAACTCATAACCCATTATATTTGTGACCCACTTTTTCTATTCTTCTATAGATATTATTTTTTCTAAAAAGTATTTAAGACTATCACGATCCATTTTTACCTTGAAGTGTCCTCCCATTCGATAAGGTCGCCATTTCTTAAGTGCATGTAGTATTTCCAACATTTCCTTATCATAAATAGGTTGCTTGAAATGTAGCAGTAAAAATACCCAATCACCCACATCAAAATGTTTTTCACTACAATGTTTATCTATCTGTTGTTTCATTCGATTTTGCACCAAAGTGGCATTATCCTTTAAAAGTTGGAGAACTTGTTGTTGATGCTCGATGTGATCTTTCACTGCTTGAACCCTTTTCTCCTTGATATGTCCTTCTATATTGAGAGTTTGAGGAGTGGTAATTTCTTCCAATGCTTTACAAGATATGGTCAGATTCATTTCTTGATGCTCGATGTGATCTTTCACTTCTTGAACATTTTTCTTCTTGATATGTCCTTCTATCTTGATAATTTGAGGAGTGGTAATTCCATCCAATGCATTACAAGATATGGTTGGATTCATTTCTTGTTTTTTGATGTGATCTTTCACTTCTTGAACCTTTTTCTTCTTCATATGTCCTTCTATCTTGAGAGTTCGAGGAGCTGGTATTTCTTGCCAATGCTTTACAAGATATGGTTAGATTCATTTCTTCTTTCTCTAAGGTTGGTTCCTGGTGTATATACTCTTCCTTTGATGTTTATTGATCCTTTTCTTCCTCCTCTTCACAATTTATGTAAAATAATTTTTTCTCAGCACACTTATGACCTTTAGTGCATTTGCTATCACAATTGTAACAAAGCCCTTTTTCTCTTTTCTCTTCCAATTTTTGTGGTGTAACCCTTGTAGGTTGTGGAAGGCTAGGAGAAACAACACTTCCATTATTATATTTGTGACGGGTAGACTTCCTTGTTGCCATAATTTTACTTTCCATTATGTAACAAAGCTCTTTTACTCTTTCCAATTGTTGTGGTGTTGCTCTAAAGAAGGTGTTGCTCTTTGTATCCTCACAATGTGCTATCATTTCCTCCATGAAAATTGACCACGTAACAAGTTGTTTATGAGAACAAAGCCCTTTATACCATAAAAATTGATCCAGTTCTAAATATGAAGATGCAATACATACCTTTTGTAATAGTGGTACACCATGTAGATTAAAATATTGCTCCATTTGAAGTATCCAATTTACCGGATCCTTGCCATCAAACTTCCTCATATCGTCGTTTCTTGATTTTAGGAGCTTGATCTTGAAACGACGATAACTCTGTAATTTTGGTTCTTCCAGTTCTGAAATTATGACCTGCAGTAGCCCTCTACGTTTTCTTTCCAATGCCACTAGTCTGATCCAAATCGGATTCTCTAGGGAAGAGTTATGCCAAACCTCCGATAGTGACCTGATTATAGACTAGTTCAGTAGAGCGAACTTGTACGACGTGCCACGAGTCACTTTTTTGACCTTTGGCTCTAAAAAATATATAAAATAAATTGTAGTCCATCCTCTTTATATATCTTCTTACAAAATTTCAATCTGATGCTCAGAGAGAAAGTTATGACAATTTTCCCTGGGTCACCTGTTTGGAATGTAATTCAGGAGTCTGCAAAAAGACCAAATTCCTCAGATCATATATCCACAAATATAGTGCAAAAAGATTTGAAATTGAGAACCGAGGTTCAGTGCCATTTCATATCAAATGGGTTTTTTTTTTTGGCTTCTGAAACATCGCAGAAAAAAAGTTATAGTGAAAATTCCATGAGGACCTGTTTGGAGCAGCGAAACCCTAGAATCCAAAGCTCTGATACCAAATGCTGTGAAACCAGCTCACAAAAGATAGAAAACATAGATCAACACCTTATAATTAATCCTCTTCAATGGGGCAACCTCCTTTACATTACATAAATGAACAATTCTTGGATGATACAAATGACAAGACCTCCTTTCTATATATAGGAGTCTAAGGAGTCATAATATAATTAGAGACGACATAACAATAATAATGTAAGGGCACAATAATAACAATAGTGGGCTTCTATGGGGCACAATAGTAACAATATGGGGACTATATGGGTACAAAAATATAATAAGGGGGCTGTACTAATAACAATAAGGGGTTACATTAGTAGTATAGGGGCCTAACATTATACTTCCTCTCAGATACTCTAAATGGGTGTCTAACATTGTGCCTACTAGAAAGAAATATGGAGAAATCATACAGTGTATTGATTTCAGAAATATTAATAAGGTATCCCTCAAAGACAACTACCTGTTACGTAAATGGATCATATATTGCAAAGGGTAGTATGGTCTCGTAGAATTTCCTTATTATATGGTTTCTCAGGTTACAACCAAGTCTTAGTGAATCTTGATGATCAGGATAAAATTGCCTTCACTACACCATGGGGCACTTTCATGTATGTGAAAATGCCCTTTGGGTTAATGAATGTTGGAGCCACTTTCCAAAGAGAAATGGATATTTCCTTTGTTGATGAAATTGGCCAATTTATTATGATTTATCTAGATGGCATTACAATCCATTCTAAAACTGATGAGGAACATTTAGCACATCTGAGAAGATTGTTTGAAAAATGTAGGAGGTTTGGCATCTTACTCAATCCTAAGAACCCATTACTCATCCTTGAGGAAGGAAAGCTTCTTGGTCACATTATTTCCAAGGATGGAATTAGGATTGATCCTAGTAGAATCGAAGCAATATTAAAAATCAGTCACCCAAGAAATATCAAAGAGCTTGAATATTTTATTGGTAAATTCAATTTTCTAAGGAGATTCATTCCTAACCTGGCAGAACTTCTTAGAAACATAACAAACATGCTTAAAAAGGATTCTGAAATCAAATGGAGTATTGAGGCTAAATAATCCTTTGACTTAGTTAAACAAGCATTGACCAAAGAACCTATGTTGATCAAACCGGATTTTACAAGAGACTTCATAATTTTCTCTTTTGCTTCCAAACACACTATTGCAGTAGTCTTACTATAGAAAAACAAGGAAGGCTTTGGAAAACCTAATGCATTATTTAGTAAAGCTTTAAGAGATTCATATTTAAATAAAATATTACGGAAAAACATGCATTTGCATTGGTTAAATCAATAAAAGATTTTAGAGTATATATTTTGCATTCCCATATTATTTCTTATGTACCTAATGAGGTGGTTAACGAAATTTTGACACAGAGCAAACCTGGTACAAAAAGAGGAAAATGGATTGCTGTCACTGTGGGGTATGACTTAGAAATCAAACCCACCAAGTTAATAAAAGGTCAGGGACTGGCCAAATTGAGGGCTGAGTAAAATTTCCATGCATTAGATATTAACCTGATTGATTCATTAGATAATCGAGAGGAATAGGTGACTCCACAAATTGATGAGACATTTATGAGATCACCGTGGTATGCAAACTTGCTTTATGTTTTATTTAATTTAAATGATCCTCCTAGTTTGACAAAAACAAAGGCAATATTTTTGAAGTTAAAAGCAGTTGAATTTTTCATTATGGATAATATCTTGTATTGGAAAGATGTTGGGGGTATTTTACTTAAATGCTTGTTGAAGGATGGTGTAGATAAAGTTATGTAGGAATTCCATGAAGGAGATTGTGGTGGACATCTTTATTGGAAAACCACTACTAATAAAATCCTTAAAGCTGGTTTCTACCGACCTACTCTTTTCCTTGAAATTCGCAAACAAGTCACCTCATGCCATAAATGCCATAATTTTGAGGGAAAGAGAAAATATTGCCCCTACCATTAAAGCCTATCTCTGTTGAAAGCCCATTCTAGCAATGGGGATTGGATTTCATTGGTGAAATTTATCCCTCTTCCTCTGCCCAACATAAGTGGATTCCTATAGCCACTGAATACTTTACCAAGTGGATAGAGGCCACCCCTTCTAGAGCTACAACTGATGCTATAATTATTAAATTCCTTGAGACTAATATCCTCTCCTGACTTGCTTTCCTAGGAAACTCATCACTGATACTGTTGCAGCCTTCAAATCTAAAAATATGGTTGAATTCTACCATAAATACCACATTACTTTGGGACATTCAACAACTTATTACCCTCAGGGTAATGGGTTGGCTGAATCCTCAAATAAAGCTTGGTAAACATCATAAAAAAGCTATTAGAAGATAACAAAGCCTTGGCATAACAAGTTGGTCAATGCACTTTGGACTAACAGACTTACTACTAAAAAATCAATTGGCATGTCACCATACCAATTGGTCTATTGAATGGATGCAGTTTTTCCATCCTCTTTAGGAGTTCCAGTCATGAAGATCATTTAAGAAGTACATGCTGAACCTAATGATGTACAAAGAAGGATCAATAAAACTATCCAGTTGCAGCAATCTAGGGAGGAAGTATAACACATGACCCAAGTTATTCAAGAAAATGTTAAAAAAATATTTAACAGAAGAACAAAAGCTGATGACTTTAACATTGGGGACCAAGTTTTAAGATGGGATTCAAGGAAGGAAGACAAAGGAAAACATGGCAAGTTTGATAATCTTTGGAAAGGGCCATATATTGTTCATGTTTTTGGGGGAAATAATGCATTCTACATTAAAGACCTAGATGGAGTAGAGATACCTAGAGGTCTTGTCAATGACAGGATGTTGAAGCAATACTTTTCTTAGGCTACAAATTTTTTCTTACATCATTGTAAATATCATAGTCTTCATGATTTTGATTGGGTAACTTATTAACAAAGGTTGAAGCCCGCAGTGAAGCCTCTAATCCTGGATTGATGAGATACCAATAGTATCTTAAACTAGCAAAGAAATCAGGTGAAGGCATTACAGACATGGAGTACTCAAGGCTACTAATCATATGTTCTTGGCACTTCAATTAGAGAAGTGCCATCCCCAGCTGGAACCACTCTTAGCGTCCTATAAATTATAGGATCTCAAGGTGATTGAGTATTTTCTATTTTTTATTTCATATTGTACATTATTTCAATATTAAAATGATTTCCAAAAGATATAACAAAAATAAATAAAATGAAAAGAGGGTATGTTAAAAAAATAAATAAGAAAAAAAAAAGGAAAGAAGAACCCCACAAAACAAACAATATAAAATAATACGGAAAGTGTTGCAAGTCTAAGTGCCACTACTGATAAGTTAGATATTTTATTTCATTATCAAATAAGGTTGTGTGCAAATTGTTCTTGAACGCCACAATGACTAAATTTTTGTTCAATTCGTACAGTTTAATCATGACTAAATATTTACCAAATAGTTTAATCTTGGTGAATCAGTAGCTAGGTATAAATAAAAATTGATTGAACAGTTTAATCTGAATCCATGGCGAGATAAGTGATAGCATAAGGTAGAATTTCATAAAATAAAAATGATTTGGGTCCGCTAGCTTAAATGCACCTTGCAAAGGAAGAAGAGAAAATGTTATCTTAGAAATAGAATTGAAATGAGAAAGGGTAGATAGAAGCACTATGGTGATTAGAGGAAAAACATGAATATTTTATCCTAAGTCAAATGTTAAATATTATTTTCATGTACAGAAGAAAGGAAAAGGGATTAAAGATCTAAGGTTCTGCATATCAAATTATTTTTGGTATATTATCCCCTATCCCTAAAGTTTCAATACCCCAAAATCACCCCTCCACTCATATTCTCATTCATCCACCTACCCCACTACACGCCCAGCATACCCCATTATATACATTATTCTACCCCACCAAGCACCCCGTCACATCATGTTAATATCCCACCACTTTTCCCCTCATTCATGCCCACCTCTTAAAAGCCGACGACCTACAGTAATTTTCACCCCCCTCCCTCACCATCCAAACTTTACCATCGGGGTGGGGGAATGGGGTTCCAAAATGGGCGGTATTCAAGCCCAGCCCACCGCAACATGTCACCACCATGTGATTTCACACCCCCCTAGGCTGAAACCATTAAATGCCTTCCCCCCCTGAAAAGTGTTTTCTCCATCATACGATGCCATTGCCTTATCCATTACACTTCAACCAGTCACTCGTCACCACATCATCCGTCCGTTGCTTCACCAATCAGATCTTCTCCCTCCAAAATTAATTTGTTAAGCAATTAAATTTCTTAACTGTTAATTCAATGGATCTGTGCCACCATCAACGGAAAATCCAAAAAATTATAAAATCCTTTCTTTCACGCATTCGACGGTTACTGAGTTTATAGACTTCTATTGCCATTGTTTTGTTACAGGTGTGCTATTCCAAACTGCAACACTTTCACCCGCCTAGGGATATTGCCACCTCACCGAATTAAAGGCCAATACCTCTATTTTCTTGTCTACAAATCCCAAGTCCCCTCTGTACACTCTAAGCCTGTACCATCCAGATTTAACCAGTGTTCTCAATTTAGCCAATCATGCCTCAGAAAGGCAAGGGACAAGAGGAACTCGTGAGTCCTCTAATCGACCCTCCCATTTGATTTTCACGACAACACTTTGGTAGACAGAGACTATAAAATTCATGAAACCCCCTATGAATTTGATCTATTTGAGATGTATTGTTGGCTTGAGGACAAGTTTATAGATAAATCCGATGATATTCAACTGTGGGAATCGAATTTCCCCCCTTTATCTTTCCATGTACCCATAGCAACGCTGAATTCATCACGAAGTGTCATGCTTGCTATCTACCTAGCCAAAGAGCTATTATTGCACCTACTAGAGAAATCTTGTTCACTATCACTCCCCAAGCTATAGACCAAATGATGCAAGCTCATGAAGCACTTGTTGAATTATATCAAATATTGGACTTTTTTAAAAGAGCCAAAACCCTTGAGCTTTTCTTGACTAAAGATGCCCCATTACCCAAGAAAAATCCTCCCTATCCATCCTATATTTTCCCTAAGAGAGCCAAGAAAATCATCATAGTGATCTCCTACCTCCTTTTCTATTGCTCAGATCAATGGGTAGATGAGGCAATCATAGGATTTCATTCCATTTTCTCTGTAGATTCCAAGCCTTCCATCTTGTTCAACTTTAGCGAAATTCTTGCAGATTCTATCGTTGAACAGTTTATCAAATTCCAGACTAAGGAAGTCTTTAAATATTCTTTTATGTTAGTGTATATGTTTTTATATTTTCAGGGTGACAACCTCAAGATTGCTCTGCAAAAGTTGGATGAAGAAGGAAATCAGCAATCAATCATCTTCTGGACTATGCTAGTGATGAAGGAGAAAAAGGAATATTCATACAAACAATTCATAGAGATGTTCTTACATCCAACACTCGGTCTCCTAAGAAATAGGTCAGAGCCAAGAATCAATGAATAAATCATAAAGATATTACAGTTATCAGACCAAGTCTAGATAGGGGATTGGCACCTTTATCAGAATTACACAAAGCTGAGGATATTTGGGTGTGAACTTTCCCCTTACAAGCTACCAAAATTCCTCCCAATGATGATTTTTTCCTTAGAATACATCAGGAAAAGGCTTAATATGGACGAGATTCATTTTGTAGCTGCCAAGAAGAAATCCCAATTCAAAATCAAAACAAAACTAACACCTTTTATTTGTAACAGCATGGCAGCAGGGGAAGAGGCAACCAAACTGTTGAAAGAAATGCAATTCAGCCTTAGTTTCACATGGTCATATGATCCATTAGGGGTCATCTCCAAGTTAAGGGTAGAAAAAAATCCACTTCTTACTTTCATACATCCAGATCGAAGATTGAAAAGTATAAAAGCCAGCTACAATGGACTGAGAACACTCTACAAGAGGTAGAGGAGTAGTTGGTGTCATCTTCAACAGTACAGACTCCCATCACATAGGAGGAATCAACAAAGAGAAGTAGAGAAGAAGAGTCACCTCCAGTGACTGAGATTTCCATTGAAGGCTTCAAAATCATGTATAGGAAGAAGGCCAAGCTAAATTCCAAACTAAGCCTAAGCAAGGAGTCATATCAAGAAAATATTATTACCACCAAAGAGACATTGGTTTCCTCAATAGTAGGTGATCAAACTACACTTTCTCCTACCACCTCTATAGCTTCATAGGTTCAGTAGCAGGCCATGTACACCGGCACATCTACCACAGGGGATACAGAAAACAATATATTTGATATATTTAAGGAGATTAAAGTGAGAAATTAGGCCTTGGATATCAACACATATAATCAATTCTCGAAGGAGACTTCCAACTCTCAAAGAAGACTGTTGTCAACCTTTGATTCAGAGAAAGGAAAAATGCAAATGGCCTTCGTTTAAGCATAGATCCCACAACCTAAAGAAACATCAAATTACAAGAAGACATCATTTGAATTTTATGTGAAAGACATACATCCAATTGACCAAATGGAGATGCACAAGCATACTAGGCAAAATATTTCATCTACTCTCACTCACATTATTATGAGTTTGTCTAAATTGCAGGTTACATTAGCCAATGTTCAATCACAATTGAAGATGGAGAAAGTCTCTGTACTAGCTAAAGACACCGGGATCAAAGCTTTGGATAAATTGGTGATAAAATTAGGTTATGATCCTACAAATATCAATACTATAGAAGAGATCGTAAGGAAAAAGAATACAAACATAGCAGCATTCAGGAAGCAGCTAAAATTACCAGCCACAAAAGATTATTTAGCCAAGGACATTGAAGAAACAGAGTCACAAAAGGTAGACATGATGAAGCTCATCGTGGAGCATAGTGCACAGTTGAAGCAAATGGAGACAGAGATGGAAAAGATAATCAAAGAAAAGGAGCAAGCTACAAAAATGGTTGTTGTCCCTTTGGAAATCAAAATAATTATGAAATAGTGATTTAATAATTATTCTAATAACAGAAAAAAGTAAATTTAAATAAATAATTATTTATTTAAATATTCCTAAGGGATTTAGTCAAATGTGATAAGGAATAATTATTAAATAATGATTTAGTAATATTTCCTAGAGAAAATTGAATAAATAATGATTTATCTAATTATTTTCATGGGGTTTTTTAATTTAAATCAAAAAATAATTTATTAAAAGTGGTTTAGTAAATTATTTTCCACAGTGAAAGTGATTTTACTATGGTAAAATTAAATTCACATGGTGTATTTTGATTAACCTACTTAGAAATGGCTAAGTGGTCATTTTTTGGTGAAAACAGTAAGAGCCTTCCAACAATGCTAACAGTTGATGAAATGGAGCTATGGTTTTCTCGTAATGGCCAATGAAAAAACCTAGGGTTTTCTCTATAAAAGGGATTATTGTCCCCAATTCCAATTCATTTCTACCTTTGAGCTGTTGCATAATTTGGAAAGGACGAGGAGGACCTAAATCTTGGAAATATTGTATTGGATACACTAACCATATAATTTTGGATTTGCAACTTTTAGGTAGGTGGCCTAGCCCTACTCGTTATTTTTTAGTGGACTGGATTTCTAGATTAGGGCTTCAATTGCTTGAGCAAGATTATTTCTCTTCTTCATAGTCATCACACACATGTTTTCCATTTTTCTATACCCTAGGGAACAAACAAAGGGCAGAGAAGTGTAGCCAACACAAATTGTGGTGGAAAAAGTATTCCCTAGACCTAAGGATGAGATTAAATTGGGGGTCTCCTGTGGACTGAAGCTGAAGTCCATAATTGTGTTTTGATGCTCTATGAATGGAAAAATATGATGATATTTTGCCAGGTTGGAAGATCTGAAGATGTTATCGTGAGAATGAGACCTTAATGAGCTTCACTCGTAGGTTGAAGGAAACCAAGAAATCAAGGGGGCGCTTGCATGGTATGGGTTACTAAAGTTCTTTGAAAACACGTTGATGAAGGCTAGTGAGCCATTATTATCCAAAATAGTGAGTTATTAGGATTCATACCAAGAGGCTTTTGGGATTCAAGGTCATGTGATTGAGATCACAATTCTGTATATTTACTTATTCATAGGTTTTCCACCCTTGGAGGTGGTTAGTGAGATACATCTAGTGTTGCCTCATGGGAGGCATATTGGGGAGTTTGTGGAGTACCATTATATGTCAGGCACTCAAGTAAAACATACAATTATATAAATACATTGCTTGGAGGGATTGGAGACACAAGCTACAGTTTTAGCAGTGGTGCACATATCAGGTAGTCAATCTTTCAACTAAGTCACTAGAGGGCATGTGATTCTAGTGGAGAGTGTGTTCATAGGGACATACTATGGGTGGGCCCAAATGTTACTAACATTGTTGAAATGTTATTTGAGTCTTTGTAAGTGGGCTACTAATGAGAACTGTATATTTGGGACAATATTATGCTCATTTTTCTTTGATAATATGCTCACCCTTCGACCTCATGCAAAAATATGTAATGGGGGCCCACAAGAGCCCAGGATTTGTCATTAGGGACAACTACTATGACGATCCAAAGGAAAGGGAGTCAGATGTGTGTTCTAACCCTAGTTTTTCACTTGTTAGGATGATATGTGTCTCTACATAGATGATTATCAATACAATGGTATGAACTACCAATGGGATATTGAGCTAGCACTTCCATGAGGATAAACATGGGAACTAGATGGTAAGTGATAAATCTTATATTTTGGTTGCATTCATAGTTTAGAAAACATATATATATATATATATATATATATATATATATATATATATATATATATATGTTATTTATTTTCAATCTTATGATATGTAGATGTAACAGTAGTGAGGTTGACACGATATGAAAGACAAGTTGCATCACTTGGGGTTTAGATCATAAGGGATCGACATCTTGTTAGATACTAGAGAGTGTTGCATTACTAGAGGATCTTCAGCGTAGATTTGACCTGATACTGAGTAGCGTGATAAAGTGTGGATGACACAGGATGTAGTATCAGTACATGGATGTGTGTACGAGTCTTCCCTCTAAGTGGTGCATTATCATTAGGAACACATATATGGCCAATAAGGCAGAAAGAGACTTACAAGCTGGTGGAGTTGCCCCATTGTCTCAATATCCACCAAAGGATAGTGATTAGTCATAGGGGCCTAGGTTCCCCATTTTCATATGTGTGGATGTAGCATGCGATGGAGATGCCAGATGTATTTAGAATAATGGACTATAAACAATTTATTATTGAGATTTTGATACATAATATGGTTATGCATCATTTTATGATATTGTCTCCATTTGAATTTTATGGTTGTCCTCTTATGTATGCATGTGATAAATGAAAATATACAATGTTATTTGCAATGGTATCTACATAGTTATTTTGGGCTCTAGGAACATGATTGAATGAAATGGATTCAAATTCACGTGCCATAATATTAACTCATATATATTTTATAAATAGTGTAGGGTTATGCACATAATAAACACCATTCAATTGCATGACAAGTAACAAGGAAACAAGACAAACATGAAGGTGAGGGAAGCGATGAGCAAGGTCATCGACTAACAAACCTATCACTACATCATATTCATCTCAATTCTTGGTGGAAAATACGATGTACATGCCATTGGAGTGGAAAAATGAATGTAAAGTGGAGAAAATGGCCAAAGCTATCAAGGATGGAATCCTTGAGAGGTGACTCACACTATCGGCATATCTGATATACGGTGTGGATGATGGGTCCATATGAAAGGCATAAGAGGAAAACCAATGAGATGATGAAGGATGCAACCTACCTAAATGTAAAAATAAAAGAAAACAAAATGAATTTAGTGGGAAATGTTATCGATAAAATTTCTTTAGGTAGAGTGCATTGCAAGGGTTAGGGATAATTTCACCTTCTAGGCCCTCTAAAAGATATGCCCCATTTCTCAAACATTTATGGATGATTTAGGGACCATGCCATAATGTTTCAAACTTTCCATACCCTACGAGATCATGAGGTTGATCATAGAAAAAAACAAGATCACCTTCATGAAAGGTATGAGGGTGGACTTCATGGTTATATCAGGCTTTGATAAGATTTTCAATCACTTTTGTTGTTTTCAAAGCAACTTGGTGGTCTTCAGTGGAATGCTCTAACATGATGAGTCCTTTTTCTAAGGGTTAAGTGTCTAGGAGGAGTTCGATGACAAGGCGAAGGGAGGGAATTTCACACTTTACTGGTAAGACTACCTCCTCTCAATAAAAAAGGTAGAAAGGAGTGAACTCATTGGAAGTTTTAATAGAGTTTCTATAGGGATGTAATGTAGGGAAGAGAATTAAGTGCCATTTTTTCTTTTTTATTCATTATTTGTTGAAGCATGGTTTTAAGGATTTTTTTGATGACTTAAACTTGTCAATTCCCTTGAGTGTAATATGACAATTAATATTGAAGTTAAACACCCAACAAGGAGGATAACTCATGCCATATCTCATCTTCAAAGTGTCTTCCATGGTCATAAACCAATTGTTTCATAACCCCAAATCAAGCAATGACATGGTTGAAAAATAAAATGGTTGCAGTAGTTGTGGTGTTATTGGATGTAGGCATGGCTTTAGCCCATTTGGTGAAATAGTCAATAGCCACAATAATGTATTTATGGCCATTGGAAGATATGGGTTGACATTGCATAAAATTGATAACTCATTTATAGAAAGGACAAACTGTGATGACAGGGTGGACAACCATAGGTGGAGCTCATGCCTTTGGGGCATATAATTTGCAATTGGGACAATGTTTAACTACCTGATCTAAACTTAAATAGGAACAAAACAACTTAAAGATATGATCATAAACACAGAGATGCAGTAGAAAAAAAATTGATTTCATTAATAGAAAAATATTGAACTATGCTTACAAACAGAATGGAAATAAGATAGCTCGGGCAATGGTAGCTTATCTATGAAACGATATGTGGTGTCTACATGCCTTTGAACTATGTTATGATGAGGCTTAAGGGCCTATTCATTATCGGAAAATAGGAGAAAACCCTAAACAACCAAAACCCTAACCCAAGGAGATATAACACCAAGAGTTTGTGGGCCCGATTGGGGTTAGTTGGGCAACCAACTTCTTGGGGTCGTAACTTGGTCATATTATCTATATTTGGCATGTATGGTACCTTCTTGGAAAGTTCTCTTTGAGTACTACAAGTTTCACCACAGGCCCATGCCTACAGTTGTGAGCCTATTGTGGACATGGAAAAACATCGTTTAGGGGTAAAATTTGCTCCAAAAGTTCAAGACTCGAAAAACTGCTAAAAATAGTAAATGCTGAAATGAACAAGGAAACAGATGAAACTAACTAGGGGGTCTAGGTGGAATAGGTGGGTGGCCAACAATATACACTTGGATCACTACCTCAATGTAATCACTAAAGAGAGAAGGCCAAAAGTATATGACACACATGATTTTCTCGAAAGTGGTCATTCTAGAGATATGAGCACCACAAGGAGCATCATGTAAAGTATTAAGCACATGCTTAACTTTAGCATGGGTGAGACAATGATGAAGTACAATGTCTACACCAAGAAAATACAAATCATCTACTACAAGAAGGTAGTTATGGGCATGATGTTGAATATGTTGTCAATAATCATGAATGAGATGGGGGGGCAATTTTTGGGTTTGCAAATGCAGATTTTGTCATACCATGGATCGTGAGAGGACATAGTGAACAAGTGTTCATATGGAAGTTCATCATTTAGCAGCAAATAATTTGTACCAATAGGAAATTTAGATATGAATTTAGAAAGGGAGAATCATTTCTTTCTCTTAGGTGTTACAAATTCGAAGTGAAATTTTTGTAGGATAACTATCCATTGAGCATACCTCCCATTGATGATTCATCAACCCAATAAGAAGGCCATGGGGTTGGAGTTAGTAATTACCTTGGTGGTATAGATAAGGATATAATGACAAAGTTTATAGAAAGATAACACGACAACCAAAGGAAACTTTTCTTCATGGGTACAAGATCCAAGGCATCCCATAAGGTTCCTACTAACATAATAGATGACATGCTCACTCCTAGTTTCATATTCTTGTACTAGGACCCCGAAAACCACATAGGTGGATGCCAAGATATATAGGTTGAAATCCATCTCAAAATTAGGTGGACTAATCAAAATAGTGAAAGTGATGGTGCACTTAAGAGTGTTAAATTACTATTGAGCTTGATCATCCCAAAAAAATGGAATGCTAGATAATAAGAGTTAAAGAGGCCCATGAGTGGTGGTGACATAATCAAGAAAAAAGCTACACAAAAAATTGGTTTTTCCATGAAGGCTCTACAATAGACGAAGGTTGCGGAGAGGAGGAAGTTCAAGAAAGGCTTGAAATTTGAGAGGTTCTATGTGGATCCCATATTTGTACACAATGAAGCCCAAATGTTGATCGATGGGAATGTAAAAGAAGCACTTAAGAGGATTAAGGTGAATGTTGTACTTACAACATCGTAGGAATATGGTGTGAAAATCATCAAGGTTTTGTGACCGAAGTTTGGAGCAAGCGGTGAGATCGTTGAGATGCACAAGGATAATGTGATCTAGGTTATGAAAATAATAGGACATGGAATGTTGAAAAATGGCCCTGCCATTCTTTAAACAAAAAGGAAATCCCCTATAAGCAAAGGTTCCCCACAGGCTAGTCAAATAAGCTTTATGTTGATCTACAAAGTGGATATGTATTTGGTTTTATCTCGAGAATTCATCCATGAAGGAAAGAACCTCTTGTCTTATACACTCATCAATGATTTGGGTAACGAATGGTGTGGGGAAGTTGTATTTACAACAAGAATTGTTCAAATTGTGAAAGTCCATGCAGACATGTATGGTGCCTTGTTTTCTCAAAATTGGAATAGGATTGGAAACCCATGAAGTATACTCTATTGGGTAAATGATTCTGGTCTACTTGAGCTTATTAATTTTAGCCTTAATGGCATCATGATTAGAAGAATGGATAGGCTTTTGTCCCTTATGGACAAGAATGGAAACAAGACATTTGTTGATATGATGTTCAACAATAGAGGGATCAAGTCTACGCATATGAGAATAAGACCAAATGAAAACATCATGGAATTATTTGCATAAATTTGTGTAAGCCTCAATTTATTCTGAGGTAAATTGTTCCCCCAAGGTAATATTTTCTTCAAATCGTGGCTTGTTCAAGATGTTAATTTTAATGGTGGGTGAAATTTTGTCCATGTTACCTTCTTTGGAAGCATCTGATGTAGGGATAGAATTTTTAAATGAATCAATTTCACTATGGATGAAGTCTTTTGACTCCACATCATATTTATCATGGGATTATTGTGGCAAGAAATATGGATAATAGTTCATATCATTGCAAGGATAATCATGGGTGGTCACGACTTCCAGGATGTTTTCATCAGAATGAAATATGGGGGGATGGGAGGAAGAAGGACCACTTGATGATGATGAGCTACATGAAGCATCATCATGGGAGACAAGGTTCACATGCACATCGTTGAAAAGGGTGGATAGATTATTAGTGGATGTAACATCAATCAATGTTGAGACTGAAGTACCTTGTGAAGATGGTTTTAAAGAATCACAATAAGAAACACTTAAAGGGTCTGAATAAATCGATCTCATGGATGATGCCAAGTAGATAATGGGTGTATAATTATTTGTCATCTTGACACAAGGAGGGGAAATCATAATACTGGGTTAAGAAGCCTCCTGTCTTGGTTAATAATTTGCACCAAAACCGATAGGTAGAGAAGAAGGAGAGTCACTATGATCGACATCTAGTTCACAAAGTACATGAAGCATATCATGAAAGTCTTCAAGAAAACAAAAATGATGGGAGTAATGTCTGTACGTATCACATAAAGCATAAGGGTGGTTTGTACATAACGATTTATTCTTCTTGGCGGACTCAGGTAAAGTGACTTGCACCTTAGGAATATTAGGATTTAGTTGAGTATCTCATACCATGCTCTTAACATGGGGGAGGTCAGGAAAATTATTGGTGGCATTCCTAGAACATCACACAAAGCACATTGAGGAGTAGGCTTTGTTGGTTTAGTAGGAGTGGTTGTCACTTGGGTTTCCTTATTCTATCCCCCTTTATCTTTTCTTTCCCCCACTCACCAGATACTTTCGCAAGAAGAGTAGCTTTCTGCTAAGGTTGTTGTGGAATTGAAGCAAAGGAAGGGGTGGTAGGAACTGGTTGAACCAAATCTAAATCCATGTAAGGTTTGAGCTCATGAAGAGGAGAGTTTGTAGGAGGATCGATGATAATTATTTTATTATATTTTTTTAGAGAGGGAAATATATTCAAAATGTTCAAATATATTTATTTATAAAGTGAGTAAAGTAATTAACAAATAGAAAAAATTAGTAATTACTTCATAGTGATTAATTCAAATATCAATTAGAAATAATTATTAAATAATGATTTAATAATTATCTCATAATAGAAATGAGAGAGTAATAAATAAATAATGATTTATTTATCTATTCTTGAGTGGTTAAGTAAAAAAGGTCTCCATCCAAATTTTTGGAGGAAAATGTTTTGGAAA
Source organism: Pinus tabuliformis (assembly GCA_031772625.1). Taxonomy (NCBI): domain Eukaryota; kingdom Viridiplantae; phylum Streptophyta; class Pinopsida; order Pinales; family Pinaceae; genus Pinus; species Pinus tabuliformis. The sequence continues at coordinate 826,564,595 of CM062808.1, forward strand.
ATGTTTTTGGGGCAAAACTTTGGAGTGGTGAAAATTTTTTGGTGGAACTTTAGTGGGAAATTTTCAAACTCTAAGCTATAAATTGGCATTGGGAGAGAGTTAATTTGTATTATTAGACATCTTCTGGTTGAAAGTCATGGATTCTTCTGATAGCGAATTTTTTCTTTATGCAACATCATCATCTTCGTCATGTAACAAGTCTATTCATATTGATGAATATAACATGAATTATTTCACTATGAATAGAGAGTCAAATTTTCTAGTTCATCTTAATCCTAAGGATGATGAGAGAACCATTGATGAAGGGAAACAAACATAATTTCCTGTAAATAGAGATTCAATTTTTCCACTTAGTCCTAATCCTAAGAATTATGAAACACCACTAACGAAGGGTAGGATGAATAATTTCCAATAAATAGAGAGTCCAATTTTCCCCTTAGTCCTAATCCTAAGGATTATAAGAACACTACTAGTGAAGGGCGGGATGAAGAATTTCAAAATTCAAATTTTCCACTTAGTCCTAATCTTAAGGATTATGGAGCACCATTGATGAAGGGGGGGATGAAGAATTTCCAGAGTCAAATTTTACACATATTCTTAATCCTAAGTATTATGAGAGCACCACTAAGGAAGGGGAGGGGGATGATGAAGAATTTGTAGTAAATAGAGATTCAAAGTTTCAACTTAGTCCAAATCCTAAGCATTATGAGAGCACCACCCAAGAAGGGGGGGGTGAATAATTTTAATAAAAAGAAAATTCAAATTTTCTGCTTAGTTCTAATCCTAAGGATTATGAGACCACCACTAATAAAGGGGATGATGAATAATTTCCTGCAAATGATAATTTGACTGTGAATAGAGAGTCATATTTTCCATTTACTCCTAATCCTAAGGATTATGAGTGCACCAGTTATGAAGTTGTTATGCTATTGAAAACCCCCCATTTGTTAACAGTAGTAGTCAATATTACATTAATAAATGGGGACCCTTTAGAAAATCCTTCAAAAAATAATTTTAGCATTTAGGCATTTTCCTTATTAAATTTTGGAATAAAACAAGATATCAATCAAACACCTTTTCAAAAAACTAGTAAATGTTTGCCTTTCCCACATATCACATGATCAAGCATGATTGAAAGCCTTGCTAATCCACCAAAACTAGCGAAAAGCGATCAAAAGAGGACTCCACCTAAACACTTCGAAACTATTATGTTTCTTATATAAACTAAGTCCTGAGGCATTTATCATTAAAACTAAGGCTCGCATCAAATATCACTATTTTGGAAGGCATACCTTAATGAGTTACTTTAAAACATGCGAGATATGAAATTGCAATGACAACATCTCCTTTATCGCATCACATTTCTGACATTAAAAAGAACACGACAAACTTACCATCCAGTGAGATTGTGAAATGCGATTGAGACCCAGACCCACTCCTGAGATATGTCACAAACGAGTATTTAGGTTCACTGCTTAATAAAAGCGGCTTTACAAAAGAAAACTTGAGAAATTAGCTATGTTTTGGAAATGATAGTAAGTGCCCCACATTTTGCATCTCGTAGAAACAAAAGAAACGATAAGGAAAGCATAAAAATATAACGCAATAATGTGATTTGAGATATTACATTGCAATCACAAAATCAACATTTTCACAATTTAAAGGCTCGCCATGCTAAAATATTTCTTCCTGACTTACGATGTGGACATTAATGAGCAATAAAGCTAAGAGATAACAAACCATTAGTGGGAATTTAATAAAGGTTAATGGCATTTATTTGTGAAAAGTTGTTCAATGTGATACGATATCTTCTCACTTGCATTCAAATAAAACTCCTTTCTTATCACCTTTTCAAGTTATCTGTATTATTCCATCTTATGTTCATTCTTATCTCTATATATCCGATAGATGTTGCTTTTCTCCATTTTTAGGAGAAATCCATAGAAGGAGTCTTTGAGAGAAATACCAAAGAAGGGAAAGGTAGTTGTGTCTGAGAAATCAGAAATGAATCCTTTATTCATATATACTACGTGCAGTAGAGAAGGAGGAACCTCTACATGGGAAACCATGTATGATTTATTAGAAGAAGAGGAACCAAGACCTCTGGAAACAAGGACCAAAGAAAATCCCTTATATAGATATGTTCAAGTGGATAATTGATTAGGTAAATATGTCAGATAGAGAATTTAATAATAAAATTCGAGAGGTTATGGGATATTTTTCACCAAACAACCTACAACTTATGTACAACCTACCAGATCCACAAATGCTCTACAACAAACAGTTCCTTAAGAAGTTTTCCAAAGAGAATGAGGACCCAGTAGATGTCACGTGAACCTTGTCGAAAATTGAGGGCAAGATCAAAAATCAAAAAATGGATATGTAATCTACTACATATATTTCTCCTCGCTCATATTTTTGTAGCAGCCATTCTATGTAGGATGTTTGGCAAGATCGATAGCACTAAATTTTGCCCAGAATGGCTACCATTAATAGATGCAGGAGTAAATGCAACCATAATGAATTGGGCCCAAATTTTGTTTGATAATTTAGAAAAGGAAATATTGGATTATAGGAGGAAAAGGAGTATCTCTTCGAGGGTTTACCCTCCCTTTTTTCATAAGTGCCTATGTGATGGATGTAATTTGTTTTGGTTCAAAATTTCCTATCATGGGATGGAAGTGGAATATGAGCAATCAACTTCCCATTCATATATATCATAAGGACATGTGGGAATCTCAGTTTCATCCCCATTTTTACAAAATTTGTCATGAGGTCATGCTGCATATCCATAAATAGTTTTACAACCAAAATTCTCCTAGGTTTTCTAAGGAAGCCGAAGTAGATATCTTCCCAGTGGCCAGATGGTTTGGGGAGGAAAAATTCACATATTTCAGAGTATTTGGGAGCATTGCCTCACTGCATGCCCTCCCATACTATTTCCCCACAAATTGATGGGTAGAGAGATAGCCTACAAAACAACAAGTGAGGGTGGTTTGAGCAAAAGATTGAAGGAACAAAAAAAGGGAATTTGGCCTACATTTCTGTTGCAGTGTGGAGCATTTGCAATGAAAAATTTTGGGCATTGTTATCGGGAAATCTAGTGTCTATGCAGAGCTGCTAGTCCCACTAAGATGGGTAGCTATCTTAGAAACAAACAGATTAAAGTCACTTGTTTTTCCTTTACGATAGAGAGATGGGAAAGAAGTAGAGAGTACCAACCTCAGTGTTCTGCTTGGCTCCTTGCTTGTTTCCTTTCCCCTTTAACAGAATCTTGCCACTGCTTCCTTACATGTCCAGCTTCAAAAAGCACCTGTAGATTCACAGCAGCATATTACCATCAAAGCATAGAGATCTTTCACTATAAACAATATGGGATTAGATATATATTGGCCATACAAATGCATATAAAAAACATAATATTCAGAGATAGACAAGAATATGGAAGAAAAACTCAAATAGCTTTATTAGTAGAAAGTCATAGAAGAGAGGATTAAACCACTTGGTCTGACCCAGTGCCATTCTCCCAGCTTGAAAGCCCTCTTCACCTCACACAAAGCAAAATCACCCAACAATGTCTTCAAACAAAAAGCAGCAGCACCTCTTTGAAAATTACCAAATTCCAACCTCTGGATCTCTTGGATGAGGGGTCCATTTATAGATATTTGCAGGGGGGTGAGTCAGCTTCTGGGATTTTGATTAGTGTCATCTCTCTGATAGTTCCTGGTTCCACATGGATATTTTAGATCTCTTACTCATCCCCGGGCAAACTCAGAGAGGCAAGTGTCAAATGAGAAGTTTCTAGAAGATTCTCTGGGTTTCCACCTAGCAAACTGATTGTGCCATTTGTCTGCTCTCGCTCATCGCACCCTATGAAAGGGATTTCCAGTATGCATCAAACTTTTTGCATGTGGCAGGTGAGATGCATTGCACCTTTAGCACTGGGCAGTTTGTATGGTCCTGCTTTGACCAATTCTGAGTAGATTTTCATGAAAAAATTCTAGGAGGTGATGTAATCAGCTGACCTTGCTCCTTCAATGTATGAAACAACACTTTTAGGGACTTAGAAGCCCTTGGTTTATGAACATATGTAATTGGGGTTGCAGTGCCCAAATATGTCTATAATAGTCGCCCCCTAAAGCATGAGGTCGTAAATCCTCTGATGTCGGGTGAAATTCTTTATAGTGAGGATCCGAGGTTTTTCACACTAGAGGGTGACCTGTAATAAGATACAATACAATACATTATCTTCATAATATTTTCATGATCTAGCTGAGGCGGGCATTCCCATGCTTAGCTTGATAAATTCATTTTCATGTACATAGGACAGACAATCGTCTATATGCAGACTGATGATTTTGGTAGAGCCATCATCCCTTAGTTTGGATGATTATCTGTGTAGAAATGATGTACATTTGATGTCTTTATTTTCTTGAATATATCGTAGCCCAGATGGATGAAACTAGATCCGGGGTCTTCAAAAAAATTTCAATCTTTGCCGGAAGTACAAGTCAATCCATGTGAATAGGTGTCCTGATGTTGAACATGGAAAGACATCACTTGATTACCAGCCAATGATGTAAGTTGTTAACAAACGAGAGAGGAATCACCGATAATGATGATGACCCTCAAGGTACTGCAGTACAATTCGCATGGTGTGAATACATGAGTTGATGTCGAACACCACAAAAAATCTTTCGGTCGAAGGCCATTAGTGTAAACCTATCGCCGGAAGTGAGAAACTTGCCATTGACGCATGCAAGCTTCAAAGTACTGGAAGGGTTGTCCCTAGGTCAGCTTCTTGGATAACGAGCTGATGTCGACAAGAAGTGACCCATCATAGGAGGGCATTAATGGATCCCACATCTACGACACAAAATGGAGCAAATGATTTTGTAGAGGTGAAAATGATTTGATGATACAAGGTTCAGGGTGGCGGTCATGAAAGAATGAAGTGTGAAGGTATTGTAGCAGATGAGACACAAGCTGGGTAGGTGAATTCTCTGAGCTACTTCTCTTGAACATATCGGCGACACTCAAATGGATTGGTAGCGTTAACCCCAAAAGTGGATGGTACGGTGGACCAATGGTGATATGAGCGGTGAATGGAATAACCCAACCCGACTCAATCATGGTGATGGAGTGAAAGTGTCATGTTCAAGAGTGACTTGCTACCAATAAAGTTTCTTCAAGTTTTCTTCGCAATTTTCCCAGTCACTTCTTACCAGTACCTCTTTATTTTTGTCAAGCTTGAGGAGGATAACATATGCTTGTTCTATAATTTTCCCTTCGGGCAAACCCGTCGCTATGTTTTAACGAGCCTAGCGACAGTGAAACTCGCTCTTTTCTGAATGGACAAGTTTATCGCTATTGTTTTAACGAGTTTAACAACAAGGGTAACTCAGTCCTTTTCAATTTTAGAGAGTCTGAAAAGAGACAGAAAGAAAACTGCAATATTCCTTTTTCATAACATAATCCCTTAAGTCCAAAAAAGTATAAAACAATGCGAAAGGGATGTCTTTTCGATAGTTTTAACGACCCGAACAAGACAAACTCTTGATCTTTTTGTGTAATAATCCCTCAGGTCCAAAAAGATTAGAATCTAGAGGAGGGATAGCACTTCCAATCACTTTAACGAGCTGGAGAGGCCAATCGCTGGGAAATCTTTTCATATTTTACGAGTCAGATGAAAAGAGCTTAAAGGAGACTTGTTTTTTGAGGAACGAGTGATGTTTTCAGATAGCAGCTGGTTCCAGATAAGGTTTGGAACTTTCCAATCATGGTAGTGTAAAAAGGTGGCTAATAGGATCACTCATCATAGCTGTTCCTCAAACAGGGTAAACAATCAAATGGAAGCGGATGATCGGCAACAACAGAGTGGAGGTGATGGTAAGAACACGACCAAGGTTCAAAAGCTAATGACAATGCGTTCACAATGGCTTATTTACTGAAGATGGGTTCTTTTTTTAATGAGCTTAAACTCTGGTGGAACATATGCTCATTGCTAGGTTTAATTTTTAACGAGCTTAAACTTTGTGTAAACCTACTCGTGCCAGTCGTATAATAAGGATGTCTCATCGATAGGTTCATTTTTTAGGGAGCTTGCACCATTCAAAATTATGCTCTGACTCCTTTCATTATGTAAGCTAGGAATGGTTCCTACGAGTTTAGAGGGTTAAGAACCTACAAACTAAGAAAATAAATGGTCACTTTTCACTTTCACACAAAAAGTTTGCATGCCCCCAGGTATAGCAAAGTAGAGTTTCCCCAGGTTACCCCTCAATTTGCAGAAAAAACACTTGTTTTATCGGGAGAGGCCTACCTTTCTAGGTTACCCTTCAATTTGCAGACAAAACATTTGTTTTATCGGGAAAGGCATACCTTTCCAGGTTACCCTTCAATTTGCAGACAAAACATTTGTTCTATCAGGAAAGGCCTACCTTCTAACAGAGGTATCTTATTCCGGTCTAATCCCATTTTCCTAAACAGACGGGTGTGTCATACCAGTCATATATCCTTTGTGGAAGCCTACCCTATACCTGAAGTTTTTCCCACCGAAGCAGGCCAGGGTGCATGCCCCCTGGGTTTCAGTCTTGACCAGCGAATCACTCGTGCTCATCAGGTGGATGGACTAGAGATTGACGAGAGATTCCTTGTGCAAAAAGACCTGTTAGGGATGGCATTTGACTATTAGCTATGTGAGAACCGGGGAATGAAAGCTGGTCTACGAGCTAGATCACTCTGCCTTCATGCAGAAAACACATTACTAGAAAGAGTGAGGAGACGATGGCTCCCATGCTATAAATGTAGTCGCGCCCAAGGAGTAGATTGTAATCTAAAGGTCCTTGGACTACCATTATGTTCAAATAAATGGTTTTTCCTTCTCAAAGTTATAGGAAAATTTGGAAGGATCCCTAACGGTCGATTGGTTCCTTTATCAAAGCTTGTCAGATATCAGATCTCAGGCGAAAGAGATGGCTAACCAAGCGCTTTCCAAGTAGTTGAGGAAAGGATACTCACAGAAGCCCCTTCATCTATGATGGTACCAACCATGACCATTTTGTAAGTTTGCACTATGATTCGAAATGGTACATTAGATGGTAAACGGGGTCTACCTAGTAGATTCCAATTGAAGGAGACAACTAGGCTGCTTGGGGGGTGGGACCGAATAAGCGACCAGATGCAACTCCGACGAATTTCCTTGCTGCGATAAAGGAATGGGAAAATTGCCCCCATGTTCATTGGAGTCTATGTTTACGAAAAGAATTTGAACGTGTCATTCTCATTCTCTTCGGTGACTGCATCATTTTAAGGTAAATCTTCTGAAGTCAAGATGGGGTTGACTGCCGTCTTGACTTGTTGACTTTGGTCCAATGTGGACTCAGAGGGTTTATCTTCAATGATAGGTGCTTCAACCAACTCCAAAGGTGGGTCAGTAGGATTTTCAACTATCAATGGATTCAGTAAGAGTTTCTTGTACCCGGGAGGGAGTCGGTGTGGTGATACAAGACGATTATCCAAGACTCTTTTAGCTTCGTTTAGGAAGGGTCAATGGTGGAGGGCATGGTCACCTTCACACAGTCTAAAGGGAAATTTAGATTTTCCTCTTTGTCTGGTGACTTCCCTTTCACTAGTTGACAATGTACTTTCAACATGATCATTAGAGGTTGACGACACCGAATTGTGCAAGCAGGGAGACCAGTCTCTTAGGATCCATGGGATGCAAGGACAATCTCGGTGATAGTGGTCTCCTTTGCAGATGACACGTGGAGATTTAGGTTTGGACAGTGTAGTGTGTGGATTTTCACTAGACGATGCACGGTTGCCCCTTTTTGCCATTGGCTCCTTCTTCTTCTTCTCCTTCCCCTTCTTCTTCTTCTCCTTCCCCTTCTTCTTCTTCTCAATTACTTGGTTTTTAGTTTTACTATCTTTACCAAGCGAAGAGAAAGAAGGAGAGGGAGAGACAAACGAAGTAGAAGTTGGGGGGGAACTCTAGTATCATCTAGTTGTTGATTCGATTGTTCAGGAATTACGGTGCTTTGAATGACGGAGGTCGAGAAAATCCATATCAGCAGGCCAAATTTTGTCAGTCCTGGAAGGGACAATGTGGCCATATGAGGTTCACCAACATCTCCCCAAGAGGAGAAAGGACTAGGACTTCCCCCAAGGAGAAATCCTTGGTTGGTGGACTCCATTTTCTCGACCTAAGACCAACGAGGGAACAATGACGTTATTCCGATTAAAATAAATTTTAAATGCTTTGACACAACTTGCTTTTTCACTTTTTAAGAGTCGAGAAAAAGCTAAATATGACTCTAGTCGCCTTCGATTTTTAATGAGCTTGAAGTGACAAGTGCTCAGATGGACCTTTTCCTTTAAGGAGTCTTAAAAGGAACAAAAGAGACTGCTCTGGAAATCTATACAGGGGGATTACCAAACCAATTGCAAAACTACAGAATACTTTTTACGGTATGGCAATCAGTCTTCCCGAATGTTGTGTTCAGTGCATTGCGGTCGATAAGGCAACAGCCACGACTTCCTAAGGATAAAGGATATAGCCTATTGTGGTCTCCCAAGATATACTTGATGGTATGTGGGAGCATAAGTTCGTACTGGCACTTATCATCTCAAAGAGGAGGAATCAGTCAACCTACGATGAAAACGACAGTTACCAGGCTTTACGATGCCTGAATATGTCTCTAGCCTAGACTTCTAGATGTTGTGTGTTAGGTTCCAAAGCATTTTTATGTTCATTAAATTTATTTTACAGTTGATCTTTCTTACGAAATTTTCCTTTCAGGTTCACTGCGTGATGTAGATATACATTTCCTAAAATGCAATCTAAGATGATAAACAGTCGTTTAATCTTCTTTTTGCAATGAAAATCCTAGCTACTAAGGAAAGGGAAATGAAATCCTTTCAACATAGCACAGAGAGCACACACTAGATGCACTGTCCTAAATCAAAATCAACAAGCAGTCTAAATGCAAATGCACATGCATGTATTTTTTTCCACTTTCTTAATGTGTGAATGACAAAAAGAATGCTAAATACAAATTTGAATTATTTCTTCTTTCAAGGTGACACTACTAACGATTTTCTTTCCAAAAAACAACAAAAAGGCAAGACGACACTTTGTGATTTTGAATTGAAAACTGCTTTCAACACTTGAAATACTACTAATTCAGATCAAATACAAGAGTAACAGTGTAATCGACTATCAACAAGAGAAGTATTATTTTCCTTGACTGAAAATGACACTTGCGACACTTCCAAATCAAGAGACGACAGTTTGATTAAGCTACTTCTTTGTAAAAGAGAACTGTAAATGGCGTACAATACATAAAAACATTCACAATTCCTTGTACAATAGAGGTTGGATGATGCAAAGAAGGGGGTTTCAATAATGGTTTACTGATCACAGACAGCAAAACTCTTGAATAAAACTGAACACAATGAAGAAAAAACCAAAATCTAGAGGCAGACCTAGTCTTGTCTGATCATCGCACCTACAACACAGGGAAACAGGGATGCATCCCACCTACTGCACATGGGAGGTGCGATGCATCCAGATTTCCTAAAGGATAGGGTGCGATGGTCAGGGAACGAGACTTTAACTTGGGTTTTGATCATAGTTTGCACTTTAGTCCAGGGATTTAGGCCAAGCAAATGATAGTCAGTAACCACAAAGTATAGGGCTGATCTAATGAGGTTACTCAATCTACCTCTAGGGCACTTAGGATGTTTGAAAGTCAATTGTTCATTTCATAAACGAACACGAAGATTGACTAAAGCAGCGTCGATCTACTTTGCACTTGCATAGCAAATGCAGTTTGAAGGCTAGCTAGCTTGACTTCAGGCTCCGTCTGTGGTTTATTAATCAAACAAATAGGACAAGCAATCAAACTAATCTCTCTCCCCAACGGAGTCGCCATTTTGTTATCGGGAAATCTAGTGTCTATGCAGAGCTGTTAGTCCCACTAAGATGGGTAGCTATCTTAGAAATAAACAGATTAAATTCACTTGTTTTTCCTTTACAAGAGAGGGATGGGAAAGAAGCAGAGAGTACCAACCTCAGTGTTCCGCTTGGCTCCTTTCTTGTTTCCTTTCCCCTTTGATAGAATCTCGCCACTGCTTCCTTACTTTTCTAGCTTCAAAGAGCACCAGTAGATTCACAGCAGCATAATACCATTAAAGCATAGAGATCTTTCACTGTAAACAATGTGCGATCAGATATATATTGGCCATACAAATGCATATAAAAAACATAATATTTAGAGATACAAAAGAATATGGAGGAAAAATCAAATAGCTTTATTAGTAGAAAGTCATAGAAGAGAGGATTACAACCACTTGGTCTGACCCAACGCCATCCTCCCAGCTTCAAAGCCCTCTTCACCTCACACAAAGAAAAATCACCCAACAATGTCTTCAAACAGAAACCAACAGCACCTCTTTGAAAATTACCAAATTCCAACCTCTGGATCTCTTGGATGAGGGATCCATTTATAGATATTTGTATGGGGGTGAGTCAGCTTCTAGGATTTGGATTAGTGTCATCTCTCTGATAGTTCCTAGTTCCACATGGAGATTTTAGATCTATTACTCATCCCTGGGTGAACTCAGAGAGGCAAGTGTCAAATGAGCAGTTTCTAGAAGATTCTCTAGGTTTCCACCTAGAAAACTGCTTGTTCCATTTGTCTGCTCTCGCTCATCATACCCTATGAAAGGGATTTCTAGTATGCATCGCACTTTTTGCATGTGGCAGGTGAGATGCATCGTACCTTTAGCACTGGGCAGTCTGTATGGTCCTACTTTGACCAATTATGAGTAGATTTTCATGGAAAACTTCTGGGACGTGATGTAATCAACTGACCTTGCTCCTTTAGGGTATGAAACAACACTTTTAGGGACTTAGAAACCCTTGGTTTATGGACATATCTGATTGGGGTTGCAGTTCCCAAATATGTCTATAACAGGCATGCATGCAAAGAAGTGGAGATCATGAAATATCTAAAATTACCTAAATTCCTAGGAAGGCAGTGTGACCCAAATGGCACTACGAATGCCTTCACTGCCCTGGTGAAAGTGAAGGAATTACTCATGAGGAAGATGCATTTGATGACGTCTTCCTACAGAAAGAAACATTCATAGATGTGAAGTACATGGCATCACTACTTTTTGACCCAGTAGAGCTTGAATCCTTTCATGAATATAGAGAAAAGAGATTGTGAAATGTCCCATTGGACCAATTATAGATTGACACAATAAGGGAGCCAACTCCCAACGTAAGCCTAGAAGAGAGCTCAAGAGAAGCTTCTAAAGATAATTCCAAAGCAAAGTCCTAAGAGAAGTCTACTAGGGAGTCAGAGCAATCATAAAAACAATCACAAAATGGGGGAAGTGAAGGTAAGGAGTCATAGAACGATATAGCCAGATCTATAGAAAAACATCTAAGAAAACCTCAGCTAAAAAATAGGCTGAAATTCACTCCACCTCCACCTAGTCAAAAAAACCCCCGGTGATTGATTTAGAGAAAGAATGGGATAATTCTAATAAAAATATCCATATAGAGAGACAAGCACCTGAGCTACAGACTCCACAACACAAAGAAGCTGAAGAAATTATAGTATAGAAAACTGTAAGTACTCAAGAGCTAGAGCACATTCCTGCGACTCCTACCTCTAAAATTCTTTTGAGAATTGAGGAGATTCCTCCTTTACACGTGATTTATAGCCTATCCCACAAAGCTATCATCGAAAGGAAAATAAGGAAGAGGAAGTTGGATGCTACAGTTGCTACTACTCCCATTAATGAATCAGTGGATATTGTCTAGAAAGATTCACCCATCGACCCATTTGAGAACCTTACTAGACTGTCGCGGTTTGCAGGAGGCTATGCTACAATGAATATTGATAAAGAAATAGAGGTACAAGTGTTGCTCAGAGAAAAGGAAAATACAATTATGCTATTGGAACAACAGTTAGAGAAATAAAAATCTAACCAACAAGTGGAATTGCAAATAGCCAAGCTCCAGCAAGAATTCGAGCAGATGAAAATAAAACATCAAGCCAGCTTAGTAGAAAAGGAAGTGCAAATACAAGCAATAACATATAAGTATAAGGAAAATTTAGAAATTGATCAGTTTATAATTGAAGTGCTCAGCCTTAACTCCCATTTAATGCACGAAAAAGAATTTCTATGCCAGAAGATCTCGAAGTTGAGTCCTTATTGCGACACTAGTGACAAGTTAATGAGTCAAGTCGTTGACATGAGACTTGAATATGATGAAGTCTTGAAAAGAGTTTCCTACTTCATCACCTGGCAGAAATTAGAGGATGGGGGGAAGACTAATTTGCCTAAACTGGAGGAGTCACATAAATAAATTCTATTTGCAGACTAGGATTCTTTGCTTACACAAGCAGAAAAGGCAACAACAATCGCAACAACAACAACAAACATTGTTATTGAAAATATCAATGAGAATTTACATAGTGCCAAATTGGTGGTAGAGTCTATACTATGTTTTATTCCAAATGTCAAACAACTCAAACAACAATGGAGGCAGGCAATAGAGAAAAAAGAGGAAGCAATTAGGAAAATGACCAGGTTAAACTAGGACGCATACTGGCAATATTTATTTAGACCTTACAGCCAATGGATGACCCTGCGATGCCTAACTACTTCCATGAAGAAAATGGTTCTAGCACTGACTGATGTCGTGTTCAATGGGCAGTTGAAATCTACAATCAACCAACTGACACAGCTCAAACTAATGATGGACATCTGCAATCTCAAAGATCAAATGCAAAGGAGTTAGTCACCATGTTTGATTTCTATTCTAGTTTTGTTTCGCATAATTTGAGGAAGGTCATTTAAACCTCCTCAACTATTTTCATAATAATCTCTTCTTAGGATTTATAATTTAGTATTTAAACCCCTCTCATGCATTTAGAGAGGGGTCCAGAAATTTTATCAGAAATAATCTTCAAAACATGCACTTGTATCCCCTTGAGGAAGTTCTGGTGAAATGAATGGAACAAGATTTATTTTCATTTTATCTAGCATATTCTGCTAAAATTGCACTTTTATACTCCTAGATGGTGTTGGATTGATTCGAAGTAGGTCGATATTGCTCAAACACATGAGCATAAATTATTACAAATGGTACTTTTATCTTGTGATTTTGTTCTATTTATGTATTAAGCAACAAATTTTCTTTAAATTGTTTATGTATGAAAGTTTAAATCTTGGTTAGCATTATTGCACCTTTGTATGGTGATGGCCTAAATTTTATGCTGAATGCATGAATAATTTCTTATGCGATATATCTTTCACAATTGTTTCGGCTAACTATTTATTCGAAATGATTATTGTTAAAATGATTTCTCTTCTTATTATAGTTTAATGATCTTTATTACCAATTGCTCTAGAACATTCTTGTAGATCACATATTTCAATTTTATTCCCAGGTATAGTCATAGCTAGATAGTGTTTAAATTAGGATATATGCATGTGATTATTATTTTAGATTAGATTACTTTTAGCCTAAACATTCCTCCAAACTACCATATATCATCCCATTAGCACTATCATAATTTATATTGGGAAATTGGTCCCATTATGCCCAGTCAGAGCTACTACACCAAATGGAAAAGGAACTGCTAGCTAGGGTCTGGACCGGGTGGTTTTCCCCCATGTTGTAAGCAAAAATTCTTTAGGCTTCAACATTTTTGCGTTAGAAGGAGGGCTTGACTCTGAATGGAAATTAAATCCAAATTAACATGCCATTCTAAGAGTAAAAATCCCTCACCGTCACCTCCAACTTCTCAATCACATTCCAAATCTCCTAATCCTAAGTGAGAAGTTGTAAAAACAACTATAGAGCACACTGCTGAAATCTCAAAGAATCCAAATCATGCTTATTCTACTGAATCCCCTGAAGTCAAACATTTGATTCACGAATTACAGGGGATATTGATATCTCAAGAATAATCTGAGTTATGCCAATATAGTGTTACCTCTCTGCTTACCCAATCTTAACGGTTAACTTGAGCACAGAGTGAAAAGTTTGGGATCCCACCATTCAATTCCCTCTACGAAGCCGTAAGAAAGCTAAGAAGACATTATCTAAATCTCACGATGATGTTACTTCATCAACACAACCATCATCTTCATTCATTCCATCCATATCATCACAAGACCAATCATCCACCTCACCACTCCATATCGTGATTCACACAGGTACTAGAACTCCATCTTCCTCTACCCAATCATCTTCAACCACTGCAACATGTTCCTCTACTTGGATAACAACAATGGCTCAAAATCCTCCAAGACCATGGACAAATCCAGGAGCTATTAGGATGGCTTCACCTTTACATCCGTTGCCGGCCCATCCAGAGAAATAGTTACCAAAGTTCAATCCTGATAATGGTCTACTTGCTAAGGAACACATAAACAATTTTATGTTGTCAATTAACTTGAATGAAGTAGAAGAAGATGTAGTTGTAAGATTATTTCCATATAGTCTTTACAAGGAGCAGCAGGATCATGGTACTTCTCATTACCATTAGGTTCTATAATAGTTGGGATTCTTTTCAAGAGTAGTTCTTAACTAAATTTGGAGATGATAGATCCACGGCTACCCTAATCAATGATCTCTCCAATTTGAAAGCCAAACTTAAAGAACCATTAAAAGATATCAACTCTCGCTTCAATAAATTAATGGATAAGATACCAACGACATCTAAGCCTAATGATGAGGTCCAAAATGAGTGGTATATTTCTGCCCTCCCTTCTAACACAGCTATTTTCGTCGATAAAGTTGCCAAATAAACTTTGACAGAAAATATGAAAGAGGCAATAGCTGTAGGAAAACTTAGTCTAGCTGTAGATAAGAAAAACACATTATTAGAATGAAAATCCAAGAAAGTGGCTTTTAGGGATGAATCCTAGAAGAAACCACCCAAGGATCCTTTTGATCTTGAAGGTTTGCAAAAAATCATCAAAACCATGTCTAACGAAATGGTTGATATTATAAAACAGGTAGCATAAAATTCCTCTATGAAATCTTTTAGACCATTTAAAAGGAATTCCCTTACTAATCCTAAACCTCCACATGCTATATCAATTGCTAAATCAGATCGAGAGGAAGATGAAGTTTCAACAAATGAAGAACAAATAGATGATGAAGAAGTGGCATAATTACAAGGAATGTGGGATTTTATACTTCCCAATGAAGAAACGCAAGAAGCACTGCCTATTGCCACCCTAAGTAAAAACACTGATGATTTTCCACAAAAAAATCCAAAGAAGAAGGCTTCAATGCCACGTCCCAGGGACAAAAAAACAGGGAACAAATCTTCACCAAAATCCACTCAAACTAGTCCTTCCCAATTGAATGCTTCACCTTCAAATAAAACCCTGATAGTATCTCATGAAATGGAATATAATATTGTTGATGATATGAAAAAGACTAGGGCAAACATCACCTTTCATGAGCTTATCAAGTTGAAACATCAACAGAAGCTACTCCTTAAGGAGCTCAAAGTAGTACCTACTTCACCTCTTCTTGTTGCTGTGACCTCACAAGCTGCCCAAGAAATGGGAAGACGCCCTAGCACCTCTTTAAACAAAATTGATCCAACCGACATCACTCTGATTGGAGGAAGATCTAAATCCCATAGTCCTCCATTTGTCCTCACTTTTGAAATTTTTAATAGAAACTTACACAACTGTTTAATTGATATAGGAGCTTCATCTAACATTTTACCTAGAATAGTTTGTGCAAAGTTGAATGTTCAACCTAAAATGTTTGATGTATGCATTATACAGTTAGATCGATCTCAAGTCAAAGTTGTTGGAGAAATTAGTAAAGTTACTATCAGACTCTCATCAACCCCCAAAGTTTGTCAAGTCATTGACATTCTTGTACGTGATATTCCCGAATTCTATGACTTAATCCTTAGTAGAGATTGGTCAAGAAAGCTTCATGGCTATTTCGAGACTGATTGGTCTCACATGTGGCTTCCCTATAATGGCAAGCCAAATGAAATAAGGGTTGATCACGAAAAGCATCAAAATTACATAGTCACAGAGATAGAAGGAGAAAATGAATGAGTTGTGTATAGCAACAATATCATCAGAAACTACTCAGTAGAATCATTTCTAGGAAATTTTAATGCTTATACTTCACCTTTATTGGAAAACTCTATTGTACTTCAAGTTGAAAACTTTTCCTGAACAGATAGTTCTAAGTGTGTAAATTTTGTAGATAAACTGTAGTTAGCTCTTTATTTTGGAAATTAATTTTTGATAAATCTAAGTCCAATGATGGAGTAGGAGAAGGATGCATATTAATTAACCCATAAGCAGAAAATACTATGTTAACATGTAGACTTGAATTTGATTGCACAAACAACACTCTTGAATATGAAGCCTTAGTTCAAGGTTTGTATAAATCCATTAGCCTTAATATCAAACACCTCCAAGTGTTTGGAGATTCAGAAATTGTGATAAAGTAGGTAAGAAATACTATACATTGTTTTTCTACACATTTGAAACATTATCATTCATTAGTCCAATACTTTACTTCTCATTTTACAGCGTTTAATATTTTCCCTATTCCAAGATTCCAAAACTCAAGTGCCGATCTTTTAGCTAATGTGGCTTTCAAGCTTATTCCACCAGGAGATATAGTCCTGATCGCTTTTCTATTGAATTGATTTTCAGGCCTTCTATTCCCAACAATATCACCAATGGGAGAGTATTTAATAATGATCTAGATATCATAATCCATTTGACATCATAAGGCTCTTATGATGACCAGATAATTGATGAAGATCAACATGAAAACCAACTCAAGTAAGAAATAGCCAAGAATTGTATACCAAAGTCTATGGTTAAGTTAGAAGATTTATATGACCTTAAGGACAGATTCAAATGACCCACCAATTCAAAACTTCAAAGTTCAACTTTGAGATTTGAAATTATTAACCTTGGAACTGACCTTAAACATCAAAATATTAATCTAGGCCTCGGACTTACGTCAGATGAGAAATCAGCCTTTATACGTTTGTTGAAGAAATATAAGAATGTCTTTGCATGGAACTATGAAGATATTAAAATGTATGACACTTCTATTATTCAACATACTATCCCCATAACATCTGATGAAAAGCTTGTTCAACAGAAATTAAGAAAAATCCATCCTAATTTAGAAAATCAGATTAAATATGAATTGAACAAGCTGTTGAAAGCCAAGATTATTATCCCTGTCAGACATTCTAGGTGGGTCCCTAATGTTGTCACAGTCAGAAAGAAGAACATTGATATTCAAATATGTATATACTTCTGCAATATCAACAAATACTGTCAGAAGGACAACTTTCCATTGCCTCCTATGGAACAGATATTGCAATTAGTTGCAGGCTTAGAACTAATGTCTTTCTTGGATGGATTCTCAGGTTATAATCAGATCCTAGTACATCTAGATGACCAGCTAAAAACTACATTTAAGACAAAATGGGGTACTTGTACTTATTTTAAGATTCCATTTGGACTAAGTAATGCCAGTGCTACTTTCCAAAGAGCCATGTACATAGCCTTAAAAGGTTTAGTAAACAAATCAGTAGTAATCTACTTAGAGGATATAACTGTATATTCAAAAAAGTGAGTAATCATCTAAGAGATTTAAAACAAATCTTTGAGCATTGTCAAAGGCATGGAATTTCTCTTGATCCTAAGAAATATTCTTCATGCTAAGTGAAGAAAAACTCTTTGGATTCATTGTATCCAAAGTAGGGATTCACATTGACCCTGACATAATAAGGGAAATATCCGAAATTCCTTCACCTCATAACAAAAAATCCATGCAATCTTTCGTGGGTCAGATAAATTTTGTTAAATTATTTGTCCCTGACTTCTCATGAATTGTTTTACCTCTTCATTTTATGATAAATAAAAATTCTCTTTTTAAATGGGGACACATAGAACATGAAGCTTTTAATTTGATTAAACAAGCAATCATTAATGCTCCCTCTTTAGAAACTCCGAATTTTTCAAATCATTTCATTCTATATACTTTTGCTTCTGAGAAATCATATGCAACCATATTGACACAAGTCGGTGAAGAAAAAATTGAAGCCCTAATCTCTTTCTTTAGCTCCAATTTGTAGGGGGCTGAATTGAATTACTCAGATGTTGAAAAAAAAGATTTTTCTGTTTTCAAATCAATAAAACACTTCAGACCTTTTCTCCTCAAAACTCACACTAAAGTAATAGTGCCATTCTTAGCAGCAAGAAATCTGTTGATACAAAGGGATGTAGGTGAGAAGAGAGAAAATTCGTGACATCTATGTAAGAATATGACATTGAAATCAGATCAACGAAAATTGTAAAAGGTCAAGGTTTTTGCAAGATGTTAACAAAAGCGTCTAATTTATCAACACTACAAGACTCAGGTGATGATGCACAAGTCTATGAAGTAAGGCTTAACGAAACTGAGTCAACTTATGCTAATATCATATTTTACTTAAGAAATGGATATGCCCCAATGCAATTAAATTATAAGAAGAGAATGGCCTTGAGGCTAAAAGCTAGACAATATCAAATTTTCAATGATGTGCTGTTTAGAATAAATTATGATTCTATTTTACTTAGATGTCTTGAAAAATCTAAGGCAGATAAGGCGTTGTAGGAACGCCATGATGGACCAGCTGGTGGACATTTCAGAGGAGATACCACTACACATAAAATCCTACATGCTGGCTATTACTAGCCAACATTATTCAAGGATACACACAGTTATGTAAGTAGATGTAATGTTTGTCAAACATCTGTTGGGAGACAGAGAAAACCCACATTACCATTATATCCAGTCAATATTGAACAACCATTTAAGCAATGGGGATGGGACATAATAGGTGAGATTGTTCCTCATTCTTCTAAGTAGCATAACTATATCCTTATAGCAACTGATTACTTCACAAAATGGGTGGAATCTATTCCACTAAAGGTAGCCAATTCTGAAAGCATCATCGAATTCATTGATCAATTTATCATTACTAGATTTGGTCTGTCGTTTTCCCTGATGTTTGATAAAGCATCTTATTTTTCAAGTAATTCTATGACATAATTTTCTCTTAAAAGAGGTTTTAAGCTTAAATACTCTGCTAACTATTATCCACAGGGAAATGTGTTAGCTGAATCTACAAACAAAAATCTCATAAGGATTATTAAACGAACTGTTGACCAAAGTTAGAAGAACTGGCATAGGTCTTTAATATTTGCTCTGTGGGCAGATTGAATAACTCAGAAGGCCTCCATTGGCACTTCTCCTTTTAATTTGGTCTATTTGAAAGAAGTTGTCCTACCTAAAAATATAGCTATTCCCTCTCTAGCCCTAGTTCATTTTATTGAAGAAAATCCTTCCTCTTCTATGCAAGTTAGGCAGTTACAAATCCTTAAGGTCGAAGAGGAAATGGAAAAGGCCAAAATCGCACACACACATCATCAGCAGTTAGTCAAAGCTTCCTTTGATTCAAATTCTGTAAGTTCAAAATATTTTCAACTCGAAGACCTAGTATTGAATGGGATAAAGCCCCACGAAGAAAAAGGTAAGCATACCAAGTTCCAACAAATGTGGCTTGGCCCGTTTCAGATTATGGAACAAATATGCCCATCAACCTTTTTATTGCGGGATTTGTTAGGCAAGAGAGAATCTTTACTTGTTCATGGGAAGATCTTAAAGAAATATTTTCCATAGAAGATGATCTCTTTTATTCCCTGTATATTATTGCCTTTATTTTTATTTATCTTTACAAAGAATAATACAAGTTGAAGAACATTTACTTTTGTCTTTGCAAATAATTGTCCCTTTATTTTTTTTGACTTTCACTTGTATAAGTGAAGATTGTTATGAAAATGACTTATGAAAATTACTTTCACACATAAAACATAGGGTTAAGTTCTATTGCTCTGAAATTGCTTTTCTCTACCAAAATTATTTGATCTTTGATGAAACTTAACTTTAGAAAGGAACCTTCCTCTAGATCAGTCAAGAAAAGTATCAATAACAAAGCAAAGTATCTCTACAGAAAATCATCTTTAAACTCTACAATTGTCATCTAGAATCTCTTAAGGAGCCAATGATTTTCCCCATCTATTCAGTTTTCATTTTTAGAGTGTAATTCTAAAATATACTTAAACTTAAAGGATAAGAGGTCCCATCAAGAGCCAGCTTACCATGATCATAACGTTATAACTCGCTGACATTACTAATACTTCATATCAAAATAGGGTAATGGCTTCAGATCATATTGATCAAAAGACAGGGGGTCTCATTAAGAGCCAACTTGTTCAATTAACTTATAATCAAGTGAAGGGCATTGTAAATTTTTGTCACCAAACCAAGAAATTGTCCTTCAAGGGATAAAAGATGAAATTTTGAAGAAAAATAATTATTTCAGAAAATAAAAAGGCAATAAGTATATAAATCTGAGCTTATCTTTAAAAATTATATTCTGACCTAGGTGGCATATTGAATCGTTATTGGTTAAAAGGTAACCCTATCAAGGCTATGAACACCTGCTGGTATCAGAGGCTCTACCTACGACAACTGAGTATACCAAAAACTGATCTGAAAAGAGCCTCCCTATTTTTATCTCTAAAACCAAGTAGTGATTGATGCACATAAAGTGAATTTCTTACGTGAAGAGGATAATCAAAATAATGATAGTTAAGTGGATGTTGTTTAATTATTCAAGGAGCAGTATTACTTACCTTATATATTATGTAATTTTTATTTTCTAAACCAACTTTGTTTTGGAAGTTTTTAGAAATTTCAAAAAACTCTTAGAGATAACTGGTTCTTCCAAGTGAATCGCCAATTGTTGTGCTATTCAACAACCCCCCATTTTTTAATAGTAGTAGTAAATATTACATTAATAAATGGGGACCCTTTAAAAAATCCTTTAAAAAATAAGTTTAGCATTTAGGAATTTTCCTTATTAAATTTTGGAATAAAAAAGATATCAATCAAATATACCTTTTCAAAAAACTAGTAAATGTCTCCATTTCCCACATATCGCACGATCAAGTGTGATTGAAATCCTTGCTAATCCACCAAAACTAGCGAAAAGTGATCAAAAGAGGACTCCACGCTAAACACTTCGAAACTATTACGTTTCTTATATAAACTAAGTCATAAGGCATTTCTCATTAAAACTAAAGTCCACATCGCATATCGCTATTTTTAGAAGGCGCACCTTAATGAGTTATCTTAAAACGTGTGAGATGTCAACTTGCATGACATCGTCTCCCTTCTCGCATCGCATTTCTAACATTAAAAAGAACACCGCAAACTTACCATCCGACGAAATTGCAAAATGCGATTGAGACCTGGACCCACTCCCGAGATACGTCACAAACGAGTATTTAAGTTCGTTGCTTAATAAAAAGGGATTTACACAAGAAAACCTAACAAATAAGCTATGTTTTGGAAACGACAGTGAGTGGCTTGCATTTCACATCTCGTATAAACAAGAAAAAATGATAAGGAAAGCATACAAACATAATGCGATAATGTGATTTGCGATATAGCACCATGTTAGGTTCCTATAGCAATAGGAGTCATAATTTTTGAATGGTTGATATTAAACCTGTAAATATACATACTTTTTCTTTTTGCAAATGTTTTCCATATTCAAAGAATTAAAAAATTTAAAGAGGGTATGTCCTAAAAGAAAAATCAAAGGAGAAAAAGAATAAAAAGGTCAAAAAAGATGAAAAATATGAACCCTAAGAAAAGAAAAGACCATGAAAGTGTGCAAGTCAAAATGCCACTACTATTTACTTTCTGTGCAAAATAAGTGATTGTGTGCAGCTTGTAATCTTTGCCAAAATCCATGATAGTCAAAATGTTTAAACATGGCTATTTCATGTTTCAATTTCAGGTTGATAGATAGAGAATAAAATCTGACCAAACTGTTTAATCTTGGCAGATAAGTAGATTAGGTAGAGTAAATAAAAGGAGCTCAACTGTTTAATCTGAGCCCTTGGATGTAATGAGGTTGGATTTAGTTAGTTTACTATTGTAAAGAAAAAGAAAAATATTTGATAAGGGTTTGCTAGCTCAAATGCACCCTAATAAAGAGAAGTAAAAATGCTAGGATGAGTAGATGGGTAAGTAGAAGAGAGGTTGCAGAATTTTGATGATTGATTAGACAAAAGCATGTGTATAACCTTTTTCATCATCAAATTCACATATGTGAATAGGAACTCAAGCATGCAGATGGATATCAAAGTCAATTAATTAACTCCCTTCATTCATTTTTCCCTTTTTACTTAACTAATTTCCCAAAATAAAGGTCTAAGTGCTTAAAAACACTAAGACAAAGAGGCTCAGAGCATTTCTTTGACTTTTGGAGGGACCAGACCCTCAGCTCAATGACTTATAGGTAACAAGTACTGAAATCCCCTCATAAACATTTACGCCCTTCAGTTCATTCATTTTCCCTAAATAAATCCATTTTCCTAAGGTTAAAACTCTATTTTTCCTAAGGAAAATCAATCATCCCCATGAATACCCCTTTTTTATGAAAAGACCCCAAAAATACACTTAGCCTAAGTTATAATGTTTCTATGTAAAAAAAAATGAATTAGAAAAATACATTATATTTAGCGCAAATTCATTCTCATTTATCTCCCGCGGATTTCATATTAACTTTTAATATTATTTATATGTTAATTCCCGAAAAATAAACCGTTTCCCATATATATTTATTAAACCCCTTTAATATTAATATCCCTAACCTGAAGTTTTAAATATAAACTTTATATTATCTGGAGCCTGACAAATGACATAATTAATCGATCTACGATTAATTAAAGTCAAACCATCCACCAATCATATCCCACTCGATACCTTAATCCCACCTTAACCCCTCATTAAGCTAAAACCACCACGCTTAATGGCCCGATGAGCCCCCCATTACCTTCCGTGCAACTCCTGAGTCTGACCACCGCACGATCTCCCCCCTCTCCATCTGATGGCCCATGTTGATTTCGAAAGCGTCCGAAAATTGAACAATACCCGCCTGAAATGGGCTATTTTCCGCTGGGCCCCCAAGGCGACGTGGCGCTCAATGAATGGTATTGGGCAGCCTCCCCCCACTACTACCAAGTGCCCAAAGGTTGTGCAAAGTAAACCACTTACCACCAGCCTGCCACCTGCCAAAATAGTCACTGTTCACCCTGCTACGCGACAAATGGTCATTGTTCACCTGTACCCGCCAAATTGACTTTTCTCGCATAAATCCAAAAAAGCCCCAAATCATTGTTTTTATCATTTTTCTAACTGTGATCTCCCATGCACGCACCTTTGAACATACAAGCTGTCAACCCACGTACAATTGCACTCTAAAGACACCAAAAGCTCCCAGATTTCCTTCCAGCCTAATTGAAGCCTCTTTAACTATTCAGAATTGCTAGTTAAATAGTTTAGACCCAGTTTTCTTCAATTCTAGGTATTTAAGCCAGAATCCATTGAAAGCCCTATCAATTTCCAAACCAGTCTTTAAGTCTTCTTAAGTTGAAATTAAAGAAGAACTTTAGTAACATAAAACCCACCTGGAATTGACCCACCATTACCTTAAAGACTGAAAATTTACTGTCCCCATTCTTAAATCCACAAGAACTAAGAATGGCTGCCCCAATTTCCATGGATGTCAGACCAATTACCACTCCTCACCTGGACCTGGACTACCTTCCCCTTGCTGATAAAGATTTCCAAATCAAGGACACCTCTATCCATGAATCCCCACTCAAATTATACTGTTGATATAGAGACCAATACCTAAACCATGCTGATAAAATAGGTCTTTGGGAGTCTAATTTTCCCAAGTATCAGTTTCCTGAGGTACACATCTTTCCAAAGATTGTCCATTATTTCCATGCAAACTACATTTCCAGTCAAAGAGCAGTGATGTCCCCAGTCCAAATTGTACTTTTCACCATCACTGCTGAATCAGTAAATGAAATTCTCCAACTTCAACCACGACAAAACTTAACCCCTATTTCAATTGGAGACCTACTAGATAGATTCCCTAAGCTAACCACTACAAAGCTTGCTAAAACGTTCCAAATTTTTATTGTAGAAGAAAGTATGTACCATATTTTCTCAATCTGGCCAAGACATTGTAGCAATGATATCTAGTATCTTAGGCTATACTACCAATGAATACATAGATGAAATCATCTTCACCTTCATCTCCATTTTCACTCCAGGATAGCCCCCTGCTGTCATGTATGATTATGCCAAGTACATCGCTGATAGGATGGATGAACAATTTCTTGGAATGAGTAATGAAAGAGTATTCAAGTATTCTTTAGTTTTATACCATATGTTTCTATATTAGTAAGCTGACAAGTTCCCCTTCTCTCTCCAAAAGCTTGATACCAAAGGTCATCCTAGGTCAGTGATTTTCTGGACTCCTTTGATCCACAAGTATGACTCACCATATCCATACAGAGACTTCATAGATCTCTTTGTACATCTAGTAGTGACCATGTTGCTAGGAAGTCCTCCTCCAAGAATCAGTTCAGATATCAAGAGGATCCTGCAGCTTTCAAAACAACACAAAGTGGGAGATTGGTACTTGTACCAAAATCAAACAGAAATTAGGATCTATGGCTTGTGAGTTGGCCCCATAAAAACTGCCCAGGTACCTCCCAATGAGGTTATTTTCTCTGGAGTACTATAGGCAAATAATCAACTCAGATAAGGTGCATTTTTTAAAGCCAAAAAGAAGGCCCAGCTCAAAATCAAAGATCAACTAGGCCCCTTTGTGTGTAATATCAGAGAAGCTGGAAAAGAAGCAGAAAAAATCCTTCAGAGACTTAAACTAAAATAGAGTTTCATTTGAAGATACGATCCCTATGACTTCTTGTGCAACAGAAGATAGAAAAATATGATGGCTCCCTACATTCACCACCGAATCCCTGAGATATAGAAATATGCAAATCAATTGGAATGGGTGGAGATTACTTTAGTGGATAGAGATAGCATTGAAGCTACAGTTGAAAATGCTCTAATTGATTTAGAGAAAAGGCTTGATGATGGTTCTTTTCTGCAGGTGCCAGGAGAATCTCAAGCCCAAGGAGAATATCAAATCCAAGAATAATCACAATCACAAACTGAATCTCAGGTGCAAGAAGAGTCAGAATGGCCAGGCCTATCAGAGGAATTGACTCAAACAGGTATACTCGAGGCCATCATGAGTACTCCCCCTACCTTGCAAACTCTCCTAAATGAGGAGAAAAGTCTCTAAAGAAATAGGGAAGAGTCCACTACCTCAGGCAGAGCAACCACACAGACATATGCCGAGACCAACCTGGTTAAAAGGCAAAGATTAAATCGTATCTCTAAATAGGAATTCACAAAAGAAGCAGTTGGGGCCACTACCATAGAAAGAGAAGGAAGCAGGCATGCCACTCCCTCTGGGGGCAGACTAGAACCTTCCATATCTCACACTCAGATGTTGGAAAGGTAGCAGAGTGTTGAAGTGTCCTCATTTAGGATGCCATCTAATAGGGACCAAGGCATCATAGAAAGGTACAAGAATATAAAGGCTAGGAATGAGATGCTAAAATCCCAGAGTTATGCACAGTACCTAAAGATGGCACCTATAAACTAGACAAGGCTTATGTCAGCCTATGATGTTAAAGAAGGAAGAATGCAAATGACATTTATGAAGCCTACCACTCAGCAACCAAGAATAGCAGTGGACTTCAAAAGGATAGATTTCAAAGTACTGGCAACAGACATACATCCTATTTACCAAATTGAGCTGCACAAGTAGACAGGGTAGATGATCTACTCCACCTTGACAGGGAAAGCCATCACAACTCACCAATTTCAAAATTCCCTAAATAACATATCAGCCAAGTTCCAAATGGAGAAGGCCTCTTCATAGGCAGAAGACACCAGAATCAAGTCCTTAGAGGACTTAATCATTGAGTTGGGACATGATCCCAAAGATGTAAAGTCCATCGAAAGACTTATAAAGAATAAAAATGATGACATAATCCATGCTAAAAAATTTGAAACTATTATGTTTCTTATATAAACTAAGTCATGAGGCATTTCTCATTAAAACTAAGGCCCCCATCGAATATCGCTATTTTACGAAGGCACACATTAATGAGTTATCTTAAAATGTGTGAGATACGAAATTGTGATGACAACATCTCCCTTATCACATCACATTTCTGACATTAAATAGAACACCACAAACTTACCATCCGGTGAGATTGTGAAATGCGATTGAGACCTGGACGCACTCTCGAGATACGTCACAAATGAGTATTTAGGTTCACTACTTAATAAAAGGGGCTTTACACAAGAAAACCTGAAAAATTAGCTATGTTTTGGAAATGCTAGTAAGTGCCCCAAATTTTTCATCTCAGAGAAACAAAAGAAATGATAAGGAAAGCATAAAAACATAATGCGATAATGCGATTTGAGATATTGCACCACAATAGGAAAATAAACATTTTCGCAATTTAAAGGCTCGCCACCCTAAAAGATTTCTTCCCAACTTACAATGAAAACATTAATGAGAAACGAAGCTAAGAGATAATGAACCATTAGTGGGAATTTAATAAAGGTTAATGGCATTTATGTGTGAAAAGCTATTCAAAGTGATATGATATCTTCTCACTTGCGTTCAAATAAAACTAATTCCTTATCACATTTTCAAGTTATTTGTATTATTCCATCTTATGTTCATTCTTATCTCTATATATCTGACAGTTGCTGCTTTTC
This sequence comes from Pinus tabuliformis, assembly GCA_031772625.1. NCBI lineage: Eukaryota > Viridiplantae > Streptophyta > Pinopsida > Pinales > Pinaceae > Pinus > Pinus tabuliformis. The sequence goes on from CM062808.1 coordinate 826,591,422, forward strand.
TCCAGTTTCAGGAGAAATCCATAGATGGAGTCATTGAGAGCAATGGCAAATAAGGGCAAGGTAGTTGTGTCTGAGAAATCATAAATGACTCCTTTATTCATATATACTACGTGAAGTAGAGAAGGAGGAACCTCTACATGGGAAACCATGTATAATTTATTAGAAGAAGCGTAACCAAGACCTCTGGAAACAAAGGTCACAACTGACGGTAATGTTTCCTCAGATGCCTCCATTTTTTAGACAACATGCTCATTTTTGCATCGAATAGCTGCGCGACCAAAGATAATCCCTTATACAGATATGGTCAAGTGGATAATTGATTAGGTCGATACCTAAGATAGAGAATTTAATAATAAAATTCAAGAGGTTATGGGATATTTTTCGACAGACAACCTACAACTTATGTACAACCTACCAGATCCACAAACGCTCTACAACAAACAGTTCCTCGAGAAGTTTGCCAAAGAAAATGACAATCCAACGGATGTCACGCGGACCTGGTCAAAAAATGAGGGCAAGATCGAAAAGGAGAAAATGGGTATGTACTCTACTACATCTATTTCTCCCCTCATAGTTTTGCAGCAGCCATGCTATGTAGGATGTTCGGCAAGCCCAATAGCACTAAATTTTCCCTAGAATGGCTACCATTAATAGATGTAGCCATAAATGCAACCATAATGAATTTTGCCCAAATTTTGTTTGATAATTTAGCGAAGGAAATATTGGATTATAGGAGGAAAAGGAGTATCTCTTTGAGGGTTTACCCTCCCTTTTTTTACAAGTTCCTATGTGATGGATGCAATTTGTTTTGGTTCAAAATTTTCTATCATGGGATGGAAGTGGACTGTGAGCGAGCGAATTCCCATTCATATATATCATAAGGACATGTGGGAGTCTCAGTTTCACCCCCATTTTTATTGTCATGAAGTCATGCTGCCTATCCATAAATAGTTTTACAACAAAAATTCCCCTAGGTTTTCTAAGGAAGCCAAAGTAGATATCTTCCCAGTGGCAAGATGGTTTGGGGAGGAAACATTCACATATATCAGAGTATTTGGGAGCATTGCCTCACTGCAAGCCCTCCCATACTATTTCCCCACAAATTGATGGCTAGATAGATAGCCTACCAAACAACGAGTGAGGGTGGGTTGAGCAAGGGATTGAAGGAATAGAAAATGGGAATTTGGCCTACATTTCCATTGTAGTGTGGAGCATTTGCAATGCATGATTTTGGGCATGCATGCAAAGAAGTGGAGATTACGAAATATCTAAAATTAGCTAAATTCCTAGGAAGGCAGTATGACCCAAATGGCACTGCGAATGCCTTCACTACCCTGGTGAAAGTGAAGGCATTTACTCTTGAGGAATATGCGTTTGATGATGTCTTCCTACAGAAAGAAACATTCAAATATGTGAAGCACATGGCATCACTACTTTTTGACCTAGTAGAGCTTGAAGCCTTTCATGAATACAGAGAAAGGAGATAGTTAAATATCCCATTGGACCAATTACAAATTGAGCCGATAAGGGAGCCAACTCCCGGCATAAGCCTAGAAGAGAGCTCCAGAGAAGCTTCTAAAGATAATTCCAAAGTATAGTCGCAAGAGAAGTCTACTAGGGAGTCATAGCACTTAGAACAATAGTCACAAAATGGGGGAAGTGAAGGTAAGGAGTCATAGAAGGATATAGCTAGATCTACAGAAAAAATAGCTAAGAAAACCTCAGCTAAAAAATAGGTTGAAATTCACTCCACCTCCACCTAGTCAAAAAAAATCCTCAGTGATTGATTTAGAGAAAGAATGGGAGAATTTTAATAAAAACATCCATACAGAGGGACAAGCACCTAAGCTATAGACTCCACAACATAAAGAAACTCAAGAAATTATAGTAGAGAAAAATGTAATTACTCAAGAGGTAGAGCACATTCACGCTACTCCTACCTCTGAAATTGTTTTGAGAATTGAGGAGATTCCTCCTTTAGATGTGATCTATAGCCTATCCCACAAAGCTATCGTCAAAAGGAAAAGAAAGAAGAGGAAGTTGGATGCTACAGTTGCTACTATTCCCAGTAATGAATCAATGGATATTTTCTGGAAAGATTCACCCATCAACCTACCTGAGAACCTTACTAGACTGTCAAAGTTTGCAGGAGACTATGCTACAATGACTATTGATAAATAAAAATAGGTACAAATGTTGCTTAGAGAAAAGGAAAAAAAATCTGCTACTGGAACAACAGTTAGAGAAAGAAAAATCTAACCAACAAGTGGAATTGCAAATAGCCAAGCTCCAGCAAGAATTCGAGAAGATGTAAATAAAACATCAAGCTAGCTTAGCATAAAAGGAAGCACAGATACAAGCAATAACATATAAGTATAAGGAAAGCTTGAAAATTGATCAGTTTATAATTGAAGCGCTTAGCCTTAACTCCCAGCTAATGCAGCAAAAATAATTTCTATGCCAGAAGATCTCGTAGTTGAGTCCTTATTGCGACACTCGTGACAAGTTAACGAGTCAAGTCATTGACATGCGACTTGAATATGATGAAGTCTTGAAAAGAGTTTCCAACTTCATCACCTGGAAGAATTCAGAGGATGGGAGGAAGACTAATTTTCCTAAACTGGAGGAGTCACGTAAATAAATTCTATTTGCAGACTGTGATTCTTGGCTTAGACAAGAAGAAAAGGCAACAACAATCGCAACAACAACAACAAACAATGTTATTGAAAACATTAATGAGAATTTACACAACTCCAACTTGGTGGCAGAGTCTATACCAGGTTTTCTTCCAAATGTCAAACAACTCGAACAACAATGGAGGCAGGCAATAGAGGAAAAAGAGGAAGCAATTAGGCAAATGACCAGGTTAAACTGGGAAGCATACTGGCAATATTTATTTAGACCTCACAAACAGTGGATGACCCTGTGATGCCTAACTACTTCCATTGAGAAAATGGTGCTAGCACTGACCAATGTCGTGTTCAATGGGCAGTTGAAATCTGCAATCAACTAACCGACATGGCTCAAACTAATGATGGACATCTGCAATCTCAAAGATCAAATGCAAAGGAGTTAGTCAACACGTTTTGTTTCTATTATAGTTTTGTTTTGCATAATTTGAGGAAGGTCGTTTAAACCTCCTCAACTATTTTCATAATAATATATTCTTAGGATTTATAATTTAGTATTTAAACCCCTCTCATGCATTTAGAGAGGGGTCCAGAAATTTTATCAAAAAAATCTTCAAAACATGAACTTCTATCCCTTTGAGGAAGTTCTGGTGAAATGAATGGAAGAAGATTTATTTTCATTTTATCTGGCATATTCTACTAAAATTGCACTTTTGTACTCCTAGATGGTGTTGGATTGATTGGAAGTAGGTCGATATTGCTGAAACACATGAGCATAAATTATTACAAATGGTACTTTTATCTTGTGATGTTGTTTTATTTATGTACTAAGCAAAAAAATTTCTTAAAATTGTTTATGTATGAAAGTTTAAATCTTGGTTAGCATTATTACACTTTTGTATGTTGATGGCCTGAATTTTATAATGAATACATGAATAATTTCTTATGCGATATATCTTTCACAATTGTTTCGGCTAACTATTTATCCGAAACGATTATTGTTAAAACAATTTCACTTCTTATTGTAGTTTAATGATCTTTATTACCAATTGCTTTAGGATGTTGTTGTAGATCACATATTTCAATTTTATTCCCGGGTATAGTCATAGCTAGATAGCATTTAAATTAGGATTTATGCATGTGATTATTAGTTTAGATTAGATTACTTTTAGCTTAAACATTCCTCGAAACTACCATATATCACCCCATCAGCACTATCATAATTTATATCGCAAAATTGGTTCCATTATGCCCAGTTGGAGCCACTACACCAAACAGAAAAGGAACTGCCAAACAAGGTCTGGACCGGGTGGTTTTCCCCCATGTTGTAAGCAATGATTTTTTAGGCTTCAACATTTTGGCGTGAGAAGGAGGGCTTGACTATGAATGGAAAGTAAATCCAAATTAACAGGCCATTCTAAGAGTAAAATTTGCTCACAGTCACCTCTAACTTCTCAATCACATTCCAAATCTCCTAATCCTAAGCAAGAAGTTGTAAAAACGACTACAGAGCCCACTACTGAAATCTCAAAGAAGCCAAATCGTGCTTCTTCTACTGAAGCTCCTAAAGTCCAATCTTTGATTCATAAATTACAGGGGATTTCCATAACTCAAGAAGAATCTAAGATATCCCAATATAGTGTTACCTCTCAGTTTACCCCATCTTAATGGTTAACTCAAGGAAAGAGTGAAAAGTTTGGCATCCCACCATTCAATTCCCCGTCTAAGCCGTAAGAAAGCTAAGAAGACACTATTTGAATCCACAATGCTTTTTCTTCATCAACACAACCATCATCTTCATTCATTCCATCCATATCATCGCAAGACCAATCATCCACCTCATCACTCCATATCGTGATTCACGCAGGTACGGGAACTCCATCTTCTTCTACCCAATCACCTTCAACCACTGCGACATCTTCCTCTACTAAGATACCAACAATGGCTCAAAATCCTCCAAGGCCATGGACAAATCTAGGAGCTTTTAGGATGGCTTCACCTTTACATCCGTTGCTAGCCCATCCTGAAAAATAGTTACCAAAGTTCAATCTTGATAATGGCTTACTTGCTGAAGAACACATAAACAATTTTATGGTGTCAATTAACTTGAATGAAGTAGAAGAAGATGTAGTTGTAAGATTATTTCCACATACTTTACAAGGAGCAGCAAGATCATGGTAATTCTTATTACCATTATGTTCTATTAATAGTTGGGATGCTTTTCAAGAGTAGTTCTTAAATAAATTTGGAGATGATAGATCCACGGCTACCCTAATCAATGATCTCTCCAATTTCAAAGCCGAACTTAAAGAACCAATAAAAGACATCAACTCTCGATTCAATAAATTATTGAATAAGATACCAATGACATCTAAGCCCAATGATGAGGTCAAAAATGAGTGGTATATTTCTGCCCTCCCTTCAAACACAGCTATTTTCATCGATAAAGCTGCCAAAAAAACTTTGACAGAAAATATGAAAGAGGCAATAGCTGTAGGAAAACTCAGTCTAGCTATAGATAAGAAAAACACATTAGAAGAATGAAAATCCAAGAAGGTGGATTTTAGGGATGAATCAAAGAAGAAACCACCAAAGGATACTTTTGATCTTGAAGGTTTGCAAAAAGTCGTCAAAACCATGTCTAACGAAATGGTTGATATTATAAAATAGGTAGCAGAGACTTTCTCTAAGAAATCTTTTAGACCATTTAAAAGGAATTCCCCTGCTGATCCTAAACCTCCAAATGCTATATCAAATGTTGAATCAGATGGAGAGGAAGATGAAGTTTCAACAAATGAAGAACAAAGAGATGATGAAGAAGTGGCATAATTACAAGGAATGTGGGATTTTATGCTTCCCAACAAAGAAACACAAGAAGCGTTGCCTATTGCCACCCGAAGTAAAAACCCTGATGATTTGCCACAGACAAATCCAATGAAGAAGGCTTCAATGCCACATACCAGGGACAAAACAAAAGGCAACAAATATTCACCAAAATCCACTCAAACTACTCCTTCTCAATTGAATTATTCACCTTCAAAAGCCATGATAGTATCTGATGAAATGGAATATAATATTTTTGATGATATGAAAAAGACTAGGGCAAACATCACCATTCATGAGCTCATCAACTTGAAACATCAGCAGAAGCTACTCCTTAAGGAACTCAAAGCAGTACCTACTTCACCTCTTCTTATTGCTGTGATCTCATAAGCTGCCAAGAAACGGGAAGACCCCCTAGCACCTCTTTAAACAAAATTGATCCAACGAAATTGCTCTGATTGGAGGAAGATCTAAATCCCATAGTCTTCCATTTGTCCTTACTTTTGAAACTTTTAATAGAAACTTACACAATTTTTTAATTGATTTAGGAGCTTCATCTAACATTTTACCTAGAACAGTTTGTGCAAAGTTGAATTTTCAACCTCAAAAGTTTGATGTACGCATTGTACAGTTAGATCGATCTCAATTAGAAGTTGTTAAAGAAATTAATAAAGTTACTATTATACTCTCGTCAAATCCCAAAGTTTTTCAAGTCATTGAAATTCTTGTAGCTAATATTCCCAAATTCTATGACTTAATCCTTAGTATATATTGGTCAGAAAAGCTTCATGGCTATTTCACGACTGACTGGTCTCATATGTGGCTTCCCTATAATGGCAAGCCAAATCAAATAAGGGTTGATCGCGAAAAACATCAAAATTACATAGTCACATCGATAGAAGGAGAAAATGAACCAGTTGTGTATAGCAACAATATCATCGGAAACTACTAAGTAGAATCATTTCTAGGAAATTTTAATGCTTATACTTCACCTTTCTTGGAAAAATCTATTGTATCTCAAGTTCAAAAATTTTCCCGAATAGATACTTCTGAGTGTGTAAATTTTGTAGATAAGCTTGTAGTTAGCTCTTTATTTTGGAAATTATTTTTTGATAAATCTAAGTCCAATGATGGAGCAGGAGAAGGATGCATATTAGTTAGACCATAAGGGGAAAAGACTATTTTAGCATGCATAATTGAATTTGATTGCACAAACAACATTGTTGAATATGAAGCCTTAGTTCAAGGTTTGTATAAATCCATTGGCCTTAATATCAAACACATCCAAGTGTTTGGAGATTCAGAAATTGTGATAAAGCAGGTAGGAAATACTATACACTATTTTTCTGGACATTTGAAACATTATCAGTCATTAGTCCAAGACCTGACTTCTCACCTTACAACATTTAATATTTCCCCTATTCCGAGACTCCAAAACTCAAGTGTCAATCTCTTAGTTATTATGGCTTTCAAGCTTATTATACTAGGAGATTATAGTCCTGATTGCTTTTCTATTGAATTGATTTTCAGGCCTTCTATTCCCACCAATATAACCAATGGGAGAGTCTTTAATAATGATCCAGATATCATAATCTTTTTGACATCATAAGGCTCTTATGGCAACTAGATAATTGACGAAGATCAACATGACAGCCAACTCAAGTAAGAAATAGCCAAGAATTGTATACCAAAGTCTGTGGTTAAGTTAGAAGATTTATATGACCTTAAGGACAGATTCAAACGACCCACCAATTCAAAACTTCAGAGTTCAACTCTGAGATTTGAATTTATTAACCTTGGAATTGACCTTAAACATCAAAATATTAATCTAGGCCTCGGACTTACGTTAGATGAGAAATTAGCCTTTATACGTTTGTTGAAGAAATATAAGAATGTCTTTGCATGGAACTATGAAGATATTAAAACGTATGATACTTCTACTATTCAACATACTATCCCCATGACATATGATGAAAAGCTTGTTCAACAGAAATTAAGAAAAATCCATCCTAATTTAGAAAATCAAATTAAATATGAATTGAACAAACTGCTGAAAGCCAAGATTATTATCCCTGTTAGACATTCCAGGTGGGTCCCTAACCTTGTCCCAATCATAAAGAAGAATGGTGATATTCAAATATCTATAGACTTCTGTAATATCAAAAAATCCTGTCAGAAGGACAGCTTTCCATTGCCTCCTATGGAACAGATATTGCAATTAGTTGCAGGCTCAGAACTAATGTATTTCTTGGATGGATTCTCAAGTTATAATCAGATCCTAGTACATCTAGATGACCAGCTGAAGACTACATTTAGGACAAAATGGGGCACTTAGGCTTATCAGAAGATTCCATTTGGACCTATAAATGCTGGTGCTACTTTCCAAAGAGCCATGGACATGGCCTTCAAAGGTTTAGTAAACAAATCAGTAGTAATCTACTTAGAGGATATAACTGTATATTCCAAAAGGCGCAATAATCATCTGAGAGATTTAAAACAAATCTTTGAGTGTTGTCAAATGTACATAATTTATCTTGATCCTAAGAAATATTTTTGCACGTTAAGTGAAGAAAAACTCTTTGGCTTCATTGTATCAAAAGTAGGGATTCACATTGACCCTAATAGAATAAGAGAAATATCTGAAATTCCTTCACCTCATAACAAAAAATCCATGCAATCTTTCCTAGGTCAGATAAATTTTGTTAAAATATTTGTCCCTGACTTCTCATGAATTTGTTTACCTCTTCAATCTATGATAAATACAAATTCTCTTTTTAAATGGGGACATAGAACATGAAGCTTTTAATTTGATTAAACAAGCAGTCATTAATGCTCCCCCTTTAGCAACTCTGAATTTTTCAAATCATTACATTCTATATACTTTCGCTTCCAAGAAATCATATGCAACCATATTGACACAAGTCAATGAAGAAAAAGTTGAAGCCCCAATCTTTTTCTTTAGGTACAGTTTACAGGGGGCTAAATTGAATTACTCAGATGTTGAAAAACAACCTTTTTCTGTTTTCAAATCAATAAAACACTTCAGACCTTTTCTCCTCAAAACCCACACTAAAGTAATAGTGACATTCTCAGCAGTGAGAAATCTATTGATACAAAGGGATGTAAGTGAGAAGATATCAAATTGGGTGACATCTCTGTAAGAATATGACATTGAAATCAGACCAACGAAAATTATAAAAGGTCAAGGTTTTTGCAGGATGTTAGCAAGAGCATCTAATTTATCAACACTACAAGAATCAGGTGATGATGTACAAGTATATGAGGCAGGCCTTAACAACACTGAGTCAAGTTATGATAATATCATATTTTACTTAAGAAATGGATATGCCCCAATGCAATTAAAGTATAAGAAGAGAATGGCCTTGAGGCCAAAAGCTAGAAATATCAAATTTTCAATGATGTGTTGTTTAAAATAAATTATGATTCTATTTTACTTAGATGCCTTGAAAAATCTAAGGCAGAGAAGGTGTTGCAGGAATGCCATGATGGACCAGCTGGTGGACATTTCAGAGGAGATACCACCGCACATAAAATCCTACATGCTGGCTATTACTAGAAAACATTATTCAAGGATAAAAACAGTTATGTAAGGAGATATAATGTTCGTCAAACATCTTCTAGGAGACAGAGAAAACCCACATTACCATTATAGCCAGTCAATATTGAATAGCCATTTGAGCAATGGGGATTGGACATAATAGGTAAGATTGTTCATCATTCTACTAAGCAGCATAGGTATATCCTTATAACTACTGATTACTTCAAAAAATGGCTGGAAGCCATTCCACTAAAGGTAGCCAATTCTGAAAACATCATTGAATTCATCGATCAATTTATCATCACTAGATTTGGTCTACCGTTTGCCCTGATGTTTGATAATGCATCTTATTTTTCAAGCAATGCTATGACATAATTTTCTCTTAAAAGAGGTTTTAAGCTTAAATACTTTGCTAATTATTATCCACAGGGAAATGGGTTGGTTGAATCTCAGAAAAAAAAATATCATAAGGATTATTAAACGAACTGTTGACCAAAGTCAGAAGAACTGGTATAGGTCTTTAATATTTTCTCTATGGGCAGATTGAATAACTCAGAAGGCCTCCATTGGCACTTCTCCTTTTAATTTGGTCTATGGGGAAGACGTTGTCCTACCTAAAAATATAGCTATTCCCTCTCTATCCCTAGTTCAGTTCATTGAAAAAATCATTCCTCTTCTATGCAAGTTAGACAGTTACAAATCCTTAAGCACGAAGAGGAAAGGGAAAAGGCCAAAATCACATACACACATCATCAGCAGTTAGTCAAAGCTTCCTTTGATTCAAATTCTGTAAGCTCAAAATATTTTCAACTTGGTGACGTAGTATTGAAATGGGAGAAAGCCCCACGGAGAAAAAGGTAAGCATACCAAGTTCCAACAAATGTGGCTTGGCTTGTTTTAGATTACGGAACAAATAGGGCCATTAACCTTTTTATTGTGGGTTTTATCAGGCAAGAGAGAATCTCTACCTGTTAATGGGAAGATCTTAAAGAAATATTTTCCATAGAAGATGATCTCTTCTATTCCCTGTATGTTATTGCCTTTATTTTTATTTATTTTTACAAAGAATAATACAAGTTGAAGAACATTTACTTTTGGCTTTGCAAATAATGGTCTCTCTTTATTTTTGACTTTCGCTTGTATAAGTAAAGATTGTTATGAAAATGGCTTTCACACATAAAACATAGGGTTAAGCTCTATTGCTCTAAAATTGCTTGTTCTCTGCCAAAATTATTTGATCTTTGATGAAACTTAACTTTAGAAAGGAACCTTTCCTCTACATCAGTCAAGAAAAGTATCAATAACAAAGCAAAGTCTCCCTACCATGATCATAAGGTTATAACTAGTTGACATTACCAATACTGCATATCAAAATAGGATAATGGCTCAAGATTGTATTGATCAAAAGACAGGGGGTCTCATTAAGAGCCAACTTGTTCACTTAAGTCATAATCAAGTGAAGGGCATTGTAAATTGTTGTCACCAAACCAAGACATTGTCCTTTATGGGTTAAAAGATGAATTTTTGAAGAAAAATAATTATTTCGAAAATAAAAAGGCAATAAGTATATAAATCTGAGCTTATCTTAAAAAATTGTATTCTGACCTAGGTGGCATACTGAAGCATTGTTGGTTAAAAGGTAACCCTATCGAGGCTATGAATGCCTACTGGTAGAAGAGGCTCTACCTATGACAACTGAGTATACCAAAAACTGATCTGAAAATAGCCTCCCTGTTTTTATCTCTAGAACCAAGTAGTGACTGATGCACACAAAGTGACTTTCTTACGTGAAGAGGATAATCAAAAGAATGATAGTTAAGTGGATGTTGTCTAATTATTCAAAGAGAAGTATTACTTACCTTATATATTATATAATTTTTATTTTCTAAACCATATTTATTTTGGAAGTTTTTAGAAATTTCAAAAAACTCTCAGAGATAATTGGCTCTTCCAAGTGAATTGCCAATTGTTGTGCTATTCAACAAACCCCCATTTGTTAATAGTAGTAGTCAATATTACATTAATAAATGGGGACCGTTTAAAAAATCCTTCCAAAAATAAGTTTAGCATTTAGGCATTTTCCTTATTAAATTTTGGAATAAAAAGGATCTCAATCAAACACCTTTTCAAAAAACTAGTAAATGCCTCCCTTTCCCGCATATCGCACAATCGAGTGTGATTGAAATCCTTGCTAATCCACCAATACTAGTGAAAAGTGATCAAAAGGGGAATCCACACTAAACACTTTGAAACTATTACATTTCTTATATAAACTAAGTCCTAAGGAATTTCTGATTAAAACTAAAGTCTGCATCACATATCGCTATTTTTAGAAGGCACACCTAAATGAGTTACCTTAAAATGTGCGAGATGTGAAATTGCATGACATCATCTCCCTTATCGCATCACATTTCTGACATTAAAAAGAACACCACAAACTTACCATCCGGTGAGATTTCGAAGTGTGATTAAGACCCGGACCCACTCCTGAGATACGTCACAAACGAGTATTTAGGTTCGCTTCTTAATAAAAAGGGCTTTACACAAGAAAAATTGACAAACAAGCTATGTTTTGGAAATGATAGTAAGCGGCTTGCATTTTGCATCTCGCATAAACAAAAAAAATGACAAGGAAAGCGTACAAACATAATGCGATAATGCGATTTGCGATATAGCACCATGTTAGGTTCCTATACCAATAGGAGTCATAATTTTTGAATGGCTGAGATTAAACCTGTAATATGTACATACCTTTGCTTTTTGCAAATGTTTTCCATATTCAAAGAATTAAAAAATGTAAATATGGTATGTCTTGAAAGAAAAATCAAAGGAAAAAAAGAATAAAAAAGGTCAAACAAGATGAAAAATATGAACCCAAAGAAAAGAAAAGACCATGAAAGTGTGCAAGTCAAAATGCCACTACTATTTACTTTTTGTCCAAAATAAGTTATTGTGTGTACCTTGTAATCTTGGCCACAATCCATGATAGTCAAAATGTTTAAACTTGGCTATTTCATGTTTCAATTTCAGGTTGATAGATAGAGAATAAAATTTGACCAAACTATTTAATCTTGGCAGATAAGTAGATTAGGTAGAGTAAATAAAAGGAGCTCAACTATTTAATCTGAGCCCTTGGATGTAATAAGGTTAGATTTAGTTAGTTTACTATTGTAAAGGAAAATTAAAATGTTTGATAATGGTTTTCTAGCTCAAATGCACCCTAATAAAGAGAAGTAAAAATACAAGGATGAGTAGATGGGTAAGTAGAAGAAAGGTTGCAGAATTTTGATGATTGATTAGACAAAAGCATGTGTATCATATTTTTCATCATAAAAGTCACATATGTGAATAGGTACTCAAGCATGCAGATGGATATCAAAGTCAATTAATTAACTCCCTTCATTCATTTTTCCCTTTTTACTTAACTAATTTCCCAAAATAAATATCTAAGTTCTTAAAAACCCTAAGTCAAACATGCTTAGAGCATTTCTATGACTTTTGGAGGGACCGAACCCTTGGCTCAATGACTTGTAGGGAATAAGTACTAAAATCCCATCATAAACAGTTACCCCCCTTTAGTTCATTCATTTTCCCTAAAGAAATCCCTTTTCCTAAGGTTAAAACTCTATTTTTCCTAAGGAAAAGCAATCACCCCCATGATACCCCTTTTTTATGAAAAACCCCCAAAAATACACTTAACCTAAGTTATAATGCTTCTATGTAAAAATAAAATGAATTACAAAAATACATTATACTTAGTGCAAATTCATTCTCATTTATCTCCCACAAATTTCATATTAACTTTTAATATTATTTATATGTTAATTCCTGAAAAATAAACTGTTTCCATATATATTTATTAAACCCCTTTAATATTAATATCCCTACCCCGAAGTTTGAAATATAAACTTTATATTATCCAAACCCCGACAAATGACATAATTAATCGATCTGCGATTAATTAAACTCAAAACATCCACCAATCATATCCCACCCGATACCTTAATCCCCTCCTTAACCCCTCATTAAGCTAAAATTGCCACGCTTAATGGCCCGCCGGGTCCCCCATTACCTTCCATGCAAATCCCGAGCATGACCACCGCAAGATCTCCCCCATCTCCATCTAATAGCGCATGTTGATTTCAGAAGGGCCTAAAAACCAAACGTTACCTGCTCGAAATGGGTTATTTTCCCTTGGGCCCCCGAGGCGACATGGCACTCGATGAATTGAATCGGGCAGCCTCCCCCCAATACCGCCAAGTGCCCAAAGGCTGTGCGAAGTAAACCACTTACCGCCAGCCTACTACCCACCAAAACAATCACTATTCACCCCACTATATGACAAACAACCACTATTCACCAATACCCATCAAATTGATTTTTCGCGCATAAATCCAAAAAATCCTGAAATCATTGTTTTGATCATTTTTCTAACTATAATCTCCCATGCACGCGCCTATGAATGTCCAAGCTGTCAACCCACATACACTTGCACTCTGAAGACACCAAAAGCTCCCAGATTGCCTTCCACCCTGATTGAGGCCTCTTCAACTGTTCAAAATTGCCAGTTAAACGGTTCAGACCCAATTTTCTTCAACTCCAGGTACTTAAGCTAGAATCCATTGAAAGCCTTATCAATTTCCAAACCATTCGTTAAGTCTTCTTAAATTGAAATTAAAGAAGAACTTTAGTAACATAAAGTCCACTTGGGATTGACCCACCATTACCTTAAAGACTGAAAATTTACTATCCCCATTCTTAAATCCACAAGAACTAAGAATGGTTGCCCCATTTGCCATGGATTTCAGACCAATTACCACTCCTCACCTACACCTGGACTACCTTCCCCTTGCTGATAAAGATTTCCAAATCAAGGACACCTTTGTCCATGAATCCCCACTCAAATTATACTACCCATGTAGAGACCAGTGCCTAAACCATGTTGATAAAATAGGTATTTGGGAGTCTAATTTGCCCAAGTATCAATTTCCTGAGGTACACATCTTTCTAGAGAATGTCCATTATTACCATGCAAACTACATTCCCAGTCAAGAGCAGTGATGTCCCCAGACCAGATTGTACTTTTCACCATCATTACTGAATCAATAAATGAAATGCTCCAACTTCAACCAGGGAAAAACTTAACCCCTATTTCAATTGGAGAGCTACTAGACAGATTCCCCAAGCTAGCCACTGCAAAGCTTGCTGAAATGTTCAAAATTTTTATTGTAGAAGAAAAACACATCCCAGACTATCCTACCCCATATGTATATACCATATTTTCTCAATTTGGCCAAGACATTGTAGCAATGATATCTAGTATCTAAGGCTATACTACTAGTGAATACATAGATGAAATCATCTTAGCCTTCATGTCCATTTTCACTCCAGGATAGCCCCCTGCTATCATCTATGATCATGCCAAGTACATTGATGATAGGATGCATGAAAAATTTCTTAGAATGAGTAATGAAAGAGTATTCAAGTATTCTTCAGTTTTATAGCATATGTTTCTATATTACTAAGTTGACAAGTTCCCCTTCTCTCTCCAAAAGCTTGATACCAAAGTTCATCCTAGGTCAGTGATTTTTTGGACTCCTTTGATCCACAAATATGACTCACGATATCGATACATAGACTTCATAGATATCTTTGTACATCCAATATTCACCATGCTGCTAGGAAGTCCTCCTCCAAGAATCCATTCAGATATTAGGATGATCCTACAACTTTGAAAACAACAAAAAGTGGGAGATTGGTACTTGTACCAAAAGCACACAAAAATTAGGATCTATGGCTGTGAATTGGCCCCATATAAACTACCCAGGTACCTCCCAATGAGGTTATTTGCTTTGGAGTACTACAGGAAGATAATCAAATCATATGAGGTGCATTTTTTTAAAGCCAAAAAGAAGGCCCATCTCAGAATCAAAGATCAACTAGGCCCCTTTGTGTGTAATAGCAGAGAAGCTGGAAAAGAAGCAGAACAAATCCTCCAGAGAATTAAACTAAAACAAAGTTTCATGTGGAGATATGATCCCTTTGACTTCATCTGCAACAGAAGATATAAAAATAAGATGGATCCCTACATTCACCACCGAATCCCTGAGATATAGAAATATGCAAATCAATTGGAATGGGTGGAGAATACTTTAGTGGACAGGGATAGCACTGAAGTTGCAGTTGAAAATTCTCTAATTGATTTAGAGAGAAGGCTTGATGAGGGTTCTTTCCTGTAGGTTCCAGGAGAATCTCAAGCCCAAGGATAATCTTAAATCCAAGAAGAATCACAAGAACAAACTGAATCACATATAGAAGAAGAATCTCAGGTGCAAGAAGAGTCAGAATAGCCAGGTCTATCAAAGGAATTGACTCAAATAGGTATACTAGAGGCCATCATGAGTACTCCCCCTACCTTGCAAACTCCTCTAAATGTTGAGAAAAGCCTCAAAAGAAATAGGGAGGAGGCCACTACCTCAGGCAGAGCAAGCACACAGACATATGCCGAGACCAGCCTGGTTAAAAAGAAAAGATTAAATCATGTCTCTGAATAGGAATTCACAGAAGAAATAGCTGGGGCCACTAGCACAGAAAGAGAAGGAATCAGGTATGTCACTCCCTTTAGGGGCACTCTAGAACCTTCCACATCTCACACTCAGATGTTGGAAAGGCAGCAGAGTGTTGAAGTGTCCTCGTTTAGGATTCCAGCTGACCGGGACTAAGAGATCAGAGAAAGGTACAAGGATATAAAGGCTAGGAATGAGATGCTAAAAGCCCAGACTTATGCACAGTACCTAAAGATGGCACCTACAAACTAGACAAGGCTTATGTCAGCCTATGATGTTAAAGAGGGAAAAATGAAAATGAAATTTAGGAAGCCTACTACTCAGCAACCAAGAACAACAACAGACTTCAAAAGGATAGATTTCAAAGTACTGGCAAAGGAGATACATCCTATTGACTAGATTGAGTTGCACAAGCAGATAAGGGAGATGATCTACTCCACGTTGATAGGGAAAGCCATTGCAGCTCACCAATTGCAAAATTTCCTAAATAACATATAAGCTCAGTTCCAATTGTAGAAGGTCTCTTCACAGGAAAAACACACTAGAATCAAGTCCTTAGAGGACTTAATCATTGAGTTGGAACACGATCCCAAATATGTAAAGGCCACCAAAAGACTAATAAAGAAGAAAAATTATGACATAGCTGCTTTGAAGAAGCAACTCAAGATTCCACCATTGCATCATCCACAAACAACAGAAGTCAAAGAGACACAAGAAGGACAAGAAGAGCTTATGGACTTGGTCCTAAAGCTAAATGACCAGTTGAAAGAAATAGAGAAAGAATTGGACACATTGATTCAGTCCAAACAAAGTGAATTGGCCACCACTTCTACGACTTCCATTCCCATAGTAACAACTACAGTTCCCTCAACATTGGCAGCATCATTGACACCAACAGCTCCTCCTACCACAGCACTGCGAGCCACAATTGAGTCTACAACAGCAGGTACTTCAACAGAAAAGATAGTAGAGCTAGTGAAAGCCATGGAGGAAATGTCCATCTAGGCAACAGAACTTAAAAGGCTTAAGGAGAAAGTGGCAAGGATAGAAACTAACTGTAAGCTTGCCCAAATATAACAGAGAGAAGAAACATAGAAAGCCCTAAGGATGGGTGAGAAGATCAAAGTACTCGAGAAAGATTTGACTGTGTAAAATCGACTAGGACAAACCAAGGAGATGCTCTGGGCCAATATCATTGACTCTGTCCATGATATTTGGCCATCAATTCAAGTAATATTTGAGCAAACAAAACTGGTGAAAGTGGCCACTGAGGCTATTAAGAAAGTAAGGGAAGATTTAGGAGACAAGCCTGAGGAAGCTAATCGACTCATCCACTTCTTGAACAACAAGAACAAACATGAGTTTAATGAGCTTGGTGTAGAGGATAGAACGGAAGCTATCATAGAAGTCAAAAAGGTTCTTGCCAAAAGAAACCTAATGGTTAACCTAGAGGAAAAATGCCATAACATGCAGGCGGGTATTGATAGGTTCATGGCCAAGTTTCAAATTTTGAGGGATAAAGGCCTTCCTAGTCCTATGGTCATCCATGATAAAGTTATGACCCAATTGGACTACACTAATAGATTAAGGAAGTTTTCCAAGGAACAAGCAAGCACTTCAGGGATCAAAGCATTGCCAATAGGGAAAGTATTATATGATACTTTAGAGAATCTGTTTTTTCTAGAGCATGAGGTGAAACATCTGTTTGTCACCAAGCGTAATTTTTCCAAATACATAGAGGTAGATGAAATATATAGAAGAATTCTCAAAGTAAAGTTACCTGAGGATGAATGGTGGGAAAAAATGACAGATTTACTATAAGTTACCACACTAAATCTGAAGGCAACCAGACGAAACAGGTGAACAGGGTCAAAGAGTAATAGGTTGAAGAGTATTAGTAAAAGACTAAAGATAAAGATGATTCCAGCGTACAAATATCATCCAGCTTAAAGGGCTCAAAACTCAACTGCAATAGCCAGCACTACCACAATAAAAGTGATAGCATGATGCAGTTTTCGGTATGTCTCTATCTTCATGCTTGAAGATATTTTTATTTCCTTAATTAAATCTCAAACTGTTATGAGATATTTTGTAATATTTTTTGTATAAATACTTCACATTTCGAAGTATTTAGGGTGGATTCAAAGACATTTCTGTAGAATTTTCTTTTAAATCAAAGTCTTATTGTAAAAAAAAAAAAAAAACTGGATTGGCTTGCTGAATCATGGTATAGCTCAGAAATTTTACAGGATTCTTGTGTAAGGCAAAAATAAAATAAGTATTCTCTCATGTGTATTATTATTTTTCCTTATGTTTCTTAATAATCATATGTGTTTCTATGAAATCTGAATGTTAAACTAGGAATGATATCTCAGAATTTGCTTCAATGCATTCTATTTTGACTATTTACATTCTTAATGTTTTCTGCTAAACTATCTTAGCTAGGGAATTCTTAGCTGCTCCTTAGTTTTTCTAGTTTTTCTTGTGGTCTATGTAGCAAAGGATTCTTAATTGCTCTTTGTTGATGATCACCTTTTGTTCCTCATTTTGTTCTCAGTCTAAGGATTCTTATGTGACCTTTTGCCCTAGTTAGAATCATTCCATCCATCAGCGCTTTGAAGATTTTCCTTTTGCTTTGATAGTCTACCTTGTAAACACTCCCTTTAGTGATCTGATCCAGTTATGCTATCCTTTTATTGACTCCAGAACCCAATGGCTTGAAGGAGCTAGCTCTACCCATCTGTTCCTAGAATTCCACCACCCAACCAAAATCAAAACCTTATGAACACGAAAAACTAGCCTAAAATCCCACCCAAACAAAGTTAAATCATAAAGTGAGAGCCCTCTCTGGACTTAGGTTGACTAGAACCTGAGTCTAAAAGATTAGGTTTGTGGTTACCTCGGATTATTCCTTCTTTTGAAAACTTCTAGGGAAAAATTTTGAGTGATAACACACCGCACTCGCAAAATCAGAATTTTCGAAATCTAAAGACTTGCCACCCTAAAAGATTTATTCCTCACTTACGATGCAGACATTAATGAGCAATAAAGCTAAGAGATAACAAACCATTAGTGGGCATTTAATAAAGGCTAATGGCATTTATGTGTGAAAAGCCCTTCAATGTGATACAATATCTTCTCACTTGCATTCAAATAAAACTCCTTTCTTATCACCTTTTCAAGTTAACTATATTATTCCATCGTATGTTCATTCTTATCTCAGTATATCCGATAGCTACTGTTTTTCTACATTTTTAGGAAAAATCCATAGAATGAGTCTTTGAGAGCAATGGAAAAGAAGGACAAGGCAGTTGTGTCTAAGAAATAAGAAATGACTCCTTTATTCACATATACTATGTGCAGGGGAGAAGGAGGAAACTCTACGCGGGAAACCATGTATGATTTATTAGAAGAAGAGGAATCAAGAGCTCTGGAAACAAAGGTCACAGCTGATGGTAACATTTCCTCAAATGCCTCCATTTTTGAGATGGCATGCTCATTTCTGCATCGCATAGCCCCGCGACCAAAGATAATCCCTTATATAGATATGATTAAGTGGATAATTGATTAGGCCAATATCTCAGATAGATAATTTAAGAATAACAGCTGAGAGGTTATGGGATCTTTTTCGGAACACAACCTACGACTTATGTACAACCTACCAGAGCCGTAAATGCTTTATAACAAACAGTTCCTTGAGAAGTTTTCCAAAGAGAATGAGGACCCAACAGATGTCACACGAACCTGGTTAAGGAATGAGGGCAAGATCAAAAAGGACAAAATGGTTGTGTACTCTACTACATCTATTTCTCCCCCTCATATTTTTGTAGCAGCCATGCTATGTAGGATGTTTGGGAAGCTTGATAGCACTAAACTTTCCCTAGAATGGCTATCATTAATAGATGCAGCCGTAAATGCAACCATAATGAATTGGGCCCAAATTTTGTTTCATAATTTAGCAAAGGAAATAATGGATTATAGGAGGAAAAGGAGTATCTCTTCGAGGGTTTACCCTAACTTTTTTTATAAGTGCCTATGTGATGGATGCAATATGTTTTGGTTCAAAATTTCCTATCATGGGATGGAAGTGGACTATGAGTGATCCACTTCCCATTCATATGTATCATAAGGACATGTGGGAGTCTCAGTTTCACCCCGATTTTTACAAAATTTTTCATGGAGTCATGCTGCCTATCCTTAAATAGGTTTACAACCAAAATGCCCCTAGGTTTTTAAGGAAGCCAAAGTAGATATCCTCCCAGTGGCCAGATTGTTTGGGGAGGAAACATTTACATATATTAGAATATTTGGGAGCATTGCCTCACTGCATGTCCTCCCATACTATGTCCCTGACAAATTTATGGCTAGAGATAGCCTACCAAACAACGATTGAGGGTGGGCTAAGAAAAGGATTGAAGGAACAAAACAAGGCCATTTGGCCTACATTTCGATTGTATCATGGAGAATTTGCGTTTCATGATTTTGGGCATGCATGCAAAGAAGCAGAGATCATGAAATCTCTAAAATTACCTAAATTCCCAGGAAGGAAATATGACCCAAATGGCACTGCCAATACCTTCACTACCCTAGTGAAAGTGAAGGCATTTACTCATGAGAAAGATGCATTTGATGACATATTCCTACGGAAAGAAACATTCACAGATGTGAGGCACATGGTATCACTACTTTTTGATCGAAAAGAGCTTGAAGCCTTTCATGAATACAGAAAACAGAGATTGTTAAAGGTCCCATTGGACCAATTATAGATTGATCCAATAAGGGAGCCAACTCCCACCGTAAGCCTATAAGAGAGCTCCAGAGAATCTTCTAAAGATAATTCCAAAGTAGAGTCCCAAGAGAAGTCTACTAGGGAGTCAGAGGACTCAGAACAACAGTCACAAAATTAGTGAAGTGAAGGTAAGGAGTCAGAGAAGGATACAACCGGATCTATAGAAAATGTAGCTAAGCCAACCTCAGCTAAAAAACAGGCTAAAATTCACTCCACTTCCACCCAGTCAACAAAATCCCCGTGATCGATTTAGATAAAGAATGGGATAATTTAAATAAAAAGATCCATATAGAGGGACAATGACCTGAGCTACAGACTCCACAATACAAAGCCACTCAGAAAACTACAATAGAGAAAACTATAATTACTCAAGAGGTAGAGCACATTCCTACCACTCCTACCTCTGAAATTGTTTTCAAAATTGAGGAGATTCCTCCTTTAGATGTTTTCTATAGCCCAGGCCACAAATTTGTCATTAAAGGAAAATAAATAAGAGGAAGTTAGATGCTACAGTCGCTACTAATATCGATAATGAATGAATGGATATTGTCTAGAAAGATTCACCCAACGACCCATTTGAGAACCTTACTAGACTGTCGTAGTTTGTAGGATCCTATGCTAAAATGACTATTGATAAAGCAACAGAGGTACAAATGTTGCTCAGAGAAAAGGAAAATAAAATTCCGCTGTTGGAACAACAGTTATAGAAAGAAAAATCTAACCAACAAGCGGAATTGTAAATAGCCAAGCTCCAACAAGAATTCAAGCAGATGCAAATAAAACATCAAGCCAGCTTAGCAGAAAAGGAAGCACATATACAAGATATAAGAGATAAGTATAAGGACAGTCTAAAAATTGATCAATTTATAATTGAAGCACTCAGCCTTAACTCCCAGCTAATGCACCAAAAATAAATTCTATGCTAGAAGATATCGAAGTTGAGTTCTTATTGTGAGACTAGTGATAAGTTAATGAGTCAAGTCGTTGGCATGAGACTTGAACATGATGAAGTCTTGAAAAGAGTTTCTGACTTCATCACCTGAAAGAATTTAGAGGATGGGAGGAAGACTGATTTGCCTAAACTGGAGGAATCACATAAAGAAATTCTATTTATCTACTGGGATTCTTGGCTTACATAAGAAGAAAAGGAAACAACAGTCCCAATAGCAACAAGAAACAGTGTTATTGAAAACATCAATGAGAATTTACGCAGTGCCAACCTAGTGGCAGAGTTTGTACCAGGTTTTCTTCCAAATATCAAACAACTTGACTAACAGTTGAGGTAGGTAGCAGAGGAAAAAGAGGAAGAAATCAGGCAAATGACCAGGTTAAACTGGGAAGCATACCGGCAATATGTAGTTAAAGCTTACAACCAGTGGATGACCCTGCGATGCCTAACTATGTCCATGCTGAAAATGGTGCCAATACTGACCAATGCCATGTTCACTGGGCAGTTGAAATATGCAATGAACCGACCAAGACAACTCAAACTGATGACAAACATCTACGATCTTAAAGATCAAATGCAAAGGAGTTAGCCACCATGTTTTATTTCTAGTTTAGTTTTGTTTCGCATAATTTTAAGAAGGTCGTTTAAACCTCCTCAACTATTTTTGTAATAATCTATTCTTAGGATTTATAATTTAGTATTTAAACCCCTCTCATGCATTTAGAGAGGGGTCCAAAATTTTATTAGAAACAATCTTCAAAACATGCACTTCTGTCCCTTTGAGGAAGTTTTGGTGAAATGAATTGAACAAGATTTATTTTCATTTTATCCTGCATGTTCTACTGAAATTGCACTTTTGTACTCGTAGATGCTGTTGGAATTTTTTTTTAGGCTATGGTTAACAAACACCCTGATCAATGGGTGGCGCTACGTCCATGGAAATATCTAGGCTGGTCAACCTTGAAGGGAATCTAGGCCCATGGACCACTAGCAAGGCCTGACCCCAAGGGCTTCGGGGAGATTGGACCTTGTGAACTCTCGATGGCGAGGCACTGATTTTGACCAACTGAGCTAACCCTTGGCGCTCTAGATGGTGTTGGATTGATTGGAAGTAGGTCGATATTGTTGAAACACATGAGCATAACTTATTACAAATGGTACTTTTATCTTGTGATTTTGTTTTATTTATGTATTAAGAAATAAATTTTCTTCAAATTAATTATGTATGAAAGCTTGAATCTTAGTTATCATTATTACACTTTTGTATGGTGATGGTCTAAATTTTATGCTGAATACATGAATAATGTCTTATGTGATATATCTTTCACAATCATTTCGGCCAACTATTTATCTGAAACGATTATTGTTAAAATTATTTCACTTCTTATTGCAGTTTAATGATCTTTATTACCAATTTCTCTAGGACATTATTGTAGATCACATATTTCAATTTTATTCCCAGGTATAGTCATAGCTAGCTAGTGTTTAAATTAGGATATATGCATGTGATTAACAATTTATATTAGATTACTTTTAGATTAAACATTACTCTGAACTATCATATATCACCCCATCAGCACTATCATATTTTATAGTGGGAAACTTGTCCCATTATCCCCAGTCAGAGCCACTACACCAAATGAAAAAGGAACTACCAACCAAGGTCCGAACTGGGTAGTTTTCCCCCATGTTGTAAGCAACAATTTTTTAGGCTTCAAGAGAATCGAAGGATGAAGAGTTTCTTGCAAATGATAATTTTAGAGGCACACATGGGAATAATGTGTTTTCTTTAAGTGAGTGTTTCAAAGGAACTCATGGTGATGACGAATTGAATCCTCCAAGGGAGGATTTCAAAAGCACAGATGAAGATGGTGAATAATTTCATCTCATTGAGGATTTCAAAAGAGAAAATGTTGGTAGTGAAGAATTTCCTTTAGGTGAGGACAGTAACAAATATTTTCCAAGCAATGATGGTGATGAATTTCCTCACTATGCTCAGACTGATCATAGTGAGGATAATATTATTCCTAATGATGATGAAAATTCTTCTACAGAGGATAATGAAATGATGGAGACATTGCAAGAAAATATTGTATCTAGGAGTAGCAGTTGACCTTTTCATATCAATCCAAAATATTCCACTTATACAAGGATTAGGAGAAAATATCTACACAAGTAAAAGTTTTATCGGTGATCTGATTTCAATTGAATGTTGTCGAAAGGATTGCTTGAAACATATGGATTTCAAGTTTTCTTTACAGAAAAGGAATTGATATTTATCTATGAATAAAACCATGAAAAAATCATATTTAGTGGCTTGCATGCAATCTAGACTAGCAAGTTATGATTATCATATTGGGAATGTATTACTTAGTAGAAAAGCTTTCAATATGTTGCATTTAGTTCGTGATTTTCATTTGTCAAAAATCTAGGAAAGACTAGAAAAAGATCCCAAATTTTATTCAGAAGTACATTATAGATGAGAGGTTGGGCCATAAGAAAATATTCAAATGTCATGGATGAAAGAGTTCTTTTCAAATCATGGAGAGTATATGCCAAATAAAGACACAATACATATTCCAGATAATTTCTCAAGATGAGAAATCTACAACTTATACAAAGAATGTGCATAAGGTGTTGAAGGAGATGGTAATTTTATTACATATTGATATTTTACAACGATATGGAAAAACTAATTCAACAATGTTCTTATTCCTAAGAAGAGAGAATTGGGGTTTGCAGTACATGTGCTTCTCTTAAATAAAAGAGGGGTAAATATCGAGGGGTAGAAAAAGGTATGCATTCATAACATTATTTTTAAAAATTGGATAGTTATTAACTATGAAAATATATTTATTAATAGGCTTCTTTTATTTTATGTACATATTCCATTATCAAAGCACTTCAAGATCATCACAATAAACAAACAAGTGAAAGGAAAAAATTGTATAAGCATCGAAATAAGTGTTATGATAACCCAAATATTTATTTATGGTGTGGACCAAAAGAAAACATTTCTGCTACATTTTTTCTGCACACCAAAAAATTTACAGGAGGAAAATTTATATAGTTCCACATGGTTGGTTTTATGTTGTTTATTGGGAAAATGCTACCAAGGGTTTACTTCACTGCTCCAAATATTGATAAGATGAAAATACGACCACAACTATAATCCATGATGTGGTTTCTCATTGGTATGATATTCTTATTTAATTTTTGTATATGCAATTAGACAACACAAACTGTGAAAACAAAAATCAAGGTTTTCTTGGATATGTAAACATGTTTGTTGAATTGAGAGTTTTTAAAAATGTAAAGGTTGGTTTCCTTCTTGTTCAACACACTCACAATCATATTGATCAAATTTTTAGTTGTTTTTCAGTAACATTGAGGAGAAAGGATGTTGGGAGCCTTCCATCATTAATTGAATGTATTAAGAAATCATAGATTCTAGAGCCTGTTTTTCATGTGTTGGAAGAAACTATTGACATGAAAAACTTTATTTTGGGATCACAAGGTGAGGAGAAATGCATTGAACAACTTAATGAAATTAGCTTCTAGCATTAATTTTGTATCAAAAAAATTAATGGGAAAACACTTATACGAGGCAAGAAGTATTCAACCGATGCATAATGGGGTCATCATCAGGTTTATAAATTTTGAAGTTCATCTCAGATCATCCAATATATGCATCAAAGATATTGTTATTACAATCATTTGCTGAAATCCATATTTCACAAAGGCATAAGAGAGATATAAATTATTCTAAATATCTGGAAGAAATTAAAAGATGTATTAGACATACACATGAGTACTTTGATGTTTCTGATTCATTTTGGTGGGAATATTTTTTTCATAGTCAAAGCGATATTATTTCAAGATCAGGAAATGAAGATACACTTTTGAAGGCTCCATTTATTTGGCTACAAAATATGCCAAATGAACATGAGGAAAGACACATTATTGAACAAGAACGATATGAGGGTATTATTAATTCTCTACGGGTAAACGAAAGAGAAATATATATTGGTTCTATAAGATCATGTGCACAACATGAAGCCATGTAAGACCTTTACAGGGGTTTTGTGCAAGATGTTAAGGATGGTTGCATCTTAGCAATGTTAGTAGATGGAGATCCAATTAGCTATCTATTCTTGGTTTCCAAGGTTATAAAGGTCATTAAATAAAATGAAGATATTACAACTATTGAAGTACATTTGTATGCCACAAATACCTACACATTCAATGGTGTGTAGAATCCAGAGATGGTAGTTGTTAAACAAATTGGAAGAAAGAGAAAAAGAAAGGGTACAAATATAAATCGTCGCTACACAGACCTATTAAAATTAGAGGATGTTGGCATACTTGTTTATGAATTCAATTTAATAAAGAGAGGAAACCTTCACTTCAGGACCATAGAGATTTTGAAGAAGTTGCTACTAGAAGAAACATTTTTGAGATGGGAGTCTATTGAACCTAGTCACAGATCTAGAAGACTTTTGAAACTTGAAATGGTGGGAATTCATGTTGACTCAGTTGGGGCACTAGTTGATGAAAGAGAAGAATATGGTTCGTCTTAATATGCATCTAGTCATTCATCTAAATATGTAGATTCTTATGGTGTGCGAGAACCTATGAGTGATTTTGTAAAAATGTCTAAGACATTTTATGTAAATAATGTCTGCATGGTTACTTGAAATAAATATTTTGACTTCTGTATGATCTTACATGAATTTATGAGTCATTTTTATGTTTGTTGGATTATATGTTTTAATAATGAAGAATTCATCTCTTTAGAATATCCACAATGCAATCATGGGGGCCTCCCTAGGGGAAAAATATCAGACCACGTGGGTTCATATTGGGGGATACATATTGAGGAAAAAATGACATAATATATTGGGGGATATATAGGGGGTAAAGGGTTTTTATATTGGAAAATATAAAAAATGTAGCTCAAAGTTAATGAAAAGATATAAAAGAGTATAAAAAATGTTAATGAAAAAATGGATAACTACAATATCTAGTGAAAGTGGTTTTTTTTTTTTTTAATTGGGAAGTTGTATTGGGTTCATTGGTAGGGGGTTAAAAAATGTGATTTTTAGTGGGATTTTCCAATATGTAGTCAAATTAAGGGTATTGTTTAATATGCCACAAATGCAAGTCATATGTTTGAGGTTCAGTGAATAAACCCCCCTTGAATTCAATAATGAATTACAAAAATAATTTATGTTATATTCAGTCTACCAAAGTTGATATTCTGATTAAAAGTAAAGAAATATTAGAAATTAATGTTGAAATTTTAAATTATATAGTGATATTTCCATGATATTAGTTATTGTTATCATTTGATATAAGATAGTTTTAAAAATCTTGAAAATTTAATGCCTCATTAAAAGGGGATACTTAGTTTTGATGATTGATTTTTAGGTTTTTCTTTGCAATAGGATAAGTTGTCTTAGGCTAAGATTTGAAAAGAGCTATACTTTTAGCATTTAAAATAAAAAATACTCTTGGAGTAGTGAATCTTTCATTTACTTGTTCATTTTTAAAAATTGTTTTAGTCATATAATTTGTCCATAATTTCATGGTTGAAATATGTTAAAAACTTAAGGTTTTTAATTCCATGATTGCAAAATTTTTCAAAACCTTAAGGTTTTTCTAAGTTATGGTGTTTTATCTTTAATGTTATGGTTGAAAACAATTACAATTTTAAGGTTTTTTAGAGTAAAGATATTTTATCTTTAACAACATGGATGAGAATTGTTGGAATTATAAAGCTTGGAGACAATGATATTTGATCTTTAACATCATGTCTAAGAACTATTGGAATTTTATGGTTTTTGAAAGTTCTGATATTTTATCTTTAATTCCATTGCCAAAAAGTGTCAAAATTGTAACCCGGTTTTTTATTTTGTTCTAGTGTCAACACTTATTGTTTTTAGTGTGTTCTTTTCATCAGTTTTGCAAAAAAAAAAAAAAATAGTTTCTTCCATTTAAAAAAAAAAATTGAAAAATTGCCCTAAAAAAAAAAATGTTCTCGCATACACAATTTTCATTTTCCTGTTGTTTTTTCATGTTTTTTGGGGGTTTTTGGGCTAGAGTTCTTTTTTTGAGGTAATAGTTCTCATCTGATCGATAACTTTTCTACTTGAGACCCTAGGGTCTTGTTGAGGGCGATGAACCTACCAACATTTAGGGGGTCTTCCCATTATGAAGTCCCAATTATACCTCACACTATTTGGTATAGGAGCCCCATCAAGAATACGGCCCGGTTGCTGAAGCAATGGGTTTTAATGATGTTTCATGGTTGCATAATGCATATAGTGGTGTGGTCGCGACTTTGGTGAGCAAGCGTATGACTATGTAGAGGGTCAATGCAATGTATGAAAGGTTCTAACAAATGAGGGGAAAATTAGGGAGCCCCTTAGAAGCCTGTAATAGTATGCATCTTGAAAGTAACACACGAGCATAAAGACATCATGAGTTAGCCTACGAAATAGTTCACACGTTACCCATGACAAAAATAAACAAAAACATGCATTCAGAAGATTCATACTAATGCAATCGAAATAGTTCATAAGTCTTTGGGTAAGTGAAATAACATATATTCCAAACATAACAAGAATATTCCCATTCTATTCACAATATATGCATGAAAACATATCAGTTCTGAGATTTTATCAAAGTGAAAGTTCCAAGCATACATATACCATTGATGAACAATTAGCCCCAATAATGGAACATGAAGTCCACACCTACTCCTCCAAAGAAATATACTCCCTCTATGCTACAAAGAAGCCAAGGCTCTCAAAAAACTCCCAAGCTCCTGATTTTAAGCTAAAAGCCTAGGTCATATGTTTATGCCAAGATTTGTATTGCATGATGAATTCCACAACTATGAGATGCGATTAGGCTGAAATTAGACTCTAGCCTCCATGGAATTTGGGTACACTAATTTGGAACCAATCTCTATTTCCTTCTTTAGAAGGAGCATTATAGTATTGATTTGGATAGGGCCACCAATGTACTTCTATATGTTCTGCTTCTTTACTTCAAGATCTTCCTTCGTAGAGGTTTGTCTAAATTAGTCCAAGTATTCTTCAACCTCCTGCTTGACCTAATTCCTGCTTTTGGCTTCAATGAGTGAGCCAACTGATGGGATCTCATGTGATCTCACCATGAAATCTGCGTTTTTGTACAATCATGCTTATGAGGCATGAATATTGGCGATGAATGAGGCAAGTTTTTTGTTTCTCTAAATGATCATTTGCCCTTTCACTTTCTCCAACTCTACCTATTTCCTTGTTTTCTTCTCCAATTCGGGAAGTGCCACTTTGTATCGCATTGATCATTCGTGCATGATAGTGATGGTTCTATGGATATCCTTAAGAGCTCTAGCAATATTCTTACACTTTTGTTGCATGTCATGAAAGTGGAAAATTTCCTTACACATGGTGACAAGTTCTTCATACAAGCTCCACATAGTTTCTCCCAATCTGGATACTTCACCAACTATGGTTCCCTTAATTTCTCCCAGATAAAATTGTGTGGGAGATGCGTTCTGAACCTCTTCTCGAATATGCTCAACTTCTTGACTTGCATCCTCTAAGTTATTTAGCAACTATTTATTATTGACCATTACATTGTCCATGCTTGACTTTGTAGCACCTACAAAGGCAAAGTTAGATGTGGAAATGGAACTTGGTTTTCTTTTGGCATCTATCTTAATCACCATTTCTCTGATAAATGTAAGACATGCAAGGTTGTCTAGTAAATGTTTCTTACTTGCATGTATAATATTTTTCTAAAGCTCATTGTAATTTAAATTGTACATGTCAATGACCAAACCATCATCAATATGAACAATTTCCTCTTCCTCACTTGGACCTTTCTCTACTACTGGAAGATGGACCTCCATGCCTTGGATCTTGATCAAGTCCTCAATCTCTTGAGGGAGCTCCTTGTCCTACATCTATTTTCTCTCCTCCTCTAGCTGTCGATTCTGCTCTTTTGATTCAAATTTTCTTCATGTTGATTCTTCTTCTTCTACTCTTTATCGTTCTTCTTCTTCCTACTTCTTCCTCCAATCTCTTCTACTCTTGTTTTTCCCTCTTATTTTGTTCTTCTTCCTTCATTATATGTTTCCTCTTCTTCATTGCTACTATGGATGCTTTCAGAATGACTGGATCCACTTTCATCTTGCAGATTTTCTCTCCCCCTTGGTTATATTCAAGCTTCCTCTTACCCTTTTCATGCACTTGGTTGCACCCTTCCACTAATACTACCTCTCAAGTGAATTCTTTCTAAGGAGTAACCTGTGATGTTCCAGTGAAGCTGAGTGGTTCACGGGACATGGATGCATTTAAACAATTCTTCCATGCTCCCTCATGAGTTCTATGAAAGGTCCTACTTGGCCACTAATAATGAATCCTCACACAGTGGCCTTTGCAAAAAAACTTTGGAACATGTGGATTAAATTCCAAAATCCAAAATGCAAATTTCTCTATTGCCTTGCCTTCAATGTCTGCAACTTTTAGATTCTTGATTTCCTATAAACATAGTTACCGATCAAATGGGAACTATTGCTTGAAGACGGGTACTCGAGCCCAAAAATCCCAAAAAAACATGAAAAAACAACCCAAAAATAAAAAGTGTTGATTTTGCATCACCATTTTTTTTTCAGAGTAAATTTTCAATATTTTTTAAAAATAATAGTAAAAAACAATAAGAGCCATTTTGTTTGGTGCGAAAAACACCTTGAAATCGAAAAGTGTTGATGCCGAAATAACATCATTTTTTTCAGGGTACATTTTCAACATTTTTTAATAAAGACGTTAAAAATAAAATAACGTGACTCTGAAAAACTTTAAATTTCCAATGATTTTCAGGCATGACATTAATGATAAAATATCACGTCTTTGAAAATACTTAAAATTCTAACGATTTTTAAGCATGAAATTAAATTTAAAATATCACTTCTTTTAAAAACCTTAAAATTCCAACAATTTTCAAGCATGGTGCTAAGAAAAAATATCTATAAATGTTTTCAACCATAACATTAAAGATAAAATATCACGACTTGGAAAAACATTGAAATATTGACAATTTTTCAAACATGGAATTAAATCCAAAGATTATGACTGCAAAAGAATCTTAAATTTTCAAAATATTTCAAACATGACATTGTCGAAAAAAATTATGACTAAAAAAACTTAAAAAATGAACACGTGAATGAAAAAGTTATTATATCAAGTGTATTTTTTTTAAAAGCTAAATATATACCGATTTTGAAATTTTTGATATATTGAAAAAAAAATTAAAAATCAACTATCAAATTGCACATAATGGGATTGGGTTGCTAGAAAAGCATTGACACAGACCCTACAATATATATATATATATATATATATATATATATAATATATATATAAGAAAACAAAAATTCAAATATTGAAAAAAATAAAAATAAAAAATAATAACAAGTAATAAAACATGACCAAAAAAATCAAATATAAAAAATATATTGTAGTGGCATAAAAAAACTATAAAATGTGAAAACAAATTAATCATACTATGTAAAATTTAAAAAGGATGAGTAAAATAAAATAAAAACTATAAAAAAATTACAAAAAAAAATATAGCATTAAAAAAAAAAAAAAACATAAAAGTAAAAAAAAAAAAATCCCAAGCCACGCCGAGGCCCAACCGGCCAGGGGTGACAAGGGGATAATACATGAAAAAAAAAAACAAAAAACATATATACAAAAAAAAAACCATAAAAATGTAAAAAAAAAAAAAAAAAAAAAAAAAAATCAAAATTAACTTGTAAAAATGAAAAATTTAAATAAAAGATAAGTAAAGAATAAGCAAAAAAAATATTATCTATATATATATATATATATATATATATATATATATATATAATATATATATATATATATATAATAAAAATAAATAAATAAATAAAACCATTTTTTAAGTTAAAAATAAAGAATAAAAAAATCATTTAAAAAAAAAGTTAATAGTTACCCAAAAAAAAATTAGAAAAAGAGAAAAAAAATTCAAAACAATTAAAAATAAATAAAATTTAGAAAAAATATATATTTAAATTTAAAAAATAAATAAAAACATTATATTATAAAATTTAAATTGTAAAAAAATGTTAAAATTAAAGTTAAAATTAAAAACAATATATATTTAAATTTATAAGTAAAAATTAAATACTAAACTATAAGAATTAAAAATCAATATTTTAAAAAGAAAAATAAATAAAGAAATCAAAGCAAACAAAAACAAAAAAAACTTAAATTAAAATTAAAAAATAAAAATAAAAAAACAATTAAACAAAGAACAATTAAAAAAAATAAAATAAAACAATTAAAAATAAAAATAAAAATAAAACAATTAAAGAAATAAAATAAAACAATAAAAAAGAACAATTAAAAACATAAAATAAAACAATTAAACAATTAAAAGAATTTAAAAATAAAACAATAAAACAGTGTAAGAAAAACAAAAAAAATAAAACAATTAAAAAAAACAATGAACCTCCACTCGCCATCCCCATCCCTCCCCCCCCTCCACTCACCACCCTCAACCCTCCCGATCCCCTCCCTACCAACCCCCCCCCTCGTCGCCCTCCCTACCTCCCCCCCACGAAACACCCCCCGCTTCCTACCCCCTTCCTCTCCCTCCTCCTCCTCCTCTCCCCACCCTTGGCCCTCTCGTCTCCCTCCCTACCCCACACCGACGATCCATCCCCTACCCACTCGGTCACAGCACTTGCGGCCTCTTCACCACTGGCTAGGGTCTAGGTGGGGAGGGGAGGGGCTGCACATCGCCCTCCCCTCCCCACTCGAGCCCCCAGCCGGTGGCCAAGAGGCTGATTCTAGGAATCGGTCTGTGGCCTCTTGGTCGTTGGCTAGGGACCTGGGTTGGGGGGGAGGGGCGGGGGAAGAGGAGAGGGGAGGGGGGGTGGGGTGGTGGTAGGAGGGAAAAGGAGACAGGGGAGCGAGGAGGGGGTGGGGGGAGGGTGCATGGGATAGTGGAGGGTTCGAGGGTTGAGAGGGGAAGTGTCACGCCCCCAATCTTTTTTTTTCTTATTGGGCGGAGCGCGGCACCACCGAACGCCCACTCTTGACCGAATGCACGTTTATGGACTACGCCTTAACCATAAAACACTTAACTTTATTTCTTAAAGTGCATTAAACATTCATCAACAGTTATAACATTCACCAATATTCATAACCGAATCAACCACATAATAAACTGCAATAATAATCAAAATCACATCAACGTAATATGGGAGGGGCAACTCCCAAAGAGTTTGCCCAACCGTTCTATTATAAACTGTTTTCAATTTTTACAAACAGTGCGTCGGGCTTAACCACGGCCGCACTTAAACCAGATATCAGAAGTTACAATCGTGCGCCGGACTGATTCACGACCGCACTTAACCAAATACCAAGTGTTACAATTCGAGTGCCGGACCTGCTCACGGCCACCCTTAACCGGTTACAGAAAATGGGCCAACGCCCTTACAACATGCGCCCGTGCCTATGGTGGAACGTGCCCACCCGGTCACCGTTCCCCAACTCGGCCCGCGCCCTGAACGCACTACCCGCTACTCCCAAACCACCGTTGATACAAACTGCGCACAACCTGTTTCTTCGTGTACCCGAGCCGCAGCCAACTCGGCCTGCGCCCAACACTGAACTGCTGTGTCAACTCGCACCAATCGGCCTGCCGAATACCGTGTACTGCTCGCACTTGCCCACACTAACAGTTTGGTAAAGCTCACACCTTCTCTTGCTGCACAAGAGATGTGCGCATAACCTGTGCCTTTACCTTGTGCGAATGTAGGAGATCGAAGACTTCAAGACTTGCTTCCTCTTCTCATTCGAATGAGTCCTCTATTTATATCCAACTCATCCTTTCGTTTGAGGGGCGCTATCTCATAAGCCGACCCCAAGGAAATATGTTTTGAAGCCCCTTCTTGTTTTGTGGGCGGGTCGGCCCTTGCCCAAGGCAAGGCCGACCTCGCCCCCTTATAAACTTTTCGTAGCTCCATTGTATTTCCTCACGTTATAATCCATGGTGCCTTCGAACGCCGCCTTGCTGTCCTCTTCGTCCGCATGACTGTTCGCACTGCACCATGTTGTTGTCGTGCCTTGTCGCTGCATAGAGGAGCGCCTGCTCGGCCTCCCTCCGTTTGCCTACGTCCACATGCCCAACCGCTGCCCGTCCACGTTCAGCTCGCCCGTGTACTGTCCACGCCCGCTCGTCCATGTCCGCTCGCCCATGCTTGCGTTCACGCCCAGCTCGCACGTCCGTTCGCCCATGCCCGCTCGTCCGTGTTCGCTCGTCCATGCTGCGTTCAGCTCGCCCACGTCCAACTCGTCCGTGTCCGGGTGTGAGTCGCCCTTGGGTCGCCCGCCCGTTTGGTGCGGGTCGCCCTCGGGTCGACTCGCCGGTTCGCTCACCCGAGCCTTAACCGTTTTCGCCGGTCCGGGTAGCCTCGCCCGGGTGCAGTTCACCCGCGGTCCATCTCGCCCGCCTGCAGCTCTGTCTGCTCCCGTTTCTGCCTGCCCAGACCCGCAACCTGTTCATGTCGTGCACGGGTCGTGCGCCCGGGGCGCCCGCCCGTCGTGCACGGGTCGCCCACCCGGGTCGCCCGCCCGCACACCACATTTCCGTGTCTGTCTGCCCGCTGGGTGGGCGCGCCCTCGCCCAGCTCGTCGCCCGACTCGTCGTTCCACCCAACCGCAGTCTCGCTCACCCGCCCGCCGGGTCGCCGTGCACGGCTCGCCCGCCCGGCTCGCCCGCGGGTCAAGTCACCTTCGTGCAGAAATGTCGTGCACGCCCTGCCCGACTCGCTAGGGCGTTACACTCTCCTCCACCCGAAGACGTTGTCGTCCCGACAACACATCAACCACCGCCATGGCTGATATCTACTATGATGTAGGCTCCCTCATACAAGGTAACCATCAACCCATATAGAGTCTGCCTCCACCAAGTCTGCTCCATGTGCCCATGCACATAAACAAGTGTTCAACCTCATGTCAACATCTCACGGTCCCATGCCCAGATCTATGGGAACCCCCATTTTCTGCTGCACGTCCACATACCTGCTCAATCACCAAGTGAGGGCTCACTGCCTTGAGCAGCCAACAATGAGCCCATCTCCTCTCTGTTCACTTAAGAAGATAGGAAAGCCATGAAGCTCCCTCCCTGACTTTCATCCACCCAGGTATCAGAATGATACTGTGTCTTCAAGTATTTATGTACCGCCTCAACCTCTTCGCATGTACAACCAAGCTTGCCTAGCTTGTCTTTTGTTAGTTGAAAGTCGTATATGCCCATAGCATATCTGCAAAATTCTACTATCCCTGCAGGGTCTCTACCCTCATAGTTTTCATCAACTATTGGTTTCGAAGTAGCGCTCGGGCTTACTTCATCCATAATTTCTTCACGAGGACCCTTGGTAGGGTGTATCCCCAACAAGTGCTTCCAAGTTCGTGAGGGTCTTCCCTCACTTCCCTTGTTTCCCTTTCCGGCCTTTGCAATGAAGTCAACAAGTTTCTTTTCCTTCGTTGTTTGGACCACACTCCCAAGTCCTCTTAGTTCCGCATCCTCATGCCTTACGTTCGGGTCTTTGGGATATAGGGTCATAGAAGCCATCCTTGGTCTGTATCCCAAGCAACTTCTCCTATTCATTGGTACCATCAGATTCTTCCCTTCAGCTGTGATCAAGAGCAGATCCCGGGTCATCATTGGTATGGCTTGAGCAAGTCTCATAAAGTCCAACCCCAACACCATAGAATGATCGTCCATATCTACGACTCTCAAATCAAGCTTTCCGAACCATGCTCCGACTCTTACCGAAGTGTCTTTTAGCACACCGTCAACAGCTCTAATGGAGGAGTTAACCGCCTTGAAGGCACTGTACTCTCCTTCCATTTTTGCCTTTCTCCCAAAAGACCTTGCTACCTTCCGACTTACGAAGCTATGGGTGGCTCCCGTATCGACCAAGGCCGCAAGTTTCTTCCCTTTTACGGTTGTTTGCACAAAACTCAGTTTCAAGGAACCGTCTTCCTTTATCGGCTTTGTTTTGCGCCTTATTTCAGCGATTTGTTCCAAAAATTCAGTCTCAGAAGTGTCGTTGGACCCATGCTCCCTTTCGACATTTCTTTTAAGATATCTTACCTCTTTACTTGGCTCTTTTGACGAACCCGGTTCTGATCTAGCTTGAATTATTTCAAGTTTATCTTCCGCCGTGTTCTGTTCAACCGCACCAACCATGTGCTCATTAACCAAGTCCATAGAGCTAAACTTCCGGATATCTTCTGGATGTTCACGATAATGAGCCTCCAACCTGTCAACATAGTCGAGCTCCTCTTGTTCGATCACGACCCGTTCTTTATCAAGAAGTTTCCTTTTTATTTCTTCTTCAATTCGTTTGACCTCGGCCTCCAATTTGGAACCTTCTTCTCTTAGGCGAGCTTTTTCTGCAAAGAGCTCTTGAAGACCAGATTCACCTTGTCGAGTTTCTTCATCAATCTTATTGAGTTCTGCACTTGTTATGCCTTCGCATAAATTTCTGAGTTCACCGAGTCCCTTTCATAGCTCCGAGCAACCTTCTTGAATCTGCATATTCGTCGTTCGCATCGCGGCCCAGTCGGAACTCCTTTGCTTCATATATTCCAATACTTCATATCGGAGAGCTTTAACTGCGCTGTAGCTCTCATCCGTCATACTGGCTCTGTCGACCTTCTTCATTTCAATCACCTGTTTTAAAACAGGCAGATCCATCTTCAACCGAGACAACCTTGTCTAGGTTCCAAAACACTTCAACACCAGCTCGCTGACCGAGCTCTGATACCACCTG
This sequence comes from Pinus tabuliformis, assembly GCA_031772625.1. Classification (NCBI taxonomy): domain Eukaryota; kingdom Viridiplantae; phylum Streptophyta; class Pinopsida; order Pinales; family Pinaceae; genus Pinus; species Pinus tabuliformis. Next base: position 826,627,628 of record CM062808.1, read on the forward strand.
TCACGCCCCCAATCTTTTTTTTTCTTATTGGGCGGAGCGCGGCACCACCGAACGCCCACTCTTGACCGAATGCACGTTTATGGACTACGCCTTAACCATAAAACACTTAACTTTATTTCTTAAAGTGCATTAAACATTCATCAACAGTTATAACATTCACCAATATTCATAACCGATATCAACCACATAATAAAACTGCAATAATAATCACAATCACACCAATGTAATATGGGAGGGGCAACTCCCAAAGAGTTCGCCCAACCGTTTTATTATGAACTGTTTTCAATTTATACAAACAGTGCGCCGGGCTTAACCACGGCCGCACTTTAACCAAATATCAGAAGTTACAATCGTGCGCCGGACTGATTCACGGCCGCACTTAACCAAATACCAAGTGTTACAATTCGTGTGCCGGACTTGCTCACGGCCACCCTTAACCAGTTACAGAAAATGGGCCAACGCCCTTACAACATGCGCCCGTGCCTATGGCGGAACGTGCCCACCCGGTCACCGTTCCCCAACTCGGCCCGCGCCCTGAACGCACTACCCGCTACTCCCAAACCACCGTCGATACAAACTGCGCACAACCTGTTTCACCGTGTGCCCGAGCCGCAGCCAACTCGGCCTGCGCCCAACACCGAACTGCCGTGTCAACTCGCACCAACCGGCCTGCCGAATACTGTGTACTGCTCGCACTGCCCACACTAACACTTCGGTAAAGCTCGCACCTTCTCTTGCTACGCAAGAGATGTGCGCATAACCTGTGCCTTTACCTTGTGCGAATGTAGGAGATCGAAGACTTCAAGACTTGCTTGCCTCTTCTCATTCGAATGAGTCCTCTATTTATATCCAACTCATCCCTTCGTTTGAGGGGCGCTATCTCATAAGCCGACCCCAAGGAAATATGTTTTGAAGCCCCTTCTTGTTTTGTGGGCGGGTCGGCCCTTGCCCAAGGCAAGGCCGACCTCGCCCCCTTATAAACTTTTCGTAGCTCCATTGTATTTCCTTACGTTATAATTCATGGTGCCTTCGAACGCCGCCTTGCTGTCCCCTTCGTCCGCATGACTGTTCGCACTGCACCATGTTGTTGTCGTGCCTTGTCGCTGCATAGAGGAGCGCCCGCCCGGCCGCCCTCCGTTCGCCTACGACCACACGCCCAACCGCTGCCCGTCCACGTTCAGCTCGCCCGTGTACTGTCCACGCCCGCTCGTCCGTGTCCGCTCGCCCATGCTTGCGTTCACGCCCAGCTCGCACGTCCGTTCGCCCATGCCCGCTCGTCCGTGTCCGCTCGTCCATGCTGCGTTCAGCTCGCCCACGTCCAACTCGTCCGTGTCCGGGTGTGAGTCGCCCTTGGGTCGCCCGCCCGTTTGGTGCGGGTCGCCCTCGGGTCGACTCGCCGGTCCGCTCACCCGAGCCTTAACCGTTTTCGCCGATCCGGGTAGCCTCGCCCGGGTGCAGTTCGCCCACGGTCCATCTCGCCCGCCTGCAGCTCTGTCTGCTCCCGTTTCTGCCTGCCCAGACCCGCAACCTGTTCATGTCGTGCACGGGTCGTGCGCCCGGGGTGCCCGCCCGTCGTGCACGGGTCGCCCACCCGGGTCACCCACCTGCACACCACATTTCTTAGTATGTCTGCCCGCTGGGTGGGCGCGCCCTCGCCCAGCTCGTCGCCCGACTCGCCGTTCCACCCAACCGCAGTGTTCACCCGCCCGCCGGGTCGCCGTGCACGGCTCGCCCGCGGGTCAAGTCACCTTCGTGCAGAAATGTCGTGCACGCCCTGCCCGACTCGCTAGGGCGTTACAGGAAGGGTGGTGGAGGGAGGGGAAAGGGAGAGGGGAGTGGTCAGCGGGGGTTGGGAGGAGGGACGGGTGAAGGGCGAGAGTTTTAATTGTTTTTTTTAAATTGTTTTTTTGTCCCTTTTTTAATTTTATTTTTTAATTGTTTTTTTCTTAATCCTTTCTTTCTCAATTTTTAATTTTAATTTTGATTTTATTTTTTTTCTAATTTTTTAATTTTTTTTTAATTTTACTTTCATTTTTAATTTATTTTGAATTCTTTTCTATTTTAATTTGTTTTTGTTTTTTTTTTTTTTTTTTTTTTTTTTTTGTGATATATATATATTATATATATATATATATATATATATATATATATATATATATATATATATATATATATATATATATATATATATATATATATATTTTATTTATTTATTCATTTATTTATTTTTTTATTTATTGATTTTTATGTTAAATTTAAATTTAAATTTTATATGTTAATTTTAATTTTTTTTTTTTTTTTTTTAATTTTGTCTTTTAGTTTTATAACATAATTTTTGAATTTTTTTTTGAATTTCTTTTTTAATGTTGTTTATTTTTGCTTTTGTTTTTTTTTTTTTATTTCAAAAAATAATTCCTAAAATTTTATTTTATTTTATTTTTTATTTTGTTTATTTAAATTATTTAAAAAAAAAAAAAATTTCTTAATTTGTCTTTTTTTTGTGTAATTATTTTAAGTATTTTTTTTCCTAATAAAATTTTTATCTTTTTATTTGTTTTTTTTAACATAAAAAAATGTTTTCAAATTTTTTTGTGGTTCAATTTGTTTTTCTTTAAATTATGTATTTTTTTTGAAAAAATATCATTTATTTATTTATATTTGTTTATTTATTTTTGTTAATTTTTAATTTATTTTTTTTAACTTTTATGAGTTAATTTTGAGCTTTCTTCTTTTACATTTTTATAGTTTTTTTGTTTTATTTTTTTTTATATATTTTTTTGTATTTGATTTGTTTTTGTTATGTTTTTTTTTTTTTTTTTTTTTTTTATGCTTTATTACTAACATATTTTATGTTTTATGTTTTTTATTCTTTTGTCATGGCTTTTTATTTTTATTTTTTATGTTTTATTACTGACATGAAAATCACTAACAAAAAAAAATGTTCACACTTGATACATAAAAAAAAATTAAAGTGTCAAAAATAAGCCCTGTAAAAAAATGTGTTGATGTTGCATCAATGGTTTTCAAAATCAGCATGAAAATCACTAACATTTAAAAAAATTGTTCATACTTGATACATAAAAAAATTTAAAGTGGAAAAATTACGCTAAAAAATGGTGTATTCTGAATCACCATTTTTCAAAATTGAATGATTTTTTTCTACCTCAAAAAAATGGGTACTAGGTCATTTTCTCATTTGATTGGTAACTATGTTTATAATCCAATCTGCATAGGAAGAGAGGGCTAATGTGCATTCTTATTCCAGTGAAAATCTATTGACAACACTATGGAGAGATGGTACACAACTTGTTTCATGACTAATTTATCATTGGAATACCTTGGCAAAATATGTGGAGACTTCACTCCACCGAACTCTCTAAGGAAAGTGTCATCTAATGAGGCAAACCAATCTACTATCTCTGACTCTGCTTCCATTTCCCCACGTGATATGTGTTCGGTGTGTTTTATATTATTTCCAGGATTAGACCCACGCACTATATTAGGTGGGAAAACCAGCCTATGCTTTTATGCTTGGGTTTTGTACATGGTTTTGGGCATGATGGTTTTCTGCACATAATATCCTGTAGATCTGGTCAAGGGAACTACAGTTATGTTCTAATCTAGGGTTAATGGATTAGTGTTTATGAATGCTTTGACATGTATGTATATGTGTTGTAACACTGAAAGGAATATAATGATAAATCAATCTAGTAGTCTCAATTTTTGGATCCACACAAAATTTGTGTGTTTGTTTTAGATTTTCGCCATTATTTATTTGCTATTTTTAGAAATCATATGCAAGTATTTTTGGTATAGCGTTAAAACCTACATTTGGTATTAGAGTTGTTTCATATTTAAGGGGATGCCTTTGCTACACAGGGGTTTTCCTCGGGCCCGTGGTAGACCTTGTTGAGTGGGAAATCTACGGGATTGATTCTTTTTGTGAAAGAAGATGGTGAGTAGTGGAAAGATAGAGATCGAGAAATTTAACGGTCAGAGTTTTGAGTTGTGAAAACTCAAGATTGAGGATCTGTTGGTGGATAAATATTAGTTGATCACAGTAGATCCCGATACTAAACCAACAACAACATCATATTAAGACTGAATGAAGTTGGAATGTATCAAGGGAAGCTACATTAAAGGCTTTGTGGCACACGTTAGGGACTTTGTACCAATCTAAGTCTCTCATGAACAAACTGTTCCTACAGAAAAAATTGTATAACCAGAGGATGAAAGATGGATAGTCAGTGATAGAGCATCTGAACACATTTAATACTATGGTAAGCGAGTTATTATCTGTTGATATTAAAATTTTAGATGAAGATAGTTGCATCAGTTTTTGTGTTCTGTACCAGATTCGTGGGATAGTCTGGTTGTTGCAATAGGTAGCAATACAACCACCTTGGAGTTTGATGAAATAGGATCATCCTTGCTATTGGAGGAGATGAGACAGAAAAATATGGAGGGCTAGAATGGAGATAACTTTTATATACAAGAATGGTCCTAGAACAAAAATAAAAATAAGTCCTCAAGTGGGAGATCTAAATCTAGAGGGGGATCTAAATCTCCAGGAAAACATGTAAAGGTGTGTTGAAATGTAGAAAGGAAGGGCACTTCAAAAAGGATTGTAGATCTAGAGATCATGAGGAAGGAAATGGATTTGATTATGCTCCATATACAGAGGTGAAAACCACCTCAGATGAAGCTCGGTATATGTACTTGGATTCTTCTTCAAGTACACATGTAGATCATGAGGCATGGTTGATTGACTCATGTGCATCCTTTCACTTCACTCCCCTTAGGGAGTGGTTGTGCGAGTATGAGAAATATGATAGTGGTTGTGTCTTCTTAGGTGATGAAAAGAAGGCTAGAATCGCTGGATGGAGCAAATTCGAGATAAAGTTGTAAGGTGGAAGGATTAAAACACTTTCGGGTGTTGTGGATATTCCTGCATTGGCCAGAAATTAGATTTATGTAAGAAAGATGGATGACATAGGTATAAAAATCGTGTTCGATAAAGATACATTCAAGATGGTTTGGGGAGCACTGATATTGATGCAAGGAGTTTGGATTGGAACTTTGTACGTGTTTCTAGGTACTATTGTTAGTGATGGGTGCAACAACTCTATCATGCCTAAAAGTGTAGCAAAAAATCTAGTGGTCCATGGAGAAAATACCATGCTATGGCATCAAAGGCTTGGACATATTGGATAGGAGGGCCTTCAAATACTTCATGGTAATGGTATGGTAGAATGAATGTCTAATTTCTCTCTGGATTTTGATTTATGTTAACATTGTGTACATGGGAAGCAGAATTGGGTGAGCTTCCCCTCTAGTGCGAAGAGGGTGAAAGAGATATTAGAGCTTGTGCCAATGATTTGTTTGAAACTTTGTCGATTCCATCATTAGGTAAGTCTATGTAATATGTATAAATGTATAAATGAATTTTCAAGGATTACATGGATATATTTCCTCTGGAAGAAATCTAAAGTCTTTGACAGGTTTAAAGAATTTGAAGCTTTGGTGGAAAGCCATACAGAGAAGAAAATAATGGTGTTGAGGACAAATAATGGTGGAAATTTGTGCAAGAAGGAATTTGAAGAGCTCTGTAAGAAGCGTGGTATAGTATGGCATAATACTATTCCATACACAACTCAGCAAATCAAAGTTTCATAAATAATGAATAAGACATTGATGGAAAAGGCAAGAAGCATTCTTAGTGGCACCGGGTTAGGGCGAGAACTCTGGGTAGAGGTGGTGGAGATTGCATGTTACCTGGTTAATAGATCACCTTCATCGGCATTGGAGGATAAGTCTCCAAAAGAGGTATGGACTGTTAAGAAACCCTCTCTTTAACGTCTGAGGGTATTTGGCTGTGATGCATATGTACATGTCCCAAAGGAGAAAAGAACCAAGTTGGATAGTAAATCTGAAAGGTGCATCTTTATTAAGTATAAGGATGGTGTTATGAAACCAGCTCAAGAAAAGATAGAAAAGATAGATCAATGCCTTATAATTCAGCCTCTTCGAAGGGGAAACCTCCTTTACATTAAATAAATGAACAATTCTTGGATGATTCAAATGACAAAACCTCCTTTCTATATATAGGAGTCTAAGGAGTCACAATATAACCAAGCCGACCTAACAATAATAATATAAAGCCAAAAAAATAACAATAGAGGGATTCTATGGGGCACAGTAATAACAATATGGGGATAATAGGGGCACAACAATATTAATAATGGATGCAACTACAATATTAATGGGGTAATCACTAGTATTATAGTGACCCAACATGCCCCTCTCCTTCAAAAAAGTGTTTTCCTCAACGCCTGAGTAGTTTTGGATGCTTCTGTATAAAATTCTCATCCTCCCATGCGGAATCTTCAGCGGATAAGTTCTTCCACTTGATAAGATACTCCGAAATTGATCGATTTCGTAGCTGTCGAGTTCTTATTTCTGTGACTGCTTCCGGTTCCAATATAATTTTTCCTTCCTCGTCAAGTTCTAGAAATATTGTTTGAACTGGGAGCTTGTCACCTATAACCTTCTTTAAACATGAAACATGGAAAACTGGGTGCAATTGAGAAGTTGCAGGAAGCTCCAATTTGTATGCCATAGTACCAATCTTTTGCAACACCTTGTATGGACCATAATACTTTGGTGATAATTTATTATCCTTCTTAGCTTGCTTGAGGGACATTTGCTTATATCGTTGCAGCCGTAGGAATACCCAATCACCTACATCAAAACTTCTTTCGATGCGATGTTGATATGCCTGTTGTTTCATTCTATTCTGTGCCAGCACGAGGTTATCCTTTAAGAGTTAGAGGACTTGTTGTTGATGTTCGATGTGATGTTCCACTGCTTGAACCTTAGAATTTTCTCTTAAATATGATGTGATGGATGGTGGTTGATATCCATAAAGTGTCATAAATTGGGTCATTTTTGTTGATGTATGGAGGGAAGTGTTATACCACCATTCAGCCAGAGGCAACCATTTGACCCATTGTGTCTATTTATCAGATACAAAGCAACCAAGATATCCTTCCAAACATTTGTCAAATATCTCAGTTTTCCCATCAGATTGAGGATGATAAGATGATCTATGAGCTAACTGAGTACTAAGACAAGAAAATAATTATGTCCAAAATTTCTAGTGAAAATGGGATCTCTATCACTTACAATAATCTTTGGGTTTCCATGTAGCTTTTGAATTGTTTCCATAAATGCAGTAGATACTGTACTGGCTTTAAATGGATGTGATAATGCACAAAAGTGTGCATACTTGATAAGTCTGTCAACTACCACCATGATGACACTCTTTCCCTCAGACTTGGGTAAACCTGTGATAAAGTCCATTGAAACCTTCTCCCAACATTGGCTTGGAATGGATAAATGTTGTAATAGACTCGGGGTCTTAATTGTTTCAACTTTATTTTGTTGGCAAACGAAACATTCTGCCAAAAACTTTTTAATATCCAATTTAAGGCCATCCCAAAAAAATTCCTTCTTAACCCTGTGGTAAGTTTTTAAAAATCCCGAGTGCCCTCCTAAGGGAGAAGTGTGCAATTCCATAAGAATCTTTAGTTTTAGTTGGGAATTCTTACAGAGGTATAAGCGATCTTTGTACCATAAAGAATCATTTTGCCAGCTAAATGTATTAGACGTACTGTAATCTTGTTGTAAATTTCGAATAAGTGCCCACACTTCTTCGTCATTCTTCCATTCCTCCCTTGCTTCGTTTATCCAATCTGGTTGGATAATAGAAATGGCGCACAACAATTCTTCCATGTCCTCATCCTTTCTTGAGAGTGCATCTGCCACCACATTTTGCTCCCCTTTTTTGTAGATGATTTCAAAGTCATAACCCAACATCTTTGTGACCCACTTTTTTTGCTTTTCAGAGGATAACCTTTGTTCTAAAAAGTATTTAAGGCTATCATGAACTGTTTTTACCTTGAAGTATCTTCCCATTAGGTAGGGTCGCCATTTCTTACGTTCATGGAGTATTGCCAACATTTCCTTCTCATAAATAGCTTTGTGTAAAAACTTTCCCTTTATTGGACAACTTTCAAAAGCAATGGGTCTTTCATATTGCATTAAAAAAACACCAATTCCATTTCCTGAAGCATCACATTCCACAATAAAGGTTTTTGTGAAGTCTGGTGTAGCTAAGATCAGTGCTTGGCACATTGCCTCTTTAAGATGTTCAAAGGCCTTTGTTGCTTCTGGAATCCATGAAAATGCATCTTTCTTCAATAATGTTGTTAGAGGTGCTTCTATTCTCCCATAATTCTTAACAAACTTGTGATAAGACCCTGTCAACCCGAGAAATCCTCGCAGATGCTTTATGGATGTGGGGATTTTCCATTCCTTAATGGCTTTAATTTTGCTAGGGTCTACCTTAACTCCTTCATGAGAAACAATCTAACCTAGATATTCCACCTCTTGTACTCCAAAGAAACATTTGGATCTTTTTTCATATAATTGTTTCTCCTCCAATAGTTGTAGCACCCTGTCAACATGTTCAACATGATCCTTCCAAGACTTGCTGTAGATTAGTATATCATCAAAAAATACTAACACAAATTTTCTAAGGAATGGTTTGAAAATGGAATTCATCAAACCTTGAAATGTTGAAGGTGCATTGGTAAGGCCAAAAGGCATGACAAAAAATTCGTAATGACCCTCATGAGTTCTAAATGTTGTTTTTGGAATATCTTCAGTCTTCATTCTAATTTGATGATATCTTGAACGAAGATCCAACTTGGTGAAGTAAATTGATCCATGTAATTCATCTAGTAATTCATCAATGGCAGGAATGGGAAACTTATCTTTAATAGTGAGCTTGTTGAGCTCCCTGTAATCCAGACACATGCACCATGATCCATCCTTCTTGTGCACTAATGCTACTAGAGCAGAGAAAGAACTTTGACTCTGTTGAATTATACCAGCCTCTAGCATTTCTACAACCATACGTTCAATTTCACTCTTTTGGGCATAGGGATATCTGTACGGCCTGATGTTTGGAGGAACACTTCCTAGAATCAAATGAATAGCATGATCATGATCACAAATAGGTGGGAGACCTTTTGGAGTCTCAAATACCTTGGAATGATTGTTCAAGACATTTTGGAGATCTAGAGAAATAGATGATTCCAATGTGGAAACATCTAGCGAACATAATTGTGCAATTACACCCCTTTGTTCCTTTTTAGAAGCTTTGTCATAGTGTTAGAGCTGATTATCTTTCCTGGTTTCCCTGCAATACCCCTTAATTCAACTTCCTTTCCTTCCACAGGAAATTTCATGAAAAGTTCTTGAAAATTAAAAGCTATTGTACCCAAGGATTGTAGTCATTGGACTCCTAGTACAACATCAGCACCTCCCATTGGAATGGAAAGCATTAGGCCAGTCAATATATATATTCCCATCGATAGCTTGATATTATGGCACTTTCCAGAGAAATTTATTGTTCTTCCATTTGCAACCATCACTTGACACTCTGGTGCTGGATATAAGAAGCAATTCAATTCTTTTTCTACCTTACAATCAATAAAATTGTGGGTACTTCCTGAAGCAATCAACACTATTACCTTTTTCTTCTTGATTTGTCCTTCTATCTTGATGGTTTGAGGAGTGGTAATTCCAGCCAATGCATTACAAGATATGGTCGGATTCATTTCTTCCTTATCTAGGCTTTGTTCCTGGAGTATATCCTCTTCTTTTGACCTTTCTTGATCATTTTCTTCTTCCTCTTCGCAATCTATGTGGAATAATTTCTTCTCAGCACACTTATGACCTTTAGTGTATTTGCTATCACAACTGTAACAAAGCCCTTTTGCTATTTTTTCTTCCAATTGTTGTGGTTTCAACCTTAGAGGTTGTGGAAGACTAGGAGCAACAACACTTCATCTTTATAGTTGTGAGTGGTATGCTTCCTGGTTGCCATAATTTTGCTTCCCATTTTTCTTACTAACCTGAATGCCTTCTCTAATGAATCAGGTTCCCAAAGGTGAACATCATGTTGGATATTATCCTTTAAAGAGCTGATGAACACATCAATCCTATGCTCCTCTGTAATATTTTTTACCCTTATGTTCAATTTTTGGAACTCCTCAATGTGCTCCATTATTGAACCCTTTTGTTTGAGACTTATCAATTGGCTAAAAAAGGTGTTTCTTTTTGTATCCTCATAATGTGCTGTCAATTCTTCTGTAAAAATTTCCCAAGTGATAATTTGTTTACGAGAGCAATGCCGTTGATACCATACAAACTGATTTGGTTCCAAATATAAAGTTGCAATACGTACCTTTTGTGTGCTTTGCACATTATTGAGATTGAAAAATTGCTCCATCTGTAATATCCATGTTGTGGGATCCTTGCCATCAAACTTCCTCATATCGATTTTTGCAATATGGTGGGTCTTCAATCCCGCATTAGAGTCTATAAAATCATGATTAACATTTCTTTTGTTCGCATCATGAGTTTCCTTTACAACCTTTTCACCATTAGTAAGTATTTCTTGTAGAAAATTTGTCAAATCTGTCTTCAAATCTGCCATGTCTCTCTTCAAATCTGTCTTCAAATCTATCTTCAAATCATCAATCTTAGCTTCCTTGCCCTTTATCTCAGATTCCATGCCATTTATCTTAGCTTCTGTTAGCTTTTGTGAGCATGACATTTGTTGCACTTGTTCTTGTCATTTTCATATATCATGTAGCATTTCTTCCTCTTCTTCATGAGTCATGCTAAGGATTTCAGGTTGCTAACTAGGTGTTTGCATTTTCTTTCCTTAGGGTATCCATTACTGATAATAATGCTCTATTATGCCCTTTGAATTCCTTCAAAATAAATTTCCAAACCAATCTTAAGAAAAAATTTAAAAGAATCTACACACCCTTTTTCACTTTGTAGGAGCTCGATATTGCCTCTGATGTATCTCTGTACTTTCAAATCATCCAGTTCTAAAATTGTTATCTATAGTAGCCCTTTATTTCCTCTTTCCAATTCCACCAATCTGATCCAAATAGGATTCTCCAAGGAAGAGTTATGCAAAATCTCCCACGGTGACCTGATTATAGACTAGTTCAGTAGAGCGAACTTGTACGACGTGCCACGAGTCATTGTTTCAACCTTTGGATATGAAAAATACATACAAGAAACTACAGTCCATCCTATTTCTATAACTTCTGACGAAATTTCAATCATATGCTCAGAGATAAAGTTATGACAATATTCCCCAAGTCACCTGTTTGGAATGAAATTCAGGAGTCTCCAAGAAGACCAAATTCCTCAGATCATATCTCTGCAAATATAGCGCAAATAGCTCTGAAATTTGGACCCGAGATTCGGCGTGATTGCTTCTCAAATGGGTTTTTTTTTGATTCTGAAACGTTTCAGAAAAAAACTTATAGCGAAAATTCCACGATGACCTGTTTGGAGCAGCAAAACCCTAGAATCCAAAGCTCTGATACCAAATGTTATGAAACAATCTCAAGGAAAGATAGAAAAGATAGATCAACGCCTTATAATTCAGCCTCTTCAAGGGGGCAACCTCCTTTACATTACATAAATGAACAATTCTTGGATGATTCAAATGACAAAACCTCCTTTCTATATATAGGAGTCTAAGGAGTCACAATATAACTGAGCCGACCTAACAATAATAATATAAAGCCACAAAAATAACAATAGAGGGATTCTATGGGGCACAGTAATAACAATATGGGGATAATAGGGGCACAACAATATTAATAAGGGATGCAACTACAATATTAATGGGGTAATCACTAGTATTATAGGGACCCAACAAATGGTTTAAAATGTTATAATATTTGGAACCCAAAAACAAGGTTGTGTACAAGCGAGATGTGGTGTTTAGAGAGGTGAAAGATGTTATTAAAAATGAAGTCCTACAAAAGGAACCTGAGAAGATAGAGTTTGAGCTAAAGGGGGCAGAATCAAACTCGACGATAGAAGAGGAATAAGAATATGAAGAGCCACAAACTCCAGCTATGATAAGATCAGTTCGAGAAAGAAGGCAATCAGAAAGGTATAGTCCATCTTATTTTTGTTCAAATTTTTCTTTATCAATTATTGATGATGATACCAGAACTGTCAAGGAGGTAGTAGATTCAGAGGATGGCAGGCTTTGGAAAGAGGCTAGGGTTGACGAAATGACATATTTGGACAAAAGTGGAGCTTGGGATATGGTGGAATTTCCAACTGGAAGGGAACCCATTGGAAGAAAATGGGTGCTTAAGAAGAAGATGAATGTAGAAGGCAAGGTGGAGAAATAAAGATCACGGTTGGTAGAAAAATGTTATTCCCATGTGTTGGGAATTATTTTGGCGATATTTTTTCATGTGTTGCCAATGTAGATTCTACTAGATTACTTTTATATGTTGTTGCTGCTTTTCATTTTGAGATAGAAAAATGGATGTGAATACATCATTTCTTCATAGGGATATGGAAGAAGAGATCTACATGAAGCAACTTGAAGGCTTTGTGGTGAAGGGAAAGAAAGAACTGTTATGCAAGTTAAAAAAAGTCTTTGTGTGAGTTAAGATAGCCACCAAGGATGTGGTATCAGAAATTTGATACATTTATACGGAAATTTGGCTTCACTAGAAGAAAAGTGGATCACTATGTGTATTTTAAATTAATTAGTGATCTTGTTATTTATCTGGTATTGTATGTGGATGAGATGTCGTTGGTTGGAAATAACAAAGAAATTATCTGGGATTTGAAGACCCAATTATCCCGCAAAATTGAGATGAACGATATTGGTGCTACAAACTATATTTTTGGCATGGAAATTAAACACGATCAGGCAAAGAGGAAGCTCTGGTTAAACTAGAGGAAGTATATCAAGACAATACTATAGAGGTTTAATATGCAAGACAATAAACTAGTGAAGGTTCCTATTCCTGTAGGTGTAAAGTTATCTGCTAAACAATGTCCCAAGACACAAGAACAGGAATAAGACATGTCCCATGCTCCATACGCAAGTATAGTCGGTAGCCTAATTATTACAGATCCATTTGGGAACATCACTCCCATCATTCAAATCAATACCATTAGGGCTCATCAAACCCTAATTTAGTTGCTACATGCCCTAGACAAGTCACCACTTTGAATGCCTCCTTCCTTGAGAGTTTCTTGGCCTGAAGCCCTCTAGAATCGCCTCCTTGAGGGACCAGCGCAGCCTTGGACAAGGGTAAGTGTGCTTCAGTGTAGGTAGGCCCATGTCAGGGTGCTCTATAGAGCACCTAGGCCCACTTTGACCTACGTTGGGCGAGATTGAGCAAAACTCACATAGGGTTATGGGAATATTCTTATCTTCTGGAGCCATCTAGAAGATTCCCACACTTATCATCTCCTATGAGCTCAAAATTGGATAGGGACTGAGTTAAGTAACCTCCTATCCTCTCATCCCTGCCTCCATGGAAACTAACTCTATGTTTGGAAGGCCATTCAATACCCTCGTTTATGACCAAACCTCCTCCATTTGCCTATAAATTGAGCACTCGTCTAAGTGATCAGGGACTAGACTTTGAGAATTTGTAAGGAGATACTGTTGGTGTGAGGATTGAGATTATAAGCAAGTATTGTTATGCTGCCAAAGTGTTGTGCTATTGATGTGATTTTGGTTGGAACCCAAGCTGGAAGAGTGACAATGGATCGGACTTCATGGTTTTAATTCTTCCTTCCACTTAATAAAGTTGTTTACATCTTTTTCCATATGCTTATCTTGATATATGATGTTTATATGTGTGAATGTATCTGATTCTATTTACTTATAGTCGATAGATATCTTGCTTTGATTGGTTCTTTGTCTTCTTTCTATGCTTGTAGGTAACTTTTGAGTGAGTTAAGTTCAAGAACAAGTGATGGGAGTCATACAAAGGAGAAAAAAGGAAAGAAAAAGAATAAGTAGGTCCTTTGATTCCCTTTGTCTTATTTATCGTCCATAGAAAAAGGATAAGCACTTTAAATCTATTGTTCTAGGTATAGGTACCTACCTAGGGAATTAGTATTTATCCGTCGATGCAAAATTCCTTATAACAAATTAGTGACTCCACTGGGGAACGATTATCATTTTGGGTAGTTTACCTTCATCCTAGTACACTCTAGTAGACCTTACTTGCTTCCATTGATCTTCTTTCAGCCATTTTTGAAGTGTTTTTTGTTGAAAATTGTGCTTGTAAGCCCCTAGGATGGCCTCTCTAGCACCAACGCAGGTTTGGTCTAGAGATAGAGCGCTGCAAAGCACCCTTGGCTTGAGGACAGTGATTTGAAGTGCACTGTCTCCCATTCAAGTTTGTGCTGATCCTCCTTAGGACAAAGATCCCTCCTTTGAGTTGATTTTTTGCAAAATTTCCTTCTGTTTCTACTTGCTGAAAGGTCATTTATGCTTGTGTCTCTGACATCAATTTGTGTTTCCTTTGCCAGCCCTACTTTGTCCTTGATTGTTTAGTGTTTCTTAAATGATTTATTTATCACTATCAATTCATTTTCAAAGTTAGTTTATAGTTAATTAATCTTTGTTCAAAATAAAGTGTCATAAAAGTCTTCATTTCCTTCGAAACAGAACTGTTGTGAAGTCTTCATTCATGAAAAAATATTGATTGTATGTGTATTAGTTTCCTTTTGTTCATCACAACATTAAGGGAATTGAAAAGAAAATCCTTCATTGTGCATTAAAAGAGTTTGTGTGTGCTCATAGGAATAGTTTAGGGAAATTACATTAGAAGTGTTCTTTGTTCTTTGATTACAAGAATCTGATTGCTCTATCCCTATTAGCTAAGGTTTGCATTGTCAAAATTGAATGAAAAGGATTCTTATCATATTAGTTGTGTCCTAGGAATTAAACATACATCACGTGGTGAACCTTGAAAGGAAAATTCTTAATCAAGATCAACTTAAAATTAACATCAATTAACTTAATGGGGCATTGACACCTAACACCAAACATTTAGAGGTTCTAGGCTAGAGACGTGTTCCAACGTCGTAAAACATAGAGGCTATCACTAACTTATCTGCGATACATTCTGAGTGTGATACTTCATTGCATGTACATGAGTATATCATAGCTCGTCCACGTACCTTTGGGTATATAGGGCGGTGTTACAGTATGTAAGGTATATGGGAGTGCTCTCATTGTGTGGTTTCGTATTAGACAATGCTAATATGGATTGGGCCTCCACATAATTTTTGGTATATATAGGAGGATAACACTAGGTTTCTATCCATCCTTAGGTAACCGAGTCAGCCGCCTTGTACACTGTGATACACCAAAAAAAACATTCAGGGAGATTGCCTGCCCGTACTTCTTGGTTAACTAGGAGGTATTCTACAGTTCACAGTTGTTTGGAAAACCTTTTGTTGCCTAGATTACCCATTTTTGTTTATTTATTTTCGTAATAAAATCAACCAGCAATCATGGAGGAGAATAAACCTTTACCTCGTCGTTCACAGAGAGCAACGAGTAAACCTCCTTTACCACCCAAAGCTACACCTATCTGATCGAAGCAGTCTCGTTTGACTGGATCCAATACTTCACAAACCTCTGGTTCTTCATCTGAATTACTAGAAACACCTATACCGGTAAGTACTGTGACCCCAGTTACTCCGATGGTTACTGGTACATTTGTTACTAAAGTGGAATCTCCACAATTACCTGAGGAAACTAGAACTGAATCTAGTGAAACAGTATCCCAAGTTATTCAACAACAAGTTGATTCTCAATCCGAAGTTGTTCAACAAGAGATTACTTCTGAACTTGAATCCGTTCAACTAGAAGTGGATCCTGAACCCATCACTGTTCAATCAGAAGTTACTTTTGAACCAGAAGTTGTTCACGAAGCCCAACTTGAACTTGTTCTTTTACCAAAACATTGGGATCTTGAGGTTAAACAATTAGAAGTTGTTACCTTACCAGAAGAAGATCGACTAGTACATCCTCATACATCCTTAACTGTTGAGACTTCCTCTTTACCTTAGCAACAAATACCAGAAATCTATTACGGACCAGACGGTGAAAATATTCCACCTAGTTTGATTTCGATAGAAGAGGAACCTGAGGTAGAATCACCTAGAACTCCATTCCATTTTAGAACTGGAATTTATCTGTGTCCTCATACTCCTCATTTAATTTCTCCTTTTGATCCTGATTACTTTCAGACACTCATTGATTCATTAGGAAACTTATTTGGAATTTAATTATGGTAAAGTCAACATCCCAGACCATACCATCTTTTATGGCTATGGCAGAATCTTCTGTCGCAACCTCTTTGATGTTTACTACAACACCTGAGTCAAACTTGTATGTTGTTCCGTCTGTCCCATCGGGTTACCAATCTTTATCAGGAACCCACTTAGGTGTTGCTTCTATAACTTCATCTCAACCAATGTCCTCTACTGGAATTTTATCTGGTTCTTCATTAACGAATACCAAACAATTGGACCCGTCGAGTTCATATCAAGCTAATTCATCTGGTTACCATCCTATGTATTTTCTTTACACTATACTACCCCCATATGGAGAACAATATGCACATTCTCCTTATCCTCCATTTTCTAGGGGGAAACTATATGTTGGTATGCCATCGTCTTTAGGTCAGCCTAGAATGATTGTCTGTCAGTGGCAGCCAACCATGCACGTTCAACCTAGTCTTGTTTATCCATCACAACCTATGAAATTTATCTCATCGATACCTGCAACACCTGTTGTTACAACTTTACCACAGTCACAAGCTCAGATTATTGTATCTCAACCTATGAAAGCTGGCCCTTCAACCATAGACCCCCAAGTTTCAAGTATATAGCTCAGCTTTTTGAGACAGTTTTACAGCAACCACTTGTGTCTGGAGTCCAACAACTTCAGGCTAGTTTACCTTTTACTGGAATGACTAAAACTTACATTAGTTTAGTGTATTCACAACCTAGTCAACCATACATTAGTGAGCAACAAAAGCCGTTAAATCAACAACCATTGTACCAACAACAACAGAAATTGATTCAACAACTTTGGCAGCCCCAATATCAATAGCAACAATTCCAATAATACCAAGCTCAACATGGAGTTGGACAACAATCTTATGCTAGGTTTGGTCAGAAACAAGTTTATCCAGGTCCTGGTAAATAAGCCTATGCTAGGATTGGACAATAGTAAATGTATCCCAGTGCTCAACGGCAACCTTATGCCAGATTTTCTCAACAAACTTACCCTTATCAAGGTTACCAGCAGTAGATGCATTATGTTGGTATGCAAAGGCTTATTGCCCATGCAATCCCATCTTACCCTGGATATGCTAAACCTGACCTAAATAGATAGTTTCCTTTCATTGCGACACTTGAATTACCAGATCTAAACCGGCTCACCAATGACCCAATTCATTATGCACCTTGGTGATTGGTGATTCCTGATAAGTTACCTTTTGATATTAAGAAATTCAATGGAAACCCTGGAGAAGACCTGTCCAACCACATCATGACTTTTCATTTATGGCTTTTATTAAACTCCTTGAATGATGATTCTGTTAGACTACGTCTTTTTTAGAGAATTCTTACTGGCCCAGCTGCGAAGTGGTACATTGAGTTACCATGAGCTTCTTTTGAAAACTTCACTACCTTAGCTACCACATTTTTAACCCACTTCCAACTACCCATATGATATGAGATTGGAATGGAACTATTAACCAAATTTAAATAAACTACCGCTACTCATATCTTTGATCATATTCATGAGTGGAGTCGTCATCATTGAATGGTTAAAACTTGTGTTCCTGATCAGCTTTTGGCTGAGTGGTTTATAAAATCATTGCTGTCGTATATCACTGAGGATGTGGCGAAAGGTGGAGTTGTCACTGAAGAGAAAGTAATTTCTCATGCCCAATATTTAGACTTGATTTATACACAGTTTGGCACGCTCTACAACAACATCCCAAATGCACCCCAACCAGCTTTCATAGCTCCTCCTCCACCATCGAGTAAGGAATATCATGCCAGTGACAGTGTGATTGGTTCTTCGAGCACACAAATGGTAGGTAGACCATCTATTCAGACACTTGCCATTTCCAATCAAACTACAAATGCACCTGATAACACTCTTACCTCCGAAATCAATGCCATGTAATCTGACGAGGACAAGAATGAAAAGCAACTAGGAAATAAAAAGAAGGGGAAAAACAAGAAGAAAAAAAATAATTCACCTCAACAGAAATCATCTGATTCCTCTCCTTCCACTAGGAAACCTCGATACCTCTGTTTGATCTGTTAACAATGAGCACTTTACGTGAGATTGTCCTCACTGATCCGAAGTCTCAAAGCTTTTGAACACTTCTAATATATCCGTGGTATTGACTGATCCTTTTCCAAAACTGGAGATAAATATGGTTGCTACAGACCATGCTTCCACTTCTAAAGTGCTTATGTTATCTGCCTCTAAGCCTAAAATTGAAGTCTTCGTGTCAACACAAAGTAAATATTATGGAATTCAACCATCGTCACTGAATAACCAAGCTAATCAACCCAACTCTTCAACTTCGACTTCAACTGATCCTATTCCACCACCTAAGGGAGTTTTACATAAATTGACATTTAAACCTTAATGTTATAGACATTTTTGTGCCTTACAGCATGAAGCATGAAATGTCCATAATCTAAGGGATCCAAAGTCCCTAAACATGTTGTTCCTACCCCTAGAGGAACAAGGTCAGCAAACCACTGCACTGAATAAAAGTTCTCCACCTGAAAACACTCAAAAACAAGGCAATTCTGGATCATGTCAACTGCTCCACTGAGCATCTGCGTTGAATGTCAAGTGCTCCACTGTCTACCTGCGCTGAATGTCAACTGCAAAGAAGGCTACCTGCACTGGGCGAGTTTGGACATGTGGCACAGTCATTCCTCAAGGTGTCAATGCCCAGGAAGCTTCCAAAATGACACTTGAATCAAGGAATTCGACTGGTGATGAGTAAGAGGGTCTAGATCTCCAAGTGGAAGCAAGAACCTCCAAGTGGACTCAAGAACTGAAGAATAACTGAAGTGGGAGAGGACACTAGTCAGCTTCATGCCAGCCTTAAGCTGACTCATCCTTTCTCCAAAACTCCTATATATAGATCTCTCTCATGAGGTCTAAGGAGGCTGGAATCTTGTGAATGTAAAGAATTGCTGTTGGTTTGAGTTTAGAACTATTGGGTGATTTGTTTTGAGGGAGGTGAAGAGGAGATTTCTTTCTGCTGGGAAGGTGATGTTGGATTGGGCCTCTTATGGTTGTATCACTTCCTGAACTTTACTTCTTCCATTAATAAAGCATTTGAGGTTCTTCTATATGCATGTGTCTCAATGGTGTATTGTTATACTTGTGTATTTGATTTATTCTAATCCTTGAATCAATTATGAACGTATGCTTCTTGTAGTTTCCCTCTCTTGTCATTTTGCAGGATCTTGGTGTAGCTGGGCCAGTGAAAGAGCAAGGAGCTGGGAGCAAGCAGCAAGGAGAGAAGATTGGATCAACCATTAGCGAAAGACATCGGTTAGTGGATCTCTTTCTCCCCTATTTTACTTTCATAAAGAAGAAATCTTAGATAGCTTTGCTTTGATTGTTGCTGAGGTACTATCACCCTTAGAGTGGGATAGGGTCATTCCGTATTGGATACTTTTCCCAACAACAAATTGCCGACCATACTAGGGATCGTATCTTGTTGGTTGTTTGTGTTTTTGCTATTCATTTCATAAACACAGGGAGTACCGAATCGAACTGCATTTGGATGTTTCAAATGCAAAGTAGAATGCAGCTACTCTAGCTCAGTTTCTGGGCATGTTTATGTTTTGAAGAGCTGATCCACAAGGACTCTGAATAGCTCTTAGTGATAGCTTTTCATCCTCCTTTTCATCCTTTAGTGTGTACTTGATTGGTAGCTTTGATTTGGCCAAAAACTGTTGATTTTTGAGCAATCTGTAACCCAGAAACTGAGAAAAACGAGAGTTTCTCTCTTCATTGCAGGCACTATGAAGGCAGTCTGCATTTCATCGCAGGTCCTGAAGGGGCTACCTGCACTGAATGTCAAACTGACAGTGTTCTACCTGCGCTGAACCAGTTAGGCCTTGTGCAACTGGGGTTCCTTGCTTTCTGTTGCCCTGTTTTCATCCTTGTTTTTGCACCCTGTTATCAGTCAATGTACCTATCTGAAACCACCTTTCTTTGCCACTATTCTGCCTCGGTTGTATAAAGAAACTGTATTTGTTCTTTGTGTATTTCTTACATCATTTGCAGTTTCTCATAACGAAAGTGAACTAGTCTTGTTGTGGCCTCTTAGATCTAGACCTGTGATAAGTGTCGTTCTGATCTTAAGAGTTAGTTTCTTTGCTGTTCATAGATGATTGAGCTTTTGCTTTCGTAATATGGTTTGAATTTATGTATTTCTAGTGTTGAAACAAGTAAATCTTAAGGTGTCTTTTGATTTTGGACAAAAGCTTGTTTACTTTCGCTTCAAATCAAATTCAAAGTTATACAACAGCTTTCTTTTTGTAATACATCAACATTAAGAAAGAGAAAAGAGATACTTGCATTGTGCATGTGCATTTTGATAGCTTGCATGTTGATTTAGGAAAAAGTGCATTAGTGTGTGCTCTATGATCTGTGTGAAAAGATGATGTCTTTATTTTCCCTCAGTAGTTAAGATTTTCAAAGTTGAAAGATTGAAAAGCTTGCTTATCATCTTAGACTGCATTTAGGAGTTGTACCATACATCTCGTGGTGATCCATAAAGGCAAACTGCTAAACAAGATCAACCTAAAATAAATTGAATTTACATAACAATGCTTTGAAACATAACGCAAACACATAGAGGTCTAAGCTAGAGACGTGTTCCGGCGTCGTTAAACGTGATATCTTAGCGTTGAGTGGTTGGGTGATTGCTCCACGGTGAAGCGATAAGTATCAATACGGACTTGTGCTCCCACGTACCGTCACGTATATATTGGGAGACCCCTATAGGAACAAAGCCTTTATCCATAGGAAGCCGTGTCGACCGCCCTACTGATCGCAATGCAGTGAACACAGCATTCACGAAGATCGACCACCCGTACCGTAAAACGTATTCTGTGGTTTTGCGAAAAGTTTGGCACACCCTCTGCCTAGAACTCCAGAGTAGTTTCTTTTGGCCTTTTTCAAACTCTATAACTGAAAAAGTCCATCCAAGCATTTGTCACTTCGGGCTTGTTAAAACATCGAAGGAGACTAGAGTCATCTTTAGCTTTTTCTCGACTCTTAAAAAGTGAAAAAGCAAGTTGTGTCTAAAGCGTCGTTCTAAAATTTATTTTAAACAAAACATAATCACCTCCTATTCCTGCGTTGATCTGTAAGTTGAGAACATGGAACGCCCCAACCAAGGAATTCCCCATGATGGAAATCCTAGTCCTTTCTCCTCTTGGGGAGAATTTGGTGCGCCCCACATGGCCACATTGTCGCTTCCAGGATTGACAATTGGCCTGCCAATTTGGCTATTCTCAACCAATGTAGTTCAGAACACCATGGTTCCTGAACAATCGAGTCAACAGTTAGATCAGTCTAGAGCTGCCCACCAGCCTTCTACTTCCTATAACTCTTCCTCCAATCCTTCATCTTCGCAAGGTAGAGCCAGCAAAAGCCAAGCTCCCATGGAGAAGAAGGAGAAGAAGAAGAGAGAGAAGAAGAAGAAGGAGCCTAAGGCAACTGGGGGCAAGCAAAAGACATCTGACAAAAATCCACTCACAGCACAGACCGGGCCTAAATCGCCATGTGTCATATGTAGAGGAGACCACTTCCATAGACATTGTCCCTGTATTCCCCGGATACTAAGGGACTGGTCCCCTCGTTTGCACAATTCGGGAGCATCAACCTCTGATAGCCATGTTGAATGCTTACCGTCAACAAGCGAAAGTGAAGGTTCAAGACAAAGAGGGGGAGCAAGATCCCCCTGCATACTGTGTGAAGGAGATCACGCCATCCACCGTTGTCCCTTCTTAGATGTAGCGAAGAGAGTTTTGGAAGATCGTCTGGTTTCACCGTTGAGACTTCCTCCTGGATACAAAAAACTCGTGCCAAGTCCTTCGTTGGTTGAGAATACAGTTGGCCCGCTCAACTGGTCAGCTGAAGCATCAGTGATTGAAAATGAACCTACTGAATCCAGACTGGACGAAAGTCCAAAGGTCGATACGGCAGTTGACCCGGTTCTCCCTACAGAAGTTTCATCTTCAAATGGCACCGTCACTGAAGATTCATCTTCAAATGACACCCTCACTGAAGAGAATAAGGATGACACCATCCAGATTCTTTTCATCAACACAGACTCTGACGAGCGTCAGGGAAATGCACCCATTCCTTTATCGCAGGAAGGAACATCGTCAGGGTCATATCCGGCTGTGTATTCGGTCCCACCACCAAGCAACCTAGTTGTGTCCTTTGATTGGAACCAACTAGGCAGACCCCGGTTGCCAGCCAGTATACCATTCAGAATCATGGTCCAAATATATAGAATGGTAATGGCTGGAACTATCATTGATGAAGGGGCATCTGTGAGTATCCTTTCCTCTATTGCTTGAAAAGCACTGGGTTCCCCGGAGCTTTTGCCTGAGATAAGAAATCTCTCGGGTTTCGATAAAGGAACCAGTCGACCATTAGGGATCCTCCCCAATGTGCCTATTACATTGAAAGGGAAGGCCGTTCAAATGAACATGATGGTCGTCCAAGGACCCTTGGATTATAACCTACTCCTTGGACGAGACTATATATATTGCATGGGAGCAATAGTCTCCTCACTCATTAGAGTAATGTGTTTTCCACACGAAGGAAGAATGGTCAAGCTCGTAGACCAACTTTCATTTCCGGGATCACGCATCGCAAATAGTCACATACCAACCCTGAATGGTCTATTCAATCAAGAAATGTCTCCACCCCCAGTCCTCCTTCCCGATGAGTGCGAGTGCTTCGGAAAGATGGGACTGGAACCCAGGGGGCATGCGTCTTGGTCTGCTTCGGGCAGAGAAAACCTTGGGTATAAGATAGAATTTCCGCGAGAGAATATGACTAGTCCATACCCCGTCCGTGGATGGAAGAGGGGTTGTTCTGGAATAGGATTCTTTTGTCAAAGTTAAGTGTTTGACAAAGTTCATTCACCCTTGTCTATTTTGGTAGACATTGTCGAGGAAGTGTTTTGTTTGAAAGATTAACGAGACAATCTTTGGGTAACCAGAAAGAGGTAAGCCTCCCTCAATAACACCAATGTTTTGTCTTTGAGTAGTGTTCTTCTCTTGTCGCAAGTAGCTGCTCTCTTGTCGCAAGTAGCTATTCTCTTGCGATCTTGCAAAAGATCTGTTAAAAGTTGGGCTGACGAGAAGACAAGTATCGCATAAGACTCGTTAAAAATAACGAGAAGACAAGTATCGTTAACATTAGACTGGCAAGACGACAAGTAGCTGTGAACACCCAAAGAAAAGCGGAGGTGGGAAGGAGGAGGGGCAGCCTTGAAATTGTATTTTATACCTGGAGTCATGCAAACCTTTTGGAGTGCAAGCTAAGAGCGGTTATTTATCTATTTTTAGGATTGGCCGTTTCCGAACTTGCATAAAGAAAGGAGCGGAGCATAGCTTCGTGAGATAAAGCTCCAGTAAACAATAGAGATCTCACAGGGGACATTTCTTATCTTATGACTGGTATATTCGAGCGGTTTTACCGCGGAATTTATACTCATTAAAAAATAGAAAAGCGAAGATCCGAGCAGTTTTAGCACATAGTTCATGCTCGTTAAAAAATAAACATAAGATTGAGCAGTGTTTTGGCGCATTCGAGCTCTTTAAAAAATGAACCCAGTACAGGTAAATAACCATTTGAGACCGTAAATTCATCAGCCATAAAAAGCCTTGGTCGTGTTTGCACCTGCCACCTCCACTTTCATTTGGCCGATCGTCCACCCCCATATGATTGTTTACCCATTTTGAGGAACAACTGTGAAGAGTGATTTCACCTAGCCATCCTTGTGACACTACCGTGATTGGAAAATTGCAACTTGTACCTGGAATCTGCTGCTATCCCTGTTTATCACTCGTTCCTCAAAAGACGAGTCTTCTTTAAGCTCTTTTCAACTGACTCGTAAAATATGAAAAGTTTGCCGAGTTTTGGCCTTCCAGCTTGTTAAAAGTGACCGGAAGAGCTATCCCTCCTCTAGATTTTAATCTTTTTGGACCTGAGGGATTATTACACAAAAAGGTCGAGCGCTTATTTTATTCGGCTCGTTAAAGTTATCGAAAATTCATCCCTTCTGTATTGTTTTATACTTTTTCGAACTTAAGGGATTAGATGACGAAAAAGGAATTTTTGAGTTGACTTTATGTACCTTTTCAGACTCTCTAAAAAGGAAAAGGACCGAGTTTTCCTTGTCGTTAGACTCGTTAAAATGATTAAATAGCGACAAAATTGTCTTTAGACGAGAACGAGTTTCCCTATCGCTAGGCTCGTTAAAACATAGCGATGGGCTTGCCCGAAGGGCAGGTTATAGAACAAGCATATGTTATCCTCCTCAAGCTTGACAAAAATAAAGAGCTACTAGTCAAAAATGACTGGGGAAAAATTGGGAGAACCTCAAAGCTGTAATGGTAGCAAGTCGCTCTTGAACATGACACTTTTCCTCCATACCACATCGGGTTGGGTTGTTTCATTCACCGGTCTCATCACCATGGTCTCGCCAGACCATCCACATTTGGGGTAATGCTACCGATCCATCGCATCAGTGTCGTTATATGTTCAAGAGATGTTGTTCAGAAAGAGTCAACCGTGTCCCATCCACTACCATACATCATCTTTCATCCTTTCATGACTGCCACCCTGAATCATATTTCACAGATTGTTTTCACCTCCATTAAAATCATTAGCTCCGTTCCGTGTCACTGATGTGGGATTCATTAAGGCCCTCCTTTGACGGATCGCTCCTTGTCGACATCAGCTCATTATCCAAGGAGTTGATCTAGGAACAACCTCCTCAGTACTTTGAAGCTTGCATGCCTCAATGGCAAGTTTCTCACTTCCGGTGACAGGTATACATCAATGACCTTCGACCAGAAGATTTTGCGTGGTGTTCGACGCCAAGTCCTTTATTCACACCACGTGAATTGTACTGCCGTACCTTGAGGGTCATCATCATTATCGGTGATTCCTCTCGCGCTTGTTAACGGTTTACATCATTGGCCGGTAATCAAGCGATGTCTTTCCATGTTCGACTTCAGCGCAATTCTCACATGGATTGACTTGTACTTAGAGTGAAGATCGAACGAGTTTGAAGACCCCGATCTAGTTTCATCCATCCGGGCTGCGATATATATTCAGGAAATAAAGACATTGACATGTGCAGCAGATGATCATCCTATTCAAAGGATGATAACTTCAGCAGAGAATTATCAGTCTACCATCAGACGATCGTCTGTTCTATGTACAGAAAAATGTATTTATAAAGCTGACCATGGGAATGCCCGCCTCAGCTAGATCATGAAAGCAGAATTAAAAATAATGTATTGTATTGTATTTTATTACAGGTCACCTCTCAGCGATTGAATGAACTTCGGATCCTCCTGATAAAGCATTTCACCCGATAAACGACCTCATAGTTTAGGGGGCAACTGTTATAGACATTTTTGTGCCTTACAGCATGAAGCATGAAATGTCCATAATCTAAGCGATCCAAAGTCCCTAAACATGTTGTTCCTACCCCTAGAGGAACAAGGTCAGCAAACCACAGCACTGAATAAAAGTTCTCCACCTGAAAACACTCAAAAACAAGGCAATTCTGGATCATTTCAACTGCTCCACTGAGCATCTGCACTGAATGTCAAGTGCTCCACTGTCTACCTACGCTAAATGTCAACTGCAAAGAAGGCTACCTGCGCTGGGCAAGTTTGGACATGTGGCACAGTCGTTCCTCAAGGTGTCAATGCCCAGGAAGCTTCCAAAATGACACTTGGATCAAGGAATTCGACTGGTGATGAGTAAGCGGGTCTAGATCTCCAAGTGGAAGAAAGAACCTCCAAGTGGACTCAAGAACTGAAGAATAACTGAAGTGGGAGACGACACTAGTTAGCTTCATGCCAGCCTTAAGCTGACTCATCCTTTCTCCAAAACTCCTATATATAGATCTCTCTCATGAGGTCTAAGGAGGCTGGAATCTTGTGAATGTAAAGAATTGTTGTTGGTTTGAGTTTAGAACTATTGGGTGATTTGTTTTGAAGTAGGTGAAGAGGAGATTTCTTTCTGCTGGGAAGGTGATGCTGGATTGGGCCTCTTATGGTTGTATCACTACCTGAACTTTACTTCTTCCATTAATAAAGCATTTGAGGTTTTTCTATATGCATGTGTCTCAATGGTGTATTGTTATACTTGTGTATTTGATTTATTCTAATCCTTGAATCAATTATGAATGTATGCTTCTTGTAGTTTCCCTCTCTTGTCATTTTGTAGGATCTTGGTGTAGCTGGGCCAGTGAAAGAGCAAGGAGCTGGGAGCAAGCAGCAAGGAGAGAAGATTGGATCAACCATTAGCGAAAGACATCGGTTAGTGGATCTCTTTCTCCCCTATTTTACTTTCATAAAGAAGAAATCTTAGATAGCTTTGCTTTGATTGGTGCTGAGGTACTATCACCCTTAGAGTGGGATAGGGTCATTCCGTATTGGATACTTTTCCCAACAACACTTAAGCTCCAACTGCACAAAACTATAACATAGTAGAAGATTGGCTCAGTCACCTTCTGCTATGTCTACGCTTGAGGTACTTCAAAACTATCCCTCCCAAAAGTAGGCTTTATTGTCAGTAAGGTGGAACCGATCCAAATGGTTCCAATCTTGTGGTTTTCAGCCATGTAGGTTATATGGCCCAGTTATCGGCGTAATTAGCATTCCTGATTCAAGTAAATTCGTTCAATAAACTTTTTCATTGAACCATTATTGACGAGATGGCATCTACTTGTATTATGTCTATGAATTCCTAGAAAACACTTGGATCACCTCCCTTTTCATGTTTACCAACAACCTTAAAAGATTTTGATAGACGAACATATGCGCCTTGTGGAATATTGAGTAATCTGTAAATTGAACTAGGAGGCAAAACAATAACTGTTAAATTTGAGGTTGTTGACGGACCCCTTGAGTACAACATTTTACTAGGAAGACCATGGGTTTATGCTATGGCTGCTGTGGTTTCAATTTACTTTCGTATGATTTCATTCCCTCATAAAGGTGGAATCATAGTTATCAACCACTTGCCTTCTTTGCCTCTAGTTCACAGGCTACTAGAAGCATTTTTTTGGTACACAAAACCCCACTATCTCTTCAAAACGTTGGTGTAGGTCTCTCTAAAGATCCTTCCCTAATGGGTACTTTTTCACTACCGCCACCACCAAATTTGGTAGAAGTGGTAAAAGTTAAGACTTGCAATGTGATATCTTCCACTTCATCTGACTTAAGGAATATTACCAATAGTTTTGAATCTGATAGTATTAATGAAATCATGCCGCTAAGCCCTATTGAGCTAGCATAGAAATCAATTTTTCTAGCTTGCACAACGAATCCAAATCCATATCTATCAATTGTATGGGTAGATCGTTCATTAGAATATGGTACTTCCTCTGATCCTCTTTCACGTATATTTTCTACTAATGAAGGAATCATCCAATCAATGATGATGGAAGGAGAACCATGGGAAGATTATCATCATCATTCCCATCTTCAAGATCACATAGAATATTATTCAAATGAACTTAATCACCCTTAAATTGTCGATTTTCTTTTGAACTTTGTTTTCATAGATACAGTAGATTCTGAGCGAAACCTGTCAAATATTGAAGAAACTATTTCTACCAATATTTTGACCAAACCTACTATTGTAGAAAACATTCATGTTGGAAAATATTGTTCTCCATCAGAACTTGATATTTACCATGCTCTCTTTCATGAATTTCAAGATATATTTGCATGGTCATACGAGGATATGCCAGGAATTGACTCTAGTATAGTTGAACATGAAATCAAAATGTATGCTAATGTCAAACCAGTGTGATAGCTCCTCCGTCCTGTTCATCCAAAGAAGGTTGTTACTATTAAAATAGAAGTTGAAAAACTTTTGCATGCTGGTTTCATTTACCCTATTTCTCTTACTGATTGGGTTTCCAATATTGTTCTTGTCATGAAGAAACAATGGACAATATGAGTGTATGTTGATTATAGGGATGTTAATCAGGCTTGTCCAAAAGACAATTATCCTACTCCCTTTATCTACCAGATTATTGATGAATGTGCTAGATGTGAAATAATCTCATTTATGGATGGTTTTTCCAACTATAATAAAATAAATATCCACCCAAAGGACCAATCTAAAACTCCATTTATTTGTCCATGGGGCACATTCGCTTATAGGAAACTGTTGTTTGGTTTGAATAATGCAGGGGAAACATTTCAAAGGGCGATGAATTATGCCTTCCATGACATCAAACATATTGTTCAACCATACCTTGATGATTTACCTGCTCATTCACAAAATGGGTATGATCACCCGCAGGATTTGAGAGCTATATTTTTACAGTGCCGACACTAGAAAATACGACTCAATCCACACAAATGTGTGTTTTGTGTTGGTTCTAGTCATTTGCTTAGATTCATAGTGTCTAAGGAGGGAATTTGACTCGATCCACTTAAGGTTCAGGCAATCCTTGACTTGGCTCCACCTTCCAATATACTACAGTTACAGAGACTCCAAGGGAAGGATAAATTTCTGAGGAGGTTCATTCCCAATTATGCTAAAATGGCAAAAGGATTTACTCATTTATTGAGAAATGGGATACCCTTCCATTGGGACCAAGTTGCGCAAGCTTCCTTTGATTCTCTTAAAGATACCTTGATTAGAGCCTCATTAATGTATTCCCCGAATTATCAAAATGACTACTTCCTATATCCCACCACTATACTCTTACGTCAAAAGGTTGGCTCTGGCTATTGTTCAAGCAGTACAAATATTTCACCACTACATCTTACTCTGAAAGACCATTTTCATTTTGGATTGCAACCCTATGACATACAATTTGTCACATCAATTTCTGGGGGGTGTTGAAGCCCCGAAAATCGAGTCGACAACAAGGGGGATACCCGCCCGGTCTGGACCTTGGTTGGCAGCTCCTTATCCGTTTGGTATAGCGGCTCCGACTGGGGATAATGGGACCAGTTTCCCAATCTATGTGTGTGTGTAGAATTTGATGTTGCTAATCTAAAAGTTCCTATCTAAGCTATTCTAATTCAAACTTTAATCTAATTCTATGCTATCGCAATCTAATAAACAACACATCTAAATCTATACTAACCCTAGATGTAATTCTTCTATTATGCGATCTAAAGAGATTTCAAATAACAACTGGTAATAAAGATCATTCAGCAATTATAAGAAAGGAAATCAATTAAGATGAACCACTTCGCATAAAAAGTTAGACGAAACAGTTGTGAACAGCATATCGCATAATGGGCTATTCATACATTAAACATAAATAAATAGCTATCACCTTACAAAAGTGCCAAATGATAACTCAAGCTTTCATGCAATAATACATAAATAACTAAAAAACTGTATATCACCTTAACATATAAGCAGAAATGGTCAAGAGATAAAAGTACCATTTATGACTACTCCTACTCATAAGCTTCAAGCAAAAATGATTTGTCTCTCCTTGCTCTAACATCCACTAAGAGTACATAAGTGCAACATCAGTAGTAGATATCAAATGCAAACATCAACAAATCTTGATCCATTCATTCACCAAAACCTCCTCTGAGGGTGCAAAAGTGCATGTTCTGAGGATAAGTTTTTGATAAATTTCTGGACCCTTCTCTAAATGCATGAGAAGGGTTTAAATACTACTAACTAAATAGCTTAATTACATAGATTCAGGATATGGTTTAAATGACCACCCTTTTTCCAAGCAAAACTATTTGTAAAATTAAATCTAATATATAACTATTTTTGCATTTACTCCTTAATGTTGCGAGCATTCAATATTTGCCTGGGTAAATTCGGCTGACTGTCTTTCGCTTTTGGTTGAGCTAAGAAAACAGAAATAGTAAGAGCTGGCACCATATTTTTAGCAAAATCTATGATATACTCGACAGTCATCCTCTGGCTATGTGGATTTACTATGTATGTCCAGTAATAATCCAAGTTCCACTTGGTTAATCCTCGAATTGCTTCTTCTTTTAGCTTTATGTTTCCAGTTGTTCTTTACCATTGTTTTCTTGCGTTTTTCGGGCTTACAAGTGACTGGGCAATTAGAGGGTTTGATTTTTGAGCAATTTTCTCAGCGATGCGCGATTACATCGGAAACTGCCTCCATTCTTTGATCTGGGCCTCTCTAATGCGTTTTTTGCCTTTAACACCTTTTCCTTCACCGGGTATAAGCTTCAAAATTTGTAAAAATACTGCTTTCGTGAGCTTCTGACCTCGAGCGTTAAACCGCCTGTTGATATCAGAATTGTTCAACTACTCCTTCAACCATGACTGTGAATGAAAGTTCTGTAATGGATAGCTTAGTAGAATTCTGTGAATCTGCGGCTCTGCTGCATGCGGTATCCGTTCATGAGGGCATCTCTTCTCTGTCCCTGAGCATTGGAGCTTTACCCTTTTCCCCCATGGCTTCCTGCATATTGCTTTGTATTACTTCCGTTTTTCTTTCCTGCAGTTCACATATGAGGAGAGAGTAATAATAATAATAATAATCGACAAGAAAGCTTTAAGCTCTACGGATGTACAAAACATGCCATCTGACGTGAACTGACTCTTCAAAAAGCACAAAACCGTCTTTCATCAACACTTGGCATATCATTCATTAATTATCATTAAAGTGCGTATCCAATTTTTTTTTATGGACAGCTTTTCTTGAATGTTGAGCCGAGGAAAATTTGCGATGGAATGTTTCTGCGATTCGCATCGCATCATCGCATATCGCATTACCGCATATCGCATTACCGCATATCGCATTACCACAAACTTCATTAAGATCTGTTATCGCAGGATAGCTCGATCGCGCTATCGCAAGATCGCGGATCGCAGTATCATGTTATCGCAAGATCGCAGATCACAGTATTGCGCTATCGCAAGATTGCGGATCACTATAATCGTTAAATGGTTATGTGTTTTTCATGCGACATTGCGATATGCGATATCGCATATCGGATATCGGCACTTTTTTAAGGTTTTCCAATGTGAGTGTTTCTTAATGCATGCAATGCGATGGAATTCGCATCGCACTTTTCCCAGTTTATCATTTTTACTCATAAGGAAATGTCCTATCATGCTTCGCGCGATGCGATGTTTTCTTAAGGAGTAAAATACATGAGCCTTAATTGAATTTTTTGAATTTTTTACTAAGGGTCCCCACTTACCTAGTGTTATTTCTAATACTAAATAAGGAGGGGGGGTTGTTGGTGGCCACAACAATTGACAATTCACTTGGAAGAACCAGTTATCTCTGTTCATCTATTGAATTTTTACAAACTTCCAAAACATAAAATTTTTCAGAAAATTAAACTTTGTTATGGAAAGATAGAGTACATTACGCTCTAAACCGTCAATGATATTTTGTTTCAACCTTTTTCTACTTTGACTATTTGCTTCCTCAAGATAGTCCTTGTATTTACATCAGCCATTACTTGGTTTTGTAAGGATAAAACAAAGTCTCCTCTATAAACCAGTTTTAAATATGCTCATTTGTCGTAGGTAGAGCCTCTGCTGCCAGCAGGCGTTTATAGCCTCGACAGGGTTACCTGTTACCCAGCAATGATCCTGTATCCTACTTAAGATAGCCTACAAATTTCAAAAAAAAATCCTTATCCACACTTATTGCTTTGATTTTCTTTTTTCCTTCTTAAAGAACAATGTCTTGGTTTGGTAGCCAAATTATGACACAGTCATTCACTTGATTTATAACTTTGCTGAACAAGCTGGCTCGTGATGAGACCCGTTGTCTTTTGATTGCAACAATCTTGAGTCGTTGCCCTGTTGTGGTGTACAGTATTGGCAAAGTCAGCAAGTTATAATATCTGTGATAATGATAAGCTGGCTCGTGATGAGACCTCTTATTCTCATAGAAAATTTTAGGGGCGAATGTTCACCCTTTGCCGAAATTAAGGGGTTTTAAATTTTTAATGGGCGAATATTTTGTATCATAGTACATTTTTACAAATCACCTCAAATAGCCCACCTTATTTTAAGGAAGAGGGTAAAAAAGGTAAATTTAGCCCTTGAAATTAGGAGTTACAACCTTCCATTTGCCCATTTTCAAGAATAGGTTTTATTTAAGTGAATCCTATGGGCCAAAGGCCCAAATACCATATTTATAAAAGAGGTATGCTAAATTAATAAAAATATAAATAAATGAGAGGTATGGTAAATAAATAAAACTTTTTTTATATTTACTCCATAAGTCACCTTATATACATGCAAGGGTGTAAACAAATAAAAATATAAGTAAAGTGGAGGTATGGTAAATAAATAAAACGTCTTTTTATACTTACTCAAAAGGTATGGTAAATAAATAAAAACATAAATAAACTAGACACATGGTAAATAAATAAAACCTGTTTTTATATTTAGTCCATAACCCTTGTTCTATTTATGAAGGCTCAAGAAAGAGGTTTTATTTAAGTGAATCCTATGGGCCAAATACCATATTTGTAAAAGAGGTATGGTAAATTAATAAAAATATAAATAAACGAGAGCTATGGTAAACAAATAAAACATTTTTTTATATTTACTCCATAAGTCACCTTATATTTACAAACGCTCAAAAAATGTGTTATATTTAGGTGAAACCTATGGGAAAAATACTATGGGACAAATACCATGGACTAGATTGTTATTAATACCATGTAAAAAAACATTATTAACCCTAATATTAGTATTAATAAAAATAAAAATGGCACATGGTATTGACCCATGGTATTCACCAAAATGGCACATGGTATTGACCCATGGTATTCACCTGGAATGTAGCCTATTTAAATGGGGGAATTAAACTAGCGTAGATCCATCTTTACTTTGGATCTACTAACCCCCGAGAGGTATCAAATATCGTGATATGCAAACTAGCATAGAGTGAAAAAATATTTGATGCGATCAAGAGTAAAAATGGATGTTGTAATTTAATGTATGTTAAACATTTTAGCTTGGTTAAAATAAAAAATAAAATAAAAATCAACTATTAATTTTATTAATTTTTATAAATTAATAACAGTAATTTTTAAGCACCAGGTTTATGATAACTCATGGTATTGACCCATGGTAATACCATGGTATTCATGTGAGCATAGACTATTTAAAGGGGAAATTCTATCATCTTAGATCCATCTTAATTCTGGGTCTACCAAGTGCTGAGAGGGATAAATAGATTTCATCCCCCTAAGAGTGGTAGATGTGGAGTTATGATGGATATAGGTTGGTTTTTATGATAATGAAGATATTAAATAGACTTAGGAAATTATATTGTAAAAACATCTTAAGGTGAATGGTATATTTGTATACTTCTATTTTAAACTAAAACAAATCCAGGGCTAAAAGGAATGGATTGATTGCACTAGTCATCCTTCTATAACTTTCCAACATATGTTGGAGTAAACAGATTGTAATTTGGGTAATTTTTCTAATTGCAAACAATAACATACTTGTGTATTGGAAGGGTACGAGGTCCCGAGAAGTGATGAATTTGAATTTTACTTGGTTTTATATATAGTATTAGGTTTTTTATCATGCTTTCTGTGAATGGCACAGGTGAAGTTTATCCTACACCCACTAGGTTATCGATATGTAATTTCGGTAATTTTGATTTCAAAATATATTTTAAAGAAATGCAATGATTTCATTTGTGTATTCAATAAACACAATATTTTATAATTGAGTAAAATATTCGCCATGCCTAGTGAGAGATTCGCCAAAAAATTATATATACATATCATATTATTGATAAAATCGCCTTCCATTTTTCCCATATACCATGGAGATTCGCCCATTTATTATACATGTAAATTTGGGGGGGTTCTTAAAATTTTCCCTGCTTATTCTTCCAGATAAAGTGTATCCTTGGGTTATTCCTCTGAAAGTTGCGATTTTCCTTAGCAGGGAGGAAGTCATTGTTTTCCTTAAGATAGCTCTAGACGACAATAATAGAGTTTTTGGAAACAGCTGTTTGACAAAGAATCTTTATTTTATTTATTGATACCTTTCATTTTACTGAGATAAAACAATTTCTTCACTAAAGGTTGCTTTCATCAAATTTAGAAGTTGAAACTAGTATCATATCTAAGCTAAAGCTTTTTAACTATATCTATCAATAATAAAGATCAATTTTCCAAAAGATTTGCTATTTATACAAGTGAAAAGTTCAAAATCTAAAAGAGAATTGGTGTCTTTTTCATAAATGCCTAATGTAACAACTCACAACTGGTTTTATTATGAAAAAGAAAAACAACTATTCTACAAAAATAGAAGAATAATCTTCTATGGAAAATATTTCTTGAGAATTTGTCCATTAACACGCAAAGGATCCCTCTTACCTGCTAAATCCTGTAACACAAATGTTGATGGACCTATGACTTCTACAATCTGAAAAGGACCAAGCCACATCCTTTGAAATTTTGTATGTTTGCCCTTTTCTTCATGAGCCTTGTCCAACTTGAAAACTAAATCTCCCATCTGAAAATCTTTTCTGGGCATTATGTTTGAATCAAAAGAGGATTTTACTAGTGCTTGATGATGATCATGTGTTTTCCTAGCTTGTTCTCGTTGTTCTTCTAATTAATTATTTCCATTTGTCTTAGCTGTAAGGAGGAAGTGGGTACTTCATCAATGTATTGTACTAAAGACAAAGAGGGAATTGCTAAGTGAGTCGGAAGAACCACTTCTTTCCCATAAACTAAATTGAAGGGAGAAGTGTCGATAGAAGCTTTTTGCGTTATCCGATCTGCCCATAAAGCATATATCAAAGCCTTGTGCCAATTCTTTTGATTTTGGTCAACTATTCTTTTAATAATCCTGATTAGGTTTTTATTTGTTGACTCAGCTAACCCATTACCTTGTGGGTAGTAATTGGCTGAATATTTAAGTTTGAATCCTCTCTTAAGTGCAAATTCAGTCATTGCATTTCCAGAAAAGTATGATGCATTATCAAACATTAAAGCAGATGGCAACCCAAACATGGTGATTATAAATTGATCTATGAACTCAATGATATTTTCAAAATTAGCCGTCTTGAGTGGAACTACTTCTACCCACTTAGTAAAATAATCTGTTGTTATGAGGATGTATCTATGCTGCTTAGAAGAGTGAGGAACGATCTCACCTATTATGTCCAAGCCCGACTGACTGAAAGGTTGCTCGATGTTTACCGGCTGTAGTGGCAGGGATGGCTTCTTTTGTCTTCCAGTAGTAGTTTAGCAGACTTGACATCTTCTCACGTAACTGTGTGAGTCTTTAAACAGCGTGGGCCAGTAATATCCTGCACGTAAGATTTTATGTGCAGTAGCATCTCCAGCGTAGTGTCCGCTTGCTGGCCCATCGTGGAGTTCCTGCAAAACTTTTTCAGCTTCAGCCTTCTCAAGACACCTAAGAAGAATAGAATCATATTTTTTTCTAAAAAGAATATCATTTATGAGCTGATATTGTTTGGCTTTCAACCTTAGGGCTCTTTTCTTAGTATAATCAAGGTGTGAAGGAGCATACCCGTTCTTAAGATAATAAATGATATCAACATATAATGATTTTGCATCGTTTAGGCTTACCTCACACATTTGTACCTCTTTAGATGGAATTTCAGAAATTTGCGATGCTCCAGCCAGCATTTTGCAGAAGCCTTGACCTCTTATAATGTTTGCTGGTTTGATCTCAGTATCATATTCATGTAAGGCAGTAACCCAATTGGCCATTTTCTCACCCACATCCTTCTGTACTAGAAGATTCCTTACCGCTGGAAATGGTACTATGATCTTAGTATGGGTTTTAAGTAAGAAAGCTCTGAAGTATTTGATCGCTTTGAAAACAGCATAAGCCTGTTTCTCCACGTCTGAATAATTTAGTTCATCACCCTGTAAATTTGAGCTATAAAACGCAATTGGAGCTTCCGCTTTTTCTTGATTTGCTTGAGTTAGAATCACAGCATATGACTTATCTGAGGCAAATGTGTATAAAATAAAAGGCTCTGAAAAATTCGGAGTTGCTAAAGATGGAGCATTAATAATAGCTTGTTTGATCAGGTTGAATGCTTCATGTTCATCTTGACCCCATTTAAAATTTGAATTCTTTTTAATCATGGTTTGCAAAGGAGACAGGATTCATGAAAAATCTGGAACGAGCCTCTTTACAAAATTGATCTGACCAAGAAAAGATTGCATGGCTTTTTTGTTATGAGGTAGGGATATTTCATAAATTTCTTTGATTCTGTCGGGATCAATGTGAATACCAGATTTTGACACTATGAATCCTAGAAGTTTCCCTTCACTTAGTGCGAAAAATAATTTCTTTGGGTTGAGTGAAATTGTTGAGTGAAATTCCATACCTTAAACACCGTTGAAAGACTTGTTTCAGGTCTTTGAGATGGTCGCTTCGCTTCTTCGAGTACATTTTTATATCATCCAAATAAATTACTACAGATTTATTGACTAAACCTTTGAATGCGATGTCCATGGCTCTCTGAAATGTAGCACCAACATTAATCAAAACAAATGGCATCTTTCGATATGCGTATGTGCCCCATTTAGTTCTAAGTGTGGTTTTCAACTGTCATCAAGATGTACCAACACTTGATTGTATCCTGAAAATCCATCCAAGAAAGACATTAATTTTGAGCCTGTCACTGCCTGCAGTATCTGTTCCATAGGTGGTAGAGGAAAATTATCTTTTTGATAGGCTTTGTTCAAGTTCCGAAAGTCAATGCAAATCCTAATATCTCTATTTTTCTTTCTAATGGGTACCATATTGGAGACCCATTTGGAATGCCTGACGGGAAAGATTACTCTGGCTTTCAATAACTTATTGAGCTCAGTTTTTATCTAACTTTCTAAATTGGGGTGGATCTTTCTCAGCTTTTGTTGGACAGGTTTTTCATTATCGATCATTGGAATAGTATGTTGGATGATGGAAGTGTCGTATGTTTTCAACTCATCATAATTCCAGGCAAAAACATTTTTATATTGTCTCAAAAGACGAATATACACTAGTTTCTCTTCAGGGGCTACGCCGAGGCCTAGATTAATGTTTTGTGGTTTAGCATTGGTCCCTAGGTTTACTAATTCGTAGTTCAAGGTTGAACTTTGGAGTTTTGAATTGGTAGACCTCTTAAACCGATATTTCAAATCGTACAAGTCTTCTAACTTGACCATCGACTTAGGTATAGCATTATTAGTGTTATTTTATTGCAATTGTCGATCGTGCTGGTCTTCGTCGATTATTTGATTGGAGTAGGATCCTTCAGACTTGAGGAAATTTACGATATCAGGATCGTCATTGAATACTCTCCAATTTTTTATGTTGTCAGGAATGGATGGTCTAAAGATTAACTCTATTGAGAATCTATCTGGACTAAAATCTTTGGACGGAATAAGATTAGAAGCTACGTTAGCC
This sequence comes from Pinus tabuliformis, assembly GCA_031772625.1. NCBI lineage: Eukaryota > Viridiplantae > Streptophyta > Pinopsida > Pinales > Pinaceae > Pinus > Pinus tabuliformis. Next base: position 826,665,306 of record CM062808.1, read on the forward strand.
AAAAGGTCTGCACTTGCGTTTTGGAGCCTGGGGATTGAAGAGATATTAAATGCTATGAAATGCTTAGTCAGATCTTGTACTAAGGATTGATAATGTTTTAAATGACTTGAAAAGCAATTTATAGTGTTACATACCTATTTAACCACAATCTCAGAGTCTCCAAAAACTTGAAGATACTTGACGTCTAACCCGATTGCTTTGTACAGGCCTTGAACCAAAGCCTCGTACTCTTCTGTATTGTTTGTGCAATTGAATTCGAGTCTGCATGTGAGCATGATTTTATCTGCTTCTGGACTAATCAAAACGCATCCTGCTCCTGCTCCTGCTCCTTCGTTAGATCTAGAACCATCAAAAAATAATTTCCAAAACAAAGATTTATTTACAGGTTTATCTAAAAAATTGATACATTTCGAACTATCAGTTCGAGAAAAATTTTCGACTTGGGACATAACAGAGTGTTCTAAATAGGGTGACGCATGAGCATTGAAATTGCCGAGGATAGAAGAGTAATTGCCAATAATGCTGCTGTTATACACTACTGGTTCACTTTCTCCCTCTAACTCCATCACTATGTACTTCTTGTGTAGTTCTCATTCAACTTTTATTTGATTCGGTTTACCCTTGTAGGGCAACCACATGTGCAACCAGTCGGTTGCGAAGTATCCATGGAGTTTTTCTGACCAATCCTTGCTAAGAATTAAGCCATAGAATTCTGGGATATCGGCAACTAGAATGTCAATAACCCGACATACCTTCGGGTTGGATGACAACCTTATGGTTACCTGATTTAGTTCGCCAATCACTTCGACTTGAGATCGATCTAGCTAAACTATGCACACTGTGGATTTTTGTGGTTGAACATTTAACTTGGCACATATAGATTTGGGTAAAATATTCGATGAAGCACAGGAATGTACCAAACAATTGTGCACATTTTTGTTGAAGATTTCGTAAGTAAGGAGAAACGGGGGAGTGTGAGATCTTCATCTTCCTCCAATTAGGGCGATGTCATTTGGATCAATCTTATTGATCGCGTTAGTTGGAGGTCTTCCCATGTTATGGGAAGCTTGAGAAAGTACAGCGGTAGGCAAAGGTGCAACTGGCACGGCATGTAATTCTTTCATCATTATCTTATGTTGATGTTTCAACTTGCTGAGTTCGTAAAGGGTGATGTTAGCCCTAGTCTTCTTCATGTCTTCAATAATATTTTACTCCATTTCATTCGACACTATGAGTGTTTTAGATGGAGTGGTTTCATCTGTTTGGACTGGGTTGGTTTGAGTCGCTTTAGATGCCGTTTTCTTTGTTGTGACTTTATCCTTTGTTGTAGAGCTTGCGCTCTTCGGCTTAGGGGTAGTTTGGGGAGGATCAAGCTGATTTTTTCTTCGTGTGCTAACTGGAAATACTTCTTGATCTTCTTCTTGTGGGAGGATGAAATCCCACATTCCTTGTAATTCCACAACTTCTTCGTCATCAGTGTGCCCTTCAGTGGCAATTTCCTCTTCCTCTTCCTCGGATTCAACATTTGAAATGGGATTGGGTGGCTTTGCATCTGTTGAAAGACCTCTTTTAAAAGCTCTGTAGGGCTTTTTTGAAGAAGTTTCTGCTACTTACTTTTTTATGTCGACCGTTTCATTGGACATGGTCTTTAGAACTTTCTGCAATCCTTCCAAATCAAACGGGTCTTTTGCTTGTTTCTTCTTGGAGTCTTCCTTGAAGGTGACTTTTTTGGATTTATGTTCCTCTATCACGAACCTCTTTTCCAGGGCTATGATTCGTTTCTCTACTACTATCGCCTCTTTCATGTTATCAGCTAAGGTTATTTTATTTGCCTTGTCCACGAAGATTGTTATGTTCGATGGTAGAGCGGTGATATGCCATTCACATCGTACTTCCTCGCTGGGCTGGGAAGCAGTAGGAATTTTGTTGAAACATAAATTGAAGTCCTTGATAGGCTCTCTAGTTTCGGCTTTAAGATTGGATAGGTCATTAATTAATGTTGCCGTCGACCTGTCATCACCAAACTTGGTTAGGAATTGGTCCTGGAACATGTCCCAACTTGTGATGGATCCAGAGGGTAATGAAAAGTACCATGACCCAGCTGTTCCTTGCAGTGTATAGGGAAAAAGCCGAACAACAACATCTTCATTAATAACTCCATTGAGATTAATGGAAAGCATGAAGTTGTTTATGTGCTCTTCTGCTAGCATGCCTGCCTTAGGATTGAATTTAGGCAGCCATTTCTCAGGATGGGCCGGTATTTGACTCAAGGGTGCAGGAATTAAGAATGTCCCAGGGTTATTCCATCGAGATTGGGCCATTGTTGAACTGCTAACAGAGGAAAGTGCAGACGATGATCCCTGCGGCTGGGAGGATGAGGATACTGCGATTGTAGATGATTGAAGAGGGGTTGTGGGGGTTCCAGTGGATGGATGGACGATGATCTGGAGTGGAGGTGTGGATGGTTGACTTCGTGGTGAAGTAGTTGAGATGGACGATGTTGACGAAAGAGTCTCACTGTCAGACTCTTGCAGTGATTTTCTCGCTCTTTTCATGGTGGGAAGAGGTAATTCGGTTGGCTGGATGCCAGAATTTTCACTCTTTAGCCTGGTCAGGGGATGAGCAGGGTTGTACTGTGAAGTCACACTGCCTTGAGATTTATCAAAACTCTGAGGAGAAATGGAAAATCGCTGAAGTTTTTGAATCAGGGATTCGACTTCAGGAAGTTCAACGGTAGATTGTTCTGAAATATCAAGGTGTGTAGCAGCGGTTGATACTCCAGCGACTTCTGACACTGGATTTAAATGTAATGGAGAAGTTGGGGGAAATGATGAGGGTGATTTACTCTTAGAATGGTATTCAGATTTGGATTTACTTGCCATTCATAGTTCAGGTCCTCCTTCTAGCACCAAATATGTTGAAGCCCCGAAAATAGGGTCGACAACAAGGGGGATACCCGCCCGGTCCGGACCTTGGTTGGCAGCTCCTTATCCATTTGGTATAGCGGGTCCGAATGGGGATAATGGGACCAGTTTCCCAATCTATGTGTGTGTGTGTAGAATTTGATATTCCTGATCTAACAGTTCCTATCTAAGCTATTCTAATTCAAACTTTAATCTAATTCTATGCTATTGTAATCTAATAAACAGCACATCTAAATCTATACTAACCCAGGATGTAATTCTTCTATTATGCGATCTAAATAGATTTCAAACAACAGCTGGTAATAAATATCATTCAATGATTCTAAGAAAGGAAATCAATTAAGATGAACCACTTCGCATAAAAAGTTAGACGAAACAGTTGTGAACAACATATCGAATAATGAGCTATTCATACATTAAACATAAATAAATAGCTATCACCATACAAAAGTGCCAAATGATAACTCAAGCATTCATACAATAATACATAAATAACTAAAAAACTCTATATCACTTTAACATATAAGCAGAAATGGTGAAGAGATAAAAGTACCATTTATCACTAGTCCTACTCATAAGCTTCAAGCAACAATGATTTGTCTCTCCTTGCTCTAACATCCACTAAGAGTACAAAAGTGCAACATCAGTAGTAGATATCAAATGCAAACATCAACAAATCTTGATCCATTCATTCACCAAAACCTCCTCTGAGGGTGCAAAAGTGCATGTTCTGAGGATAAGTTTTTGATAAATTTCTGGACCCTTCTCTAAATGCATGAGAAGGGTTTAAATACTACTAACTAAATAACTTAATTACACGGATTCAGGATACGGTTTAAACGACCACCCTTTTTCTAAGAAAAGCTATTTCTAAAAATTAAATCTAATATCTAACTATTTCTGCATTTGCTCCTTAATGTTGCGAGCATTCAATATTTGCCTGGGTAAAGTCAGCTAACTGTCTTCCACTTTTGGTTGAGCTAAGCAAACAGAAATGGTAAGAGATGGCACCATCTTTTCACCAAAATCGATGATATACTTGAGATTCATCCTCTGGCTATGTGGATTTACTATGTATGTCCAGTAATAATCCAAGTTCCACTTGGTTAATCCTCGAATGACTTCTTCTTTTAGCTTTATGTTTCCAGTTGTTCTTTACCATTGCCTTCTTACGTTTTCCGGGCTTACAAGTGACTGGGTAGTTAGAGGCTTTTCTTTTTGAGCAATTTTCTCAGCGATGCGCGATTAGCACTAGGCGCTAATCGCGCATCGGAAACTGCCTCCGTTCTTTGATTCGAGTCTCTCTGATGCGTTTTTTGCCTTTAGCGCCTTTTCCTTCACCAGGTATAAGCTTCAAAACTTGTAAAAATACTAATTTCGTGAGCTTCTGACCTCGAGCGTTAAACCGCCTATTGATATCAGCATTATTCAACTACTCCTTCAACCATGACTGTGAATGAAATATCTGTAATGGATAGCTTAGCAGCGTTCTGTGAATCTGCGGCTGTGTTGCATGCGGTATCCGTTCATGAGGGCATCTCTTCTCTGCCTCTGAGCATTGGAGCTTTACCCTTTTCCCACATGGCTTCCTGAACATTGCTTTGTGTTACTTCCGTTTTTCGTTCCTGCAGTTCACATATGAGGAGAGAGTAATAATAATAATAAAAATCGACAAGGAAGCTTTAAGATCTATGGATGTACAAAACATGCCATCTGACGTGAACTGACTCTTCAAAAAACACAAAACCGTCTTTCATCAACACTTGGCATATCATTCATTAATTATCATTAAAGCGCATATCCAATTTTTGGTTTATGGACAGATTTTCTTGAATGTTGAGCCGGGGAAAATATGCGATGGAATGTTTCTGCGATTCGCATCATAGCATCGCATATCGCATTACCGCAAATTTCATTAAGATGTGTTATCGCAGGATTGCTCGATCACGTTATCGCAAGATCGTGGATCGCAGTATCGCGCTATCGCAAGATCGCGGATCGCAGTATCGCGCTATCGCAAGATCGCGGATCGCTATAATCGTTAAATGGTTATGTGTTTTTCATGCGACATTGTGATATGCGATATCGCATATCGGATATCGGTGATTTTTTAAGGTTTTCCAATGTGAGCGTTTCTTAATGCATGCGATGCGATGGAATTCGCGTCGCACTTTTCGCAGTTTATCATTTTTACTCATAAGGAAATGTCCTATCATTCTTCGCGTGATGTGATGTTTTCTTAAGGAGTAAAATACATGAGCCTTAATTGAATTTTTTGAATCTTTTACTAAGGGTCCCCACTTACCTAGTGTTATTGCTAATACTAAATAAGGAGGGGGGGGTTGTTGGTGGCCACAACAGGGGGAATACTCAAAATGGATTGTCATTTGTAGGAGTTTGATTTGGAATTCATCAAATCAAAATCAAAGAAACATCTAGTGTTTGCTGAGCTTCTTTGCAACCTTCCCTCGAATACCATTGATTCAACATCAGAACCATCAATTCTAGATGAGTCTTTATTCCTCATTTTGTCATCTAACATGTGGTATGGAGATATATAGATTTATCTCCAGATCCAAACTTTCCAGCCTGATACCTCTCGCTCGCAAGAGTGATGTATCCAATACCAAGCCAAAGGTTATCTGATCGTTGGCAACACTCTTTACCGTCGTGGTATCGATATGATTTTACGAAGGTGCCTCACTCATGAGGAAGCTAAGAAAGTTTTGAAAGATCTCCATTCAAGTGCTTGTGGTGGACACTTATCTGGTTATGCTACCATGTAGAGAATTCTCCGTGTTGGTTAATTCTGACCTTCCATATTCAAATATTGCATAATTTCTGTCATAAGTTGTCATGCATGCCAGATCTATGATCGTAAAGCTAGATTACCGCCTGCATCATTGCATTCTATCGTTGTTGTTGGACCTGTTGTAGCATCCATTGTCATTTTAATTTTATTTTCAGTTTTATCAAAAAAATGAAAAAAAATCAAATATTATATTCTAACGATAATTAAAAGAGAATGCGGAAATCTAAAAGAAATGATTTATTTTATATTATTGATAGCTTTTGAATGTGGGAAACCTAGGAGAAGATCTGAGCATCCAATTGATAGGCAACATATCTAACGGTAATCGCATGGTTAACAAGGACGAGGTTTACTCCAAAATTGGACGCGAGAAATTATAAAACTGAGTTAAAACCTCAATTAATCAAGGCCGTCCACTTGAAGGATTCAAATCTGACGGTAATCATGTGGTTAACAAGGATGAGGATTAATTCAGAAAATGGAGGCGATGGTTTATGAAATGTAATTTAATCCATTGAAGTCTGGATCAATCACAACCACTCATCAAGAAGGGACAAGATCCAATGGGTATCGTGTCAAAAACTGCACGGGTTTTATTATAAATTTTGGACCTTATTAGTCTATGAACTACCGTTTTGTTTCCTTTCATTTTTGTGGGGAAGGAAAAGGCTTGTGGAAAAGGTAGACGCGATAAGATTATGAACCGGGGTCTTGTTTCCTTTCGGTTCCGTGGTAATTGAACGTTTTCCATATTTCGTGTAAATCAACCAATTCTGTTGTTTTAGTACAATAACTAAAATTAGGGGCGGATGACCAAAACTCCAAAGGAGTGGTGATTGGTTGGGTTTCTTTGTGTTTCCTCCAATCAGAACACTTTCGATATATATGTGGGCCATAAGGGTTTCTTTGTGTTTCCGCCAATCAAAACATTTACGATATATATGTGGGCCCATAACCCATAGGTCCAAGCACAGAATTTTGTAAATATGTAGCTTTGATGTGTTAAAGAAGTTCTGCTGTCATCAGGACATCAACAAGATTAAAGCTTGCAGATACTCAAGCCACATATTTGAACAATGAGTAGCGATCACCAGTGATATTCTAATTTCTGTTACCTCTTGTTATTTTGTTTTCTTGAGAAGAATGAGGTGTCTTTTAACCTGCAATGTAATATTCTGTAATGACTTTTACTTTAGACAGTTAGGAGATAGTTAAGTAGTTTGACAATTTTAGTGATTACCAACTGTCCCATGATGTATAAAAACAAGCAAAATTATAGAAAAAGGGTTCAAATTTTGAAGAACCTGGAGGCTAGATAATTGGATTCTTGATAAAACTAATGATTAATGAAGGAATTAGGAGTTTTCCACACATTGTTGGGTATGATTTGTGATTTCTCTGTTATGTGTCATCATGTCTTTTCCTTTCTTTAAGTATGGTAATGAAGCTACAGGCCTTTTTTTACTTATGTGAATGAAGTTAAAATTCCTTAAAAAAGCACTCCTATACTTAAAGTTCATACTTATACATTTCTTCTAAGTTACAGATAATAGTTTTTGTGTAAAACAACATATTTTCTTTAACTTCCCAAAGTGTTATAGATAATAGTTTCTATGAAAAACAACATATTGTCTCTAACTTCTCAAAGAATTCTTCACTCAGCATTTTTATTCAACAATCAAATGGAATTTTGAGACTTTCATATCACCTAAGTATTATGGGTTAAAAGTCAGGCCCGTCAGGTCCTTCACTTGAGGATACATCATACAAATAAGTGACAATAATAATGAACATTAATGTCTTAAACACAATTTATAAACAACCAAGAACTTGGTTTCTTAAGGGACAACATTAATTGGTACCATTGCTAAGGAATGAAGTCAAGAACACTTTTCCCTGGTTTTTAATATTTTCCTTTGGTTTTTCAGTGAGGAGGAAATATTTGGTTGTATTGAGCAGAAAGCAATAACTATGGCTTCAAAGAGGCCTCATACGAGGTTAGATACCTCACAACAAAAAGTTCAAGTCCTTTTAGACCTTGAGAGACTAGTTTCCAAGAGGGTTGGAAGGCCAAAAACTTCAGTTACACCAAGTCCTACACTGTCTGCACCTGGTAGCAGTTCAACATATCTTTCATCCAAACATTCACCTTTATTTGACTAAGAGATACCTTTTACATCCACTTCATTTCAACAACCCAACTGTCAAGAACAATCTTTAGAGTCTGTTTCTTTTGCAGTAACTGCTATAGTTATTCAACCTGAACCTATAACTACATTTCCACCTTTTCATACTCCATTTACTCTTTAGTTAGGTTCTACAACTACTAGTACTCAAGGTTCAGTAAGTTCAGGAGCAAACATGGCATCACTTGCATTCTTGTTGAGTAGGTATGAACCTATTCAGTTGCAACAACAGTTGAATCAAATGCCTCAAGAATACTTAAAAATTCTTCCTTGGTTCTCAGGGAGGATGAAGAAACAAAAGAGAAGCATATAGCAGTGTTTTGTAATTTTGCAGAAAATCTCAAGGTTGAACACGTGGATGTTGTTTTAAGACTTTTTGTGCAATTCTTGGATGGATAAGCAAGGAAGTTGTTTAAAGGGCTTCCTAATAACTCTATTCCAACATGGGAAGAGATGGAGCTCCTGTTCACCCAGAGATGGGGAGAGAAAAGAGACCATCGGTATTCACTCACAGAGTTTAATGCTATTAAGAATAAATCCAATGAAATTTATGTTGATCTCATCAGAAGATTCAATAAATTGTACAATAGTCTTCCAGTGGAGATCAAGCCCCATCCTACTGATGCTAAAATAGCTTTTGCAAGGGCATTTGAATTAGATTTTGGGTTCACATAGATCCACAACCCTTGATCAGATCCAAACTCATGCCTTAGAAATAGAAGTAAATCTGGTGCATGCAGGTAAAGCACCAGAGACAGCCTATCCAAGATAAGGGAAAGGATAAAGTGGAATCCTCTCAAAGTCAAACATTAGAGGATGTGAATAATGTAATTAAAAATTTGTCTAATAAATTGATTAAATTGGAATTGGTGAGTAAGAATTCTCAGAGGAAAGCACAACATAACATAAACTTTAATCCTTAATATAGAAGACAACCTCTGCAAATTTTACAGAAGAAAAGAAAAGATCAAGATCAGGTTCAAGCACCACTTTACTTAGAGGCAGATCCTGATGAAGTACTAGAGCATTCCAGGGACCATGATGATCATATTTCTACATTGTATGTAATAGATGAAGATGAACTAGGCATCGAGGGAGAAGAATATGAATATACTGAAACAGATGCCATTTATGTTGAGAATGAAATTGATGAATATTGGAAGAATTTTTATGATTTTATGCAGGCAGAATTACATAGGAAATATGACTTGAGATCAAGGAAAATATCTAGAGTTCAAAAAAATGAAGGCGAGTAGCAAGTTCTAGCTCCCCTACAAAAGGCGACTCCATAAGAACCACAACCTACAAAATAATTAAATAAGGAAAGCAACAACAAAATACAAATAGAAAGACTCAAATAGTTCGAGGTGTCCTCTCAAGATAAAAGTGACAAAATTCCTTTAGAAAGAATTGTTTCCATTTCATAGGAGATTTTAGTGATGAAGAAAAGTGAAGATGAAAATGAAAGGAATACTAATTAGGTTCATGTCTTTAGTCTTACTAAAGAGTTAGAAAAAATCAAAATTCAAGTGCCCCTCACAGAGTTGGTCAAAGCACGAGTTATCAAAGGGAGATTGCTAAGTTTATCAATCTATCTCCGAATGTGAATATAAATGACACTATGAATTTGCAAGAAGATGAACTAGTAGTGGTTTGTGGTCCATGTGTGGAGGAGGTAGATTATTCAACATTTCCTTTCTACATTTCTTTATTGATTCATGATTTCCTCTTGCATAATTGTATGTTTGATTCAGGAGCTTCACATAACCTTATGCCATTATCAGTGATGAAACAACTAAACCTACAAGTTACTAAACCTTACAGAGTCTTGTATTCTTTTGATTCAAATAAAGTCAAGTGTCTGGGGTCACTAAAGATATGGTGGTGTCACTAGCCTAGATCCCAGCTAGAAGCTTGGTAATGGATGTAGTGGTAGTAGATATCCCCGTTAGGTTTGGAATGTTGCTATCTTGGTCATAGGTAGCTAAATTGGGTGTTGTTTTGAAACTGGATTTTACTTATGTTATCATAAAAAAATTTGGTGGAGAAGAAAGGAGGTTGTACAGAGAAACAAGATTTGTAAAGACAATCACAAAGAATGAAGCAAGTAATTCACCTATATATAGCCAATAAAAATATGACTTTTCTTGCTTCATGCTGCATGACAATGCAGAGTTAGTTGAAGATAACCAGAGGGAACTTACTTCAGCCATTGTAAATACAAAGCTACAAACAGAAAGGGTGTGGAAGTGATTCTTTGATGGAGCCTATTCTAAAGAAGGAATAGGTTATGGTTTCCTTTTAATTACACCTGGAGGTAATGTGATCCTATTTTCTTTTAAACTGGAGTTCAAAGCAACTAAAAATGTGGCAAAATATGAATCCTTGGTCATTGCTCTGCAAACAAAAAAACAAATGTGGTTCCAGTCAATTTCTATTTTTGGAGATTTAGAGTTGATTATAAAGAAAATAAAGAACCACTGTCAAACAAAACACCCTAGGCTTAGGGCATACAGAAATGAAGTGTGGGATTTAGTTGAGAACTTCTTTGAGACTTTCAACATATAGTTCATTCCAAGAGATGGGAATAGATTAGTAGACTCTTTGGTTGCCGCTGCTACTACTTTTAGGCCTCCTATAAATCCAAAGCTAAGATGTGAGGTTGAAATGAGGCACAGGCCTTCTGTTCCAGATAATATAAAACACTGGCATATTTTTCAAGATGATCACCAGATTAACGAATTCTTGACTATGATTAAATATTTTCAGGGAACAGAGATTGATGAAGATGAAGATGAAATAACAAAAGGTGCAAAAGAAAGTGGTTTGAAAAATTCTATAGTTATTCAAAAAATTATTCAATTGAAAGATAATATTCTGCTAAGGGGGCTTGTCCCTCTTGAAAGACTTTTTAACTCTAATGATGTAGCTATTAGTTCAGATAAAATTCCATAGGATGAACAGATTCAAGATCACAATATTGGAGTGCAGAAGGAGCCCAAGTTAGTCAAATTATTTAATGGAGTTCCACCTAATTATAAGGAGAGATATCTTAAGCTTCTTAGGGACAATATTGACGTTTTTGCTTGGTCCTATGAGGATCTCAAAACATATGATGTAAGTATTGTTCAGCACAAGATTCCCTTGAAAGAAGGGATTAAACCATTTAAGCAGAAACTTAGGCATATAAACCCTTTGCTTTTACCATTGATTGAGAAAGAAGTCAAAAAGCTGCTTGATACCAAGATAATAGTTCCACTCATGTACTCTGACAGGGTGGCCAATTTAGTGCCTGTAAGGAAGAAAAATGGACAAATAAGGCTATGCGCGAACTTTAGAAATCTAAATAGGACTTCCTTAAAAGATAACTACCCATTATCTAAAATGGATCATGTGCTATAGAAGGTAACAAGATCATTCATAATGTCAATGATGGATGGGTTCTCTTGGTATAACCAAGTTGTTCTTGATAAAGAAGATTAGAAAAAGACTGCATTCACAACTCCTTGGGGAACCTTCATATATGCTCGAATGCCTTTTGGGTTGATGAATGTAGGTGCAACATTTTAGAGGGCTATGGACATTTCATTTGTAGCTGATAAGTTTCTAGTGATATACTTGGATGACATCATTGTTTTCTCTAAGTCTGATGAGGAGCATCTGGACCATCTTAAAAAGAATTTTGAGAAATGTAGAAAATTTGGGCTTTCTTTGAATCCTAAGAAGTCTATTTTTGCTCTAGAAGAAGGAAAACTGCTGGGGCACATTGTTTCTAGAGATGGGGTGAAGATAGATCCAGCAGCAGTGCAAGCTGTGCAGAAAATACCCCTGCCCAAGAGTAAGAAAGACATTCAGAAATTTATGGGAAAAATAAACTTTTTAAGGAGGTTCATGTCCAATTATGCTGAAATTGTAAAAGAAATTACCAATATGTTGAAGAAGGAAAATGAAGTGTATTGGACCAAGGAAGCCAGAGAGTCATTCTCCAGGATTAAAGAAGAATTATAAGAAACTCTAGTTTTAATTAGCCTTGTTTATCAAAAACTTTTTCATTTTTTTCATTTGCATCACCTAATTCAATAGCTGTTGTTTTGTTACAGAAAAATGACTAAGAGAAGGACTAGCCAGTTGTTTTCTTTAGCAACATTCTCAGAGATGCTGAACTAAAGTACATTATTCTTGAAAAATAGGTATATGCTTTGGTAAAACCCATAAAGGCCTTCAGGACTTATGTTTTGCAATCACAAATCATTGCTTATGTGCCAAATTCTGCAGTAAAGGATGTCTTAGTCCAAAGTGATGTGGAAGGAAAAAGAGGAAAATGGATAGCTAAGATTCAAGTGTATGACCTGGACATAAAGCCCACAAAGCTGGCGGGAGGGCACGGATTGGTAAAGATGTTGACAAAGTCAAATTTTCATGCATTGGGAATCAACTTGGTAACACCTACAAATGAGGAAATAATTGAGGAATGTGAAGAAAAATCAAACCCATGTATGAAGATTTGATATAATCTTTTATGTTCAGAATGGTACAAGCACATAGTCCATTATTTATGTTTTCTCTCTTGTGCTCAATCTTTGGATAGAACAAGATATAGATCTTTAAAAACCAAAGCACAACCATATGTGATTGTAGAGGGCATATTGTATTGGAAGGATCCTCTCGGAATTTTATTGTTATGTTTAACAGAGAATGAATTTACTGAGATGATTAAAGATTATCATTAGAAGTTATGTGGTGGACATTATAGTTGGAAAGCTACTACACATAAAATCCTTCAAGCGGGATTTTATTGGCACATCCTATTTGGTGATGTATACAAGTTTGTCAAAGGTTGTAAGAAGTGTCAGCTTTTTGCTAAGAAGAAAAGGTTAGCTCCCTTGCCTTTGATCCCAGTCTTCATAGAACAACCATTCAGACAATGGGGAATAGACTTTGTTGGAGAAATTAACCCACCTTCAAGTGGACAACACAAGTGGGTTCTTACAGCGACTGATTATTTCACCAAGTGGGTGGAATCTATACCTACTAAAAGGGTAAATGACCAGGTGGTGATGATGTTTTTAGAGGAAAATATTCTCAACAAATTTGGATGCCCTCTCAAAATCATAATAAACAATGCTCAAGTGTTCAGTTCAAGTAAATTTGTTGCTTTTTTTTAGAAGTATAATGTTATTTTATCTCATTCAATAGTTTATCATCCATAGGGAAATGGATTGGCTGAATCCACTAACAAAACTTTGATGAGAATTCTTAAGAAAACTATTGCAGAGAATCAGAAAGACTAGGATTCGAAGTTAAAGTTTTATCCATGGGCTGTCTGAGTGACTACAAGAAGATTTACAGGCAAATCACCTTTTGAGTTAGTGTATGGAACTCAAGCTCTATTCCCTAGTCAGCTTGTGAAGATTGTGATTGCAATGATTCTGGTGGAAAAAGAAGAGTCCAATGCTCTGATAAGAATGATGCATAAGGTAGTGGAGTTCAGTGAAAGCAGGGATAAGGTAAGAGATAATTTAATTATGTATCAATCAAAGATGAAGGGCATTTTTGATAGAAAGGCCAAAGAAATTGATTTTAAATTTGGAGACCTGGTATTAAGGTGGGATACTAGAAGAGAATATAAGGGAAAATATGGGAAGTTTGATCCTCTCTGGTATGACCCATTTAGAATTATAGAAGCAAGAGAAAATAATACATTCTTCCTGGAGAACCTTGATGGCGAAACTTTACAGCAGCTTGCCAATGGGCAATACCTCAAACATTATTTCTAGTTCTGAAGCAGAAGCATCTTGTCATTGTAGACCGAAGTGAATTCATTGTACAAATTCTGTAGAATTTAAATTGGCTAAGAAATATGTGACTCCATGCCCGAGGTGAAGGCACTAATCTGCGGTTCTCAGTGCTTCTGTGGTGAAAACACTATCCCCAAGTGGAGCCAGATGTTGTAGAATCCATTGTTATTTTAATTTTATTTTTAGTTTTATCGGAAAAAGCAAAAAAAATCAAATATTATATTCTAACAAGAATAAAAGGGAATGCAGAAATCCAAAAGAAATGATTTATTTTATATTATTGATGGCTTTTGAATGTGCGAAAGCCAGGAGAAGATCTGAGCCATTCGATCGACAGCCACCAGATCTAACGGTAATCGTATGGTTAACAAGGATGACGTTTAATTCAGAAAATTGATGTGATGGTTTATGAAATGTGATTTAATCTGTTGAAGTTCGGATCAATCAAAGCCACTCATCAAGAAGGGACGAGATCTGAAGGGTATCGCGTCAAAAAGTGCATAGGTTTTATTATAAGTTTTGGACCAAGAAGTCTACGAATTGCAATTTTGTTTCCTTTCAGTTCCATGGGGAAGGAAAAGGTTTGTGGAAAAGGCAAACGCAATAAGATCATGAACGAAAGTCTTGTTTCCTTTTGGTTCTGTCGTAATTGAAGGTTTTCCATATTCCACGTAAATCAACCAATTCCATTGTTTTAGCAGAATAACTAAAATTAGAGGCGGATGACCAAAACTCCAAAGGAATGGTGATTGGTCGGGTTTCTTTGTGTTTCCACCAATCAGAAAACTTCCGATATATATGTGGTCCATAAGGGTTTCTTTGTGTTTCTGCCAATATGTGGGCCCATAACCCATAAGTCCACACACAGAATTTTGTAGAGATGCAGCTTTTCTGTGTTAAAGCGGTTTAGCTGTCATCAGGACATCTACATGATTACAGTTTGTGGATACTCAAGCCACAAATTCGAATAGCGAGCAACCATCACCAACCATATTCTAATTTCTATTACTTCTTGTTCTTTTTTTTCTTAAGAAGAATGAGGTGTCTTTTACCCTCCAATGTAATATTTTGTAATGACTATTACTTTAGATAGTTAGGAGATAGTTAAGAAGTTTGATAGTTTTGGTGATTACGAACCATCCCATGACGTATAAAAAGAGGCAAAATTATAGAAAAAGGGTTAAAATTTCTAAGAAACTAGAGACTAGGCTATTGGATTCTTGATAAAATTGATGATTAATGAAAGAATCAAGAGTTTTCCACACATTGTTGGGTATGATTTGTGATTTCTCTATTATGTGTCATCATGTATCTTCCTTTCTTTAAGTATGGTAATGAAGCTGCAAGTCTTTGCTTACTTATGTGAATGAAGTTAAAATTCCTTAAAAGAGTGCTTCTGTACTTAAAGTTCCTACTTCTACATTTCTTCTAAGTTACAGATGATAGTTTCTGTGTAAAATAGCATATTGTCTTTAACTTCCCAAAGTGTTACAGATAATAGTTTCTGTGAAAAACAACATATTGTCTCTAACTTCTCAAAGCATTCTTCACTCAAATTTATTATTTAGTAATCAAATGGCATTTTGAGACTTTCCTATCACCTAAGTATTAAGGGTTAAAAGTCAAGCCCTTCAAGTCCTTCGCTTGAGGATACATCATACAAATATGTGACAATAATAATAAACATTAATGTCTTAAGCATAATTTCTACACAACCAAGAAATTGGTTTCTTAAGGGACAACAGGAGCATTTGCCAAATGGGGCATTGACTTCATGACATGTAACCCCACCTCGGCCGGGGGGCATGTGTACATTATAGTCATCGTTGACTATTTCACAAAATGGGCCGAGACGATGCCAACATTAAACAACAGTGGCGAGATTGTTTATTTTTTCTTTTTCAACCACGTGGTTGCTCAGTTTGTTGTACCATAGGCTATAGTTATAGATCATGGGTCACATTTTCGCAATCACATGATGGTTGAGTTAACTACCAAGTTAGGACTTTCACATGATAGTTCTACTCCTTATTATCCTCAACTGAATGGACAAGTTGAGGCCATCAACAAAGTCTTGAAGCGAATGCTTCAAAGAATGGTAGGGGTTCATAAATGAAACTGACATTTAATCTTGTAGTCTACCTTGTGGGCATATCAAACCTCAATGAAAAATGCAACTAGATTCACACCCTTTCAATTGGTGTATGGTCTGGAGGCAATCTTGCCGATACAATGTGAAATTTCATATCTCAAACTCATGATTGACCTGTTACTCGACACTTCTGAAGAAGAAGCACATTTATTGGAAATATCCATCTAGATGAAACCCGTCGTGGAGCTGCATTGGCTAACAAAGTTCATAAGAAACGAATCAAGGTGCAATATGACAAAAATATCAAGCCTCATATTTTCTCAGAAGCAAACCTGGTCTTGCTTTACGATCAGGAAGCTCATTTACTAGGAGCAGGAAAATTTGAACCGCTTTGGATGGGTCCTTATATTGACAAGCATGTTTTGCCAAAATGTGCCTACGAGTTGGTGGATTATGATGGAATTCCATTGTCACAGCCCCGAAATGGGTTGTATCTCATGCGTTACTATGCTTAATTGAGTGTAGTAAAAATCATTGTATATATGATTTAATTGCATGTGTGTGTGTCAGTGTGTCTTTTAGAGTTTTCATGTGGTTAAGTAATCTGCTTTTCATTTGTTGCAGATGTCTGAACCTTTGGAACCATTTGTCGGTTACGCTGATGGTGCTAGTTGTAGTACATAGAACCTATCTTCTGCAGCATGGGCCATTTTCTCTCCAAGTGGCGAGTTAGTGAGTTTTCAAGGGATTTGTGTCGGTTGATCGACGAAAAATATCATTGAGTATAGCGTGTTGATCGAACTTCTGTCTGATTCCATTTCACTTGGCATTCGTCGAATCTTCATTAGGCTAGACTCACAACTCGTCGTATTGCAACTAACAAAAGTTTATACCGTCTGAAACTCAACAATTCTTCGTATGTTCCTTAGAATTCGTATTTGGAAAGACATTTTGAGTACATCTAATATTAACATATTTCCAGAAACTTTAACACATTAACCAACTCATTAGCAAACTATATGTTAAAGAGACATTTGCGGTACATGTAAAAGTAAATTTTCAATTCACATCATTAGTTGAATAGGATTGCATATAACCATATATATATAAACTCTGAAAGTAAGATAGATGTTTTAAAAGTTTTTACAAAATTTGTGTCCAAGACATGTTTGGTCATCTAACCTAAAAACTCAAAATGCATGCAAAAAACATCCTAAGTAGGCCTAGTGATGCTCATGATAATAGGTCACAACCTGAGATATCATGCGCAAGAGCCACATCCAATGGCCTGGAACACCAATAGTATGGTGCTGCAACATCATAGGTAACTCCTCAATCTGGAAATCTAAAATACCGAGGGTTAATCCCTCTATATGATCTTGCAACTTATCTAGTGTCTCAACCAAATCCAAATCTTGGAGAACTACTCTCCCAACATTTCTCCACACTGGCCCACCCACCTCCTGTCGGTGCCTCATAGGTTGAACAATACCCACATCTACATGCATGAGAATGACTTTAGTTTAGTCTTGGAACATCAAAACGCAAAAGCATGTAAAAACTTAAAAATCAAAAAACATTTTGGTCAAAAACAATTTACCTATATCACCCCATTGAGCACCTACTGGTAGACTCAACTCCAGATCTCCACGAAAATCCATCCCTGAGTATGGATGCTCCTCGATGACAATGTGTTGTCAATTGAGCCAACTGAAGAATGCAATGGAAAATGTAATTGATGACTGACTAGCATGCCTAGCCATCAATTCGACCATCGCTACATCCGTGGATCTTTAGGACCAACTACACCTAGTGTTACATGCTAGGTTTGCATCAATGGAATTATTTATAAGGTAAAAGAAATTAAGAGTGATCCATAGCTAAATGTCTTTGTCTTACTGATCTTTACCTTTGTTAGCTACTCTTTCAGTGAAGAAAGTACTGCCTCACACCAGTTGAATAAGTTTGCGCAAGACACTCAAGAGCATGTTGCAGATATGATATGTTCACCATATGAAGTGTCACACTTCCTGCCAACTTTGCAATTGTTAAAAGGATTGTTAGGCTATGTACCTGGCCTATAGAATTGTTGAACATAGTCCCTCACTGTCTCCCCTCCATAGGAAGAACCTGAAAGAGATATGGGGGCACCACGTCTTGACAACCTCGTAAGAAAGTAAACATCATCGATCACAATAGGGAAAACTCTGTCCCTTATGTGAAAAACCTGATCTGTCGGATGCCATGCATGAACTAGGAACTACAATAGTTCTAATTTTTTCCTCATGCTGGACAACCTGAAGTATTTAAGAAACCCACAGTTTTTGAGGGTCTCAACTGTAACCGAATCATTTAGGGCAACCATGTCTTCTTCTTCATGCTTTCTTTCTCACCAAGTAATAGACATTCTGATCTGATGAAAGCCTGAAATCTAACCATAAGCTTAGTTAGGATCCTTTTCATGCAAAAACCTGGAGAAATTTTAGGTCAATTTGGTGAAACAAATTTGTGAAATTCGCCTAGCATAGCCCAGGCAAGGAGACACTACGCTACAATGCAGAATGCCTTCTATCTCATTGCTCCCCAGAGCAGTTTTCAACATGCAAGCCTGTGCTGATCCTAGGGTGAAAAATTCAAACCCCAAGGGCCTTAAAAACCCTAAAAACTTGCATGAAATAGTAAAATAATGACATGAAAAGAAAGAGGAGGGGTAGATATCCTACCTGGTCCAGATGGCACAAGAAATGATCCGCAGAATCTCTCGCAATCAGCTGATGAAGATCGAGGTAAAAAATAGGGTCAGAGCACAAATTGAATGGTAAATATCAAATGGTGAAAATAACATGGTAAATTCTTGTTTTTATGTTTATTTCATGAACATTAAATGAGTAAAATTTAGTATTTACCTATTTTTACCAATGAAACATGTATGTTTAATCCGTTTGGTGTTTCTTTGAATAGATTTACAGCTGACTTACAGAATTTGACGTGCACGATCATGAATTCTACTTTGACCATAGAGCATACTTTTATCTCTTTTTCGAGCTCTGTTATACATCAAAAAAGGAACCACCTTGGAGTCTTCTTTAAGCTCTTTTTAGACTCTCGAAATATGAAAATATTACCTACGGCTTGTCCTTTTCAACTCATTAACAGATTGGAAATGAAATCTACTTAGTATAAGTTTAACCCATTTTCGGGTTGAGATAGATTATTTATGAAAGAGGAATACGTTGACCGAACATGGTCAATAGGTTCTCTCTTGTATTGTTTTATGCTTTTTTGGAATTGAGAGAAAAATATACCAAAAAGAACTTGTGGAGTTTTCTTTTTCTCCCATTTCAAATTCTATAAACATGAAAAGGACCGAGTTATCATTGTCTTTAGACTCGTTAAAACATAAAATAGCGACAAACTTGTCCATCATGATGAGACCGAGTTTCACCTTTGCTAGACCCATTAAAACATCACATAGCGATGGATTCACCCGAAGGATGGAATTATACAACAAGCATATGCTATCCTCCTCAATCTTGATAAAAAAAAAGAGGTACTGATCAGCAATGACTGGGAAAAATGTGGAAAGGGGTAAACCACTTTATGGCAACAGATTGCTCTTGAACATGACACTTTCACTTCATCATTGTGACTATTCGGGTTGGGTCATCTACTTGATGGTCATCATAACTTGGTCTATCATACCATCCATTAATTTTGTTTTGGGTCAATGCTACCAATCCATTTAGTGTTGCTGACATGTTCAAGAGAAGCCATTCAGTTTAAAATTCATACTTTGCAATACTCATAAACCTTCATTTTCATGATCGCCATTCCTGAACCTTGTGTTGTAAGTAAAATTTTGTCTCCAAAATGATTACACTCATTTCGTGCCGTTGATTTTGGATACATCAAGGCCCTCCTACGATGAGTCACTTCTTGTCGAAATCAGCACATTATCGAAGAAGTTGACTTAGAAACACCCTTCCAGTACCTTGAGGCTTGCATACATCAATGGTAGGTTTCTCTCTTTCGGTGATTAGTTGACATTGCTAGCCTTGGACCGAAAGAATTTGTATGGTGTTCGACATCAAAACATCCATTCACACCATGTAGAATGTATTGTAGTACCTTGAGGATCATTATCATTATCGGTGATTTCTCTCGCATCTGTTAACCACTTAAATCATTAGATGGTAATTAGATGGTGTCTTCCCATGTTCGACTTTAGATCACATATTCACATGGTTAGACTTGTACTTGAGTGAACGATTGAACAAGATAGAAGACCTCGAATCTAGTTTCATTCATCCAAGCTGCAATTTCAGAAAATGTACCAAATCATCCGTACAATGGCTTTACATTGATGGTCATCCTATAATGGGTCTATATCTGTAAACGACTGTCTATGTACTTGTAATGAAAGTTTATATGATGAGCATGGGTATGCCTTCCCTTAGTGATTCATGAGAAAAAATCAAAATATCATACTGTTATGTATTGTAATCGATGCAGGTCACCAAGCACTTCGCAACCTCCTCATCACATTGTAAAGCATATCACTCAAAATCATTATTTTAGACTTCATGCTTTAGTGGGAAACTGTTACAGATGCATTTGTGCACATCACTCCCATCATTTAGATAAGTACCATTACGGCTCATCAAACCCTAATTCAGTAGCTACATGCTCTAGACAAGTCACCACTTTGAATGCCTCCTTCCCTAAGAGCTTCTTGGCCTGAAGCCCTCCAGAATTGCCTCCTTGAGTGACCAACGTAGCCTTGGACAGGGGTAAGTGCATTTCAGTACAAGTAGGCCCATTCCAGTGTGCTCTGCAGAGCACCTAGTCCCACTTTGACCTACGTTGGGTGAGATTGAGCAAAATTCACATAGGGTTATGGGAATATTCTTATCTCTTGGATCCATCTAGAAGATTCCCACACTTATCATCTCCTATGAGCTCAAAATTGGATAGGGAATGAGTTAAGTAACCCCTATCATCTCATCCCTTCCTCCATGGAAACTAATGCTAGCTAAGTTTGGAAGGCCATTCAATACCCTCATTTATGACCAAACCTCCTCCATTTTCCTATAAATTGAGCACTCATCTAAGTGATCAGGGGTTTGACTTTGAGAATTTGTAAGGAGATATTGTTGCTGTGAGGATTGAGGTTATAAGAAAGTATTGTTATGCTACTAGAGTGCTGTGCTATTGATGTGATGTTGGTTGGAACCCAAGCTGGAAGAGTGACAATGGATCGGACTTCATGGTTGTAATTCTTCCTTCTACTTAATAAAGTTGTTTACACCTTTTTCCATATACTTATCTTGATATATGATGTTTATATGCGTGAATGTATCTAATTCCATTTCCTTATAGTCAATACATATCTTGCTTTAATTGGTTCTCTGTCTTCTGTTTATGCTAGCAAGTACTTTTTGAGTGAGTTATGTTTGAGAAGGAGCGGCATGAGTCATACAAAGGAGACAAAAGGAAAGTGAAAGAACAACACTTGAAACCCCATACCTACATGCAACCTTATGAAACCCTATCCTTTAGACATTGAAATACACATCCCAGTCTTCAAGGTATGCTTTGAAGCTTCTTGGTGAGAATGCTTCATTCACTTTATGCAATGTGATATTTGATTCTTTCTCTATGAATAATTGAGTATTTGAGTAAACTAGCAAGTTCATTTGTGTAGTCTCAACTGCCTCCCCAATGCTGCTTTGTATGGTATCCTTTGAAGTAGATCTCTTTGTTGCCATGATGTTAGTGAATTATGAAAATAAGTGCTCAACAATTGCAATACCTGTAGGAGGAAAATGGACTCATGGTAAATATAAATTATCTTTAGCAAATTGACAGACAAAGAAAGATCATCGTAGCAACCACTAGAATGAAAAGGAAAATTGTGTAATTCTCAAGGTGAAGGAGGGAGATTGGCTTCCTGAACTGCACACTACACAGTCTTAGCAGCCAGGGGAGAAACTTTAGGCCAGAGAGTACACAATGCGTAATCTCACCCTAGGAAGACTAGGGTGGAGATTGCGCATTGTGCAGTCTCAGTGGCGAAGGGACAATCTTGAATGCTAGAACTATGAAATTCCTAGTTGGGATTTCTAGGTACTATGAATTGTTTAGTCTCAATAACCAACCATCAAGCTTGAGCCGTTGACTTGCATAATGCCTAACTAGGAAAGGCAACTACTAGCCAAGGGAAAGGAAGATATGCCTGGAAAGAGTGTGGGAAAGTAGAAGATCTGAGCGATGGTGAACATTAGAGTGTAGATATGACTAAGGATATATGTGGATCAATGAAAATTAAGTGCAGAAGATCAACATGAAAAAGGAAAAAAGAAATTCATGGAGAGACACCGAAATGACGACCACTAATGGGGAAAAACAAGAAAGATGATGTAACACTTATAAAATGTGAATGGCAAACTAAACCAACACTTGTACAATATAATATAAGTTAAAACACTAGAAACCATGAAAATAAATAAGAAAAGCAACACTCATTGAAGTGAAACAACAAAAAGTGATAGAAAAAGTGACAAAAGAAGACAAAAGTAAATCTCACCCAGAAAAGTGTTGAAAACTCTGCCAAAGGCTCCTTAATCTCCTTGGGAGGGCTAGAGTTGCAAGATAGAATGTAAAAATGATCTCCAGGGGCTTCCATTATATATATTTAGACCGATTAGGGTTTATGATGCACATGCCTAAAATAAAGGAAACAACGACACTTGGTGAAATTCCCAAAATAACAAGTTGTGTCATCCTTTTGGAAACCAATTATCCACTCCCTATTTTCTAGGAATTCCTTTTTTTATTTGTTCACTTTTTTATTTTTTAGGTAAACTGGCCATTCACACTACCAAGGAATATTGTGTAGTTCCCAAGGACTAGGAATCTTCTTGACTCAGTGCATTGCACATTTTTTGAGTTGAATAGATGCTTTGAGTAATTTTTGGGCTCAAGGCAGGCTACCACCTAGAACTACACAAATTCTAGGCTCAAGGCCAGGCTGCCATCTAGGATTACGTAGTTTCTGAGCTAGAGGCATACCTTCCATCCTGGATCATGCAATTCCAATTAGCAAGGTTGTCCTTCCTTCCAAGATTGGGCAGTTTCTAGACACAAGTTGAGCAATGCTACAAGGTCAAGTTAGAAGCTTTATTGTGACTTCAAAGGTTCATATCGAGATAAAAAAATCACAAGAAAATAATGAAAGAATAAGTCTTTATGATAGCATAAATACTTGAAAAAAATGAAATGAAAGATAGGCTCTTGTGGATAGAAGGAAGGCTCCAAAATCAAATCATGGGAAAAATTTTGCAAGTGGTTGTAGCAACTACAACACTTGGCAACACATTGGTAGAACTCCAGCTCTTGATATGGATCTTAGCTCATGTAAAAGAGGTATAAATCTTTAGGAAGTATTATTCACTTCATTAATCACCATAGCATATTTACTTAGATTATGTTAAATATATAGTCGCTACCATTCTCTTTATCAGTGGCACACTTACAAAGGCAAGTCAAACTCAGTTGTTTTGATTAGTGATGTGGAGTGTATAGATACACAAGTGACATAGCATTGTCAGAGTCTCAGTTTTCATCTCTGTTGTTTCTCTACTACTAACAGGCTTGGATAATACCCCAACGGAGTCACTTCGGGGATAAAAACATTACTTTGCTACTAGCGAGCATAGATAGTACCTGAGAAAAGTTTCTTGCTTCACATCTCTGCACAGGAAGCCTTTCTCTTCTTTTTCCTTTTATTGTTTTCCCCTTTTGTTTTCTTCAAAGGATTGTGCCTAGGAACCTATTGATTTAGAGAGGTGAAAGAGGGATCCTGTTTTATTTAGATAAATAGAGGTTATTCCCTTAGAAAAGGATATTTATACCTCTGAAATACATTTCACTTGTTAAGGTTTTATCCCCTCCTTACTCTACTTGACTTAGTCGAGAAGAAAAAATCGCACAATTATAAAACTGACTAGAGTAGGTGGTGCTAGTTCTATATTTAAGCATCATGATTCCACTCTGGCTTTATCTAAAAAATAACATGTTTTCCATTAGGGTATAATTGAATAAAAAATGTAAGATTATAAAATCGATTAGAGTAGGTGTTGCTAGTTATATATTTAAGAATCGTGATTCCACTATGGTTTTCTCCGAAAAATAATGTACTTTTAATTAGGTTATCATTGACTAAAAAATGTAAGACTCACGCAAAAAGAGTGAATAAAGAGATAAGAAAACATTGAAAATAACACAATTTCCTCCTGAACTTCGCCATTATTGCTTCGAAGCCAAACACAGTCTCATGCAAAAGATATCCTACAACAAAAGGAAAGAAAAGGGGTAGGACATAAAGTAAATCAAAACAAGACAAGAAAACAAAATAAATGAACTAATCCTACTCCTAAATTAATGAAGAATAGGTCACGCTAACATAAAATGAAACTTCTAGCGTAACCACCGATGCATAGGCTAACCTTTATAGGTGATGGAATCCATATCAAGAAATATATTCAATCACAACAACGTAGAAGAACGACAAATCGATACATAACTTGACATTTGAAGAGTGAAAACACACGTAGAAAAATAGAAAAAGAAAGCACGTGGTAGACACTATGCATATGCATTATGGTTCTTTTGCACATTGCAAAAACAACACATGCAAGAGAGGTATTTCTAACTTCTAAACTTAGAAAACATAAAGAAAGAGAAAAACTTGCATTTCGCAATAGAGATTTCAAGGTGTGATTCCTCTAATGATTAAGAGATAGCATCATGCAAAAAATATGGAGGATGTGAAATTTGAGATAGAGATGGATTTTCAATTTTCACAAACAAATGATGAGGATCCTTGGAAGATACATGACTATTTTGATTAAGAAAAATGAAACTGGACTCAAGAATGCGAGAACATGATATAACCATCAACTCGGGTTGAAGTGCCTTGACAACTTCCGGAAGTTCTATGACATCAGATGGTAGGTCATCGAAAATTGGTGCCTTAGAAAGATCAACAATGGAAAAAACAGAGTTGATAAGAGATGAGTCCAAGAATAGATCACGAAGACCATATTAAGAAATTTCAACATCAAAAACAGAGAATTCTCTTAATCTGGTGAATTGTAAAGAGGGGAAGATTGAAAACAAGAAATTTCACCCTCTGTTTCTTGAAAATGATGAGATGATTGATTGGAGAGATCAAGAAGACAATATTTTTCCTCCCTATGTTCATATGTAAAAATGACACTCCACGAGTTTTTAATGTGATCAGAGTTAACATCGCCAGAAACTAATTCTACAATAGGTTCAACAGGTGTGACAAAATCATGGAAGATGTCAGGATAATGCAGGAGAGGTGAAAAGGGAGAAATATCAACTTGCAATGAAGATTCTTGTTGAAAGATAGAATCCCACACATACTCATCGTAAATGATATCGCAAGTTGGTTGGTCAAAACTAACTCCATCTTAATTTTAATCCTCATGAACGTTAAAAGAAACAACTGACACAGGTGAAGAGAACAACTCACAATTTGGAGGACTAAAAGAACCAATGGATGGAGGGTAAGGAGAAAAAATATCACCATAAAATTCAGATTCGTAGTCCAAACTTGTAGTGAAATTCTTAATATGTGGGGCTGGAGAAGATGGTAGTAGATCAACATATGGGATCTCAAGGTCTCCAACCTCGATATGTGTAAATGGAGTTGTTTGATGAGGGGAAGAAAAAGAGTCACTCAAAATAACAACTTCCTTCGTCACAGATTTTGGGAGCTTCATAACTAGTGTATGTTGGGAGACTTTCAAAAGGGTCATATTCTTTTGTATTCATTGAAATATGAACAAGAAATTATAACTTCTCTTTAATTAAATCCAATCAATATCATCTTTAGAAAATTCAAAACATAAATGAATAAAATTATCATGAAAATCATTAGGAAATTCATCAAGTACTTTTTGGAAACACATGATTTTCTTGAAAATAGATTTGTAATCATACCTATCAAAGGAATGGTAGAGCTATTTCATAATATGGTCAAAAGAGTTTATGGAAGTAGTTAGATAAGCATAACATCATTACTTGATGCATGCTCTGAATGTGAGAATCAATAACCTGCAAGCAACATCCTCACAGTGAATATTGTGTTTAGTGCAAAATTCAAGAAAGTGAGTGGTGTGATCGAGAATTGTTGTTCCACCTTTTCCATCAAATTGCAAATTTGACAAGTTATTAATTATTCCCAAGGGCACTTTCAAATTTGTTTTTCTAGAAAAACTGTTGGAAACAATGTTAATGCTGATAATGGGGGTTAAATCAGTATTAAGGCTAATTTAAACTTGTATGCCAATTTTTCTTTACTCATTCAAACTTGTCATCCACTATATGAGAGAAACGATTAACAAACCATAGAAATAGCCATATGAGTCAACACAAGAATACACATCATGAGAAACATAGATATGACACAAAGGTTTTAACATGGAAACCCTTCCAGGAAAAAGCCACCAAAGCTTTTTGTTTTTATTGATGTAAAAATAAGAGGACCTACTCTATTACATAAATTTGTTTGTGAGCCACCACTCACACAAAGGACCAACTCACTTTTATTGTTTGATATCACCCACTAGTAGGAAGAACCAAATCCCTCCTTTTGCAAACATGTAATAAACATACCAAAAGTACTAGCTAAACAGCCAACTTCATGGATATTTTGCAATCACAAACTTGCAACTCCTTGGATTCATGTAAGCACTAACTTGCAAGAGGAGCCAACTCACAAGCCTTCTGAAACTCCCACTATGTTAGGTCCCTATAATAATAGTGATTACCTCATTACTATTGTAGTTATATCCCATATTAATATTTTTGTTCCCCTATTGTCCCCATATTGTTATTCCTGTGCCCCATAGAATTCCTCTATTGTTATTTTTGTGCCTTTATATTATTATTGTTAGGTCGGCTGGGTTATATTGTGACTCCTTAGACTCCTATATATAGAAAGGAGGTTTTGTCATTTCAATCATCAAAGAATAATTCATTTGTGTAATGTAAAGGAGGTTTCCCCCTCGAAGAGGCTAAATTCTAAGGCATTGATCTATCTTTTCTATCTTTTTGTGAGCTGGTTTCATAACATTTGGTATCAGAGCTTTGGATTCTAGTGTTTCGTTGCTCCAAATAGATCATCGTGGCATTTTTGCTATAACTTTTTTTCTGCGACGTTTCAAAATAGAAAAAAAAAAACCCATTTGAGAAGAAGTCACACTGAACCTTGAGTCTGAATTTCAAAGCTTTTCGCGCTATATTTTCAGAGATATGATATGAGGAAGTTGGTCTCTTTGCAGACTCTTGAATTACATTCCAAACAGGTGACCTGAGGAAAATCATCATAACTTTCTCTCTGAGCATCGGATTGAAATATTGTAAGAAGGTATAGAAAGAGGACGAATTGTAGTTTCTTGTAAATATTTTTTAGAGCCAAAGGTCAAAACAGTGACACGTGGCACGTCTTACAAGTTCGCTCTACTAAACTAGTCTATAATCAGGTCACCGTGGGAGATTTGGCATAACTCTTCTTGGAGAATCCAATTGGGATCAAACTGGTGGCATTGGAAAGAGGACATAGAGGGATATTGTAGGTCATAATTTCAGAACTGGATGATTCGAAATTACAAAGATACATCAGAGGTAATATCGAGCACCTACAAAGTGAAAAACGGTGTGTAGATTTTTTTAAATTTTTTCTTAAGCTTGGTTTGAAAAATTATTTTGAAGGAATTCCAAGGGCATAGTAGAGCATTATTATCGATAGCTAATTCCCTGAGGAAAGAAAATGCAAACACCTAGTAAGCAACCTAAAAGCTCTAGCATGACTCATGAAGAAGTGGAAGAAATGCTACATGATATATCAAAACTACAAGACCAAGTGCAACAAATTTCACTCTCACAAAAGCTAACAGAAGCTAAGATAAATGGCGTGGAATCTAAGATAAAGGGCATGGAAGCTAATATTAACGATTTGAAGATAGATTTGATAAATTTTATACAAGAAATACTTACTAATGGTGAAAGGGTAGTAAAGGAAACTCATGATGCGAACAAAAGAAATGTTAATCATGATCTCATAGACTATAATGTTGGATCGAAGACCCACCATATTCCAAAAATCAATATGAGGAAGTTTGATGGCAAGGATCCCGCAACATGGATATTACAGATGGACCAATTTTTCGATCTCAATAATGTGCAAAACACACAAAAGGTACGTATTGCAACTTTATATTTGGAACCAAATCAGTTTTTATGGTATCAATGGCTTTGCTCTCATAAACAAATTATCACTTGGGCAATTTTTACAGAAGAATTGACAACACATTATGAGGATAAAAAAAGCAACACATTTTTTAGCCAATTGATAAGTCTCAAACAAATGGGTTCAATATTGGAGCACATTGAGGAGTTCCAAAAATTAAACATAAGGGTAAAAAATATTCTAGAGGAGTATAGGATTGATGTGTTCATAGGGAATTTAAAGGATAATATCCAACATGATGTTCACCTTTGGGAACCTGATTAATTAGAGAAGGCATTCAAGTTAGCAAGAAAAATGGAAAGCAAAATTATGGAAACCAGGGAGCATACCACTGACAACTATAAATATGGAAGTGTTGTTGCCTCTAGTCTTCCACAACCTATAAGGTTGACACCACAACAATTGGAAGAAAAAATAACAAAAGGGCTTTGTTACAGTTGTGATAGAAAATACACTAAAGGTCATAAGTGTGTTGAGAAGACATTATTCTACATAGATTGTGAAGAGGAAGAAGAAAAGGAGCAAGAAAGGTCAAAAGAAGAGGATATACTCCTGTTACACTAAATAATGTCACCATGACTACTTACAGTTAGTATGGCTCAAATCAACAGTCATGCTACCCTCTTAGGCAAGTCTTATGCCTCTGCTATCCATCTCAAACTCAAAGAAGAGAGAAAGTCTTGTAAAAAATGTGTTTATCTCTGGGGTCGCAGGTTCTCTCTAGCCTTACCTGCGGGGACGCTCATAATGTTCACAAAAGTTGCATCCATGGATGCTCTGTATGTTAAGGGACAGGTGCGTCCTTCTGTAAAAGGCAAAATGCGCGAGTTTCATCTTAAAAAAGTTAGTTGTGGTTACTTCTAGAACTTTCTAGAGGTCGGTTTGATGAAATGGATGCACCTCCAGTTGGTTCATGTATCCCTATTAAGGAGGAACTTATCCCATCAATAAGGGAGCTATCCCACCCAAAGAGGGGGATTATCCCATTGATGGTGGACCTGAATAACCTCTTTACAACACTATAAATAAAGACATTGAGCCAGAGGGAGGGGAGGTTGGAGCTATACATTTTCTTTGGGTAAATGCTGCAGGAATTAGGACTCCCATTTAGAACCTTGTGAGGAGAGATTGTCTTTGCTTGATTCTACTTGGAAGTGGGTGAGCTTTGTCAAAGTAGAGGAAAAACCTTGATGGACCCTGGGAGGAACTTGCACAACACCAAGGCCAGGTTGTAAGAGTTTCTTTGTTTCGTTATTAATACAAACTGGTTTATTTTTCTCAATAGCTTGTGTTAATGAGTTATTTCATGTGTTCCTTGGTCTGCATGTTGAATATATGTTTTATTATATGAAATGCAAGTGCTTGGTAATTGTTTGATTGTTTGTGGTTGCAGGAATTGACGTGAAGGAGGAGCTCATCCGGATCGGCAAGGACGGACTACAACAACAGTGTTTTGGAATAAGGTAAGCCTAAACACTTGTAGTTTTCATGTTTTAAAAGGTGTATTTAGAGAAAGATCGCTCCATTTTGTCTTGTTTGTCATTAGAATGTCTTAGACTTCTAGGAAGGTCAGTTGTGTCCGCACCCTTGACTGATTCCGTACGACAAATTGGCGACTCCGCTGGGGATTCCATTAATGTGAAAGTCTTTTCCTTTGTGTGAACTTTGCTCTGAGAAAATCATTTTTATTTTCTGGTTTTTGACTATGAGAATTAGTATTTGGGTGGCTTAGCTTTAGATTTAGTTAGATTTGGTTTTTCTTAACTTTTCCAGAAGGACGCACCCTCTGAGTACTGCACAGTGCGTCTTTGGACGCACTGTTGCCGTTTGCACAGAGCGGGCCCGCGCCTGTTCTAACGGGTTGCCTGCGTCTTCCTGTAAAAATTTAGGAAAACTCCATTTTTACTTTAATTGCTTTTAGATTTTGTTTTTTCTTAGTGTTTTCTGCCCAGATCCTTTAGTACCCTGTCAAAAATTTTCACCTGAACTTGTTTCATTAGCATTCCTGCTTTTAGCTTTCATCAATTGGGTGTTTTGAGTCTCTTTTTTGAGAAATTCTTAATTTGATTTCCTTTGGTCATTACTTGGAGGTTTCTCTCAGTCTTTTCACAATTTTGCATCTTTTTGCTTTTGTTTTTGCAAAAAAAATTTCCCCCTCATTCGCCGGGGGGGGCTAAATTGTGTATGAGTGTTAATCGCCTTTGAGTGTTTTTATGTTTTGATCTTTGGAACTCTCACCCAATTTTCTCGACTTGCACTTGATTGGTTCTTAGATTACATTAGAATCATCTTGTGTTTGAGAGTTCTCTTGCATAGATCACATTTGCATAATTAGAGTTCTCAGTTTCAGAATATGAATGAAAAATGTGCATAGATTACATTTGCATACTTTTCATGTGAATTGTGCATAGATTACAATTGCATAGTTTACATTCTGAAAAATCAATCGTAGATTTAGATCAGCTTTCTTTGATTTGAATTTACACAAAAAAAAAAAAAAAAAATGGTTTGGAATTGATTTGCATTAGTTTTTCTTGATGAAATTAGTGCATTAGAGAATTTGTTAAATTTTCTCTTAATGATCAATTTTTTGCATTGTTGGAAGTGAATGGAAACTCTCTCCTTACTCTAGTTAGGATTCATCGAATTGAAAGGATTGCATTATCATATTCGATTGCATTCAGTTGAGTCGGGTCATAACACCATTGGTTTCATCTCCATTTACCCATTTGAGTAATAACAGCCTTAATAACACAGCGCTTAATTAAAATTCATCTAGTAATTTTTACATTTCTAGGGCTCTGAAACACCAACATAGCTTAGGCTAGGGTCTTGGAGTAGGTAAGTACTTAACTCTCCAAGACTACAAAACCAAACAGATAGTTTATCTTGAGTAGAATAAATCCAATTGTTTCAATTGCACTCTGGGAAAGCTCCTCTTAAAGGAGAAGCACGAGCTCGTGTCCGAACCAGTGAGGGGATCATTCCCCCTCATTGGGAACGACGCCAGACAGTACGTATTACAAACGGTAAACCTCGGATTAACCATTGTCGAGGAGCCAGGGGTCACTTATCGGTAAACCTTGGATTGTTGTCAAGGAGCCGGTAAGGGGATTGAGCTTGCTACTCTGCCCTTGCGTGCTGTCAGAGTTTAGACTGTTCCCCCAGGTGTATTTGTTACTGTTGGTGACCTTAGTGACCATAATCTTTAGGGTTCTACCGAGGTGACGGTGGAGGGAAGGTCCCACTGTACCTGGAGCAGACGTCGGTTATACTCACTTGGATTTTCCGGGGGGTTCACTTCACTTCGAGACGGTTAAAGTGGAGGAACTTGTGCCGGTCTATTCATTAAGCAGGTTGCCGGGGTAACTGTTCCATCCTCCATTTCTGTACTGGATTCTGCGAGGTTGGGCTTCATCACCAACTAGTGTTTTCGGTCCGGAGAGCTTACTGTTTGTGTGTGGTTTGACTCCTAGATTTGATAGCGCGTGTTAATTTGTTTGTTTTTACTTTTAGAGACCATAGGTGTGAATTGTGAATTTTAATTGTTAGGTGTAAATTGTGAATTGTTAATTTTAGTTTAAAATTGTTAATAAAATTCACTGAAGTTGAATATAATGGCAAATGTTCCGGAATTTATCAACCTAGGAACCCCTCCTAATGAGAATCCTAGTACTTTTCCTTACTTTGGGAATGTTGGTCCTCCTTATATGGCTACTTTGTCATTACCTGGATTTACAATAGGTTTACCGATATGGTTATTTTCAACTTCGTTGGCCCAAAATACTCCAATTGTTCCACCTCAACCGGATGCTTCACCTCAACAGAGTTCACCATCTCAACATCACCAACCTTCTGTTGACCCTTTACCTTCTTCGCCTAATTTTTCTTCCTCCATTTCTTCCTCTTCGCCTGGTAAAAGCCTTGATGCTAGTAACCAGGAGGTTAAGAAGAAGAAGAAAGGGAAGAAGAAGAAAAAGAAGAAGAAGCAAGATAAGAAAGAAGTCAACCAACCAACCATGGCTGTAAGTGTTAGTTGTGTTGAGGAAAATTCCGACATGCACCGTAAACCCAAATACCCTTGCAGGCTTTGTAAGGGTGACCACTTCCTTGTCAATTGTCCTGGTATTCCAAAGGTCTTGGAAGTATGGTCAGAAAAATCTCATCAACTTTCCGTTGATCCATCAACTAGTGATAGTCAGGTTCCTGGGAAAAAGGGTAAAGTTAGGTTTCCTTGTAAGTTATGCAAAGGAAGTCATCAAACTCACATTTTCCCTCACATGGATGAAGCCTCAACATTGTTGGAAAACCTTACTGTTCCACAGCAAGAATTTCCAACTGGTTACCGTAAATTTTCTCCCAACCTACCGTCAACTGACGGAGTGATTGATCTAAATTCAAGTACAGTCGATCACACTCTCCCATTGGAGAGTGAAACTCATGTCACTCAGGTTGATGATCCATTAGTTGATCAAGTGGTCGATTCAATTTCACATTCGGTCGATCACACTCTCCTTTTCGAGAGTAAATTTCATACCGCTGATGTTCTTCTTGTTACATCGGATTCTTCTATGCCAAGGGGCATTTCACCTGTTTCTACAGAACCCCCTCCAAGTACTGAGGTCTTTTCCTTTGATTGGAATAGACTGACAGAACCTCGTCTTCCTTCCTCCATCCCTTTCCAAATCATTGTCAAGGCTGGTGGTAGGGACATACATCGTACTCAGGTAGATGAAGGTGCTTCTGTTAGTATTTTATCCTCAGATGTTTGGAAAGCTTTGGGTTCCCCTCAGCTTGCGCCTATTACGCAGAATCTGAAAGCTTTTAACAGAACAATTAGTGAACCTTTAGGGATCCTTCCTAAGTTTTCTATTACCTTGGAAGGTAAAACTGTTTGTGTTGATCTTATGGTAGTTCGAGGTCCCTTGGATTTCAATTTACTCCTTGGGCGAGACTATGTTTATGCAATGAAAGCTGTCGTATCGACACTCTTTCGCGTGATGTCTTTCCCTCACAATGGCAGTATTGTGACTGTAGACCAGCTTTCGTTCCCTAGTCTTTTTTCAACTACCAATAATATGACACCCCTAAATGTTCCTGATTCTAAAGTGGTATCTACCCTGCCACGGGTTAATTATGTGGCAACTGGTCCCATGTTTTCAGTTACCGATGTAAGTGAGCCTTTCACTATTGCTCTTCTTCCTTTGATTTAGATCCGGTAATTGACATGGAAAACTCTATGGGATTACTTGAACACGATGCTCTTATCCCTTTTGAGTCCCTTGACATGTGTTCCTTCCAGAGAACTATTCTTCCTTCTGATGAAGACCTCTTGGAAGCCATGATCAAGGTGTGTCCATTGACATGTCTTTCTTCTAGTTGGAAGCCATGATCAGTGTGTTCGAGGATAGTTTGTTCCTCTCTCAACCTCGTTAAAAAATGAAATTGATGTTCCGAGGAAAGTTCCTTTTACTGTGTCAACCTCGTTAAAAAATGAATCAGTGTGTTGCGAGGATAGTTTCTTCTAGTCTCAACCTCGGTAAAAAATGAAACTGGATGTTACGAGGAGAGTTCCTTTTACTGTGTCGACCTCGTTAAAAAATGAATCAGTCCATGTGAGGATAGTTTGTTCCCATCTCAACCTCATTAAAAAATGAAACTGGATGTAGTGAGGAAAGTTCCTTTTACTGTGTCAACCTCGTTAAACAATGAATCAGTGTATGCGAGGATAGTTTTTTCCTGAATCAAACTCGTTAAAAAATGAAACAGGCTAGCATGAGGATAGTTCTTTTACTGAGTCAACCTCATTAAAAAATGAATCAGGTAGGTTTTAGGTTATATGGTAGATTGTAGAAGTACATTTTGAGGACAATTCCTATCACTGAGTCAACCTCATTAAAAATGAATCAGCTTGAGGACAGTCCTGTTACTGAGTCAACCTCGTTTAAAAATGAATCAGGTTTGAGGATAGTTCCTGTTACTGAGTCAACCTCGTTAAAAAATGAATCAGGTATGAGGATAGTTCTTTTCTTGTGTCAACCTCTTTAAAAATGAAACAACTCCTTTTCAAGTTAAATATTGAAAGTAAACCTTCATTTCATCCAGTCGGTGAATGCAATGAAGCCTGGGGGGCATGTACCTCATTTCGCATCATTATGCTAGGGGCATGTGAACTTCTTGAGCATAGTTCCTTGTCTTGTGTCAAGCTCGTTAAAAAATGAAACAAGGGTAGGTTAAGTAGGTAGATTGTAGAGAGTAGTCATGAGCATAGTTCCTTGTCTTGTGTCAAGCTCATTAAAAAATGAATCAAGGATTTTAGAGCATAGTTCCTTGTCTTGTGTCAAACTCGTTAAAAATGAATCAAGGTTTTTTAGAGTATAGTTTTTTGTTAGGTAGATTGTAGAAAGTAGTTATGAGCATAGTTCCTTGTCTTGTGTCAAGCTCACTAAAAAATGAAACAACTCCCACGAGTCTTTCCAAGATTTTGAAAGTAAAGCTTCATTCCATCCACCTCATTGAATGCAATGAAGCTTGGGGGGCATGTACCTTGATTTGCATCATTATGCCGGGGGCATGTGAACTTGTAACAAGCATAGTTTTTCGTTTCAAGCTTGTGTAAACATGAAACCAAATCCGAGCATAGTTCTTTTCCTGTGTCAAGCTCGTTAAAAAATGAAACAAATCCTCCTCTACTTGAGTCGAGAGATTGACTAGATCTCGTAAATGTTAAGTTGTATATTTAGGTTAGTTATTTCAGTGTTTTGCATAATTTTCTTACAGTTTTAGGTCAAAGTCTTTTAAATGATCTCGTCACTAAACCTTCATTTCATCCAAATGGTTGAATGAAATGAAGCTAGGGGGGCATGCACTCTAGCAGTTATGCTTAGGGGGCATCAAGCACAGTTTTATCTCTGTTTCAAGCTTGTGTAAAAATGAAACTACTTGAAGCATAGTTTTTCTCTGTTTCAAGCTTTTGTAAAAATGAAACCTATCTCGAGTCAATTTTAGTTATTTTCAAGACTCGTTAAACTCATGAAAATACCGAGATTATTTTGCTATCTTTCATTCTCGTAAAACAAATGAAAATGCCGAGATCTTTCCGTCTTTTCCTACTCGTAAATTAAATTGAAAGTCGGCCATATGAGTACATTTTTATCATTTTTTCGAACTCGTTAAAACTTACGAAAAATTGAAAACCATGAGTACATTTTTATCCTTTTTCGAACTCGTTAAAACTTACGAAAAAGTGAAACCTTGGAGTTCTCTTTTAAGCCCTTTTCAGACTCTTAAAACATGAAAAGATTGCCGAGCGTTTCTTTTACACTCGTTAAAACGGAATTAAAAGACGGTCCCCTTTTAGCTCTTTTCTGACCGCAAAATCAGGAAAAGATTGCCGGGTTTTTGTCGTTTCAAACTCGATAAGGAAATAAAACGACGTGTCCTTGATCACTTTTTACTTTTCAGGTCAACGACACTATTATGAAAGTACTCCTTGGTCGCAAGATCAAGCGGTTCCCCAGGTATTATTTTATACTTTTTCGGGCTTGAGGGACACAAATGTACGAAAAAGTTCAACGTGGAGTCTCCTTTAGTTTTTTCAGACTCTCTAAAATTGAAAAACACCGAGTTTCTCCTATACTGGGCTCGTTAAACTTTTACAGTAGAGGACCTGTTCAATTACAAACAGGAACGAACCACTCCTTCCTAGGGTTCGAATTAAACTAGGTTGGACTCGTCCGAAGGATGAGCTTATAATCAAGCATATGTTATCCTCCTCAAGCTTGTTAAAATAAAGAGGTACTTGCCAGAAATGGTGGGGGAAAGAGAGAGAAGAATGAACTGTTTGTTACCTTTTGTCTCAAAAGAAACTTTATTACCACTCTTGAACACGACACTTTTCATTCACCTGGGTTGGGAAATCTTTTACCTCACAGTTGATCAAACCACTTTGAAAGTCTTTAACCGGGTTCCGGGGATTAACTTTGAGTTATTCGTCACCAAGCCATCTGTCGTGTCGTTATGTGTTCAAGAGGTCTGCAAGCAAAACTTTCATCTGCAAAATACTTGTCATCCATTTGACCATCCCTGAGTCAGTCCTTACAGCAACATTTCTTCAACTTGAACAATGATTTTGTGTTGCGGGCTTGCCTGCAACGGGTCGCTTTCTATCGACATCAGCACATTATCTAGAAAGATGACTTAGGAATCGACAGTACCTTGAAGTCTGCATGCATAAATGGCAGGTTTCTCGCCTTTGACGTCAGTTTACATCATTGACTTTCGATCAGAAGGATTCCGTGAAGTGTTCGACATCAAAACATCTATTCACATTTCACGGGTTGTGCTTGGTACTTTGAGAACCATTGACATTACTGGTGGTCTCTCTCACGCTTGTTAACAGTTTACATCATCGACTGGTAATCAAGTGGTTTCTAACATGTTCGACATCAAATCATTTAATCACATGGCTAGAATCGTACCAATTCGGGAAGTAGAAGTGAAGACCCTGGATCTAGTTTCTACCATCCAGGCTGCGAGGAGTTTTGTATTCATTATCTATGTAGACTAATCATAAACAGATGGCTGCGTCCATACTGTGTCTACAAAATTCTATAAAAAATGATGTACTGCAAGATCATTCCTGTATCAGAATAGTTAGTCCATTAGTTAAAGTTTTGAATCTGAGTATGGGAATGCCTACCTCAGTGATGATATAATCTTATACATGTATTTTGTGTTGAAAATTGCAGGTTCCAACCAGGTCATCCACAAGACAATCCTTGAAATGATAAAGCGCTTCACCCTTCCTAGAATTACAAAACCCTAATCTATTCCAGGCTTCGCACTTTAGGGGGCAATCTGTTACACTAAAAATGTCACCATGACTACTTACAGTTAGTATGGCTCAAATCAACAGTCATGCTACCCTCTTAGGCAAGTCTTATGCCTCTGCTATCCATCTCAAACTCAAAAGAAGAGAGAAAGTCTTGTAAAAAATGTGTTTATCTCTGGGTCGCAGGTTCTCTCTAGCCTTACCTGCGGGGACGCTCACAATGTTCACAAAAGTTGCGTCCATGGACGCTCCGTATGTTAAGGGATAGGTGCGTCCTTCTGTAAAAGGCAAAATGCGCGAGTTTCATCTTAAAAAAGTTACTTGTGGTTACTTCTAGAACTTTCTAGAGGTCGGTTTGATGAAATGGATGCGCCTCCAGTTGGTTCATGTATCCCTATTAAGGAGGAACTTATCCCATCAATAAGGGAGCTATCCCACCCAAAGAGGGGGATTATCCCATTGATGGTGGACCTGAATAACCTCTTTACAGCACTATAAATAAAGACATTGAGCCAGAGGGAGGGGAGGTTGGAGCTATACATTTTCTTTGGGTAAATGCTGCAGGAATTAGGACTCCCATTTAGAACCTTCTGAGGAGAGATTGTCTTTGCTTGATTCTACTTGGAAGTGGGTGAGCTTTGTCAAAGTAGAGGAAAACCCTTGATGGACCCTGGGAGGAACTTGCACAACACCAAGGCCAGGTTGTAAGAGTTTCTTTGTTTCGTTATTAATACAAACTGGTTTATTTTTCTCAATAGCTTGTGTTAATGAGTTATTTCATGTGTTCCTTGGTCTGCATGTTGAATATATGTTTTATTATATGAAATGCAAGTGCTTGGTAATTGTTTGATTGTTTGTGGTTGCAGGAATTGACGTGAAGGAGGAGCTCATCCGGATCGGCAAGGACGGACTACAACAACAGCGTTTTGGAATAAGGTAAGCCTAAACACTTGTAGTTTTCATGTTTTAAAAGGTGTATTTAGAGAAAGATCGCTCCATTTTGTCTTGTTTGTCGTTAGAATGTCTTAGACTTCTAGGAAGGTCAGTTGTGTCCGCACAAACGACTTTTTCCGCCACGACAACTCCAGGAACAAAGCCTAGATAAGGAAGAAATGAATACGACCATATCTTGTAATGCATTGGCTAGAGTTACCACTCCTCAAACCATCAAGATAAAAGGACAAATCAAGAAGAAAAAGGTAATAGTGTTGATTGATTCAGGAAGTACCCACAATTTTATTTATTTTAAGGTAGCAAAAGAATTGAATTGCTTCCTATATCCAGCACCAGAGTGTAAAGTGATGGTTACAAATGGAGGAACAATAAATTTCTCTGGAGAGTGCAATAATATCAAGCTATCCATGGGAGGGTATGTATTGACTAGCCCAATGCTTTCCATTCCAATGGGAGGTGCTGATGTTGTACTAGGAGTCCAAGGGCTACAATCCTTGGGTACAATAGCTTTTAATTTTCAAGAAATTTTCATTAAATTTTTTGCCGAAGGAAAGGAAGTTGAATTAAGGGGTATTGCAGGGAAATTGGGAAACATAATCAGTTCTAACGGTATGAAAAATATTCTAAAAAAGGAACAAAGAGGTGTAATTGCACAATTGTGTTCACTAGATGTTTCCACATCGAAATCATCTATTTCTCCAGATCTCCATAAAGTCTTGGACAATGATTCCAAGGTATTTGAGACTCCCAAAGGTCTCCCACCTATTCGTGATGATGATCATGCTATTCATCTGATTCCAGGAAGTGTTCCTCCAAACATCAGGTCGTACAGATATCCCTATGCCCCAAAGAGTGAAATTGAACATATGGTTGCAGAAATGCTAGAGGCTGGTATAATTCAACCTATTCAAAGTTCCTTCTCTACTCTACTAGTATTGGTGCACAAGAAGGATGGATCATGGCGCATGTGTCCAGATTATAGGGAGCTCAACATGCTCACTATTAAAGATAAGTTTCCCATTCCTGTCATTGATGAATTACTGGATGAATTGCATGGATCAATTTAATTCACAAAGTTGGATCTTCGTTCAAGATATCATCAAATCAGAATGAAGACTGAAGACATTCTGAAAACAACATTTAGAACTCATGAGGGTCATTATGAATTTTTGGTCATTGCTTTTGGCCTTACCAATGCACCTTCTACATTTCAAGCTTTGATGAATTCCATTTTCAAACCCTTCCTTAGAAAATTTGTGTTAGTATTTTTTGATGATATACTAATCTACAACAAGTCTTGGAAGGATCATGTTGAACATGTTGACAGGGTGCTACAACTATTGGAGGAGAAACAATTATATGCAAAAAGATCCAAATGTTTCTTTGGAGTACAAGAGGTGGAATATCTGGGTCATATTGCATCTCATGAAGGAGTTAAGGTAGACCCTAGAAAAATTAAAGCCATTAAGGAATGGAAAATCCCCACATCCATAAAGCATCTGCGAGGATTTCTTAGATTGACAGGGTATTATCGCAAGTTTGTTAAGAATTATGGGAGAATAGTAGCACCTCTAACAACATTATTGAAGTAAGATGCATTTTCTTGGACCCCAGAAGCAACAAAGGCCTTCAAACATCTTAAAGAGGAAATGTACCAAGCACCAATCTTAGCTACATCGGACTTCACAAAAACCTTTATTGTGGAATGTGACGCTTCAGGAAATGGAATTGGTTCTATTTTAATGCAAGATGAAAGACCCATTGCTTTCGAAAGACGTCCAATCAAGGAAAAGTTTTTACACAAAGCTATTTATGAGAAGGAAATGTTGGCAATACTACATGCACTTAAGAAATGGTGACCCTACCTAATGGGAAGACACTTCAAGGTAAAAACGGATCATAATAGCCTTAAATACTTTTTAGAACAAAGATTATCGTTTGAAGAGCAACAAAAGTGAGCCACAAAGATGTTGGGTTATGATTTGAAATCATCTACAAAAAAGGGAAGCAAAATGTGGTGGCAGATGCACTCTCAAGAAAGGATGAGGATGTGGAAGAATTTTTGTGCGCCATTTCTATTGTCCAACCAAATTGGATAAATGAAGCAAGGGAGGAATGGAAGAATGATGAAGAAGTGTGGGCACTTATTCGAAAGTTACAAAAATATTCCAGTACATATGATAACTTTATCTGGCAAAATGATTCATTATGGTATAAAGATCGCTTATACCTCTGTAGGAATTCCCAACTCAAACAAAAGATTCTTATGGAATTGCACACTTCTCCCTTAGGAGGGCACTCGGGATTTTTAAAAACTTACCACAGGGTTAAGAAGGAATTTTTTTGGGATGGCCTTAAATCGGATATTCAAAAGTTTGTGGTGGAATGTTTGGTTTGCCAACAAATAAAGTTGAAACAATTAAGACCTTGGGTCTATTACAACCTTTATCCATTCCAAGCCAACGTTGGGAGGAGGTTTCAATGGATTTTATCACAGGTTTACTCAAGTCTGAGGGAAAGAGTGTCATCATGGTGGTAGTTGATGGACTTACCAAGTATGCACACTTTTGTGCATTATCACATCCATTTAAAGCCAGTACTGTTTCTACTGCATTCATGGAAACAATTCAAAAGCTACATGGAAACCCAAAGATTATTGTAAGTGACAGAGATCCCATTTTCACTGGAAATTTTTGGACATAATTATTTTCTTGTCTCGGTACTCAGTTAGCTCGTAGCTCATCTTATCATTCTCAATCTGATGGGTAAATTGAGATTGTAAACAAATTTTTGGAAGGATATCTTCGTTGCTTTGTATCTGATAAACAGACACAATGGCTCAAATGGTTGCCTCTGGGTGAATGGTGGTATAACACTTCCTTCCATACAACAACAAAAATGACCCCATTTATGGCACTTTATGGATATCAGACACCATCCATCACATCATATTTAAGAGAAAATTCTAAGGTTCAAGCAGTGGAACATCACATCGAGCATCAACAACAAGTCCTCCAACTCTTAAAGGATAACCTCGTGTTGGTGCAGAATAGAATGAAACAACAGGCATATCAACATCACAGCGCAAGAATTTTTGATGTAGGTCATTGGGTATTCCTACGGCTACAACCATATAAACAAATGTCCCTCAAGCAAGCTAATAAGGATAATAAATTATCACCGAAGTATTATGGTCCGTACAAAGTGTTGCAAAAGATTGGTACTATGGCATACAAATTGGAGCTTCCTGCAGCTTCTCGAGTGCACCCAGTTTTCCATGTTTCATGTTTAAAGAAGGTTATAGGTGACAAGCTCCCAGTTCAGACAATATTTCCATAACTTGACAAGGAAGGAAAAATTATATTGGAACTGGAAGCAATCACGGAAACAAGAACTCGACAACTACGAAATCGATCAAATTTTGGACTATCTCACCAAGTGCAAGAACTTATCCACTGAAGATTCCATGGGAGGATGAGAATTTTATACAGAAGCACCCAGAACTACTCAAGCATTGAGGACAACAATTTTTTGAAGGAGAGGGGCATGTTAGGTCCCCATAATACTAGTGATTACCCCAATACCATTGTAGTTGTATCCCTTATTAATATTGTTGTGCCCCTATTGTCCCCATATTGTTATTACTGTGCCCCATAGAATCCCTCTATTGTTATTTTTGTTCCTTTATATTATTATTGCTAGGTCAGTTGGGTTATATTGTGACTCCTTAGACTCCTATATATATAAAGGAGGTTTTGTCATTTGAATCGTCAAAGAATAATTTATTTGTGTAATGTAAAGGAGGTTGCCCCCTCGAAGAGGCTGAATTCTAAGGCGTTGATCTATCTTTTCTTTCTTTTTGTGAGTTGGTTTCATAACACACTAGAGATGGAAGCACCAACATTCTGTATGGAGGCTCTAACCCACACTCAAAAGATAACTTACTGCTCACTCTAATTAACAACCTATCTACCTATTTTCAACTCTTTTGTCTCCTCAACAGCCTTTTGGCCCACACAACATTTTGTCTGCTACACACTCTGCTACAACTTGTTGTTCCACTGAACCACATTCACTAAAATGTAATGCACACAACATTCATTATCCTTTGCCCACATTGAAACAAAACATTGTTCAACTAAAAAATAGTCACTAATCATAGCTCTCTTAGCACTCTGTCCACACCACAACATCATTCTATTCTCATCCCGCATACATTAGCACTCAGCCCCTTCTACTCCACAATATCTCTCAGCCCCTCATATGGTAGCACTGTCTCTCTCGACCTCACATAGCATCTACGTCACTCTACCTCTCTCTGCAGCATAGGATCACTCAGCCTCTCTGTAACATCCTCCTGCCACATCCACCTAAGTAACCATGCTAACTGGGGTAAAAATGAGATGAGAGACGACCTTAAGGAAGTAGAATCAATGGAACATCACATATAGTCATCCAATACCATTAGCATAACCCTCAGGAGACAAGTCAGCCACTCAGACAACCTGTCCCTGTGCCTCACTATTTTTCTGGACAATTTAAGGGTCAGTCACTCTCATTCTGTGGGCAAGGGAGTGACCATAGACCTAAAGTCGCTCTCATAGGCCTGCATGCCAGTGACTATGGACAAAAATTGTGATTTTTGTGATAGCGACTCCTAGATTTGAGCAACTTTTTTAGGCCCAAAGCTGAGGCCACTGCTCATAATGGAATGAAAGTTTAGAATTGAGTAAAGTATAGGGAAACAATGATGCAATAGTAAATATTTGATCAAGGCCTTAACCAGACCCCTACTAGCCATGACAGACATTGTATCAAACACATCATCGACATCTAACCTACAGGTGTAAATAACAGAGTTAATTGTAGGTTTCTCTTACTCATCTAAGTGTCACCATGAACCATTGTTTCCTCATGTCATTTACTGCATTATCACTTATTAGGTCATAGATATAATATCCATTCAAATACAAGTAAAAACATGCTGAGATCCAAACATATTTGCTGCTATAAAATGAAAATATAACCAACATAATAGAAACATAATTAAAATAAACATATTAGCCATCAAAATCCATATATACACCAATACATTTACACATCAAAATCAATTGAATTAACTTCTCATTAACCAATGCAATGAACCAATCGGAGATGGGACTACCATGTTCCACCCGGCCATAGATTGGCTGAGCCAAGTCTCTCTTCAGCCAATCATCCCCATGACATATTCCAAGCATGAATTTGGGACTTATAGAACACATCAAAAACACCAATCAATGTCGATGTCACTGGAGTTCTCCACCTACACAGTGAGGAATTTGAGTGTCTCCTAGTCTGTTAGGTTCCTATACTACAAGTGTAACCCCTTCTTGTTATTAGTGCAACCACCTTATTGTATTATTGTTCCCATA
Source organism: Pinus tabuliformis (assembly GCA_031772625.1). NCBI lineage: Eukaryota > Viridiplantae > Streptophyta > Pinopsida > Pinales > Pinaceae > Pinus > Pinus tabuliformis. The sequence continues at coordinate 826,708,662 of CM062808.1, forward strand.
TAGTCCCCATGTTGTTATTATTATGCCCCATAGAATCCCACTACTATTATTATTGTGCCCCTACAATATTATTGTTATGTAGGCTTTGATAGTATTGCGACCCCTTAGACTGCTATATATAAAAAGGAGGTCTTGTCATTTTTATCATCCAAGAATTGTTCATTTGCGTAATGTAAAGGAGGTTTTCCCCTCAAAGAGGCTGATTTCTAATTCATTGATCTATCTTTTCTATCTTTTTGTGAGTTGGTTTAATAACATTTGGTATCAGAGCTTTCGATTCTAGGGTTTAGCTGTTCCAAATAGGTCACCATGGAATTTTCGCTATAACGTTTTCTCTACGAATTTTCAGAAGCTAAAAAAAAAAGTCCATTTGATATGAAATAGTTATGAATCTCGAGTCTGAATTTAAGATATTGTCTCACTATACTTTCGGAGATATGATCTAAGTAAGTTAGGGTTTTTGCAAGCTCCAAAATTCCATCTCAAATAGGTCATCATGGAATTTTCGACATATGTTTTTTTCTACAAAGGTTCAGACTAGAAAACTAAAATCTGTTTGAGATAAAATCTTGCTGAAGCTGAAGCCTGAATTTTAGATCATGTTTCGCTATATTTTCAGAGATACAGTCCAATAAATTTAAGGCTTTTGTAGGCTCTCGAATTACATCCCAAACAGGTGAGCTTGGGAAACTCATCCTAAATTTCTCTCTGAGTATTAGATTAAAATTTTGTAAGAAGTTATAGAAAGAGGATAGACTGTACATTTTTTTTTATTGTTTTCAGGTCTAAAGGTCGAAACAGAGACACATGGCACTTTGTACAAGTTCTGTCTACTGAAAAAGTATATAATCAGGTCATCTTGGGAGATTGGGTATAAATATTCCTTGGAGAATCCAATTTCGATCAAACTGGTGGAATTGGAAAGAGGATGCAGAGCGCTACTGTATTTCACAATTTCAGACCTTGGATATCTGAAATTTCATAGAAACAGCAAATTCATGATCAAGCCGCTAAAATCAAGAAACAGAATGACTCGAATCAAGAAAATAGAAACACCTAGTAAGAAAAATTGGATGGATGATTTGAAGAATGTGATTGAAGCTAAGATAAATAGTTTTATATCTACCATGGAAGTAGATTTGAAGAAATGCATGGAAGATTTGAAGAAATACATGGAAGATCTGAAGGAAGGTGGGACAAAAGTGCTACAAGAAAGGCCTCCTAATGGCAAAAAGGTAGTAGAGGAAACTCATGATGAGAAAAAAATAAATGTTAATCATGATTTCATAGAATCTAACATTGGATTGAAGACCCACCATATTCCAAAGATTGATATGAGGAAGTTTGATGTGAAGGATCCCATAACATGGGTACTACAAATGGAGAAATATTTTGATCTACATGATGTGCAACTATTACAAAAGGTATGTATTGCATCCTTATATTTAGAACCAAATCAATTTTTATGGTATAAAGGGCTTTGTTCTAGTAAACCAGTTATCACTTGGTCAATTTTCACCAAGGAAATGATAGCACATTATGAGGATACAAAGAGAAACACCTTTTCTAGGCAATTGATAAATCTCAAACAAAAGGGTTCAATGATGGAGCATATTGAGGAATTCAAAAAATTTAACATAACAGTAAAAGATATTCCAGAGGAGCATAGGATTGATGTATTCAAGGGGACTTTAAAGGATAACATCCAACATGAGGTTTACCTTTGGGAACTTGATTCATTGGAGAAGGCATTCAGGGTGGCAAGAAAAATGGAAAGAAAAATTATGGCAACAAGGAAGCCTACCACTCACAACTATAAAGATGGAGGTGTTGTTTCTCCTATCCTTTCACCACCTACAAGGTTGACACCACAACAGTTGGAATAAAATGGAGAAAAAGAGCTTTGTTACAATTGTGATAGAAAATACACTAAAGTTCATAAGTGTGATGAGAAGAAATTAATTTACATAGATGGAGAAGAGGAGTAAGGAAAGGAATAAGATATATCGAAAGAAAAGGACATACAACATGAACCAATCCCAGAGAAAGAAGAGATGAATCAGGCCATATCTTGTAATGCATGGATAGGAATTACCACTTCTCAAATTGTCAAGATAAAATGACATTTCAAGAAGACAAAGGTAATAGTGTTGATTGATTTGGGTAATACCCATAATTTTATTCATTGTAAAATATCCAAGGAATTGAATTGCTTCCTATATCCAGCACTAGAGTGTCAAGTAATAGTTGCAAATGGAGGAACCATCAATTTCTCTGTAAAGTGCCATAATATCAAGCTATCCATGGGAGAATATTTATTGAATAGTCCAATGATTTCCATTCCAATGGTTGGTGCAGATGTTTTACTAGAAGTCCAATGGCTACAATATTTGGGTACGATAGCTTTTAATTTTCAAGAAATTTTATGGAATTTTTTTGGGAAGGAAAGGAAGTTGAATTAAGGGGTATCAAAGGGAAATCAAGAAAGATAATCAGCTCTAACAGCATGATGAAGCTTCTAAAGAAAGAACAACATGGCGTAGTTTCACAAATATGTTCACTAGAGGCTCCCACATCGAAATCATCTATTTCAATAGATCTGAAAATTGATTTGTACAATCATTCCAAGGTATTTGAGACTCCCAAAGGCCTCCCACCTATTCGTGATTATGATCATGCAATTCATTTGATTCCAGGAAGCTTTCCCCCAAACATTGGGCCTTACACATATCCATATGCCCAAAAGAGTTAAATTGAACATATGGTTGCAAAAACGCCAGAGGTTGGTATAACTTAACCTAGTCAAAGTTCTTTCTCTACTCCAGTGGTATTAGTACACAAGAAGGAGAGATCATGGCGCATGTGTCCAGATTATAGGGAGCTCAACAAGCTTACTATTAAAGATAAATTTCCCATTCCTGTCATTGATGAATTATTGGATGAATTACATGGAGAAATTTACTTCACCAAGTTGGATATTCATTCATGATATCATCAAATCAAAATGAAGACTAAAGACATTTCAAAAAAAATATTTATAACTCATGAGGGTCATTATGAATTTTTCGTCATGCCTTTTGGCCTTACCAATGCACCTTCTACATTTCAAGGTTTGATGAAATCAATTTTCAAACCCTTCATTACAAAATTTGTGTAAGTATTCTTTGACAATATACTAATCTACAACAAGTCTTGGAAGGATCATGTTAAACATGTTGACAGGGTGTCTAAACTATTGGAGAAGAAACAATTATATATAAAAAGCTCCAAATGTTTCTTTGGAGTAAAAGAGGTGGAATATTTCGGTACTCATTTAGCTCATAGCTCATCGTATAATCCACCATCCATCACATCAACTTTAAAAGAAAATTGTAAGGGTCAAGCAGTGGAAGATCACATCGAGCATCAACAAAAATTTCTCAAAATCTTAAAGGATAACCTCACTTTGGCACTGAATAGAATGAAACAACAGGTAGATCAACATCGTAATGAAAGTAGTTTTGATGTAGGTGACTGGGTATTTCTATGACTACAACCATACAAAGAAATGTCCCTCAAGCAAGGTAAGAAGGATAGTAAATTATCACCAAATTATTATGGTTTGTATAAGGTGTTACAAAAGATCGGTACTATGGCATACAAATTGGAGCTTTCTGCATCTTCTCGAGTGCACCTAATTTTCCATGTTTCATGGTTAAAGAAGGTTATAGGTGAGAAGATCCCAGTTCAAACAATATTTTGAGAACTTGACAAAGAAGGAAAAATCATATTCTAACCTGAAACTGTCACAAAAACAAGAAATCGACACCTTTGAAACCGATCAATTTTAGAGTACCTCATCAAGTGGAAGAACTTACCACTCGAGATTACACATGGGAGGATGAGAATTTTATATAGAAGCATCCAAAACTACTCAAGCGTTGAGGAAAACACTTTTTTAAGGAGAGGGGCATGTGAGGTCCCTATACTACTAGTGTAACCCCTTATTATTATTAGTGCAACCCCCTTATTGTATTATTGTTCCCATATAGTCCCCATGTTGTTATTATTATGCCCCATAGATGCCCACTATTGTTATTGTTGTGCCCCTACAGTATTAGTTTTATGTAGGCTCTGATGGTATTGTGACCCCTTGGACTCTGATATATAGAAAGGAGGTCTTGTCATTTGTATCATCCAAGAATTGTTCAATTGTGTAATTTAAAGGAGGTTCCCCCCTTGAAGAGGCTGATTTCCAAGTCATTGACATATCTTTTCTATATTTTTATGAGATGGTTTCATGCTATGGGAAAGGGAGTGACTAGAGACCTAAAGTCGCTCTCATAAGCCTGCATGCCAATGAATATGTATAAAACTTTCTAGTTTTGTGTTAGCGACTCCCAAATTTGAGCCACTTTTTCAGGCCCAGAGCTGAGGCCATTTCCCATAATGGAATAAAAGCTCAGAATTAAGTATAGGGAAACAATGATGCAAAAGTAAATAGTTGATAAAGGCCTTAACCGGACCCCTACTAGCCATGACAGACATTTTGTCAAACATATCATTGACCTGTAACCTACATTTGTAATGTTAGGTCCCTATACTACTAGTTTAACCCCTTATTGTTATTAATACAACCCCCTTATTATATTTTTTTTCCCATGTAGTCCCCATATGGTTATTATTGTGCCCCATAGAAGCCCACTATTGTTATTATTGTGCCCTTACATTATTATTGTTATGTCAGTTCTGATTATATTATAACCCCTTAGATCCTATATATAGAAAGGAGGTCTTGTCATTTGTATCATCCAAGAATTATTCATTTGTATAATGTAAAAGAGGTTGCCCCCTCAAAGAGGCATTTATCTCTCTTTTCTATCATTTTGTGAGTTGGTTTTATAACATTTGATATCATAACTTTGGATTCTAGGGTTTCGCTGCTCCAAAGAGATCATTGTGGAATTTGCGCTATAACTTTTTGTTTGGGACGTTTCAGAAGATAAAAAAAAAAACCATTTGAGAGGAAATTGCACTGAACTGCGAGTCTGAATTTCAGAGCTTCTCTCGCTATATTTTTAGAGATATGATCTGAGGAATTTAGGGTTTTGGTAGACTCTTGAATACATTCCAAATAGGTGACCTAGGGAAAATCATCATAACAGTCTCTTTGAGCATCAGATTGAAATTTCGTAAGAAGTTACAGAAAGTGGATGAACTGTAGTTTTCAGTGTATATTTTTCAGATCTGAAGGTTGAAACAGTGACACGTGGTACTTCAAACAAGTGTGCTCTTCTGAAAAGGTATATAATCAGGTCATCTTGGGATATTGTGCATAACTCTTTCTTGGAGAATCCAATTTCAATTAGACTGGTGGTATCTGAAAGAGCACGCAGAGGACCACTGCAGGTTACAATTTTAGAACTGGGAGATTCAAAATTACAGAGTCACAGTCATTTCAAGGTTGAGCCCCTAAAAGCAAGAAAAGGTGATATGAGGAAGTTTGATGAAAAGGATCCGGTAAATTGGATACTACAGATGGAGCAATATTTTGATATACATGAGGTGCAACTGTTACAAAAGGTATGTATTGCATCTTCATATTTAGAACCATATCAATTTTTATGGTATAAAGGGCTTTGTTCTCATAAATTACTTGTTACCTGGTCAATTTTCATGGATGAAATGATAGCACATTATGAGGACACAAAGAGAAACACCTTCTTTAGCCAATTGATAAATCTCAAACAAAAGTGTTCAATGGAAGAGCACATTGAGGACTTTCAAAAATTGAATATAAGGGAAAATATATTCCAAGGAAGCAGAGGATTGATGTCTCCATAAGGACTTTAAAGGATAATATTCAACATGAGTTTCGTCTTTGGGAACCTGATTCATTGAAGAATGCATTTAGGTTGGAAAGAAAAGTGGAAAGAAAAATCATGGAAACAAGGAAGTCTACCCCTCACAACTATAAAGATGGAAGTGTTGTTTCTCCTAGCCTTCCACAACCTACAAGGTTGACACCACAACAATTGGAAGAAAAAAATAGCAAAAGGGCTTTGCTACAATTGTGATAACAAATACAATAAAGGTCATAAGTGTTCTAAGAAGAAATTATTTTACATTGAGTGTGAAGAAGAGGAATAAAATGATCAAGAAACATCAAAATAAGAGGATATACACCAGGAACCAACAATAGAGGAAGAAGAAATGAATCCTACCATATCTTGTAAAGCATTGACAAGAATTACCACTCCTCAAACTCTCAAGATAGAAGTACATATCAAGAAGAAAAATGTTCAAGAAGTGAAAGATCACATCGAGCATCAAGAAATGAATCTCACCATATATTGTAAAGCATTGGCAAGAATTACCACTCCTCAAACTCTCAAGATAGAAGGACATATCAAGAAGAAAAAGGTTCAAGAAGTGAAAGATCACATCGAGAAAGAAGAAATGAATCTGACCATATCTTGTAATGCATTGGCCGGAATTACCACTCCTCAAACTATGTAGATAGAAGGACATATCAAGAAGAAAAATGTTCAAGAAGTGAAAGATCACATTGAGCATCAAGAAATGAATCCGACCATATCTTGTAATGCATTGGAAGAAATTACCACTCCTCAAAATCTTAAGATCGAAGGACATATCAAGAAGAAAAATATTCAAGCAGTGAAAGATCACATCGAGCATCAAAAACAAGTTCTCCAACCTTTAAAGGATAATGCCACTTTGGTGCAGATTCAAATGAAGAAACAGGAAGATCAACATCATAGTGAAAGAAGTTTTGATGGAGGCGATTGGGTATTTTTACGGCTACATCTCAAGAAAGATATTTATGAGAAGGAAACATTGGCAATACTACATGCACTTAAGAAACGGCGACCTTACCTAATGGGAAGACACTTCAAGGTAAAATTGGATCATGATAGCCTTAAATAATTTTTAGAACAAATATTATCTTTACAGGAACAGAAAAATGGGTCACAAATATGTTGGGTTATGACTTTGAAATCATCTACAAAAAAGGGAAGCAAAATGTTGTTGTAAATGCACTCTCAAGAAAGGATGAGGATGTGGAAGAATTGTTTTGTGCTATTTCTATTATCCAACCAGATTGGATAAATGAAGAAAGAGATGAATGGAAGAAGGACAAAGAAGTGTGGCCACTCATTCAAAAGTTGTAGAAGATCCCAGTTCAAACAATATTACCAGAAATTGACAAGGAAGGAAAAATCATATTGGAACCCGGAGCATTCACAGAAACAAGAACCCAATAGCTATGAAATCAATCAATTTCAGAGTATATCATCAAGTGGAAGAACTTATCTGCTGAAGATTCCACATGGGAGGACAAGAATTTTATACAGAAGTACCAAGAACTACTCAAGTGTTGAGGACAACACTTTTTGAAGAAGAGGGGCATGTTAGGTCCCTATACTACAACTGTAACCCCTTATTATATTATTCTTCCCATGTAGTCCCCATATGGTTATTATTGTGCCCCATAGAAGCCCATTATTGTTATTATTGTGCCCTTACATTATTATTGTTATGTCGGCTCTGATTATATTATGACCCCTTAGAATCCTATATATAGAAAGGAGGTCTTATCATTTGTATCATCCAAGAATTGTTCATTTGTGTAATGTAAAGGAAATTGGCCCCTCGAAGAGGCTTATTTCTAAGGCATTTATCTCTCTTTTCTATCATTTTGTGAGATGGTTTTATAACATGTAAACAACAGATTTAATTGTAGGTACCTCTTACTTATCTGAGAATCACCATGAACGATTGTTTCCTCATGTCATTTGCTGCCTTATCACTTATTAGGTCATAGATACAATATCCATTCAAATACACGTAAAAACATGTTGAGTTCCAAACATAGTTGTTGCCATAAAATGAACATATAACTAGAATAATAGGAACATAATTACAATAAACATATCAGCCATCGAAATCCATATATACACCAGTACATTTACACATGAAAATCAATGGAATGAACTTCTCATTAACCAATTCAATGAACTGACTAGAGATGGGACTACCAACTTCCACCCGATCATAGTTTGGTTGAGCCAAGTCTCTCTTCAGCCAATCATCCCCATGCGATATTCCAAGCATGATTGCGGGACTCATAGAACACATCAAAAACACCAATCAATGTGGATTCCACTGGAGTTCTCTGCCTACACCGTGAGGAATTTGAGTGCCTCCTAGTCTCTCTAGATTTATCGTGCATTCCATCCTAGAATCACTACTGCCAATGCAGAGAAAATTCACCCCTCCTCAACATGTCCTCCAATATCCTATTGACCATCTTTGTCTGTCCATCTATCTATAGATGATAAGCTGTGATCAAGGCCAGCTCGGTGCCCAAACTTGCAAATAACTCCTTCCAAAATTTGGAAGTGCAATTCGCATCCCTATCTGACATAATATTATTTGGAACTCCATGTATTCTAACCATTTCTCATATGAATGCATGTGCCACATCACTAGCTTAGAATGTAGACTTTATCGAAAAAAAGTGGGAAACCTTTGTTAACCTATCCATAATGACCATGATGGAATAATGCTTCTTCACTATTTTAGAAACCTAGTGATGAAATCCATGGAAATGACCTCCCATTTCCACTCGGGAATAACGATCAGCTATAGCAGTCCACCTGGATTTTTTCACTCTGCTTTCACTCACTAACAGTCGAAACATCTTTCCACAAAATATATTATATACTTCTTTAGATTCGGCCAATAGTGATATCACTTCACCACTATGAGTGTGTTCTGATAACCTCGGTGACCCAAATAAGGTTTCACATGAAATTCCCTCAATATCACCTTATTTAGTTCATTGCTATTTGGTACATATATCTTATCTTGGAACTTGATGAATCCCTTTGGTGTAAGACAATAGTGCATGCCTTATGCACCTATACTTGTACCTCTACTGCCACCTGTACCTGGACCTACACCACCACCTGTACTTGTACCTATACATGTACCATAACATGTACCTGTACTTGTACTACCACCTTGCTACAACCTGTGCACCATCTCCATATACCTGACATCCTGTATTCCTGCCTCTAAGATCCTATCCTATAATTCCATCCCATAGGAGCTCATAGCTGCCAAGTGATGTACCTATACCCATTTGCTAAGAGAGACTGCCACCCTATTCTCTTTACCCTTGATGTACCTGATCTTGAACTCAAACTCACTGATCATGACCAACCATCTAACTTGCTTGGAATTCAGATTCAATTTGTCAAACAAAAACCTCAAACCAATGTGATCACTCATAACCACAAACTTCCTGCCAAGAAGATAGTTCCTCAACATCTTCAGTGCATGTATAATCACTGCTAGCTGAAGATCATGCATCGGGTAGTTCTTCTCATGCTCGTTTAGTTTCCAAGACTCATAAAATACCACCTATCGATCATGCATAAGGACTCCACCATGCCCTCTCTTGCAAGCATCTGTACATACTACAAATTCTTTTTCCAGATCTAGAATCTGTAGCACTGGTGCATGTGTTAGAAACTACTTAAGCTACTAAGAACTAGCCTCACACTCATCGGTTGATTAAAACTTATTACCTTTTCTTTGCAATAATTTGATGGGGTAATCAATATGCAAAAATGTCCTATTGAACCTCCTATAGTGTCTTGCCAAACCCATGAAAGATATCACCTCATCAACACTCTCAGGAGCTACCCACTCCATTATGGCCCTTATCTTCTCTGGATCTACTGCAATGCCCTCCTTGGAGACAACATGTCCCAAGTAGTGTACCTCGAGCTAAAAGAAAATACATTTGCAGAGATTAGCATACAATTGATTCTCTCTCAACAACCTCAAAACTAATTCTAAGTGCTTGACATGCTCTTCCTCATTTTTAGAATATACTAGTATCATCAATGAACACAATAAAAAACTTATCCAAATATGGATGAAATAGATTATTCATCAAACTCATGAATGTATCTAGAGCATTAGTTAAGCTAAATGGAACTACAACAAACTCATAATGCCCATACCTGGTCCTGAATGTAGTCTTATAAATGTCCTCCTCTTTGATGCGTACCTGATGGTATATGGATGTAAAGTTAATCTTCAAGAACATTGTTTCTCCCTTATTTATTGAACAAGTCATCAATACTCGGAAAAGGGTACCTGTTCCTGATAGTCACTTTGTTCAACTACCTGTACTCAATGCATAATATGAGAGTACCATATTTCTTCCTCACAAACAAGACCGGTGTTGTCCAACATTTCCTTCAGCTACAATTTTAACTCAACCAACTTAGGTGTACTCATCTTGTAAGGTTCTTTAGATGTTGGAGTTGCCCCTGGCACTAACTCAATAGAAAAGTCTACCTCCCTATGAGGTGGGAACTCTTTAATGTCCTTAGGAAATACATCCCTAAATTGTTGTAACATGGGGTACCTGTTCAACACATTTGCATCCTCAACCTCCTCACCCTTATCACTAGAAATGTGTACTGCAAATAGCTTGCACTGCTGTCACCATCCTAACTAATGTGGCTTTCTTCTTACCCTATAAGACCCTTGGTTCTCCATTGTCATCAACACATTCAATATCTTTGTCATAGTAGTCAACCTTAGTTCTATGTAGATACAACCAATCTGTTCCTAGGAACATATTGTATGAACCCAATGGTAATACATTCAAATGTGTTGTTGTAGGCATAACATTTTGATCCAGATCTTTGGGGGAGGCCCCCAACTTCTAAAATATTGAAATGGATTTTGGGGGGAGAGGTGGCCAAGATCTGAAAATTGAGTTTCTAGAAGAAAAAGAGGAGAATGCCCAATAAACAAAACCAAAAAGAATTTTTTTATTAAAACAGAGAATAACTGTAAAAGCTACATTGTGGTGGACCAACTTCCCTCTTACAAAATTTGACTTGTTACTTATAGTATTTTTCAGTTACAATACCACGGGTCAATTCCATGGGTAAATGAATATCATGGGTCGATGTTACAATACCATGGGCAAATACCATGGGTGGATGTCACTTACAATACCATGGGTGGATGGCACTTACAATACCATGGGTAAATTCCATGGGTGGATGAATAACATCAGTGGATGAATACCATGGGTTGATGCAATTTTCCATTCTGATCATTCCTCCCTCAAGAATCAATGGTCCCCATTGCGTGCAGTTCCCTCCTGTGGAACCTTTGTTGAATATGAAGAGCCACTGAAGGGAAGGGTTTTATGTGGTTAACCCATAAGCATGATGAATGAAGATCCAAGGATAGAGATACACTATAATGCTTGTGACGAATTGTGATACTGACAGTGTGTGGCCTGACAAATGGACTTCGATGAAGTGTGGGTTTGTGGATGACCCATAACCATGATGAAAGAATATTCGAGGATAGAGACACCATGTAGTTCTTGTGATCAACTATGATAGTGACAGTGTGTGACCCAGCAAATGGACTTCAATGAAGCGTGGTGTTATGGATGGCCCATAACCATGAAAAATGAAGATTCGAGGATAGAGATACCTTATAATGCTTGTGACCAACTGTGATACTAACAGTGTGGGGCCTAGCAAATGAACTTCGATGACAAGGATTTTTTGTAGTTGACCCATAACCATGATGTTGGTTGTTGATGAAGTAGTAGGTGCCTACATAGCCACGGGTGGGAGGGCACGTCTCTAAAGAACCAAAGCCAAATGATGCTATGCTGAAACTGATGAATGTGAAGTAGGTGCCTACTAAAGCGAGGTGGGAGGGCACGTCTCCAAAGGGAACCCGCTCTGAATGCTGGTCTAGAATTAAAATGGACATAACTGGGTCAATATAACTTAGAATATTTATTATAACCTGTTTTGGAAACAGAAGCACCATTTTTCATCTTCCGATGTGTTAGAAATCCTTATCTGGACACTCCAGAATCTCAAATTCACACTGAAACTTTTCCACCATCACAAAAGTTATGAAAAAATAACTGATTTTAAATGAGCCATATCTCCCACATCTGAACACTGATTCGACCGATTTGTTTTTAAAATTGGGTGAATTTTTAAGAGGAGCTCATATCTGCAATCATTTTTCATAAATTATGCACAAAAAGTACAAAAAATTATAGGAGAGCCGTTGTCCATGAATTGTCATCAAGAAAAAAAATTCCGCAACATAGTTGGTTTTAAATCAGTGATATCTCCCTCATCCAGACTCCGATTTGGCTATTTTTTTTTGAATTTGGGTATTTTTTCACAAGGAATCCAATTTTGTTATTTGTTTTCATAAAATTTTCACCAAAAATTTTAGATCATATCTACAAAATCTTCGCGCAAAAACATTCCTGCAAAAAAATGAAAAAAGAAAAATTCTTCCCGCTTGGCCTAAGAAAATGCTTTGTGGAGGACGTAGCACATGCCTGAAGTTTGTTGAATATTGCTGCAAAATTTGAAATTGAAATATGCATCAAACCCTCATTGTCATGGAATCATAACCTGCTCTGATACCACTGATCTAGATCTTGGGGGGAGGCCCCCAAGTTCTAAAATATTTAAATGGATCGTTGGGGGATACGCCCCCAAGATCTAAATAATTGAATTGCCAGAATAAAAAGAGGAGAATGCCCAATAAACAAAACCACAAAGATTTTTTTTATTAAAACAGAGAATAAAGGTGAAAGATACATTGTGGCGGACCAACTGCCCTTTTACAAAATGTGACTTGTTACTTATAGTATTTTTCAGTTACAATACCACGGGTCAATTCCATGGGTGAATGAATACGATGGGTTGATATTACAATACCATGGGAAAATACCATGGGTGAATGAATACCATGGGTGGATAAATACCATGGGTGGATGCCACTTACAATACCATGGGTAAATTCCATGGGTGGATGAATACCATGGGTTGATGCCATTTTCCATTCGGATCACATTCAAATCAAATGTGCAAGCTCTTACCAAATGATGAACTCGCTTCTTCATGCCCGTAGCCAACTACACTAACCAAGACTCTGCATGAAACTCCTTATTCAACCCACACTTATCCACCGTGTTAAGACTAACATAGCTATAATTAAATCTAGGGTCAATAAAAATAGAAATAACTTGATCACAAAGTTTACCCTTCATCTCAATGATAGATGCCTAGTGTTCTGCTTGCCCATTGTCCACTACTGCATAGATACATGGAATATTCTCACCAACATCCCCAATAGTCTATGCCTCTTGTGCATTGTATATCTTAGGCCTTCCACCTTGATGTGGTGTACAATATCACCTAATGTGCTCCTGACCACATGTCCAACACTCCAACTAACTAGTGCCCTGACCTCTATGTTGTTGTTGTTGTGCCCCATGTCCTTATCTAGCTACATTGAATCTCTTTTGCGGTGCCACATTTTCTTTCCCATCTGCATTTTGAGGCCTTGTCCTCTTAGGCTTCCATGTACCTCTGTCTTTTCCTTTCCATCCATGCTGAGATTCATTCTTATACTTTGATTACTCATAACAATGCTTACATTTCCCAATCACTTCCTCAAGTGATTGAGGCTCATCATACTAAATCTGATCTCTAAATACTAATGGAAAACCACTGAAAAATCTATGAAATTTACCCTTCGCATAAAAAAGATATGATACATACCTCAATATATTAAGAAAATTCGTCGTATAGCCTTTGTTTATCATTGACCTAATATTTAACTCATAGAACTCTTTAGCCTTGCTGTCGTAGTACCTTTCTGACAAGTACTTCTTTCTGAAAAGCCTCTTTAATTCATGCCAACTCAAGTCATCAGTCCTGGTGTCTCTATCCCACTTAACATCTTCCCACCAAATGTATGCTTTACCTTTCAAGCTAAACATAGATATCTGGTCCTTCATGTTATCTATGTACTCATGCAAGTCAAATAATTTTTTCATACCAAGTATCTAAGCCTTTTCATCTTCCGGCTTCTTCAAATCTCCATCAAAAGTAGAGTTTTTATGATTTCCTAAATTCATCCGAAAAGTACCCCCTATCATTCCTCTTGTAAGGATGATAGTGACGATGACCATGATGTCTATTAGAGCCAAAACTAGAATAATACCTTTACTCATCACCCCTCTTTCTGGAGTTTCTAACAACCTGCCATCTCTCACCGTGTCAGATCTATCTGACGTGTGCCTACCGGGATATCTACTACCATATGCTCCATTAGTTCCATCCTCATGTGCATGGCTAATCCAAAGTGGCCATTGTCGCTTGAAGTATGACAAAATCTGACGAAGTATAGTATTAACCTCCACTTTCTTCTCTTGTGCGTGTTTACAACTCCTTATCTCTTCCTTCAAGCTCCTTAGTGTATTGGCCAAATCAGAAGTATGCCCACACCACGTTGTTCATCTAATACATAGGTAGATTCTACATAGTCTACCAGCTTGCTAGCCATTTGATCTCTTTCTTCCTGCAATGGATAATATGTTAGATAAACCAAATCACAATAAACTGATGTACCTTAGTTTAGCTTGGGGAGAATACCTTTTCTGCAAGATCACCAAAACATTGTGATACATGTATAACATAATCATAACAACGTATAGACATGCACAAATAAATGAATCAACACATAAACATGACTCTAACTATTATCTAGTCATCAATGCAAAGCCATATCAATATTTCATTCTATGACCTCATGCATGACAAAAACCATTACTCCATTGTACACATTGCTACATGCAACCAACAATATGCATAATAAATTCCTAACCAACTACAAATATGCATAACTGCATGTAGTCGAACATAATCGATCAGTTCTTGTAATCAACCTACAAGACTGATGCATGTAATCAAAATATTCAAAATGTAACCTAACATACCATGGAAAATTTTAGGGGCTAGTATTCATAGGTGGGCTAATTTTCCATGATTTTTCCCAAAAAAAATATTCACTAATTTCCAATTTTTTTTAATGATTCGCCCAAATTTTAAAATACAAAATGATTTTACCCTAAATATCACAACATTTTAAAGAGACTATATTAAAATCATTATTAATTTGAATACTTTTACAAATATATCAATATCTTTTTGTAGTTTTCATATTAGGGATTACTCATATTCGTCAATGTTTTTAAACTTCAAGATAATTTTCCATCCTTAAAATTTTCCTTGTAACATACAAGGATGTAAGTAGGTGACATAAAATCAACATGTAAGTGACAAATAACCATATATAGTTA